>OX101753.1:6141662-7359166 GCA_944452675.1 Tachina lurida
CATCTATTGTTATTCACTGGCATACACATTATCAGCTGCTGTCGGCAGCACTGAATTTAGCACAGCTAAAACAAGGTTGCATTTCATAAAACCAACTTAAAACCAATTCTAAAATTGTTTTAACAAAAACAATTTGTATGGTAAAACCAGGGGGCAAGTTACGGCACTCGTTATCGAACGAAATTACGAAATATTTCAATAGAGTTTATATGGGAATATAATTTGCCCACAGGTTGTAACAGTTGGTTTTAACGTTAAAACCAACTTTTATTAAAACCATGTCAGTGTGAAAACACTATATCGAACGTTTTCCGTCGACATCGTGAGACAGGCTGCAAATTCAAACAACTGTAATTATTAATGTTAAAAGCCACGAGTACTTCGGTTTTAATTTGGATTTTGACAAAAAGTCCATAATACGCGTGTGAGTCAATGAGAAGAGTCAAATTAAGTTTTTATTTTAGCCTTTAAATATTGCAAACTACATACAGTTCATGCAGCCACGACTTGATTTTCTTTTTTTTCAACTATGTAAAATACTAAAAGCAAACTATACATTCAATCTCTAGATGAAAAATAATAATGACTAACATTAGATTTTTAATTTTTAAATGACACGCTTGGTAAATCTTAACGCACTTTTTTCATGCCCCATAATCCAACAACAGCAACATCATCATCGCCATTATGCGGGTAGGAAAATAGCAGCCAGTAGTGTATTACGAATGTACTTCAAATTATATATTTTAACACTTTCACTTAAAAAAAAAAAGCAAATAAATAAATACGCGTACATGCATAAAGTATACATGTAACAAATTTTAATTGTTACGTTACTTTTGCCTTTGATGCATGTACTCGTCTGTAGATACCTTCATACTACTCGTAGCATTTTTTATTCAATAATTACCAAAAAAATTATATATAACTTAACACACGGATGCACCTGCGTAATGAATATATCGTTGGTCTCAAGTAGAAAGACCCTAACTCAAATAATTGTAACTTTACAGAAGAAGGTAAAAACATAATAGAAACTGGACAACTGCTTGTAAAAGCTTTATTTTTTTTACACTATTGCAATAAATTTTTGTGAAATATATTAGAATCACTGAAAAACTCAATTTGGTAACAAAAATACGACTTAGGGCCTTTCTACTTGAAATCAACAATATGTACATATGTATTAGAGTTCGACCGATTAATCGGCTTCGGCTTCGGCCTTCGGCCAAAAATTGGTAATCGGCCAACATTCGGCCTATGGCAAAAATCGGCCGATTAGCCCAAGCCGAATATTTTTCATTCCAAGCTTGAAAAATAACATTATTTTTGGTCGTTGCTCGCCGACAGTTTTTATTGTGTTTAACGTTTTGAAAGGGTTGCTTTGAAATACAACCCTGTTGCTTTCTATTTTCTTTTACTTGGACGTTCTTGTGAGTGGTCATATGAAAAAGCAATCTAGAAATTGCAAAATAGTTTTATTTTTCTTATGAATGAAATATTTTTATTAATTAATGTGAGTATCTAAAGAATAGAAGAAAAATTAAACTAGACACTATTAGCTGGGGGAAATACCGATATTTTTCTGTGCAGCCACGCACTTCATCAGCACCCATGTCTATCTACTGGGGTAGAGATTATTATTAACATCAGCTATTAAACTTAAATTTCTATGAAATGGAATATGAGAATTGATTGTGTATACAGCTAATAGTGTCTAGTTTAATTTTTCTTCTATTCTTTAGATACTCACATTAATTAATAAAAATATTTCATTCATAAGAATTGAAATTACTGAACTCAAGCCTGATTAAGAAATTATTTCTGATTAAAAATTCACTATAGTTCAATTAAATCTAATAATGTCTCATTTAATTCATCATGGGCACGTGACAAAAATATGTTCACTTGGCGATCACTGTTCACTTGGCCAGAACTGCTTCAGAATGCTGGAAAGCTAAGTCAACTGTAGAAAGCAAAAACAAAGTAACATAAAGCCACTACAATAATACTTATATGTACCGATGGTGCATCGAATAAGTAAAAATAATTAATGTGATGATCGTAAAAGATAAGTAAGAATAGTTAAACATACATAGGTAGAGTGATATAACTTCGTGCTAACCTAAATAGAAAATGGAAAAACAGAAAATGAATAGTGATACTTACAAATGTGTTTGCCAAAGGCAAATCAATAATTGTATACACAATCAATTCTCATATTCCATTTCATAGAAATTTAAGTTTAATAGCTGATGTTAATAATAATCTCTACCCCAGTAGATAGACATGGGTGCTGATGAAGTGCGTGGCTGCACAGAAAAATATCGGTATTTCCCCCAGCTAATAGTGTCTAGTTTAATTTTTCTTCTATTCTTTAGATACTCACATTAATTAATAAAAATATTTCATTCATAAGAATTGAAATTACTGAACTCAAGCCTGATTAAGAAATTATTTCTGATTAAAAATTCACTATAGTTCAATTAAATCTAATAATGTCTCGTTTTATTTTTCTTGTTATGTATCCAATAGATATTACAGCTATTTCAGTGATCTCAAAAAAGCAAACTTTTTTCTTAATTCATATAAAACAAGTATCATTTTTAAAATTTAAAAGATTCGGCTTCGGCTTCGGTTTTGGCCGAAGTTCAGGATTTTAGCCGAAGTTCGGCTTCGGCTTCGGCCAAAAAAAACGTCTTCGGTCGATCTCTAATATGTATGTAATTTACTAAGAAAAAAAGTGGAAATCTCCGGTAGTAAAAATTTTCAAGTACATTTAATGTGAAGGAGAGATGCATTGTATTAAACGAGATGAAGTAATCATTTTTCTGGATTTTTTCTTCATCTTCATTTTATAAACAAACTGTGAATGAATATAAAAATTTTGTTGTTTGTTTAATAAATAAACATTATCCGTATACTTGTAAAAGAAAAAAGAAATAAACACAAACGCTGCAGTAATTTAATACAGAGCTGGCAAATTAAAAGTGTTTTTCTTTCAACTTGCGAAAACATTTAAGTCTTAATGTCTTTTTTTTTTTTTTTTTTTTTTTTTTTTTTTTAAAGAGAAGTAACACTCAGGCAATTAATGCCTACTGCTAATACTAGGTGTTACCTTCTTTAGGAAAGGGATGGTGAGAGAGAAGACAGGTGGTGAAAGAAGAGATAGAGGAAAGCTTCATTCTTTTACAACTCTGCTTGCTTAATAAATAATAAGCTTCCCAGCACAGACTGAGTTTAGTGTTTCAGTTTAAGCTTTCAATGCAGTATGATGATTTTTCACACACAAATGTATGCACATGTAGTGCATCACATTTTTCCACTTTCTCTTATGCATTTATTAGGACTTTAATCAAGGATAATGTTGAACACAACTCGGGCTAATACTCAGGCTAAATATTGAAGTTTATATTGGCTGGAGAATGAATTGTACATTTTTAATGCCTTTCATCTCATGTGTAATTTATCTCCTTGCTTACTACCCAATAATGAATGTTGATATTTTTTCTGGTTCTATTATTGGCCTTGAATGTGCCTTTATATAAATTCTTCTACATAATACATATATTTCCAGAGAAAATTTCAGAAAAGTTAATAGGATTAAGAATTTAGCATTAACTAAAAATACAATAACACACTCATATGCAACACGCGTATAAAAATACGCTGACTATTAATCGGCTACACATGCGTATATACAGGGCTATTTTATTTACACACACCCGCACAATCAGTCAAACACAATTTATATACACAAATGTATGTATAATGAGGTGAATGAAGAATAAATATCCCGAGTATCATACGTATTTTTTTTGTCCGAATAAATATCCACAGTCTGAGTATAAGCATACTCAGGCTATACGCTTGATACGCAAGTGCCTTTTTATTTATAGTTGTAGCGTATTCTAGTTTTTCACATAAGAAAAATAGAGATGCTCTTCTATGTTGGACTCGGCTATAGTCATAGTTGCTTAAAAGAAAATATGTCAGCGTACGAATTGTTTGCGCTACAATTATGATTATACGCAGTTGCTACAATTTAAACTATGTGCTTATCATATTTTTTATTGAATACTCATTGTCATTCTCTGGTCCCTATTATAAAGCGCAAAGCCACTTGAGAGATTTATCAACTTGAATTTTCACACGTTTTTTTAACACACAATTCTTATTGTAACTCGAAATTCAGCTAGAACTTAGTATCAGCCTGGGAAAAAATTAAAATTTAAAAAAAAAAAAAATTCTTTCGACTTAATGCCTAACATCGACTAATGGCCGATAAATTTACTCGACAAAAGATTTTAAGGCAAAGATTAAGGTGCTGTTGGTTGAAGAAGTTAGTGCGTCGACTTTAAAGCAAATGACGGATTTCTAGTTCAAATCCTGGTCAGACCAAGTCACATCAACATCATAAAGTTGTCTGATATGCTAATGCATATCGCAAAAGCCCTTATGCTCCGTCGATATTTGTACCATTGAAGTAAAATAAGTAATAATATGGCTGCGCAGCTTAAAAAAAAGAATGCGCCTACTTAACACCAGAGGCGCTGCAACGATTCTATGGAAAATTAACAAAACGCCCTAAAGCAATGTTATAAAAATGAAAATAAAAATTAATTAAACCTTTCTTCTCTCTACCAATTTGTCACTTCACCATCTGTACGCGCACTATTCCTTTAATATACAGTTATTTGTAGCCAAGTAAGCTGAAATCTTACTTTCTCCTCTCAGCAACCCCCACCAAACCCACCTAACCACGTAACTAAACTTAAATGAACGAGTCCAAACTTTAATTGTAGTGAACTACAGAATTCATTCACCTTTTAAAATATATATAATACCTTTTAAAATATATATAATAGTAGCTGACCCCGGTCGGCGTTGCTGGCCCTAAGCAAACATTAGTGTTGTATATGGCATTGGTGGTACAACATGAAAATTGGATTTTGCCCACGAATAAACTAAATATTGCGCCATCTGTCGGACGAACTTCAAACTATACAGAAACACTCCTCACGCCCCATAGAGCATGTATATAAAGTTTGGTCTAAATCGGTGCAAAAGTTCTTGAGTTACGGTGCAAAATCACAAAAAAAAAAATAAATATGGCGCCATCTGTCGGACGAACTTCAAACTACACAGAAACAGTACTCACGCCCTATAGAGCATGTATATGAAGTTTTGTCAACATCTGTGCAAAAACACAAAAAAACTAAAAATTGCGCCATCTGTCGGACGAATCACTGTTTCTGAAAGGGGCGTAGCATTTACCGGGGAAGAATATATATAAAAACACGCGCCGGTCTTTTACAAATATTTTGTGGGGTGGAAGGCGAAAATCTGTTGGGTCATTGAAGAGTTCAGCCCTAACAAATAAACGTGTTTTTGATTTTTATATATATTAAGATATGATTAAAATATTTTTCTACAAAAAGAGCGTCATTTTCCCTTCTCGCAAATCTTTTCTTTTTCTCGCATGAATCAGTGCAAGAATTTTCTTAATAAAATCTAAATGATATTGACACAGTTTATAATTATTAAAAAAAATCCCCGTCTCCCTGTTGATCTTCTTGATAAATAAATAACCTTGCACTAGTTCGCAAAATTTTGCGCCATACATTTTTTTGTTGAGTGTAACAATGTGTTAAATTTGTTTATAATAATAATAATAACTTAAAAACCAAAATATATATTTAACATTATCTGACCACTTTCAATTTGTCAAATATTTGACAAAAATTACTCAACATTAAACAATCATGAATCACACATGAATGAATTGCCTGTCATTAACACTTGAAAAATGAAAGCAGAAAAACGTTTAATTCAAACACAAGATCAATGAAATTGTAAAACCAACAACCCACTAAAGAAAAAAATTGACAACAACAACTCCAGCGGTATCTTTGATGTCTTTCAGGGGCAGGACAGACAGACAGACAGACAGACAGACAGACATACAGAGTTTTTTACTCGTGTTGCAAAATTAATGTTTATTTAAAATATCTACATGTAATGTAAATTAAACAAATAAATATTTAATTGCATAAAAACAAAATATAAAAAAAACTTCAAAATCTTGTCAAGAAAGTAGAAGTGTTGCTTCATGCCATAATTTTTTAAAGGTAAATATTTTTAACACAAATAAATCTGAAAGTAAATGAGCTGCAGCAAATCAAATATTTTGGTAATGAATCACAATCAAATGTAAATGAATTCTGAACAAAAGTTTGAACCTGTGACAACAGGAATCGAATTATTAAAGAGATTGAGCACAACGACCTTAAGTAGGGAATACAGCACATAAAAAAGTATTAACTCTAGAACCAATGCAAATAACTTAACCAATGGCAACTTGCATTAGAAGCAGGGTTTGAAAATACAAATAAGAAAACGTTTGCTTTTGTTTTGTTTCGTTCTTCATTGCGTTGACTTTCTTTTTTCTTTTCTCCCATGAGCACAAATTATGCCTTATTTCAAACGTAAGCAGGTAGAAGAGAGAAAAAACCCAACATTTAATTGTTTTGTTATAAAACGTTTCCCAAACGTTTGTGGATTGAATTGCTCATTATCAGGGCACGTTTTTTTTTGTGGCATATGCCATGTTTGCCATTTTAGCAATTTCTTCAATTATTGACATTAAAAGCAATTTTTAGTCCATCTTGTCATAAAATACCTTTTTTTTTTGCAACATGGAATAATTTTTTATATGTCAGATGTTTTTGGAAACCATTTTGAACCAGTCTTCGTGCCACAAAAAACTTGCCCTGCTCATTATAGTAGGCAACGTATGGTATTAGCAAGATATAAATATAATTTTTGTTTTTGAGATATATTTTTCGTAATTACATATATGATTATTTGTTCTATAGCAACAATAACTAAATGAATCGTTAAAAGATATGTCACTGCTTTGGTTTCGCTTTCAATGGTAAATCAAAGCAAGCAGGGGAGGGAAAACTACTGAACACATCCTTCATTTAACCAAAAAAATTAAAGTGTGATTAAGTAGGAATGCATTTCAAGTTTTAACTGAGCTTAATTTTATATAAAATATTTTTTTAGCACAATTTAGCTTACTATGTCCTTGTTTTTAGTACTTTTTTGCATAAGAGAGAAAAAATTTACATACGAAAAATAGTTAGAATGTTAAAATGTTGCACAAAATCTTACTTTCATTAGGTTCACACGTAAACTTTAAAAACGCCCACAAACGCACATTTTTTCTGACCTAAGAGCTTCGTCATTTAGACAAACAAACAATTCATTTAGTCCTACAGTGTTGTCACTTTCAAATTAAAAACTATAGGAAACACATCTACTTAGAACATTTTAATTTAATTTACTTGCAATGAAAGAAAAAACCAGCAGCGTGATGAGCTCATATATCTTTTAAACATCCTTAATCCAATCATGTACTGAAGTCTCCCATTCGGCATATCAATCATCTTTAAGCGACATTGATGTAATTTATTATGCCAAGACTTTGAACCAGAGCAGAACAGCGTTCAGCTCAACGTCATTGTGTTGAGAAAATCTTTGCAGGCATCATCACGTTTAGCAAACGTGAACACCCAATGACGTCATTATTAGGTTTAATTATCTTATATTATAGAAAGAAACTTTTACACTTACAAACCTTAGTGGTGCTTTTAGACCAGATAAAATAAGCGCATTGGTTCAGATACAGAAGGATTCGAAGAGACTAAAGATAAAAAATCGATTGCACAATTCCATGCATGAAAGATAAAAGAGGGTAGCAAGTTTTTGATTTGAAAATAATAACAAGTTAAAAAAGGATGCTGTGTTTACAGTAACAGAGAGCATATATTGTGACAAGAAACGGAAGCTGCGCATTAGCGGTGTTGTCTCTTTTTCGTCCTCTCTGGCTCACTCTCTCTCTCTCTCCCAAAAATTTTTTATCCTTGTATATGTACTTTAATTTTTTATATTAATTTCTTTTTTTTTGTTTTTTGGAAAAGAGAAGTATTTAAGTATATTTGCAGCATACATCTATATTTTCTGTGATATTTCATCCTTGCAAAGAATAAAACACACACACACCTCATGCAATATTTGTTAAATTTTGTTTGCTTGCATTTGCTAAAATTTACCTTGAACTCTAACCATGAGACGGGGCATAGATTTTATTGTCTTTTTTTTAACAAAATAAAAACAATAAATTAAAGCCAAAATTGAAGTTACCGAATGTAACAGTTTTTAAAAGTTCACTTCTTGGCTGTCTGCTAGAGCAAACTTTGTTTTTAAATGTTACTTATGCAAAGTTTTTTACTTTTCAACGTTGCACAATTTATTGACGATTATTTAAGCTTGTATGCAAGTACTATTTCAGTAACATATCTTTATTTACGAAAATATAAGAAGGATTTAAAAATATTTGGTTTGAAGGAATGGAATTAATGGAACTTTTACTTTGTTGGTTCAGCACCGTCTATATGAATTTCGTTCCTGCTTAAGGTATTCGTCAGTAGACTTCAACCCAAATGTTTGCTTATTTTATTTAGCTTATTCTAAACATTTTTGGGTTAAGGTTTACTGATAAGTTTCTTGAGCAGGGATGAAATTTAAGTGTAATAAAAAAAAGAAGCAAAAATTCCTAAAACATTAAAGCAGCTACGTCAAAACCATATGCACAGTGTGCAAGCTTTTATAAAAGAGCTTTGTGCTTTCACACCGACGAGAGCACAACAACCAATCAAATTTCAGCGGAAACGATGCTTGCTGCTTACTTTGCAAGAAAAGAAGAACAAATTGCAAGAGCTTTCAAAGTTGTTCACCTCAAGTGCAAATATCAGAGTATGTGTATTTGAACGAGTTGCATTAATAAATCAATGTCAAATACATATACTTTGGTATTTGTTATATGAAATGGGGTTAATTTTATGCGCTCCTTAGTGTATGTGATTTTGGAAGACCAAAAACAATACGCTTCGCTGGCTTTAACTTTATTTAATTGGTCCTACTTAAATGCAGTGCCATATCCAATATCGAGGACGTTGAAAGTCATGTATCGGCTCGAAGGACCATAAATGTAAATTGTTTTTCATATTTGATAGTGCTGAAACAAAACACATTATGGGCCTCATTTTGTAAAACGCAACGTGAAACAAGTGTAAATTGCAAAAACAAAATATGTGGAACATTTTTCAATACTTAGCATTGCGTTTTACAAAATAAGGTCCTTTATTTCATTTCCAACTGCGCACTTCATTAGTATTTTTTGCATTATACGCTTTCTTGGAAACTAAACAATATGCTTGCTTAAGTGTGCGTTTTAACATTCCACAAAATTGGAGTGTATAAACCAGCATGTTATATTATTTTTTCTTTTATAAAAATTTAATAAAAAAAATATATATTTAAATTTTCCAAAATCTCCATTTTACACAGTACATATTTCTATCAGACTCTCTTCTTTTGCCTCCTTGGCAACAGACCAAAGATTAAAACATACAAATAAATCTGTACAATTCACCAACAAATATGTACAACATCAAAACAATACTCCACCTTATGCCTCAATACAGAACTCAGTAACCCCCCATACGCACACTCCACCAAAGTAAATACATAAAAACAGCATAATTTTCCAAAAACAAATTTTATGTATACGAGTACAAGAAATAAAAGTATGTGTGTACTATGATGACATGTTTTGTCTACCTCAAACTAAAGCCTTAAACAAATTGGAAAGCAATACTGTAACAACATCAATATCACTCACTATCTGCTGTAGTAAATGTCCAAAATAAGCCAACAAAATAACCAATCGATAAAATCTGTTAGTATCTCCTAAAAATATGTATCTGCTAGTGTGAACGTTTGAATGTTTAAATGAAATCTTAATTGAACTGCATGGAGATTATATTTGTAGCAACGCGTTCAACATCCTGCGTGCTTGTGCGTATCACGTTTCTAACCAATATGTATGTATGTATTAAGATAGGAAAAACATAAGGCCCTCGGAACACATAAATTATTCAAAACAAGGATATATATAAGGATATATTCAAATACTCATCACAGAAATGAGATTTATAAGGAGATAATTGAAAAATTCCAAGTGTTATCCTTAAACCACATCAATTTGGTAGAGTAGTCTCTCAATTTTTTTCTTCTGTTACATACAAGCAATAAATTATAAATATAAAAAACATACACAAAATTTATTTGGAAATAATATGGCTTATATTCAAGCTATAATTTGTGTAATTTTATAGCTTGCAAGAAAACAAAATACGCAAACACACACACACACACAAACACACACACACACACGAATATCATTAAACAGGCATCAGCACACTTGCAAAACAGTTACAAATAAGTTTGCATTTGTGTGTGTGTGTGTATCAAATTAAATGAATGGATGCTGTTATACGGAAGCGGAAGAGAGCGTATGCGAGATACGTACATATACCAATGTACGAATTTTATATTTAAAAAGCCTAAAAAGGCACACAATGAAAAACATTAGCACAATTCACAATCTTGTGCAAATGGTCTTGCATCATTGCATGTGCAAAATGGTATAGTATATTGATATTCACCACTTAACAATTCTTAGTGGTGAGTATAAATATACTATACCATTTTTTTTTTTTTTTTTTTTTTTTTTTAAAGAGAAGTAACACTCAGGCAATTAATGCCTACTACTATTACTAGGTGTTACCTTCTTTAGGAAAGGGATAGTGAGAGAGAAGACAGGTGGTGAAGGAAGAGATAGAGGAAAGCTTCATTCTTTTACAACTCTGCTTTTTCGCACGTTTTTAATAATGCAGTGTTGCAGCGCCTCTCTGATGTTAAATGAGGCGTATTAATTTTTTGAAGCTGTGTCTTGTAGCCACTTTATTGATTATTTTACTTCGCCGATGATTTTTGCTACACAACGAAGGAGGGCGCTCTGATGTCACATTAGGATTAGTATCTGCTGAAGTCGGTATAGTTCAGTGACCAGTGACTATGCCTTCATCACTTGAACTTTCCTACAACAACTGACACAAAGGGACACTAATGCACATCAGAAAAATGCGTGGTGTTGTTATTTAATGACTGTCGGATACAGGGATTGAACCCAGGACCTTCGGTTTTGTAGTCAACGTGCTAACTACTTCAGCACATGCAACAATGCAAGACCAATTGCACAAGATTGTGAATTGGGCTATTGTATGATGAACTTGTTATAATGCCATCCATCCTTATAAGTGCATACGTATGTACGTCTGTATGTATGTCTTTACAAGTATTCGTTTGAAATTTGTTTTTAGGAATTTTGTTGTTGTTATTTTTGAAAATAACTGAAACGATAGACAATTAGTACAAACAAATATTCTGTAGATATAACAAACAAAATTTCTATGGGAGACATAAAATGAGTCATACATCATCATTAGCCAGACTTAAGGAGCACGGCGGGATATAGAATTAAAAAAAGGATATATGTATTTGAACCAGCGAAGGAAAGGCTCAGATAGCTACAACGAGTTTTCTCTAAACAGGTCTAAAGTAGAATTCATATACAATTATTTGAGGCAAATCAACCAGCCAGTGAGAACGAGGCGCAAGACTCTCGAATGTCAACCAAGAAACACAAGCCTGGCAGCACTTCATATAATTATGATGATGCGAGAGCTGTTCTCTGAATTTTCTAATAGCATAATATTTTTGTTTATTTAAATTTCTAAGAAAGGAAATAGTTAAATCTGTTTAGGCAGCGGAACTACCGGAATATATTAAAAAAAAACTTATTATCTTTAAAATAGAGGCGGATTCATTTCTACTGTTCCAATAATTGCAAATAAATTATAAAACTAGTGTCCTTGGCACTATTTCTCAAAACCTACAAGTATTGTAATACAAGTATGTGTAACAAAAATTAAAAATTTAAAAAACCCCGAATATATCTAGAATAGATGCACCATTTTTCTTAAAACATAGCTAAGAACCTCATCGATCAAGCCACCTTTTCAAACAGAAAAAAATAAATCAAAATCAATGCAGCCGTTTGGTCTGTACGTGGACTCATACAGACCCACAGATACACAGACACACAATCTAAACTTATAACACACTTTTTTTGGTCGGGAGTTGAAAATACTATAGAAAATATTTTTTTTTATACGAATAAAATATTTTTACCAATGTTTTACCTGTATTTCAACACTTGTAAATTTTGAGAAACAGGCCCCTGGTCAACCACCTGAGACTTTTATAATTTAGATCCCCATTAAAAGTTTTTAGCACTAAGCATTCCTTAAATAGAGAGAAATCCATTTTTCCAAGAGGGAAATTTTAGTTTTTCTGCGGCACTGTGTATTTGAATTTAAGGCACAAATTTGAATTAAATGTCTTGACTACTATATTTTTATACTAGTTTGAAATTTCCTTTCTGGTAAATTCTAATTTAAAACGTAACCTTACAGAAAAATGCGCATAGGCAAGAGAAAATAATTCTCTGACGCAATAAAAAATTTCCCCTTAAAATTTTCCAACCTGGAAATTTTTACAATTTCATTTCATATCCATTATAAGTTAAAAATTAGTGTTATGGCCACATAGGCTCGAGTCTGTCAAATTTCCCTTCTAGAAAATTTTATTTACAATTTGAAATTGCAAAAAATAAACTTGTTTTTAATGAACAAGTATTTTTCACAGATAATAAAAAATTTCCCTAAAAATTTCCCAAGTGGGAAATTTTTGTTTTTGTCGCGGAATGGCTATAATCTTCATACGACAAATTATAAATTTACTTTTCATTATTGTATTTACAAAACAAACAAGTTAAATTGTATTTAACTTGTATTTCATGTATGTATTTAAACAAATCCATTTTGTATCGTTTAGTTGTATTTGAAAAGAAAATTTTAAACAAAGTTTCCCAAAAAAAAAATATATATATTAAGGTGTAGTTTCCACAATAAAGAGAGCGAGCGATTTGTCTAGAAAAAATATATGAAAACACTAAAAATATTTGAGTGATACGCATACAAATTTTCAAGACAACTCGCTTGCTTGCATTGTGAAAAGAAACTGCACATTAATAAATTATTTGTTTTTGTTTAGAATGTCTCTAAACAAAATTTAAATTTTTCTTTTCAAATACAACTTTAAGCAATACAGGGCTTGCGAATTGAAAACAAAAATTGGTAGTAGATATTAATAATTTTTAATCAAGTCACAGTATGCTTGTATGTGTTTATTGCAGAACCCTGCAAAAATATACCTTCTGATTATTTCATTATGTTTGAAATGAATTTGTGAAATGTGTAGTAAATTTTTACTCATTTCTGATGAAACTTTTCTTTGGCATTCTTTGCATATACGATATCACTTAAAATACTCGTAAGAAAGAGTGTGAAAAATGTAAAAATATTGCTTATTTATCTTGGTTTTAAGAAACAAAAAATAATGAATACTAGGAAGTGGTCAGAAAAGCGAAAAAGAAGCAGTGGAGTTCGAACGTGCATAGATTTTTCTTCAGTCACGTGGGCTCGAGAATGTGTGAGTGAGCATGATACAAATTGTTGTGTGTGGAAATAAAAAATGTAAAAGCTATCACATTGAAAAACATGAAATTTCCTGGATATTTTTGGACAAATTATATAAACAAGCAGGGACTATGTATTAGTTATTTGGGAAGAATTTATTTATGTATATGTAAAAGAAAATTACTTTCATGCCGCCATTTGTGGGGGAAATACTTAATAATAAACAAGATTATGAATAATATATATTTCTTGGAATTGTTTTTTACCCTAGAGAAGGGAAATTTGTTTAATGGAAAATAGATATATGTACATACATATATATATACATACATGTGTATGTATGTATGTACATATGTATGTAACTTTATAAAGTAAATGACGAATTTGTTATTCAAACTTATGTATATTAATGAAGCTAGGGAAGTACATATGCATGTGCATATCGTTATTTTAATATAGAAAGGACTTAACTCTTTATTTTTTTTAGACTCGAGTTTTTTTTTGTATATTTCTATATATGGATAAAGAACATCTAATGTATCGAAAGTTGCAAAAATCTTGATTTCAAAAAAATAATGACTTAGGGCCGTTCTATATTAATATAACGATATGTGTGATGAAATTTCAAAGAAGCAGCAACATACATATGTATATACATACTACATACATATCGCTCATTTACTAAAACAACGTCATAACTCAAAAAAAAAAATTTAGTTTATATACAACTTAATGGGAAAAGAAAATTTTATTTTTCTTTCAAGAGTTGAGTATACAAGATATTTTTATGAAATTTTTGCACAATATGAATAAGGATATGGGGACTAATTATGCATTATTTCGAAATTATTTATTTCCCACGTGAAATCTTCTATTAAAATACTCCTTCTTAACAAAATTATATATGATGTGAATGACGGCAGTTATTTCCATGCAGATGAAAAATTTCCCTTAAAATTTCCCAAGAGGGAAATTTTTTATTTTTGTCTTATAAAGACAATTTTTTCATGTGAACATAATTTTTGCATATATGTAAACATAATAGTTCAAAAAAGCTTAAGCGACATAATTTTCTAACTCGCACAGTCAAAAATACGAGGTCCAAAATATTTCTCGGTTGAGATTTTCTTGGTGGTTATGGCTCGATATGCAGATACATATGTTTGTACATACATACATACATATGTATATTTTTTTCAATATGCATTAAATATTGTATGTACAAACTGTGACTTAATTTCAGTATATGCTTTACTTCCGTGCTTATGCAAAAGTTCATTCACACTTTAAGCGATACAACCGTTATCACTGGAAATGAAAAGCATTCTATGACTTCATTAAAAATATGTACACATTTTTAGAATATATTTCATATAAATACAAGCATTTATTTTTTTTTTATTTATCTTTGTTTTTTATTTTTTATTTTGCAAGTAAAACAAGTTTTTCTCTAATGATTTATCTACTTCAAAAAATTATTCGCGTGCGAATTTAAAAAAAATTAACACTAAAATCTTAGACACAAAACCAAACAGCAACAAAATAGCAACACAAAAAAATAGCCAATTAAATATCAAACAAAGCGCAATGTTACGTTTCGTTTGGATTTTTATTTTTTACTTTTGGAATTCTTAATAAATTTTTAAAATTTTTTTAAACGGTAAAATGTTCAACACATGCACGACGTCGGCGTTCTGGGATGATTATCATGATGATGTTGTTAATTCTAATGATGACGTTTGCGTGGAATGGTCAAGCAGCCAGGCATGGAGCAATGTAGCAACTAGAACTCATAAATATGTTTCCATTTATGATTTTGTATATAATTCTTGAATACTTATTTTGAAATTTATTCTTTTATTTCAGAGAAATGGTGAAAACGTGTTTATAAATATTCGCTTGAATTATCTATTTCAACAAGCACACATTAGAATTATGATGTTTATACATATTTCGTTAGTGATAAATATAAAATGAATATTAAAGCATTTTTTAAATATTTATGTACATATATCTATTATTTGCTGTGAAGCGAGAAATGTGTCTGTGAACATGTAGGGCTAGAAATTCTTTTATGGAAAAAATATTTTTTGTCTCAGTAAGTGTTTTATTTATAACTCCTAATGCTATAACATCAAGTGATTTATTTAAAATATTTAAAAACATATACATATTGTTATTTTCTTTTTTTTTAGGGTGAGTCCGCAACTTTCTTTTAGAAATAGAGTATAATTAGTATCTTAAAACGCTTATTATCTAACCAAAATACCTACATACTTCTTTTTTATTTCAACAACACCTAGTAGTTTCTTTACAACAGTGTCTGATTCAGTTGCAATAAAATTAAAGTTTATACCCTTCAAAAAAAATCCCCAGTGGGAAACCCCAATTAACTATAAGGTAAGCAACAATTTAATTTAATTATATAGAAATGTAACTTGCTGCTATGATTCATATTTACGGCAATATTTTATATTTAAATTCCCTCTGAAGTCTTACACAATTCCCATAAATTACACCCATTTTTTTTTTTTGGAGAAATTTAATATAAAAAAAATTTTCTTCTTAATAACTGTGGGAAAGAACTTTTCCTTTCATGATGACACAAACAATCCATAAAGCACCAATTATAAAAAAATAAATAAAACAGACGAAAGCACAGACAACAAAAGTTTCCTTTTTCCATTTCTTAGAAAAATTAATTTATACTTCCAATTTAATTATGGCAAACGGGGAATCGACATTCAAATTTCGTTGACAGTGAAACAAAGAAAGATTTTAAGAAATAAATTAAATGAAGCAATTCTTAAGAAAATTTATTTTCAAATAAACGAATTGTTAATGAAAGTATGCGTGAGTAAGAAATTAAATTATAAAAATTTCCCTCCAATTACAAGGATGAAGTTTCTTTATACCAAAAAAAAAATAAAAAGTAGTATGGAGGCGTAACCAGAAGAGCTTTTTATTCTATACAACAAGTATTCATTACTACAAACATAATGATCATAATATTCATAATTATATATACACATATGCCTCCATATAAATAAAACAACAACCACATAAAACTTGTTAATAAAACGAAAAAAATACTTATAATCTTGTAGATACATTGTAGCAATGTGTGTAAGTAAATGCATCTATCTTTGTACAATCGAATGGTTTACAAAACACTTAACTGCTGTTACGTGTTTGAAATATGTACATACACTTGCTGTAAATTTTAATTTTAATAAGAATACATGCAACATAAAATTAAAAGCAGCAACGAACAAAAAACAAACAAACAATTAAGGAAATATACTCGTATATGTATGTACATAAATACATACTGATTAATTAAAATACTATTTGTTCAGTTAAATAAAAGTAAAATACAGATTTATGAGAAATTTTACTTAAAATTTCCAAAAGTTTAAACGACCTCAGCTCTGCAGGTTACTCAAATCGAATAACATGCTCCCTATAAAATTGCATTTCTCATTATTGTGTCTTTTAGAAAGTTTTTAAATTTGATAATTTTTGTTCTTTTAAATTATTTAAATGTTAAAATGCAAATTGAAAATTAGGCTTCTAAAATTTCCCTTCAACTTAATTATAATTTAGAACCTAAATTTCAGAAAAATACTTCAACTTTTGTTATCCTTAATAAAAAGAAACAGCAATTCCGACTTAATAAAAAATTTCCCAAAAAATTTTCCACAGGGAAATTTTTAAAAATTCTCACTTAAGCTTAATCATAAATTAAAATGTGATGTTTTTCTACTCACAAAATCTTAAAACTTTGAATAGTACACGCACTCTCATTTCATCAAGCAAAACAACTTTTCTGGCATAATGATATTTTAAAATTTCCCTTCAAGTAAATTTTAACTTAGAACCTAAGATTCCAGAAAAATTCATCATTCCAGAGTACTTAATAAAGGGAAACAATTTTTAAAATTTCATAAAAAAATTTCCCCAGGAGGAATTTTTTTAAATTTCTTGCCGCACTATGAGTTTTAATCAGAAATTAAAATGCACTGTTCTTTATTCTCACACAATCTAAAAACTTTAAAATTTTCCTTCAGGTAAATTTAAATTTAACGCCTAACATTTCAGAAAAGTACACGAAATCTCATTTCAGTAAGCGAAAACAATTTTTCAGGCATAATGAAAAATTTCCCTCTAAATTTCCCAAAAGGGAAATTTTTTATTTTCTTGTGCAATTATTTGAATTTGTATTATTAATTAAAATTAAGTGTTCTAGTTAAAAAATTTTGAAGTTCTTGAAATTTTACTAAAGCAACTTAAATTCCAGAAAATTTCATGCCACCAAAAGGAAAAATATTTCTCAGTCGTAATAACAAATTTTGCAGGAATTTCCCAATAATTACTAATTTTTAACCATATGTACATATATTTTTTATATTGTAGGTAGGGTATTTCCCGGTCTAGGGTACACTAACATTTGAAGTAGGTATTTAACTTGCTTTATGCATTTAAAATGTTTATAAAAATTTTAAAGTTTATCTTTTGAAGGATTTATTATCTCTCAAGATTGTTTGTCGTGTTGAGTTTTGTCGTTTTATTTTTTTTATTTTTTATTTTTTGTATTTCAATGCCCATCTAATGTTTGTGCCACATGTTGTAAGCTTCATTTATAAGTAACGGCGATTTTTATTAAGTTGTATTATTATTATCATGCAAATATCATCGCCATCATATGTATGTTGAAGTGTTAAAACTACAATTTTTTATTAAAATTTTTATTATCATTATTAATGCCTCAAGTAGTCGAAGTCTGCTTAAATTTGCACGATTGCAGTTTGTGTGTGTGTGTGTGTGTGTGTGTGTGTGTGAGTAGTAAGCAGCATTAGTTGCAATATGTATCTATTGTGTAGTATACATATATTATACACAAACACACATACACATACATATGCACCTACATGCATTTTCATTTATATATAATATGAGTATATACATACATACATACGTATGTATGTATATATTTTATATTTCATAAGCCAATGACCGTTACGCTTCACATGATAATTTCGCGCCAAAAATAAAAATATGAAATAAGTATTAACTAGCCCGTATAAAAGTGTATGTACATACAACAGCTTATGCGTGTAATAATTATTTTTTGCTTCTTCTTTCATTGGATTGAGTTTCTGATATTTCATAGTTAAACTAAACTTTCCAATTAAACAAGGAAATTTAATAAGTGCTTTTTATTCATATTTTGTTGTTGTTGTTGTTGTTGTAAGGCAGTTAAATTGATTATTAAATTGGTAATTAAATTAGATATTTCGAAATAATGCATCTACATATCTACTACGTGCATGTAGGTTGATTTGAAGTATAAATACATGTTGTGCTTAACAACCAAAAACCCATACAGAAAACATAATTACATAGAGGGAAATTAATAATGATAAACAAATTTTTATAGGGAAATTAAAGAGACCGGAAGATGATAGAGAAAGGATAAGAAATAATAAGTCATATGTATATGCATTAAGGTTAAAGCAATATCATATGATAGTGAAAGAAAGAAATTCAGTAAAAGATATATTTGTAACATGATAGCATTAAAAGCCAGCAAGAACTCGAAACGTAATTTTATTTACATATCGTCACCTAAGATAACTCCTACAAAATTTCATATCGATTTATATTTTCAACTGAATCAGCACAAAGGAGTAACAATTTATACCAAACTAAATATTTTAAGCTTAAAAACTGGCAGAGTTTATAGAAGACAAGTAAAAATTCTCCGTAATGAGAATATGGAGAGAGTTAAGCAAATGGTTATTGACGTGTTTAAGCGACAATCATACTGCACTGATTGACGGGTTTATTTGTTCGTCTCAAGGGCACTTTAGAGAATACAAAATATAGAACGCTGCAAATATGCTTCTCGTATGATTTTACATAAATGTACTGACCATATTTGGTTGATTCAAGTGGTAGTCCTAAGTGTCATAGTAAAGAAAGATATGGGTGCATATAAAGTTCGTGGCTGCACAGAAAAACGCCATCACTTCCCCAGCTAAAAAGTTTAGTTTAATTTATACACGGCAATTATGAATAAAATTCCGAGGGAAATTTCTCCCTTTTCCAATTAGAATTTTTTGTTTTCCCTATCACTTGCCATTAGTTGGAATTGTTGGAATTTCTCACGGAATTTTATTCATAATTGCCCCCATATTCTCTTCTTTAGAAAATCACATTAGTTAATACAAATATTTCATGCAATAAGAATTGAAAATACTGAATTTAAGACCGATTATTTTTATATAAGTGTTTCTGCGTTTTTTTTTTCAAACAAAAATTTATGACATTTAAGACTACCGTTTGAATCCCTCAATTGTGTATCTAAAATGAAAAGGTTTCAAGGTTTCTTATACTTTTTCACCATAATAATATGTAAAATGCAGAAAAATTTAGCTTATATAGAGTTATGTAATTATGATTAACTCCATTTTCTAAAACTCTAAAATACTAATTTACAGCTGCACAAAATCTAGCAGATTTTAATTAAAATCTTTATAAAAATCTATACCTTGACATTTATCAAGATTTTTTATCCAAAACAAAACCCATTAACTGAAAAATGTCCAAAATTACAACCAAATAACTTCAATATAGCCAATTCACACACTTTTTTAAGCACACCGTAGCTAATTCACGCATCTTTTTTATAAATATGTTGTACAGGGTAGTAAAAAATATTAGATTTTTATTCGATTTTCTACAAATTTACTGACTAAATAGATTATGTTTTGTATAGGAAATCGAGTAAAAAGCAGCAAGATTTGGCTTAAAATCTCGGTAAGTACTAGATTTCGAGATGATGTAAATGCCCTATAACTCAATTTTGCTTCCAAACAAAATTCAGTTCTAATGGCCGAATATCAGCATTTTTCTAAGGCTGAATATATATTTTAAGAACAAAATATTGATACATAAAGAAAACATTTTTATTATCTTATCTTAATATGTGTTGAAGAGGCAAAGAAATCCAAATCTTATTTTAGAGAAATTTTATTTCAAGATTTTAAAGAAGACCAATTTGTCTTCTTAAAATAAACATTTTATTTTAAACTAATTTACTATATAAATTTTTTTACGATAATAACAGCATGCAATTTTTTAATAGTTTTGTACATCAAAATTAAAAAATCTAGTGGCCTTGTAGTCTAATTATTTTTAAATTCACTGGACTTTGATTAAATTACTTTCGATAACCGCAAACTTTAGTGGCGTTAATTGCTTAAAAATCTTGCACCATGTAAAATGATGTAAATTTCTCTGAAACAAAATACAATATTTAATGAACTTAACAACACCCTTTGGCCTTTTTTAAATGAATACGAAACGACGACTACGGCGAGTTTTACTATTTTTTTTTATTACATTGTTAACATGTCTAATTACAAACAAAATTGCTTAACAACTGTTTTTTTTTAAGTTAATCAAAAAGTGAAATTTCCATTAGATTTAGTACCCAAAGGTTAACTCAACATGCATACGGAGGCACAGCCGTAGACTTTATAATAAATATGTGTTGAAAACACTTAAAAAAAAAATCATTTCATTTTCATTTAGGAGAAGCAGAAAAAATTAAGTCAAAATGTTTTAATTATTATATGCACGTATGTATGTAAGTATGTATTAAAACCAAGCAACTGACTGACTGACTGACACAGTATGTTTGCCAAAGATGTTGGTTGTTAAAGTGAAAAAGAAAGACGAAAATATCTGGAACCAGCATACTTGCATGTGATGATGATGATGATGATGATGATGATGATGATGACGATGATGACTTACTGGCAGGTTAAACGAATTTAATAGAAATTTTTAGTTTCAAGAGCATTGGGAACAAATAAATTACTTGAGACCAGGAGTGCGATTCACTAACTTTTTTTAACGATAATCGCAACGTTAAAATAATCGTAACGAAAATTTATCGGACTGGCTATTCAGTAACATTTTTAACGACATGCGCTGCGATAATAATTTATGTTCTGTTAATTTTATCGATAAAAATCAACAGAAAATATCAGCTGCGTACTATCGTTAAAAAGAAGTTACTGAATCACACAATCGCTATTGCAAGCAAGAAAATGTATAGACAAAAATTACGATTGTCGGATCGTTAAAAGTTAGTGAATTCCACCACAGGAGTGCGATTCACTAACTTTTTTTAACGATAATCGCAACGTTAAAATAATCGTAACGAAAATTTATCGGACTGGCTATTCAGTAACATTTTTAACGACATGCGCTGCGATAATAATTTATGTTCTGTTAATTTTATCGATAAAAATCAACAGAAAATATCAGCTGCGTACTATCGTTAAAAAGAAGTTACTGAATCACACAATCGCTATTGCAAGCAAGACAAAATTTACGATTGTCGGATCGTTAAAAGTTATTGAATTTCACCACAGGGACACTAAATTAACGTATATGTTTCTTCTAGACAAATTTTCCCTTAACAATATTGATTAGCCCAATTCACAAACTTGTGCAAATGGTCTTGCATCGTAGCATGTGTAAAATGGTTATTATATGCATACTCACCACTTAACAATTCTTAGTGGTGAGTATCAATATACTCGTACTCAGCGTTGCTATTTGTCAAGTTTTCCCTTTTTTTGGAAGTTTTTTGAGATGCCAAAAAGTTTTTGAAAATATTAAGTTTTTTAAAGTTTTTTTTTTATAAATATGTACATAACTTAAATTTTGCAGTATATTATAAATAATAAAATAATAAAACAATCTTATATTTTCTCACTCCCTTATTACCAAAACAGTGTTTAATGTTTTTTTTATTATATCTTATGGCTTTGATTTTAATCCTTTTTAACCCCCGACCAAAGAAAGGGGTGTTATAAGTTTGTAGTGTGTGTCTGTGTATCTGTGTGTCTGTCCGTGTCCACGTATAGCCCAAACGGCTGGACCGATTTTGATTTAGTTTTTTTTTTTGTTGGAAAGGTGACTTGATCGAGAGGGTTCTTACCTATGCTTGAAGAAAATCGGTCCAGCCGTTTAAAAGATATCACATCTTTTCTAGATATATCGGGGGTTTTTAAAACTTTTAATTTTTGTTATTGTTTATTATATTTTTAAATGAATGAAATGAAATCTAAATAGAATTCTGTTTTCTTTTAAAATTTTGGTTCTTTTGTAGGAAAAAATTTTTTGTATTGGAAAAAGTTTTTTTTCAGATTTAAGAAGTTTTTAAAAAAATATATATGGTAACTAGTGTTTTTCTACTTGATTTCCTGGGGAAAATTTCCCGGGATCCCGCACATTTTTCGGGAAAGGAATCCCGGGAAATTTGTGCGGGAATTCCCGGGATTTTTTGATTTTGTTATGGCAACTTAATTTGTATTTACACATTCCTTGATGAGTGTCGTTATTTATTTTATGTATGCGATGGTGCAATAATAAGGTGATGGCAATATCACAATAGCTAAAGCTTTACAACAACTAAGGCCCAGTTTACATCTGGCACGCATGCGTTCTGAGATTTAGATGCCTTTATTTAAAAAAGCATAACGCGACGTTTAAAATTTAATTCTACAACAATTCATAAAAGTAAAAAAAAAAAAAGAAATGAGCAAGGAAATAAAAAAAAATACAAATAATTACAGATTCTATTTGGTAAATAGTACGGTTAACAGCATTAACAGCTTATTCTGTCCTATTTCCAAAGAAATATGCCCTTATGCAAAAACGATTGTTAAAGTTAAAGCATGCGTTAAAACTGGTTTTGCCATACAAAATTCCTTTGTTAAATCAATTTTAAGTTTAACAATTATTTTTTCATAAGAGGGATATTTTGTAATATTTTTTTAATAATACTCTTATAATTTCTTTTTTATAATATTGGTATAGATATATATATTACTATTATATAAAGAACGGAAACGGTATTATTTTTTGAATAATGAGTGTATGAAACGTTATTATTTAATCGATCTCATGAATTACAATTTGTTTTTGTTGAAATAAACTAAATTTAAAAATGTTTTGTATTGTTTTGTGCTGGGCGGGAGGGAATTCCCGGGATTTCCCGGGAAACCGAAAAATCTTTCCCGCTTTCCCGGGAAATGAAAAAGTACGGGAAAAGAAAAACTCTAATGGTAACGCTGCTCGTACTATACCATTTTGCACATGTTGCGATGCAAGACCATTTGCACAAGTTTGTGAATTGGCCTATTGCGTTTTGCCAAAACTTATGTTTTTTTTTTGATTTGAGTGATATAGCACATATCGTGGAAGAAATCTTATTTTAAACAAACTCTGTTCACAGAAATTTTTTCACTCCTCTGTTGATTTCTTATGCTGGTTCTTAATCTATTACGTACACATTTACTTTGAATATTTAGTTTGCACTAAATACTTTATTTTTAATTACAACAAAATAAATAATTGTTGCACTGCCGCTACAAAAGTGTTGATATAACTTCACACTTGCATTAATATCCCTCATGGAGGGAGGTAATTTAAAACAGCAGTTTTCAGTTTGTGGCATGCAATGCAGCCGGCAACAAACAGCTCACAATGTGTAACAGCTAAATAGGCACTGTTTGCTACATAATTCTCCCTTTTTTTTTCTTTGCCTCAAATCAAACAAATAAAACTGCAACATACTCTCCTACAATTGTTTACTTACAATACAACATTTCCAATAGAAACACTCACTGTACAAGCAAATGAAACAATTTTAGTTTCAACAACAAATTTCCACATGCAACATAGTATTTGTTAAGCTGGCTGCTGCTATGTTTCTCCCTGTTCTATTTTCAGTTTTTTTCTGAACTGAATTAATGGAAAAATTCTTCAATGCTTTGTCTTGTTTATTCTTTATTTTTTTTACAAAAGAAAAAAAAAAGAAATTATATTCATGATGCACAATTTAAATGAAAATAATGCAATTGCTGCATCTATTTTTTTTAAGAGAATGCAAAAAAGCTGAATATTAAAAGAATAAATAAATGAAAATATTTATTAATGCAGTGGAAACTTTTGATACAAAAATGTGAAAATATGTGTATGCTAAATATTGAGTGACATTTTTTTTGCTGGGTATTCAATTGAATTTTTTTTTCTTAACGAATTCATTCTTTCAATTCCCCTTTTAAACTCTAGAGAAGAAAACACAATATGTGATTTTATAAAGAGTGTGAATTTAATTGATTGCAATGAAGATGTGTGAATAACAAAAAACAACTATTTTTGTCTACATTTTTTTACTAAACAAAATTTTCTATTTTATTTAAAGATTGAATTTAAAGATACAAGTACTGCAAGTCAGACTACATTTTATATATGAACTATTTGTACGCATAAACTTTAATTCGGAGTTTAATACTATTAAATGATGTTATTGAACTATTGCATGAATGCAAAATTAAGCAATACAGACGAATCTCCCTAATTTGACCCATCGTTATTCTGAATTTTTAAATATGAAATTAAACTATAGGTTTCCTTTTCACCCTAATAAAAATTTACTTGCACACGAAAGATTCCGTACTACGGCGCTTGTTTTTTTGTGGCGATTTTTTCGGTTTAGGCGATTATATTCCGTTTTTGGCGATTTTGTTTTCACCATACATATTTTTTAGTTTTATCGATTTTTTTTTAGTGTTGACGCTTATTTTGTTTTGCTGCTTTTTATAAAATTTTGGCGTTTTTATTAGTGTTGCCACTTTTTTCTTGTTTTAGCGATTTGGTCGATTTTTTTAGAGTTGGCGCTATCTCAATTTTGGCAATTTTTCGGTTTGAAAATTTTGTTTGATTTTTAACGTTTTTTCCTTTGTTTTTTGTAATCATACTTTTAGTTTTACCTTTTTTCTTTAGTGTTGGCGATTTCTTTCGGAGTTTGGCGATTTTTTTTTTGTTTTTGGCGTTTTTTACGTTTTGGCGATTTTTTTTCGCTTTTTGGAGATTTTTTCTTTGTTTTTTTACAATACACAATTTTAGTTCTAGAATTTTTTTTTTAGTTTTTCGCTTTTTCTTTTTGTCGATTTTTTTATTTCATTGTGACCTTTTTACTTTTGGTGATTTTATTACATTTTAGCGATTTATTTTATTTTTGCTGATATTTTTCATTTTAGCGCTTCATTTTGGAGATTTTTCGTTTCAACGATTTTTATAATTTTGGAACTTTTCAAAATTTTCAAGATACAGCAATTTGTCAAAATTACATTAACTGATGGAATACATTAACACAATTCACAATCTTGTGCAAATGGTCTTGCATCTTAGCATGTGCAAAATAGTATATTATATTGATGTTCACCACCTAACAATTCTTAGAACTACGTCGAATCCGCTTTAGCGCAACACGCTTTATTGAAAAAAATCGGATTACTGAAATCGATGCAAGTCCACGCACTGATATTAAACGCAGCTAGTCTTATTCACTTCGCTTTACTGAAAATATCGTATTACTGAAAACCAAAAGCAAGTCCACAACTGCGTTTTGTATGAAACTAACTTCGTTTTAGTGAAAAAATAAACAATGACAAATTTATTATTAGAAATCGATTGCATAACTTAAGGCTGAAAAAACTGTGCATGTTTTCTCCGTTAAAAAATTAAGTGGCAAAATGTATTTGTCCTTTTCGCTCTTACAATTTACGTTAAATTGACGTAAAAAAATATACAGATTTGATATGAAAAATATTGTTTTACTGATTTTAAGCAGTACGCTTAACTGTAACAAATTTCAGTAATCCGAACTACGTTTTAGAGAAAAAATCGGATAACTGGAAAAAATTGGGTTTTGGCTATTTCCAGTAAAGCGGAGTCGACATACCATTTTGCACTAGATTGTAAATTGGGCTATTTTATTTTTTAAATTTCTGTGTTCATTAGTGTAGTCTGCATAAAAATACACTAATAGCTAATTTACATCAAGATTTTTTTTCATGAAATAAATTGTGTGAAAATTTTCCATTTGTCAATAGGTGGCCTGGAGGAGCAACTCATATCAAAAAAAAGTTCCAAAAACTTCATCAGAGATTCATTCTACGTCCTTTTGTATATAACATTCTCTTCTTTAGCGCTGCAATTAGCAACAAAATTCATGAAATTTCATGAAGAAATGTTTAATATAAATTAGGTATAACTTTGAAAATTTCAAGTGTCTATATATGACCTACTCCGAGAAAAGGTACCTAGTGTGTGAAAATGAAGTTTTGAGAAAAACGCAATTAAAAAAATAAAATGTTAATGCTTTTCTCATTTTTATCGATTTTGACAGACACCCAATTTTCTCGGGGAAGGTCACATATATAATTCTTTGTATAATGCAATAGGATTTCCAACATTATTTGCCCGCATTAGAACGCTCTTTAATTTTAAATTGTCTTATATTTTTTGTTGTTGCGCAAACGTTTTACATGTTATGTGGAAACTCGCAGGTCCATAGCTCTTACGGTTCTCGAGACAGACAGACAAACGGACATCGTAGTGAAAACAAAAGGGTTCCTTTTTTAATTTTGGTATACGGAACCCAAAAAAAAAAAGACGAAAAATAATTTATTACCCTCATAGTCAGTACTATATTATTTCCTGGTCTCCAGAATTCTATAGACTGGCTTCACACACAGCAAATTGTTGTTAAGCAACTTTTTGGTTTATTTGGCGATAGAGATAAAAGTAAAGGGTGCATTTTTTGAGCCCGATTCAAATTTAAAAAATAAAATAATGTTTTTATTCCAAAGATCAATACATGGCATTAACATTTTAAACGTTTGAACGCTGCGGCTGTGCTTGATGAAAAGTATTTTTGAAAATTTGGAACCACTTTTTCGAGAACTTCCCAGGCGTCAACTGTTTTATGAAGTTTCATAATTCTTTCACTCTCATTTAAAACATCTTCATACAAATATAATTTTTCTTTGCTACAATTTTCTAAGATTATGTTTAAACATCCAAAAAATAAAACATAATGACCAACATATGGCGAATTAAAATATGTCAGTTGTCAAGGAAACAAACAAAAAACTTTAACTGTCATTTGCAATGTGGCAAGCGGAAAAAGACATCATCAGCATTGATAAATGTCTGTCTGTCTGTTTGTCCGTGTGTCTGATTTAGTCACTAAACTAAAATCATTTTATAATCGTTTAAGCCAAACTCGTATATTAACGGATGCATTTTAAATGTTTTGCAAAAGATAAACTTTGGCATAAAAAAAAATAAAGCTGAAGGAAAAAAATGTCATCAACACAAGAAGATGGATGCAGCATCATCATTTTATCGTCAGCCACTTCATAAGTTTAAATGACAGATGAACTGACTGTTTAGTTTGTTCTTTTAGATTGATGTCGCACATTTCTGATAATAATCGTGCTTGCAAAATGGTATGTGAAGGTAAAGTTGGGTTTAGTTTTTCATTTTTGTCTTGTTTTATTTAGTTGTTTTGTTTAATTTAATCTTTTTTTGAAAGTGTAAATGATGACATTTGCAATGAGCTTGAAAATGTCAATTTATATTTTTTTCTTGCAATTGTTGTGGCTCATGCCGCGGTATGTATGAAGTATTATGAAAAAAAATTGGAATTTATTATTGTCACCAGAGGGTATGATAATTGTCGTGATATCGCACTTTTAAGGACTTTAAAGACATTATATCAGAAAATGTTCAAAGTTACGATATTATTCAAAAATGTACATTAGTATTTAGTGCAATAGAACTATAGATATTTTTAAATCCTTATACATGCCAGAGAATGACAAAAGTATGGTTTGAAGTAATTTTTTAGTATAGGCCGCCAAATATACAGCGTACAGCTAAAAATAAAAAACATTAACAAAAAAATTAACTATAAATATTCAACAACTATGTTTAAAGACATTTTTAAAATTATGCAGCAGAAAACAAAAAAACTAAAGTTTTTAGACTGTTTGAGCTACAATGACACGCATGAGTATAAAAATACTCTGACTATTAAACGGCTACACATATACAGGGCTGCTTTCTTTGCACACGCACATAAAGCATGTTTTAAAATAGCCAAAACACATTTTCTTTTCATTTTATGTATACAAATATATGTATGTGAGCGGTGGCGAGTAATGAATAAATATCCCGAGTACTATGCGTATTTTTTATTTGTCTCATTAAACATCCAAAGGCTGAGTATAAACGTACACAGACTGTAAGTATGAGAGATAGCTAATGCGTTTGATATACATATTCCTTTTTATTTTTAGCTGTAACGTATTTTAAGCCCTAATTCAGTAAGAAGATTTAGGACGTTTTTGTTCGAAAATGCTTCTGAGTTCTTGTCTTTGACGTCTCTAAATTATTTTCTTCAAAAATGGTTGTTGTCTTTGACAATGAAATATATAAATATTATTGCCATGTTTTTAAAACATAAAAATTCAATTAAATTATTATACAATAGTTTGAAAAATATATGAAAAAATATGTGTTGGATATAATGTTTATAACAAAATGATAAAGCAAATACACGAAGCTTCTAGCATAGACAATAAATAATAATCGTTTTAAAGAATCAAAACTGCTTCTTTTTTTCGTCCATAGACAAGACAATACATTCGTCGAACAGAATTAGGGCATTAGTTTTACTCTCTCTGGTGAAAACCGGGGGTATTTTTAGGACAATATCAGTAAATTATATTCAGTGTTCTTCTGTTTGTTTCACTTGCAATAAGATTTATGGCGGTGGTAACTAAATAATTCATACACAGTACAATTTAATCTAAAACTTTAATTTGAAATTTATTTGCTGGTGGTTTAGCGTTGTCTATATGCATTTCATTGTTGCTGTAACGAA
The DNA here is from genome assembly GCA_944452675.1 of Tachina lurida. NCBI lineage: Eukaryota > Metazoa > Arthropoda > Insecta > Diptera > Tachinidae > Tachina > Tachina lurida. The sequence goes on from OX101753.1 coordinate 6,171,000, forward strand.
TCGTCAGTAGACTTCAACCACATATTTTGAACAGTCACGAACAAACCTCTTATCTTATGCACATACTTTCAAAAACTATTTGAGAATTCACAAATAATAATAATTTTTGAAAATCACAAAAGAAAAATAACCCTAGTAGGCTTAGAAACTTATACAAAACCCAGCAAATAATTTATATTCGATATGAATCTACTAGATTTGTCTACACCTTTAAAACAAAAAAAGTTGTATTTCTTTACTATTAAACTCAAATTTTTTGATTTTGAATAATTCTTTAAGCTTTACAAACCTTCTTCCCATTTATAAATTTACCAAGAACTGAAAGCGGCAAGAAAATTTTACTTGAACTGCTCGAGACCAATTTCCCCTTAAGGCGAATGAAATTTCCTAGGAGCGAAAATTTCACTTCTTCTTCACGAAAACAGTGCATCTCAGGTAAAAAGTTTTAGAACTATAACAAATTGGGATTAATAACTAAAACTAGACAAAAATCGACTCAGGCGGTTCTTCATGAAAATCACAGTAATCTCTGTTTAAAGCAGCAAAAATTTAAAATTTATACATAATAATCATTTTCCTAAGCTCTGGGGTGCGGAAACACATGTTAAGCAAACAGAAATAATTTTTGCAAATATTTTCATCAAAAAGCTTTAAGAAAATGTATTTTTTTATTAATCAAAAATTCTTCTTTTAGGGGGGGAAATAAAACAAAAGAAACGAGAAAAGCATTTGTTGAATTCCCTTAGGGAATTTAATTTTTGTTCATTCATTCGAACAAAAACAGAAATACATATGTATGCATGGAAGATGTTTAGAAAAAATACACAAACAAACAAACAGCAGCATATACATATTTAACACTTTCTAAATACGTAATTGTGAGCTGTTGAATTAGATATTATTTCTCCCATACACTCCCACAATCTACACACACACACACACACTCGCGCAAATACGCTTGTCAAAAAAAAATAATCCAAGGATATAATTATTTTAATGTTTTACGCTGTTGCTTCTCTTGTTGCTGTTAATGTCAGTTGCTTGTTGTTTCTGGTGATGATTGTTGCTCTGTACTCACTTGTGCCTTAAGTTAACCATCAGAATTTAACGCAAAAAAAAAGAAGAAAAATCAACTGTCAACTTGTTAACACATGTGGAAAGAACATGTATACTTTCACATGCACATCCATCAGATACTAAATTTTTATGCCCTTTCAAGCATAATTCTCTGTTTATTTAATACAATATAGCAAGCCAAGTCCTTACACAAAAATAAAACATACATTTACATATAAATAAACAATAAAAATGTATTCACATCAGTGATGGGAAATGAGATTTGCAATTCGGTACCAAATAAAATTTTTTTAAGTACTTTTTTGATGCCGAGAGTACCAAAAACTATTACTATATTTTATTCAAATTTAATTAACAAAAACATATATAATACATTTACAAGGAAATAAAAAAAGGAACACAAGGCATATACTTACATATCGATGGCTTAATATAAAAAGGGAGAATCTAAATTTTTCTTTCCAAATCGTGTTTTTAACTTTTTCTGGGAAACAAAGTATAAGTCATCTTCCTTGAAGATCTTAGTACGTTAGTGTTCAAAATCAAGGTCTTATGACAACTTTATTATTATTTCTGTATGTGAGTGCTTTAGTTTTTCTTCAGTTTTCTTATATTAACTTATCGATATGTACCTTATCGTTTTCTTAATATAGAAATGCCCAAACTCATTATTTTTTCTAAATTTCGATGTATAAAAAAAATTTAAAAATCTCGATTAAAAAAATTAATGACTTTCTATATTAAGGTAACGATATGTAGGTGCAAATATTAAACTTTTTAGATTTCAATAAATCTTTAAACTGGATAAAACTTGATACTGTTGAAACATAAAGCTTGTTCCTTTGTTTTATTTTCATGAGATTTTGGTAAGAGAAAATCCTTTCGACATTTGCAGAGGAGTGAGATGTTTTCATCTAATGTGGTTTTAGTTTTAGCCACTGCAAAATGAATTGTAATAAATTTGGAACTTCTAAACTACTGATTGAACAATGTATAGTCCATTATATTTTTGTAATGAAAAATTAACGATGTATAGGCCATTTGAATTTTTCTGAAACTTCGACATCTTTAGAGGAGGACTTAGGCTTAATAACAGCCTTTTGGCTTAAGCCAGAAGTTCCAGATCTATTGCCATTTATTTTGCAAAAGTCCCCACTGTACACCGTAGATCAGAAGCTGCATATATTTTCTGTTGATAATGGTTTCAGTTTTGCCATATTAGTTATGGCAAACATTTTAATTAAAAGTGGTGCAAATCTGTTGCTTTTAACTGATAAAACATTTTTTGGGGAAATCTTACTAGACCAAACTAACATTTCATTGCCAAAGTACATTTTTGCCCTTAGAACTTTTTACAATTTTCTTTAAACTGATTTAAAACATGAGTTGTATTTATATGTAGATCAACTTCTGTGCCACAGAAAATATCATTGAGTGAAATATGGTTTTCGTTTGTATCTTTCACAATTAAAATTACACTCTTTTAAAATATCTTTGCTAACTAAGTTTTGTGCCATTTGTCGAAAAAGAAATTTAGTTCCTGGCAAAAATAAATGCATTTATTGTAAGTTAGCCGCGAGAGTATTAAATATGTTGGGGAAGTACTACGGTACTTTTTCATGTCTAATAGTAGCAAAAAAAGTACGATCGTACCAACTTTCCCATCACTGATTCACATATTTGCAGTAAAAAATCTCTTTCTTTATAAAAAAAGGACATGTGCGTGTGTGTAAGTTCGCTATCCTTTCACTTGCAGTAGTAGTGGTGGTAAATGTTAGTCCGACACTCAAAGAGAGAGAGAGAGAGAGAGAGAGAGTGAGTTATGGATATTTTAATGTAGTGTTGGTGATGTATTGATGATTGTTTCTTTTGGTATTTATTTTTTTAATTTCCCTAGCATCCCTTAGCGGCGAGAGGCCATTTTCTTGCTATTATTTTCAAAGTTCAAGGTTTTTTTCTGTTGGTTTTGTTTTGCTGTTATTCTGCTACTGCTTGCTACTCACCCGTATGTATGGCTGTTCTCTTGTTGGCATGGCGACTGGTGGTATTAATTTTCAGAGTGAGTTGTTGCTTAAATTGGCAGCCAAAGAGCTCAGCTCCTTTATGGCATCTGCATACCATATATGTATGTACATATGTCGTATTATTTGGCTTGTTTTAATTCATTTGTATCTCTTTTTTTTCTTCAACAAGGTAGCGTTTTATTAACACAACAATACAACAAATCGACGTGGGAATAGAATAATGTGACCAACGAAATAAGTAAAATAAAAACAAAATCAGAAATAATTTCTTAATCAGGCTTAAGTTCAGTAATTTCAATTCTTACCGAATGAAATGATGATGAAGTGCGTGGCTGCACAGAAAAATATCGGTATTTCCCCCAGCTAATAAAGTCTAGTTTAATTTTTCTTCTCTTCTTTAGAAACTCACATTAATTAAGAAAAATATTCCATTCGGTAAGAATTGAAATTACTGAACTTAAGCCTGATTAAGAAATTATTTCTGATTAAAATTCACTACAGATCAATTAAATCTAAAAAAATGTCTCACTTAAAAACAAAATAGTTGGCGGCTTCTGCCGACAACATGGTTGAAAGGCAAATGGATTAACATACAGACTAGCTTAGGACCACTACAGACAACATGTATGTATGTATATGTACCGCCTATATAAAAAATTTTTATTCGATGTCTACTTCTAGGTGCTTAACGCTTTAAAAAAGGCAAATTACGGCATTCGATTCGATTGAAATTGTATGGAAATTATGATCGATATCGAATGACGTCATTTGTCCTCTGTTTTAATAATTTGCTTAAAATACTTTCTTACTACAGTTAGATTACGTTTTAGCACCATAATTTAAATTTCGTTCAAAATGAAATAATTAATTGCATATATATAATTAATTCTATTTACAACTTTATTTTAGTACAAAAAATATAGTATGTAGTTAGTAATGTAAGTTATACGCATTCTAAGGGAAAGTACTAAAATCAGTGTTAAAAATTTCGTATCAAACTTGTTTACTTAAAGTTTTTAACTGAAATCTTAATAATAAATATTTGGTACTAAAAGTTGTACATTAAAAATTAAATACTAAACATTTTACTTCATTTTTAATAATCAAATTTTAATTAAAAGTTTAGTACGAAAATTTTTCTATTAAAATTTTTGTCATAAGTGCTAAAACTGTGTTTTATAATTTAGTTCTAAAATTTATTTATTTAAAATTAAGTAAAAAATTTTGTTAAAAATTTAGTACGCAAATTTTTATGTTAAAAATTTAGTATGAAAATTTGTATATTAAAAATTCAGTAAGAACATTTAAATTTAACAATAATTTGCGAAAATTCTTACTTTTTTTTATTAAAAATTTAGTACGAAAATGTTTCTATTAAAAATTTATTACTAGTTTTGTGCTAAGCTTTTATTTTCACATTTGGTTGCCAAATTTATTCATTTAAAGCTTAGTACGAAAAATTTTATATTAAAAATTTAGTGCGAATATTTTTACATTTAAGCTTTAGTACGATAATTTGTATATTGTATATTTGTATATATATTGCGAAAATTTGTTTATTATAAATGTATTACAAAAATTGTTATATTAAAACTTTAGTCCAACGTTCTAACAATTTTTTTATTAAAAATTTAGTACGAAAATTTTTATTTATTGAAAATTTGGTCTTAAAATTTTTATTTATTTAACTAAGTATGAAAACTTTTATACTAGAAATTTAGTACGAAAATTTGTGTACTAAATATTTAGTAAAACAATTTTTACATTTAAAATTTTATATTAGAAAATGTTTAGGAAAATTTTTATATATCACGAAATCCAAAGAAAATTCAACATTTTGTAAAACGTGCGTTACGTTTTTTTTTCTTTCCATGGACAATTTAAAAAAAAACAATTGATGAAAACTTTATCCAATTTGAAAAGAATATGCAAAGGTTTTATAAATCGTTTTCTTTTTAGTTGCATCGTTGTAAAGCCAACTGTATTGTCACGCAGATGCTACACTTTCCCCTGGATTTCATGATATTGCAAATGTATTACGAAAATTGTTTTATGTACATTTTAAAGATTTAGCCCCATATACAAAAAAATTAACGTGTGCTTGAAGTGTACGTTAAAACAAAATTTCCATATAAACGTAAACTTGAAGCACACGTTAATTTTTTGCACATGGGGGTTAGTCCAACAATTTATATATTACAAATTTAGTACCAAAATTCTATCGATAGCATGATTAATCTGCAGTAAAACATTGTGCAATGTGGTTATGTGCAAAAGATGGCTAAGTATAGGCTTGGTAAATACAGCTTAGTACTGCAATTTTAGTACTTAGCTTTAGCACTAAAATGTCGATATTAAAAATTTAGTACCAATATAATAAACGACTTGTTTATATAATTGAATTAAAAATGTTTCTAGTATTAAAACATGAATTTTTGCTTATTAATTAAATACAAAATGTGCCAAATAATCACAATTTTATAAGTAATCAAAATTCTGTACTCATAGTTTAGTACTGAAATTTGAGTATTATATCTTTAGCACTACAACTTCGATATTAAGAATTAAGTACCAAAATTCAATAATTTGAAGCAAAATAGTTTGTAATGCGCTTAAGTACAAAAGGAGAATTGTTTAAAAATTTAATTTTTAAATTCTTTTATCTAATTTTTCGACCTTTTTTTTATATATAAAAATTTTATTTAAATATAGTTATCTGTAGTATTATCACCTGTATTTTTCCAAATTAACCAAATCAAAATTTTGCAAATAATAACATTTGTGTACTAAAAATTTAGTACTGAACTTTTAGTACTAATTTTTTTCTCTTAAAATTTTTAATCGATGATAAGAACAATTTGAAGTAAAATAGTCTAACATGTACTTCAGTACAAAAACGCGACTTAGTACTCGTATATAACTGTTTAAATACTTAAAATAAAATAATTTTTTGTATTAACACTTGCATTTTTGAAAATAGTCGTTTCCTTTTTGAGTTCATATGTTGGTTCCATTAGCCTTTTAGCTTTCTATAGTGGGTTTCAGGTGCACATATGTACATGTAATGCCTTCATAATTTCTGCATACATTTAAGTTTATTATTTAATTTATTTTACCTGCATTTTTAAAAACTTTTTTACTCTCTTTTGTTACACTGCTATATAATATAATAACGATGTAAAACAAAAATATTTGCCAACACCAACTATCAAAATATAATAGATAGAGAAACACATACATACGAGTACATACAACTTACCCTCTAGTCAACCTAGAACCATATGTCGCTATGTCAACACTCTTTTCTCTAGCGACAATTGCACTAGTTGAAATGTCGACAACTTTCCTTTTATGCGCGAGTAGAGATACGTTAGAGACAACAGTTCTAGTATATTTCTGGTGACATTGTCAATGAACGCGTCAATAGTTTGTTTTTCTTTTTTATTATGCTATGGAATTATGTTAAAAACTTACGTACATATGTATGTACATATGTATGTATGTATTTAAGTTTGTTGCCCAACCCTTATAAAATTGTAGACGAGGGTCACTAAAATGTACTAGTGAGTCCTTAGTTCAAATGTCTCCATATGGTCGATTACATTGGCTGCGGTATAACTATTCAGTTGTACTATTGACAATGTCACTAGTAAATCACTACTATTGACATCGAGCGAGGAAATATCGATATTGTAGACTAGAGCCCCTAAAATTTACTAGTGAATCTTTGGTGCCAATGTCTCCATGTGGTCACAAAAGAACTACTTTGTCAGTATTGCTACAGTCTAGTGGTGGATTTTCAATGACAAGCTAATGTTAAATGTCAATAGATAATTACATTGGCTGGGGTACACTTGGTCAGTAGTACTACTGACAATGTCACTAGTAAATCACTACAATTTCACTATTCGCATTTTCTGCAGGGTAGTTTTATATAAAATAATATGACACTCACACACACACATGGTTGCCACAAAACATGACCTAGTGCTAAAACAGAATTTTTATTATTATAATTTTGGCAGAATGTGTAGGTGGGTGGATGACAGATGTTAAAACTCAGCTAAGAGTACTAACCGAGAAGAAGAAGAAGAGAAAAATATGAATTTAATTATGCTGATTTTTTTATTCATTTATTTATTTATTTATATATTTTTGAAGCTAAGCATGTGCTCGTGCAAAGGCGATGTTGGTCTAAAACGGAAAATTATACTTTTTAAGTTGATTATAACTAATTAGTACATGTGCACGCTATTTTGTAGTTATTTAAGTTTAAATGAGTTATGATGCTTAAATAAAATCCCAAGTGGAAATTATAATATATTCTGTGCAACGCAATGAATTTAGAATGCTAGAACAGATTTGGCTTGCAAATCGTTCACAATACTGTAACATTTCCTTGTAACCATTTTTATATGTATACTGAAGGTTTTTCCCACAAAAAGAGAACACAGTTTTTATTTTATAATTCCTCAATTGATGCTTCATCAATAAATTATTGATGTAGACTTTTGTGATTGAATTGAATTCATTTTGAACTTTATTAAACACAAATCGATCATAAATGTTCAAGAAATCACAACTCACACAGTCACTCACGCACTGAATTAAATCTTATTCTGCATATAAAATGATTTGTAAGTTCAATTGCATGACCTTTTCTTTAAAAGTCTTAATAGATGATGGGATGCGCTTATTGAAGCATAAAAATTGAATGATTACCATTATGACAGTTAAAAATAAAGAAGTATAAAAGGGGGAAATGCATGACAAATAATGCAATTATTAACAGATTTAGTAGCTTTACTAAAGAAAGAAATCTAGATTTTTCTGTATTAAGTTTTAGAACTTAGAGAATAAAATAGTACATACAAAAAAAGTAGGGAAGAAAAAGAGGAGAAGACAAGATAGAGGGAGATAGAGAGTTAGTTATAAAGCAGGTATGGCATTGAGAATTTTATAATTGCACCAACAACTTTCAAAAATTGTACTTTTTTGGCCTTAATTGTACGAAAAGAAATTTTTAGTTAAAATTACATATCTTTATTATTTTTTTTGAGTTCACATTTTTTGATATTCTCGCTGCGTTTTGCTTGCACAAGGCTGCTTTAAAGTGAAAAGAATATGACTTTCATGGTTCAAAAGTGAAAATTGATATATGCAATCGTTTGAAAAGAAATGCGGAGTGAAACTGAGGAGATTCCTTACATGTACTAAATAAGTCATTGGTGTACTATTGTACTTTAAATAGTACCAAAAAAGGTACAATTGTACCAACTTTGCCATCCCTGTGATAAAGACACAAAGTTATGGATATGTACACAAGGGTGAGGGAGGGAAAGAGACACACACGAAAAAATGAAGGGATAAAGTGACAGACACAAACGTACAGAGACGAGAGAGATAGACACTGAAGTACAAAGAGAGACCCAAAAGTGAGCGGTACGAGAGATCCAACAATACAGCAGCGATGCCAACTTGGTGCTTTTGGCACTATTTTTAGTGCTTTTTGAAGACTCAAAACGCCAAATTTTGAGCATTAGTGCCAAATTAAGAAAAAGCACTAAGTAGTGCTTTTAAGTTTTTAATAAAAACTTGGTGTATTAATTTTTTCAGTGTAAAGCATACATTTTTCGTCTGATATACTTCGTTAAAGATGATACTATTGCTGAAATAGAGACTAGCTTAGAAAATATTCAACATTATTAAACTTCAATCGTTTTAATCTCTACTCGTTTTTCACGTAAGTGCTTTTTACGCTTTTTAGATCTCAAAATTACGCTTTTTAGTGCTTTTTTTAAATTTCCATGTGCTTTTAAAGCCAAAAAAGTTGGCATCACTGCAATACAGTGCGGTTATTGTTGCTAGCTTTACCACATTCTTTCGTAAAAAAGCAATCATGTTTTTCAAAAAACTGCCAGAATTTTATTTTTTCTTCTCTAGAACGTTTTAGCAGACATTTTTTTCATCATCATTATCATTATCTGGCAACACTGAGTGCGATAAGAAAAACGTGAGGAAAATTACACCCAGAAATGTATATACATATAAATAAGAACAAGGGACAACTACAAAAAAACTATTTCGTATTCCAGGGAAAACTGAAGATTTAACATAATCCGGTATCAAATAATGCCATAAAAACACTTTTTACAACCTGGAGCCCTTATCTGACCAAAACAATGAGTCTTAGATCAAAAATGTGATCACAATGGTAATACTTTGCGCCGTTCCCATTAAGGAAAATATTTTTTTTTTTCATTTTAAAATTAAAAAAACTTGGCTAATCTGGCAACTCTGGGTCAAGAAGTATATTTTTTTGATTCCCCGCGCTGTGCCCTTTTATTTGATATGAATATTGCAAAATGTGTTCTTTGAAACTAGGGCGCCTATATGAATGGATATCGAGGCGTTCGATATTCTCTTCTCCGCAGTTGTTGTTTCTCCTATGTTGACCTATCTGGGCGGTCCGGTAGCAGTTTTTTTTTATTTGGATGTGGTATTTTCTGCAGTTTGCTTGGAAAAATTTAATGTTAACAATTCGTCTCTATTTTTTTTAGGTGTGTATCTTCATTTTTTGTTGTTTGAGAGGGTATATCTTCCCATTGTTGCCATTGTAAAAAGTGGGCGGGAGCACGCCCATAATTTTTTTATATAATTTTATGATATTCCACTTATTTGATTGCTGCGAAACCTATAAAACACATTTGGTGCTTGTAATTACACAATTTGAAAGTTAAAAAAAAATGGGCGGAATTACGCCCATTAAAATTTATTATAATATTTCATGCGGTTTCGCTGAACCGATTTTTACGAAACTTACCACATACATAGAGCTCTAAAATAGGCTAAATCTTTTATTTAAAAAATGGGCGGAGTCACGCCCTTAAAAATGTAATATTTTATATTACGTGGTTCTAGTTTACCGAATTTTACAAAACTTAACACACACCCTAAGCCCTTAAAAATACACAATCTTGCATTTAAAAAAAGGGCGGAGGCACGCCCATTAAAATTTAATTTTATATTTCACGTACTAATTCTTATCTTCTTCTATCAGATCTTTGCATTGAAATCGGTTTTTTTTTTGACAGAAAGAATTATTTACTAAAAATTTTTAGCACAAAAATGAGCTTTAAAAAAATGTCTAGTACTAAAAAAAATAAGTAAATCTGTATAGAATGCTGCAATTCTGACCAAGTTTTATATAAAAAATATTATTTTGCACTGAAAATGCCTTAAGAATTTTAAAACTTGTTCTGGAAAATAAATCAACGCTTTTAACGAATAGCAGTAGCATATTTGCTCAAACTTCAGCAGCTACTCCTTATTTTCCATGTGTTGCTTAAACATATTTACTATACGAGTACTATCCTCACACACAACAGTTGCTCACGAACTATATACAATATAAACTTTAATACCCTTGTCACCAAACCGCTGACTTCTTCCATTCAGATTTTCCAATTTTTTGTTGCAATTGTAACGTTATCTTTTATTGACAATATGCTGAAACATCAGCAGCAAGTCAATAATGAATGCAATTGTAATGGAAATGAGTGAGTGCAGTACATACGAGTATTATATTTGTAATCAACCTCATCATCTCTTCCCTCAACTGCATAAGAACACTCATATTAATACTCGTACTTGGTTATCACAATTCCTCAGTAGTCTTGTAATAACACGAGTATGAGTAAAGCAGACTTAAGTTTAGTTTAGTGTAAAATCTTGTACAAAGAAATTGTAATTATTATTTTGTTTTTGCATTATACTGATTCTGTTCTAGTCAGTCATTTAGTCCTCATATCTAGCTGTCTTCATATTAAATGGCATTTTATTATTTGCAGTACTTAGCTCAATCAACAAAATGCTTATCGACTGCAACAACATCATTATCATTGTTACGAGAGTTATTACTATCAAGAGTTTTGCATTCAGTAGCATTTAGTAGATGTGTAAGTCTGATAGTACAGTGGGCTAAATAAGTTTTTAAACATGATTTAAATTTTATTCTTGAGAAATAAAATTAATTTTAAGTTTAAATTTAATGGATTACTATTTAAGTTAATTTTAATTTCAAATTCAATTGTCTATTTTTCCCGTATATTTTGTTTAAAGATCTATAGTACGATAACTTTTGTGCGCGATTGTAAAACTGGGCGGCAGTAACTACTAAAATGTATGCCTGTTTCATGATTTTACACAATATTTAAGCACACATTTGTAAGTACATACATCTATCTGTATTATATTTTTTTCCTTTGCATCTTTAGCCTTCAACTTACTTTGTTAAGTTGTCTGTTGCACTTTAACTGAAATGAAATTGAGATACATACAACTTGCATTACATCTAATTTTTTACTATAACTATATTTTCCATCTTTCACTTCTTCATTTCATTAATATGCATAAGTGGTGAAAAATATATTTTATATTGTCCTATGAGCCACACTGCGTAGATGGGTATTTCCATATTATTTTTCTATTGAATGCTATGACTAGACTATATCTACAGTACGGCTGGACTATGAATAAATACTAACTCTAGACAAAGAATCATCAAAACAAAGCACACAGGAAATGTTCTTAACAATGAATCATTCTCATATTCATGTATAATTTTTAAAATTAAAAACTAAAATCGATTCTAAAAAAGCTAATAACCTCACGCACAGTGGAATGGCTTCATACATTTTTGTGCAAAAACCATAAGGAGTGGTCCTTAATCATAGAAAATTGGCACCGATCATTGTATTGACTAACTTAGACAAAATAGAATGTCATAAATATTTACTACGCTTACCGTCTATTAAATTCGTATTTAATTTTTTTCCATAAAATGTTTCCTATCCAAACAGAAATCTTCAAATTTGGCACATACACGTTCTAGAACGAAAAAGCAGTGAAATCGGCCACGCACAAGGCCCACAAAACCCATAAAAATTAGACAATTTTTTTTTAATACTTGTTTATATATCTACAAATAACTTTATATATAATTTATATAACATTTATTACTTTACTGAACCACATCGTCACATTACAAATCTTAATTGGATGGCTGGTTAATAAAGGGTCTGATGAAACTAGTAAGCGTCGGAAAATGTCAGTCCATTTCGAAACTAAGAGTATATAGCATTTCCTAGAATATATTAACATAAACTTACGGAATTTTCCGAGAGTTATTATAATTTTTTAATTTTTAATCTAAAGAATACATTCCCACCTTTCATTTCATTTAAACATTAGCTTAAGTGAAACTAAGGCCACATGTTTTTTTTTTTAATTGCTAATACTACAAATTTTCGTCTCAGCACTTCACTTTTAGCGTTTTTTCAAAATTAAGATACAATTTTTTTAACAAACCATAAATGCAAATTTTTTACTTAAACATTTCTCCACAAAAGTTGATCATTCGATTTTTGAACTTGAGTAGTTGAAGAGTGGGGGTTCTGAAACAGAAATTCCACTGTGTGCCATGGAACCTTATAAAACATGTGTTTTAAGTTTTAAGGTGCCAGATTGTTTAGGTTTTCTTTTTTGAGCCACAAAAATAAACGTTTAAGTGAGTTTATTAACATGGCAAAAATTGGTGATCGATATAACGATATAACGTGCCATAACAGCCAAAAAAAAAAAAAGAACTTAAGCGACATCACTTTCGAACTTGACTTTTTCACCAAAATAGATTAATTGTGATCGTAAATAATCGATTGAATGCAATACTTTCATTTGAAAGGTCTCAGTTCAAGCAATATTAAGGCCGTATTAGATACTAATCTGGCGAAGTCTGCACCTTCGTTTAGGACTATAAAATATTCACCCTTATTCCAATTGTCGACATCGAGATCACTTTACCACAATACCAAAAAAAAAACTGGGGCTTTTATACTCTTTGTCGACAACAACAACTGACTACTGTTGGCAGGTTTATGCTATTTTCTAAACATTGGGGGGACGGAAATAGATTGTCAGTAGCATAACATAATTGTTCTCGAGAGCGAGGGAGCAAGCCCCAATTTTCCGGTATTGAGTTAAAGTGACGTCGATGTCGACAACTGGAATAAGGGTGATTGGGTGGCAGGGTTTAAACGAAGCCGCAAGAGCTGCCAAGACGAACACCGTAGTGGTAGACGAATTGAGTTGTCCAAGCCAGAAACGATTAAGAAAATCCACAAAATGATACAATATAATTATTGGCTGAAGGAGCGTGAGGTAGCTGAAACTATAAGCATTTCAAAAAGTACTATACATCGTCTACTGATTGAAAATAAGAAGACGAGAAAGCTAAGTGCCCGGGTTTCCTCATAATAGCAGAACACAGTCGTATAGTTGTTTTAAAACATTATTTCACCACAATAAAGCCGAGTCTTTGCTTCGATTCGCAACCATGGATGAGATATGGTTCAAAATCTTCCAGAGGAAAAACAACGAATTGTTTTGGAGATGCTTGAACCAGACACTGACTTGTCTATGACTGATTTAAAATTAGATTCAAGTTGTGGTTATTGGACTACAACAAGTCTAATCAAGACCTAGTCCAAATTTCAGGCTTTTCAAATCACCGATATGTTTTTTTGCTTTATGAGTCACCCATATTTAACAGCAGTTACAGGCTGCTGATACAAAATTTTTGTTTGTATCTGTTAGTTCATGCTAAGCACGAAATGTTATTTAATATGTTATATTTATTCAGTCTGTTGCTTTTGTTGGATTTGTAGATTTTAGTGAATAAATTTTGTCATGTATATGGAAGTACTTACAACACTAATTTTATGCCTTTTATTTATTTTTCATATTTTGTTGAAGGTGAGAAAAATACGGTTTATCCTTGCAACATAAACCGAAGGAAAATCATAGAATGTTGCTCTAAATGAGGTTACAGATTTAAAAAGGAAAGTAAATTTGAATGGTGTAACGAGAAATGGAAATTGAATTTTTTTACCATAAGATTCTTCAAGGTTTTAATAACGTAACAGATATTGCAGTTAAATATGAGGAAGTTAGACAAATATTTTTTTTTAAATAAAGGAAATGTCTTTTAATTTAAATAATTTTTGTACAATTATTTTAAAGACTATATGCCACTCCTTGCAAGCCTTAAGTTTGGCTTTAAAAATCTTACCGCATTTTATTTATAGTTATATAGTATCTGTTTATAATATCTGTATTTGATATTTTTTGTTTAAACTTTAAAACATTAAAGTTTTTTTAATTTCCGATAATTGCAAAAAATAAAATTTTTTTGTCAACTACTGATTCCTTTGATGTCTTTTTGTTTTTTTTTCACATTTGAATGCATTTATTCATAAAACTTTGATTTATAGTTGTTTCCCTTGAGTGGTTATTTTTACGATCTTTTTCATTCGTTTTAAAAAGTGTCTAGAGCTGAGTTTAAATGAGTTCATCGAGCTGGCAGCCAGCTCTGGAAGCACGAAGAAGTTGAAAAGGGTTTTGATTTGTTGCAGTTGCTGTAGCTGTGCTTGTTTCCTTTTTTTTGTTTTGTTTATCAGCGGATCACAATTTGATCTTTTAATTGTTGTTGATGACTTCTTCATCGAGCGCATGAAAGCATTTGCTATGCTGTCATTTTGTTGTTGCTGGTTAATAAAAATTTAATTTAAAGATTTTATTTCGAATTCTACTTCTTTGTTTTCAATGTTTATTTTTACAGAAAAAAAGCAAAATAATCGAAAACTACCGCAACCCTTGATAATAGGATTTTGGACAGAGTGTCAAAAGAGTTAAATGAATGTTGTTACAATCGTTTTACTTATAAACTGTTCTCTTAATAAAAATAAAAAATAAATAAAACTATGGGATACGGTTGCTCTAGAAGGCCATCTCTAGAATTTCCTGCTCATTTTTAGCTCAAAAAAAATTTGGAAACTTTCGGCAAGGATATCCTTTGAACCATTTCCGTTTTTCAAGCTATAAAGTAAAAGAGCCCTGAAAATCATTTTTTCTGATGACGAAGTACTTTTCATGAAAAAGTTATTTTTACTTTTTATACATACTTCTTGAGAAAAAGTACTTTTGATGAAAAAGTACCTTAAAAAGAAAAGTACTATTAAAGAAAAAGAAAAGTAATTTTAAAGAAAAAGAAAAGTACTTTTAAAGAAAAAGAACTTTTGATGAAAAAGTACTTTTAAAGAAAATATTAGGAGCGTCCATGTCCCAGGTAGGGAGGGCTAGTAGAGAACGAAGAGCTTGTTCTCTCTCCGAACTGTTTCCCGCTTGATAAGTTATGTTTGTGTAAGTTAAAATTTTTTTCAGTTTCGATTGTTCGGATCTCGGCGGTGGTTGTGGGTTGGGATCTACCCTGCGGATGCGACTGTGAGCTGGCTGGCATCACAACTACTGCGGAAAGAGATAACGTAACAGTAAGAAAAAGTACTTTTGATGAAAAACTACTTTTAAGGAAAAGGTACTTTTTAAGAAAAAGAAAAGTACTTTTAAGGAAAAAGAAAAGTACTTTTGATGAAAAACTACTTTTAAAGAAAAAGTACTTTTGATCAAAAAGTACTTTTAAACAAAAAATACTTTTAAAGAAAGAGTACTTTTGATGAAAAATTACTTTTGATGAAAAATTGCTTTTGACGAAAAGTACTTTTAAAGGAAAAGTGCTTTTGATGAAAAGTACTTTTAAAGGAAAAGTACTTTTTATGACAAATTTATTTATGAAAGTAGTTTTTTTTTTAATTAATCTGTCTAAAAGCCTTGAGTAATATTTGCCAGTAATCGTTTTGCACCCTTTTCAAGGTACTTTTTGTGAAAAATAAAATACTATTTATGAAAGAGAACTCTTTTAAGGAACATTATTTTTATAAAAAAATTTTTTTGATGAGAAAGTAAAAAATTATTTTGTTGCAAACTTAATTTCTCTACATAGTATTTGCCAAAAAAAAGTACTTTTTATAAATAATAACTTTTTATGTAAAAGTACTTTTATGAAATATTTATTTCATGCAAAAATAGTTTTTGTTTAAAACCAATATTAAATTCTCATGTAATCACTTTACCATTTCAAGATACTTTTTATGCAAAAAAAAATACTTTTTGTAAAAAATTATTCTGAGGAAATTTATTTTTTGTGTGTGGTATTTGATGCAATTTTTCTAGTTCAAAAAATAAATAAATCCTGAAAATCTATTTGACAAACATCTTTATGGAACAATTCTTTTGATGACAAAGTAATTTTCATTAAAGATTTCTTGCGAGAAATTCAATTGGAGCATAAAAAAATACTTTTTGAGAAAACTTATTAAAAAGAAAGCATCCTTTGCCACCACTGCAACCAATATCTTTTGATGTGATGTATTGTCTTTGTGGTCTTAATTTACTGCTTTTAAAGTTTTTAATTCATTATTATTGCATTTAATTTTTTTTCTTTCCAGAATTTCTTTATTTATTTTTTCTTCAGCAGTGGAAATTAAAGAAATAAAAACTTAATTTCTTCAACAATTGTTGAATTGTTTAAGCACTTTGTTGTCTTGATTTATGGTAACTTTAACAATAAAGTAATAGAGTGTAGAATTCTTTTTAAAAATCGTGCAATAAAATTAAATGCCAAAGGAAAAGAGAAGACTTTAAAATGAATGTATAATGAAATGGAAATACTAAAAAAAAATCTGCGTGTTGGTAAAATTTGCTTTCAGTGTAAAGTTTCTTGTCAATTTGTATGTACTCGTATGTCAAAAGTCATGATAATTGGTCATATAATGGGTGTGTGAATTTTTCGTTTTCAAATATATTTTTTTTGGGTTTTTAAATTGAAATCAAAATGAGACGTACAAAAAAAAAATGTTCAAGATTTGTACATTTCTGGTGTCTTGATCTGGGTTACAGAGATAAGGCCGGTTTTTGTGTAAACTTTTTGTTATTGATTTAATAAACGACAACATACTATTGTTCTTAATATTTCAGTAGAATAAAATTATATTTCCTCATCAATCAAACATGATTTCAGAATCTGGCGTAAAAGTCTGTTACAAGAAATACAAATTAACAAGCAGCTGTTACAATTAACAAAGAAATAATTAATATTCTTTTTTAAAGATGCTTCTTTGTTGGAGTATCAGTTCAAGGTAAGATAAACATTTATTGAAAGGTTTTAAGTTTTAATTAGCGAAACGTAGTAAAAAAAACTGTGAAAATATGTGTTAAATGTAAAATCTTTCCATTCGCACTTATGTTCAAATTTTTAAATCCATGCAAGCAGGCACGAAACTAAAACTTTAGGCTTTAACGCCCTAATCATAAAACTTCTTTTTAGGTGCAGTTTTCATATTAAAAACAGCCAAATCGTCTAGAAAATATGTATGAAAGTTACTCCAAAAAAATATTGTGCTTTTGAAACACAACACATTAGAAAATATTTCAGCACTTGAAAATATTCAAGTACTAAAATTGAATACAAAAATTTAGTCTGTTAGTACTTAATTTTAATAAACCCATAATTTTCTTTGTAACTACCTTTAAATATATACATACATATATGTATGTTATTTTGGGAAATATTTAATTTTAGTACTAAAATTTTTAGTACTAAAAATCAACACGTATTTTTAGTACAACATTTTCAAATACGTAAAATTTCTTTAGCATATAAGGATAAAAAAAATTGGAATGAAATTTTGGCGTCATACATAAAATTTATTTTTAGGTGCCGCCTCCATAGTGCAAACAGTCAATTCGTTTAGAACATATGTATGGAAGTTACTTAAAAAATTGTGTGCTTTTAATTTAAATTTTTTAGACAAGTTGAATGCTTTTAGTGTAGAACACATAAGAAAATATTTAAGCATTTGAACATATTAAATTTTAGTGCATAGTTAAATTTTCAATATCAAGTTTGGTACTAAATTCTCTTAGTATGTACATTAGTTTCAAAAAACTGAAATTTCCTTTGCATTTCGTATTTAATGCATGTTAATTTAAAAAAATTAATTTTAGTACTAAAATTTTTTGTACTAACAATTTTAGTACTGAAATTTTTAGTACTAACTAAAATTTAAATAAGTTTTAATTTTTGCTAAGTATTTAAGTTTGCTGGTACGAAAATGTTTAGTACCATAACTATATGTAGCAGCTACTAAGATATTCTAAATGTTGGTATGTACATATGTATGTATGTATGTATGTACGTATGTAATAAGTTTAAAAAACCTAAAATTTCCCTTGTAACTTGTTTTGAATATATTTAAATTTAGAAAATATTAGTACAAAAAGTTTTAGTACTTAAAATTTTTAGTACTCAAATTCTACTACTACTACTTTTTTAACGAGCAGTACATAATTTTAAAATATGTAAAATTTCTTTTTTTTAGCACATTAATTATAGCAGCTATTAAGATATTCTAAATGAATTCGGTTTAACTTAGTTTCGAATAACCTCACATTTCTTTTGTAACTAGTTTTAAATATAATTAAATTTAGAAAATATTAGTACATACGAAAATGTTGAGTACTAAAATTCTAGTAATTTTTTAGTACATAATTTTCGAATACGAAAAATTTCTTTAGCGAATTTGAATGGAATTCGAGAAATTTTGAAGTTGACAGGTACGATAATTTTTAGCACAATAATTAAAGTAGCTATTAAGATATTTTTTTATAAAAGTTTTACAAAACAAAATTTTGTACAGAAGTTTTTAAATGTTTTACTAACCAAAAAATACTTCTTTTATGAAACTATAGATTTTTATATGAAAACTTTTTTCTTAAAGGAATTGATATTTTGTAAAAATAAAGTGTTTAATGTAAATAAATGCGTTTTCGAAATTTCACACTTTCCCACTTTTTTTAATGAACTTTTCTTCACATACGTAAGGGTCTTTTTATAAAATTTTTTCAATGCTACATGTAGTGCCATTCGCTTAAACATTTCGAATTTTTTTTTAGCATAGCAAGACACTATTTAAGAATGCATAAAAAAAACTTGCAACTGCCTAACCAACGCATACTGCACTTTATTTATTTTTGCTCAAACTTAAGGAAACCCAAGAAAAAAAAATGAATACACAAATATACAAATCTTTTCTGGCCTTTCTTAGCTGTCAGGGTCTGGATCATCTGTAAAGTTGACGGGCTGATTTTTCTTCTTCATTTGATTGTTTGTTTTTTTTCTGTCTGTCCGTCCTTCCGCCTGCCTGCCTTCTTGTCAGTTTTTCTACAACATGCCTGTTTAAAATGTTTAATTTTTTTTTCATTTTAAAGAAAAACTATTATATTGTTGTGCACATAAAAAAGCGAAGAAATCATGCAAAAAACAAGCAAGACTGTATTTATAAATAAAAAAATTTATGTAAACAGATTTGAAAAATGGGATTTTTTGTTAGTTCATAAAAACAAACAAATTTTTCAATTTAAAAGTTCTGAAATGCAAGAGTTTCTTAATTTTTAAAAACGGTTTTTGAATATGCACATATTTTGCGAAAGCAATGAAATCTATTCAAATACTGTTTAAAATATTTACTAGTGTGTGTGTGCAATCCTGATAATCCTGTGTAATTTACTTCAATCATCAGTATTTGTATATGAAACCACTTACAAAGTTTAAATGCAGTTTTCCTGTAATGAAATTTTCTTTCGTTGTTTAAATTCAATATCTTTCAACTGCAATTGCCATGTTCGACTGTATTCGCTTGCATTCATTCATATAATATTTTAGTTTCATTCGCTGCTTTTTTTTGAAGTTTTTATTAAGAAAGTATTATGCAACAAAAAGTCGGATTGTGTAAGCTTGTATTAGATTTATTTCAAAATTATTAAGCTGAAGAGGTTAAAGAAAATAAAGAAATATTTGTTTGAAAGCAAATGTATTATGAAATGGGGTTATCTTAAATATTAAGAAGCTTTCTCAGTGTAATAGAAACTTGAACTCTGAATCATAAAAAATTAAAAATGAATTTGAGTCGGGTACCATAGAAAAGCCCAATGTCAAGACTAGATTGAAGGGAAAACTGGGCTTCAAGCCAAAGCCAAGACTACAAAAAACTTGACTTCTCACTACTACTAGAATGTGTAAAAGGACAAATATTGCACTATCCCTTTCTGAACGTCAGCCAACACAAAGGAACCTGCTTTTTAGGCACAAATGAGCTGAAAACTTACTTTCCCTTCGCAGCAACCTGACAACCTAACCTATTTTAATTCTAGATAATTTTTCATTCATTTCTCTCTTTTGTAATATAGAGAACCTTCAAACGCAAAATCGTATTAGTAGAATATACACACAAAAGTGTCTCCAAACAACACCTTCAATTTAAAAAAATAAAACAAGAATTAATTAAAAATTTAATTGAGTCATGATTTAAAAATTTAATTGATTAGAAGTTTAATTAGAAATTTATTTGTGTCAATTAAACTTTTGTTTAAAAATTTAACACCAACTAAAAAGACCCAATTAAATTTTATAATTGATTTCCGATTTTTTTCAAGAATAAGTATTTTTTTCTGTGTATTAGATTACAGTACAGTACACTATATTGCTACAGTATGTACCTTTTTATAATTTTTCTCTATATCATGCTTTGGGTATTCCTTACGAAATGCCATGTTCTAATCCACTGCTGGCCATCGAGAGAAATGTATTCGAATATCTGTATTCATTTGTATAAGAAACCGATTGAAGTTCGGCACTATATTGCTACAGTATGTACATGGCATTTCGTAAGGAATAGACAAAGGATGATATAGAGAAAAATTATAAAAAGGTACAAAATGCACAGCACAAATTTAAAGAACTTTGGACACAAATTCTTCCTTCTGTTGTTTTACAAGACGATATCTGAGCTACAGTAAAATGCTAACATTCGAATTGGTCTAGAACCGTTTCCTTTTTACATGAAAGCCTTTTCCATCACATACACACATACATATGTATGCATGTATGTGTGTATGTGTGTATTTAAATTTTAGATTAATAAACAATCATTAATCTCAATTACATATTTAACACACGACTCTACTCTTAATATTCTTTTGTTTGGAATTTATTTTACATGTACATATGTATGTATGTGCGTATGTATATATGGACTTGTGCATATGTATTTGTGTATGTAAGCAAGTATTACAAACAATATAAATATGTATGTATGTATGTATGTATATGCGGATGTATGTAAAATTTTTAGAGTTAAAATATGGAGACCACATGCTGTGCTGTTCTTATTTCTCTGTTTATTGTCTTTGTTTATTTTTTCTTATTTATTTTTTTTTATTCTTCCTCATTAAAATTTTCTTATCAAATTTTAACACTCACTTATCTATCCTCTTGCACAAAGAGCACAAAAATCTTAATGTTCTCATCATCACATCACAGCTTATTGCACTCACCCAACAGCTTATTGCACTCACCCAACTGGTCGTATTTTAACGGTAATTTTGGGGTTGTTTTGTAAAACATGTAAACATTTACAAGAGAGTGATTTGTTGTTGTTGTTATTCTTGTTGCTTTTTTATCTCAATCTCAAGCTGAACAATATTGTCTGTTTAATGTTGTTTCGTTTTATGTATTTAACACAAAATACTAAGGGAAGCCACAATTATGGAGGGAGAAATCAATTAAGTTGATCGTTTTCTAACGGCCCTATGTATAAGCAAAAATTGGCATGAAGTTAGCATAAGTGGCAAAATTGAACATGATCTTAAAGAGTTTTGCGATGAAACTTCTTATTAAAAATCATGCTAAGATATAGAGGTGGGTTAAAATTAGTTAATGCGACCATTTTTGATGTCAAATTCTATGAAGGAACTCGTTTACACCTAATTCAATTTCGTCACTTATGCGAACTTCATGCCAATTTTTGCTTATACATAGGGCCGTAATTGTTTACAAAGAAGTTTGTTTATTGTATTTTTATTGTATGTATGTATAATGCCACCCTCATGTTTCTAATTTTAAATTAATTTGTGTGCGTGTGCCTTTTATTGGATTTATGTATGTAGATTTTTGTTAAAGAACATTTTTGGTAGGTATATTAAAAATATTTAAAAAAATAAATATTTATGCTTAAGTCTGCTAGAAAAAACCTTTTTCTATTTTAATTCTTTTTTTTGTAATTTTTTTCTGTTGCAGTAAAATTTATTACCTTTTTTCGCAGACCCGTTAAGAGTTGAGTGTTAAATATCAATTTAGGTTTACTAGGATCGCGCGGTAGTCTAAATTAGACCACTTGAGACCTAGTATATCTGTATTTATTATAAGCACATGCGTACAAAAGAAAACAAAGAAGAAAGACGTCTTTTTTTTCTAGCAAATTTAAATTGCTTTTTACCACTTTTGAGCCAAGAAATTTGCAAACACATTTATATTTTGTGTATCTAAACAAAAATATATTTTAAACCATATATGTTTCACCAATATTGGTGGACGATAAGATACATAAAAGTGTACGATAAAAAAGGTGTGCCGTATTTATTTATAAGATATTTCAGGCTAAATTATTTTCCCACATACATTGGCATATTGAACAAATTTAAGCTAAAAGTCACTGCTACAACTTTCTGAAAAATCGTACAAACAAACTGAAAATTTGCTAAAGAGTTATTTGAGAGTTCGAAAGTCAATTTAAGCACTTATTCCTGTCTACCTTAGATTTTAAGCTTTAAGCTCTGAAACTATTTTGTTTTATATTGCAAATTTAAATCTTAGTGCCAATCCCACGATGTCGACAGCGTTCGACTTGTCGCACACTTACATTCAAAACAAAAACAAATTTTAATACTTTGTTGTTGTTTCAAATGTAATTGTGCGACAAGTCGAACCTTGTCGATATCGTGGGACATCCCCTTGATTTTATAATTTTTTGTAACGCCGCTGATTTCAAGAATGTGAAAAATTTTTCTTTAGAACAATTAATCCAAGGCGAATTGATACCAGGTGGTCTTGATTTTCAACTCTCCGTATTCGCCTTGTATATTTGCTAGTGTAAAATTTCTTTTTTGTCAGAATATTTCCTATTTCCGTTTTGCTAGATTTGACAGGAGAGAAGTTATGACAGTTGGTGAATTAAGATCACCTTATGCGAATTCGCCTTAAGTTAATCTCTTTCGAACGCTGTGGCTCTTCCACAAACTTAAATATGGTAAAGTTCCATCAAGGCGAATTGAGTATCAGATGACCTTTTCCGCCCGTCTGATTATCAGGTGTTGTTGCCAAATTGAGCTTTTGAGCAAAATACATGTTGTTGTTTGTGCAGTTGTATTGTTGTAGGGAAGAGTTCACCTGATACTAAATTCGCCTTGAGTTTCATTTCCTGTTGTATGCTAATGATGTTGCCATATTTCAACGAAATGCACGACAAAATAAAAGCTAATTACATTGACTGACATTTTTATTTGTTACTATAACCCAGAACATTTTAATTGAATTTATGGAACTTTTTGGAATGCACCCACATTTCACGATTCTATCACTCTTGCTTCAAAATTAATGGTTGTTACTTTTTACAATTTAAATTTGTAAATAAAATTTTTGAAGAGATTAGTTTGGTGCTGCGGAAAAAACAACAATCAGAGCTTTTTTTCCAAGAGATAAAAAATCATAAAGCTTTAAATTCTTTTAGAGTTAATTTTAGACTACATCATACATATAATTTTTGAAAGATATTTTAATGAAAACTTTCCAGGATATGGAAGCATGTATTTTTAAAAGGATTTTTTTTTTGTTGAAGGAAGCCGAAGTAAATATTCTTACAAAATTAGGCACCGAGCAGGTTGCTAAAAAATATTAGACACTTATATGAAAGAAACAAAATTAAAATAAACAGTCTTGAAAATTGTAGGTAAGTATTTTCAAAAAAAAAAAGCAAAAGATCAGGAGATAAAAACCAAATACGTAGTTTGACTCTGTTTAGTCTCTAGATTAATGGATATATAGTGCTGTTTCTGACAAATAGGCGGAACTGTTGGCTGAAGTAGTTATTGCGTTGACTACAAAGCAAATGACGGTCTTCGAGAGCCCGAGTTCAAACAATGATGGCCTTTATTATTACAATGGATCTAAGAGCCCACAATCAGGGTGAGGGATGACATTTTTCAAAAAGTGACACCAAATAGAGGATTGATAAAAAAAGGGGCAAAATTAAAAAAAAAACGAGAAAACTACACTAAACTTCTTATTTTTAATGTATTATCATATAATTCAGTTTAAAAAAAGGGGACAAAAAGGGAAAAAAGTGGCAAGGCAGTCCAAAAAGTTGCAATTTGACACTTTAGTCGGTCAAACGGTCACGCTGCTCGCAATTTGGCATCAGCATGTCTGGCGAGAAAAGCGTCATTTGGCAACACTGAAAGGGGATAGTTAAAAGAGAACATGTTAGGAGTAGTTTATAGCAAAGTTCCCAGACTTGAATTCCCAAATCAAACATTTTTATCCCTGAAATCCCAGTAAAGTACTTTTTATTATCCCCAAAAAAAGTATTACTTATGGCAGCTTATTGAAATGGCTTTAAAGTTAACGTAAATGCAATAATGACATATTGCCAATTGATAACAATATATGTACATGTATAGCTTGCTAGGAAGATGATGAAACGGTAGAGCACTATCCAGCATTCAGTCAAATCCATCTGGAAAAGATACCAGCCAGATATGAAATATTTTAAGGATTCAAACTGGAAAAACCTAAAGAACTTTCCTCAATAAACTCGGTTGCTACCATGATTAAGTTTTATATGTTGTTATGGATCTTTCTTTAATTTTCCCCAAATACATCTCTAAAAAGAACACAGCACAGCATAACTGTAATCCACAACAGATTGGGTCAATATTGATCGCCTTTCGTTTCAACCTAACCTACCCTAACTGAAAATACTGTAAGCAAAGCTTCAATATATACATAAGTGTTGAACAAAATTGTTAAGTAAAAGTGCTTCGAAGATGACTTGTTCGGGGGAATTATTTTTCGATGAAGAGAAGGAAGTACAAAGTGCGGCATCAATAAGACGACAATTAGGGATAATTCAAATCCTTTAGAATTGCCGCCGCCTTTACTGTAAATATTGCTTAAAATAATTTTTATTTATCTAAATTTTAATTTTTTAACCTTTTTCCTTGAAAAGTTACAGCAGTGTAAATGTGTGGCTGACAATATTATTGGGATTCGGCAACTAAAGTTAATAATAATTAGTAGTAACATTTTGGCAACTGGCAACGCGATTAAAATTCGGTTGCCAGCCATAATCGAAAATAAACCTTGGAGTTTTGTAAGCTTTTTGAAGTATACCGATGTTGAGTTGACTTAGCAACAACGAAATGTGTATAGACGTGCTTAACCAAGAACAAACATTCTTAAAGCTTAAATTAGACGTGCCAAAACCATAATGCGCTTAGCCATAACCAAACCAAAATTCAATTGATTTCTATGGTTATGGCTATGACGTTATGGCGAGACACCTATAATAAAATACAGTGTTGCCCCTAAGTTTGATTCGAACAGCTGTTTTGTATGATTATGGCTATGACAGGTGCCATAAATGCGTAATTTTATTTTGTCGCTCGTTATATTAAAATAAGAAATCACAATAAAAAATAAAATAAAAATATAAAAAATATACTCTCAAAATTTTAAAAATATTCCCAACAAAACACCTGGTCCCCAAAATAATTTTTTCTCCCAATTTGATAGAAAAAACCCCCATTTTGGGTTAATCCCCCCAATCTGACAGCACTTCTTTATGGAGAATAGAGTGATATAAAAAGAGTGTGCAGTAGTCAAGAGAGTGTAAAATGTTAAATGTACATATGAGCGCTTAACATTAATTTGTACATGTTCTTTGTTTCAAATGTTAAACTTGGTGTGTGGGGTTTTTTGTTGGCGTTTGTTGTTATTTTTTATTGTCTGCCAACTGTTAGTACTTGTTTGTTGCGTGCGTTTAAATGTGTTTTTAACTTTTTCTATGCAGTTATGTTATTTAACAGCGAAACAATTTAACATTTACATTTTAGTTTTATTTATTTTTTGTTTACGCTGTACATACAATTAAGTTGTGTTAGTGCTGCTTCATTGTGCTTGCTGGCTTGCTTGAGTATGCTTTCGTTGGCGTAAATTTCTTGTCTTCAGTTCCGGACGTTAAACGCGACTGTGCGGTTGTTTTTAATTTAAGTACTTTTCAATGAGCTTGAGATTATTTTCACAATTATTGTTTTTCTTTGTAATAAATAACAATTAGAAAAAAAATTCATAATTCTTTTTTTTTTTTTGGAACTTGTGTGTGTGAGTGCTTTTGGAGAAGTAAAACAAAGATGTTTGAAAAAAGCATATAAAAACAGCAAAAAAAGTTGTAAAAGAGCTGTTTATAACTTGTTTTTGATAATTAATGAAACAAAGGCAACAAAAATAAAATCCAATATTTATTTCTTTTTAAATGAAATGGAAAATTAAATTAAATACATGCATAATTGTTGTGATAAATTTTTTCAACTGAAAAAGTGAGAACAAAATACATAAATACATGTTTTAAAACAACTAATACAAAAATAAATTAAAGAATTTCAATGAAGAGTTTAGATTTTGTTTAACAATACTAAAAAAAATTAAGAAAATAATTTTATACAGGAAATTTAAGAAGACAGAATTTATTTATCTTGTTTTGTCGTGTCCAAAAATATTCAGCAATAAAAAACTAAATTTTATTGTTGTTGTAGATAATATATACACACAAATAAAATTACACCTTCCAGGTACGCACACACATACTTGGACTCCAATTGTGTTGCTTTTATTCCTGCTCCTCGGTGCAAAGAGTCTGTATTTCAAATCCAACTCGCATGGAACAACAAAAAGAGTAAAGACAGTTTGAGAGAACCATTAAAGGAATATTTAGTTTTTTATGCTGAGCATAAAAAAACAAGAAAAGCAAATATCTACAGATATAATTCAACTGCAGCAACAACAAAACTTATCTTACCAGCATCCTTTGGATTAAAAAGGAAAAAAAGAGAGAGAGAGAGATAGAAGCATAAAAAAGCACAGTGAAGTTGGTTGAAGTTTTTTATTAGCTAGTGTTGGTAAACGTTAAAAATTTATTTACATTAAATAAAGGAAATAAAAGGTTTCCAGGAGTTACAAACATTAAAAAGGCAAAGAAATACTTTAAAGGATTAACAAATCGAACAGTTTTAAGCACACACATACATACAAAGGATTTTAACACAGTTTTGAAGAAATTTTTAAAAGGTAAGTTGAAAAAAAATATATTATAGCAACATTTTTAAAAATCTGCTTAGAAATTTCTAAAGAAATCTTTTGCATAATATTTTGCTTAGCATAACAAAACTTTATTATATAGATACTAATAAAAGAGATAAGAATTATGAAAATTGTTTCAAGTTTAAAATAAAGCTAACAACTGTTTTAGAATACAAATTTTTTTTGATATTATGTATTCATAAAAAACTAGTTTTTCCTACCTTTAAATACAAATAATATTTAAAATCAAGTTAAAACTCTAAAAGCGTGTATTCAAATTAATGTTTGATTCTAGATAACGCTTTGAACAAGAAATACATGTAGAAAATGTCTATGGTCCTTCGAGCCATATTGTAGTTAACAGTGCTGCATTATTGCAAGTATATCTGTTTTGTTGTAGTTCACAGCTCTATATATATAACAATTTTTCCCATTAAGTAATTTTTTTGCTTTGAATTAATTACATATCGTTACCTAAAATCCAAAAAGGCCGTAACATCCAAAAAATTCAAAAGGGACTTTTTGATTGACTATGATTTATTTAACCAAAATACCTCTTTTCCTCAAATTTTACTCACATATATTCAAAAACACCGGTTTTAAGCATTATTAAATTTGGCACATAGTTTTAAATTTATAAAGTTTTTTGCTTCTCCTGTTCCCTTGTTTACTTTAAAGACCATATAGTAAGTAGGGTTGTAAAAATACCAATAGTTTGAACCTTTTCCAGAAGAGCAATTAAGTCTTTACACGAGTGTGGTACGACCAATAATAAAGTATGCATCGTTAGTGTTGTGGACACCTTAAGAATATTTAATATAAAACTTCTTTAAAAAATGTAGAGATAGTGCTATATAAGCATCTGTGGCGAAAAAAGAACCAACCACATAAATTAAGGCAATCTATAGCGAAACCCTTTTCATTCTTTCCACAGACGAATAAAAAATTGGAAACCATCCTGTTAGCGGATTTTACACATGAGACGTAATATAAGCAATTTCTTTGCCTGCCAGACGATATAACAGACTGTGTTATGGACTGATAGCACGGCTATTATGGAGGGTATTAAATGGATAAAGTAATCTGACAACGGATTAGTAACCATCCGTAGCTCTAAGGATAATAGAAGAGTTATCTAAGCCTTAAGAAATCCTAAAGTTCAATCTCGAAACGATCTTCAATGCAAAAACAAGTTCAACTCATGTAGGTATTGTGGAGACATCAAGATAGTACCGATTCCACAACATCAAGCTATCGCTGCAAACTAAGAAGCGGATAAGCTGGCAAGGATGACATCATTACTGATCAACGTCACACTAGAAAACGCCACAAAAACTCAGAAAGGTACGGGAGCAATGGGGTATAGAACAAAGCATCAAAGATTGGCAGAGCTCCGCTGTTGGAAGAGAGAGCGGAATTCTCTGGGGAAACCCAAATAGTGAAAAAAAAACGAAAGGGATTCTAAGTTTAAAAAGGACCAATACTTCGGAAATTGGTTAACAAAATAACAGGCCACACAGAGTTGAAAAGTTGCAGGGGTGTTGAAATTGATGAAACTCTCTAGCACTACTTGCGCCACTGTGTAGTATTCAGTCCACTTAGAAGACAAATTTTCTATGTGGAAAATATATGAGATACATATATGTGACCTGCTCCACGAAAAGGGAGCTCTGCGCCGAAAAGAAGTTATTGAGAAAAACGCGTTTAAAAATAGGGCCCGTGTTTTACGCATGCTTATGCAACTCTTCCTTTTTCCGGCGCAGAGGTCCCTTTTCGTGGAGCAGGTCACATATAATATCTTGGAGATTCAGATTGGAAAAACTTAAGAAACTAGGTTTTTAATCTGACCAAGTTTAACAGATTTCAGGTTTCTTTATTTGGAACTACCACAACCCCTCCCCTCCCCCTCGAAGGTTCGAAGGACCATTATATATAAGGATTATAACGCCAGTTTAGCATACTATTTGTATTCAGTCTTATTCTGAATAACATCTCCCCGACAGTTTATTCTCTATTCATTATTCTGCCATTTTAAAAATTACTTCGCAAGCTTTCAGTTAAAAAACATAAACATAAAACAAATAGATGACTTCGAAAGTTCGAAGTTCCCCCCACCAAAATTTTAATTTTTAGCTCAGAAAAAAAAACTAATTCCGTGGGAGTTATTTCCGGGGTCATATTTCCTCTAAAGCTTCAATAAATTGCCGTTTTGTTATCGCTACATTTAAATCACTTGTTAAATTATGATTTCAAGAGTTATTATACTTGCGAACATCGCATTTATTATCTCAATTCAACATCTTCAAGTTAAAAGCTTCTCGTCAATATACTTACGATATAATTTTTTTTATATATTTTTAAAGAGGAATGGTAGCCAAATGTCTCAAATTATTTTTTATTCTTTGTTACTTTTTTTTTATATAAGCTAACAGTAACAATTCTGTTTTTTAGATATTTTTTTTTTTTGGCAATTTAAGATTTTGTTTGCTAGAGAAACGCCCCCTGTTTTTTTTTCAAACGCTTGTGTTTTCTCTTTCAAGAGATATCGCAACTAACCACAATTTGATAAGCTTTAATTTTTTTTTTATCAATTTTAGACTTAAACGAAATTTAAATAATGGATTTTTGATTTTTAACTTAAGAAGCTGGACAGAAAACAATTAAAGAAATTATTATAACAAAGTCATCAAAAAAGCTCATAAAAATTAATCATGGAAATACATGAAAATACAAACATATTTTTTTTTTGCATCAAGAAATTAATGAAAAAAAATATATAATAATAAAAATGCTATTATTCATATGGTATGTTTGCTTTTTCAATATAGGAAAAAAATTAATAATAAGATTATTATTTTAAATAAAATATCAGCAGATGTGTCATAATCAGCAAATGAAACGTGTGAAGTCTTTTATTGATAGAATTGATTTTTATTATAATAAGATTTTTCAACTTAAAGTTTCTAAAAAAAATTTAAAGCACTGCCTTTATTTTTACATATCGCAGAATAGTTGAAAAAATGAAAAAAAAAATATGTCATACAGGGAAGTATTGCGACACAGGTTACAAATTTGGATCGTCGAATATTTTATTATTGGTCTTTTAGCGTGCTGGTTGTTTCTTTGATTCTGAAAGTAAAAGTAGCTTCAAGCCTGGAAAGTTCACCTAACTACATACACATGTAAATAATAGTTCCATTGTGGTTGGCAACCAAACATCAGTTGCGTTGTCAATTGGCAATTTTAACACGCTGCGTCATTTAGTTTGTTTTTGACAGACTACCACGTGATTTAATAAGAAAATAGAAAAAGTGCATTATTTTATCCGGGAAAAAACCATCACTTCAACCAAGGCTAAGCTTGATACACACTAAAGAAAAATTAACTCTACGATGAAATCATCTCACCATAAAATACATATTTTGATGATCACGAGAAATTAAATTTTTTGGAAGGGATATTTATTTATTTTAATATTATATATTATATTATATTATATTTCATGCAAAAACTCGCGGCCTTATTAACCCAAAAAGTGCAACATTTTTATTAAGAAGACGGCTATTAAGTCCAAGTCATATGCACAATGTGCAAAGTTTTACAAAAGAGAGCACAATTTCATCAAACTATTTGTTGATATATTTAATTCAAAATATTTTTCAGATTTTCCCTGAACTTACAGTTTCATTAATTGTATTTACAAAAATCGTTGTAGGTTCAAAGTCAATTAATTATTTAATTGATACAACAAAAAAAGTAATTGTTTTTACAAATCTTTGATTTTCTGTATTTGGACGTAGCTAGTTTAAAGCAAAAATTTACATTCGTATGTGATGTATAATAATTTCCAATAAACTCTGTATGTATTTAAAAAATTTTATTTCGGATTTTCATTGAAAATAAGATGGAGAGAAGAAGCCTTCATTTGCTATAAAAACTACTGTTATGATTTGATTATTAGTGCATACAAAAAGCCAACTTCCGCATATAAATATTAACAATGAAGCTTTAGAAGGCATTTGAATCAAAAGCGATAACAACCTCATCGAAAGCTTCATTAAATCCATTGCCCCATAGAGCATGTATATAAAGTTTGGTCTAAATCGGTGCAGTAGTTCTTGAGTTACGGTGCAAAATCACAAAAAAACAAACTAAATATGGCGCCATCTGTCGGACGAACTTCAAACTACACAGAAACACTACTCACGCCCTATAGAGCATGTATATGAAGTTTGGTCAAAATCGGTTCAGTAGTTCTTGAGTTACGGTGCAAAATCACAAAAAAAAAACTAAAAATTGCGCCATCTGTCGAACGAATCACTATTTCTGAAAGGGGCGTAGCATTTACCGGGGTAGAAGATATATATAAAAACACGCGCCGGTCTTTTAGAAATATTTTGTGGGGTGGAAGGCGAAAATCTGTTGGGGCATTGAAGAGTTCACCCCTAACAAATAAACGTGTTTTTGATTTTTATATATAAGATATACATTTCAGTATGTAGTCCTTACAACGCATTCAAACATCATTCTCTGCTGCACAATATCATTACTGAATGTGTAATAAATAAAATTATTTTTCATTTCCGTGATTTCCTTTTTAAAATTTTTCTGAAACAAATCATTAAATTTCTCTTAAATGTATATTCTTTATTCATTTACTTTCTCGCTAAAATCACAATAAAACATTTCATTGTCACGATAAACGATAGTTATTAAATTTTACGGCCTGATTAATATTTTTTTTACCTTTATGGATAAAAAACAAAACGCACACACACACATACACATACACAAGCAAATAAATGGTTTTCGGCGTCACAACTTTTTCATCAGAAAAGCAACAAAAACAAAAAAAAGCTAAAACAAAAAGCAAACAAAAACAAAACCGCTATTTTTGTGTTAAATAAATTGGCTAAATTATTATTAAATACAACAACAAATAAATTGCCCCCCCCCCCTGCTCTTTTAACAACAGCCACATCAACCACTTGTTCGTCTACACCTGTTTCAGTAGCGTCTAACAAGTTATGATTTCACTCTTCACCCCTTTTGGATAACAGGCAGCGATATTTATTGATTTAATGGCCGTTTTAGTTGTCTGTGACGCTTTAGCGCCAAGTAATAAATGACAAATATTTTTTTCTATGGAATTTCTTGGGAATCGAAAGATGATTTGAATTCTGCAGAAATGTTTATTTTGAGTTGATATGTCTGGGGAACAACAACGTCACACAGTGGTGGCATGACATAAATTTATCTATTAAATTCACTTAACACCACTTTTATTTGCAAAATTTGTTTTAAAACAAACAAGAAAATTAGAAGATTTGCTGAAAGATTTAAGTGTTAATTTGTATTAATAAATTGTGCAAATATTTAAAAAATGGTTCGCAAGGAAAGCAGAATTTCGCAAAGTAAAGAAGTATAAAAATGTTCATATATTTAATTTTTTTTCATAAAAATTAGTACATATCGTTAGCTGAAATGCGAAATCAGGTAAACCAGCTTTCTAAAATTTTAGGGACTGTCCCACGATGTCGACAACGTGCAACTGGTCGCCCACTTACATTCAAAACAAGGTACATATTATTATTCACGAAATTCCAATAAATTTTTTTGGAATATAGAAAATTCATTACGATTAGACTTCAAGCACATAATTTCCACTTTATTTTTAATTTTTTATTAAAAGTAAGGCTACACTTCTATCATGTTATTTGTTTACATTTGAAATAATTTAGCTTTTTTATTTACTTGCTTTATAAATTAATAAATAACTAGTCGTATTTTTAAAATATCACACATACATACATAAATGAATTAGTTTTATTACACTTATAAATTGGTATTTTTTTTTGCAATTTTCAAATCTAAAATGTCGTACACTACTATGAAGTTTCAAATTTCAGCAAAAATTAAATATAACAAAATAACTATCATGACACTGTCATTGACTTATTAAGATACAAACAAATAACCTTGGCTTTAAGAAGAAATACAAAATAATGACAGCTTAAACGGAAATCCAAACGGAATGCAGTTTTAGCAAAAGACACAAATAGGCGTTGTTGATAGTTAGCAAACTAGTTAATTTTAAGATTATATACGAGGGCGGTTCGGAAACTTCTTAGCCTATCAATGAAAGAGAATAGTTAGTTTTTCAAAAATATTTTTATTTTTCAATATAATCTCCTGAAACTTCAATACACTTAGTCCAACGCTTTTCTAGCAATTCTATCCCTTGATTAAAATAGTTTTCCTCAAGGTCTTCAAAATAGTGGTTTACAACTGTAATTGCATCTTCATTTGAGGTAAAACGCTTGCCAGCAAGGAATTTTTGTAGATTTGGGAACAGGTAAAAGTCACTGGGAGCCAAATCAGGAGAATAAGGTGGGTGGTCAAGCAACTCGTACTTTAATTCGTTGATTTTAGCCATTGTTAAAACACTCTTGTGCGCTGGTGCGTTGTCTTGATGAAAAATTATTTTTTTGTGTTGTAAGCCAGGACGTTTTTCTCGAATTTGTACATTTAATTGATCCAAAAGGTTGCATTAGTACTCTAAATTTATTGTTTTACCCTTTTGCAGATAGTCAATCAATAAAATACCTTTGAAGTCCCAAAAAACCGTTGCCATAACCTTACCAGCCGATTGAATTGTTTTTGCCTTCTTTGGGGCACTTCCTCCAGCTTCAGTCCATTGTTTGGATTGTTCTTTTGTCTCTGGAGTATAGTGGTGGATCCATGTCTGATCAACAGTTATGAAACGACGCTTAAAATCCATTTTACTTCGCTTAAAACGATCCAAACAAGCTTAAGAAATGTTCATTCTTATGCGTTTTTGGTCGACTGTTAACAAATGCGGCACCCATCTTGCAGAAAGCTTTTTCATCTGTAGTTCTTCATGCAAAATTAAATGGACTCGATCATTTGAGATGCCCATGATATTAGCTATTTCACGCACTTTTATTCGTCGATAATTTAATACCATATCATGCACTTTGGCTACAATTTCTGTTGTTGTTGCTGTTTTTGGACGTCCACTACGTGGTTCATCTTCAATGCTTGCACGACCACGTTTAAATTTAGCAACCCAATTTTTTACTGTTGCATATGAAGGAGCACTTTCACCTAACACATTCACCATATCATTATGAATTTCTTGTCCCGATAAACCTTTTTTATGTAAATATTTAATGACACCACGCATTTCTAATTTTTCCATTGTTAAAAAATCGCGGATGCGTCTTTTGTGAACACCTGTTTCTATATGAAGGAGTTGTCAGATCGAAACAAAATTTAACATGTGTTCATAGCAGAGATGGAAGTTTCCAAAACACTTAACTTTTCTCTGTTTATACCGCGCTTTTTGTGCTAGGCTAAGAAGTTTCCGAACCGCCCTCGTATGCATACACTAAGATCTCGATTATCCGTCATTGTATTAACGGATATTATCGATTATCCGGTAAAGAAAAATTGTAATTGTTTTCTTTTTGTCCAACGATTTTTTGTTTATATTATAAATTGATTTCTTTTAAAGAGAAGTAGTAGGCAATGCGTGCCTACTAATATTATTAGGTGTTACCTTCTTTAGGAAACGGAAAGTGGAGGAAGATAAAGTGGAAATCTTCATTCGTTTTACAACTCAGCAGTTTTGCACTTTTATAATAATGAACTATTGCAGTGCCTCTGGTGTAAATAAGGCGCATTAAATTTTTGAAGCTGCGTTTAGCAGTTAATTTATTGGTTACTTTACTTCGCCGATGATTCTGCTACACAATACAGACGAAGAAGGACGCTGTCATGTTACATTAGGACTAGTATCCGCTGTAGCCGGTGTAGTTCAGTGACCAGTGTCTATGCCTTCATTACTAGAACCTTCCTACAACTGATACAAATGGATACTAATGCACATCAGAAAAATCAATTAATAACTGTCGGAGACCGGGCTCGAACCCAGGACCTTCGGAATTCTACTCAACGTGCTAACTACTTCAGCCAATGCCACCCTCAATTAATAATTTTTCTGCAGCGATCAACCGTGATTACCTCTAGTATCCGGGACTGCAAGCAAGCAACTGTTTTCTGTCAAAATATTTTTGCCTTATAGTACATAGTTATGTATGGTTTTTATTCATTGATTTATTATATGTAATACATAAAAAAATAACTTGAATGCTACCGACGATTACGGATAATCGTCGGCAAAAATTTGCGGCGCAAAAAAAAGGAAGTAACTTTTAAAAAATGTCATTTTGTATGCACTGAATTCTTAATAAACCATATTAAAAACTTCTCAAATATCATAAAAACCACGTTAATTTTCGTGTACTGCAATCATTTCTAATAATAATTTATAGAAAATTTCTCATTTGTTTGAACTAGCTCGATCGCTGAGTAAAAATTAAATGACGGTCCGATACCTAACCATGCACAATCATATCAACATTATAGGTTTTAAGATATTTATTAGTGTCTATGCTAATGCAAATCACATCGTCTTAGTTCATCGATATTTGTAGCAAAGAATCGTTGGCGAATTAAAAAAACTAACAAAATGGCTGCATAGCTAAAAATAATGCGCCTACTTAACACCAGAGGCGCTGCAACGATATTATAAAAATTAAAAATACACAATACCATAGTTGAGAAATAATATGAATGAATTAAGCTCCTCTTATCTCTATCTATCTGCCACTACACCATTTGCGGTCATGAAGCAACAACACCACAGATGGGGCATTCCACTTTTAAAAATAATTTTCTACTGAGCACAACTGTTTGTATGTTATGGATACTACGAGTATACTCGTATGAGATAAGTTGGCAAATTAAAATATAAATACTGATAATTGCTTAACTATATATTTATGTAAAACACAGAATATATTTCTACCAAGCTTTGTCCGTTGTAGACTCTGAAATCATAGAACTGATGTGCTTTAAAACGGTTTCAATAGAAAGTGGCCAGCAGAGGATCAAATAAAACCATCAATCACATATTAGTGCACGTTGACGTGTACGTATATGTGTTTGTTAGGCTACACGTGTGTGTTGTCGCCAGTGATTGATCGTCTCCAACTATGATTGAAGAAAAAATTTGTGTTATTTGCTTTTTGAT
The DNA here is from genome assembly GCA_944452675.1 of Tachina lurida. Classification (NCBI taxonomy): domain Eukaryota; kingdom Metazoa; phylum Arthropoda; class Insecta; order Diptera; family Tachinidae; genus Tachina; species Tachina lurida. Next base: position 6,207,421 of record OX101753.1, read on the forward strand.
GACATAGAAAAGAGCTCGAATGAAAAATTTCATTTTGCATTTTATTGAAATTTACCATTATCATTGTTCTTTGTAAAAAAAACCAAACGCTGAAAAATATACAAGCAGTTTTATTATGATTTATTATCAGTGTCGCACAGAAGCAGAAAAATTTGAGTGGGAGATAGAAAAATTATCACTTAACTATGCGTAATAGTTTTTAATGAACTTATTAAACTGTTCATTTTTTATACCAAGATTTTACATAAATAGTTTTTTCTGTTAACCAAACTGCACTTGCCGCTTATAACAAAAAATCATCATACGGCTTGCAACCGCACGCAACGAACACAAAACTCAAATGGTGATGGACGATTTTATTTGAACGTCTCTGAAAAAAGAATTAATTAAACGACACTAATACACATTCAACGATTGACGGTCTTATTATTTGATCGTCTTCAGAGCCCTTTAGACAGTTAAATGCATATTAGGTGCATTCGTAAAGCCGATTTTAAAATTTTCTCCTAATTTTCAACATTTGAAAATGTGTAAGTTTTGAAATTTTATTTGAATGCACCTCTACCTGTGTGTAGCTTGATTAAGACGGTATTTTTAGAAATTCGAAGTTTAAGGGGGGAAAAAGAGTAAATTTTGTATTTTTACATAACCGAAACTAGCCATGGTCCACGAAGTCGACAGAAAACGTTATATCGTTTACTAATAATTAAAAAAAAACTAGTTTTTTGTTTTATTGTTGTTTTCAATACAAATTGTCGTCGATGGAACGTTCTCTGCCGACATCGTGGGTCAGGCCGTTAATCTCTTTTTAACAAAATTCCTTTCAAGCTTGTTAATGATTTTAGAGTTGTTTCTTTTAACAAAAAAATTTTATCATTTTCAAGTGTAAAATGAAATAATTTATTACAAAAATTGTATTAAACAAAATTTAATGCAAAATAAACGTTTAAAAATAGTTGTCCAATTAAATTGGTTTTCTAAGTGGGCGTTCTGAAAATACACATGAAATTAATGAAAAAAGAATTAAATAAAAATAATTAAAACTTTGTAATAATTGCAAACCAAAAAAGAAACGAAATGAAACATAAAACCACTTCTTAACATGGCAACCCCCACACGAGTGAATTCACTTACTAGATCTCAAAGACTTTTTGAGAATTAAAAAAAAAAAAAATTAAAATTGAAGGTTAAGACTTATAGAAAATAAAGCAGCAGAAATTCCAAAAAATCATGTACATACATACAAACATATGTATGTACTTGCAAAATTATGCAGTCTCTGTAGAATTTGAAATAAATTTCAAATCAAATGTTGGCGTTTAAAATTTTGTAGGTTGGCAACACACGTGGCTTTTTGCAGACTAGACCTTCTAAATATTTTTTTGGGTGGGATCTAATTTCGAACACAGCCCATACAAGTGTTTCAAATATACATGTATGTATGTATGTATGTATGTATGTATGTATGCGTGTGTTCATATTTTTTATTTTTTTTGTTTTATTTTATTTTTTCTAATTAAAATTTCAAGTTCATTTTTTTTTTAAATTTCTTTAAATATTTTTTAGAAACTTAAGAAATTTAGGTCTGGGTTATTTTAAGTTTTTCAAGTATTTTCTTTGTCAAATTATGAAATTGTACGAGTGTAGTAAGAAAATTAATTTAAATATTATGTTTCATTGAGAATTGAAAATCGTAATAGTGGAAGAATCAGAAAAAAAGGAAGCAATATTACTGAAAGTATATAAGGTAATATTACCACATGTTTACTAGCGAACGCTGCGAAGTCACCATACAGATTGACAAGATTGTTTGTACGTCTCTATTCAAGCAAAAAGCATACGGCACTCACACATATGCAAAGATTTACTCGTCTGATTTGATCGTCCCTAAAGCGGTTCACAACTCTTATGTATAAACTCTGCTAACCAGATGCTAAGACAAATCCATATACCAGTTGGCAGCTCGTTGTAGGTAGCGTATCAGCTGCTGCTATCCATATTGAGTTGGGAATGTTTCAAAAGCTGAACCAACATACTTTGTACATTTAAATTTTTTTTTTTTTATTATTTATTAAGTCACTTAATATTACTTAATAACACAAATAAAGGGTGTTTTTTATTGAGGTATAGAACTTTAAGTTGGCATCACTTTTTTAACTGGCGGCCATTTTGTCAGCTGTCAAGTGATTAATATTTAGTTTGGTTTGCCATTTCATCATGAACAGGTTGACAAAAGAACAACGCTTGCAAATCGTGCAAATTTATTTCGAAAATAATGGTTCAGTTCGCGAAGTTTACCGCAAGCTCCGTCCATTTTATGGTCGACATAATCGTCCATCAGAGCAATTAATTCGGTTAACCATGGATCGTTTTCGCACTACGTTTACTCTATGTGATAATACGCATCCGCAGAGACGTCGAACAGTGCGCACCGAAGAAACAATTGCCGCTGTAGAGCAAAGTGTTGAAGAGGACCCGAATGAATCGATTCGCCACCGTGCACTGCAATTGGAGCTTTGTCCATCAACTTTATGGAAGATTTTGAAGATTTTGAATGTGGATGAGTTGTGGTTCCAACAAGACGGCGCTACATGCCACACAGCGCACGTCACAATCGATTTATTGAAGGAAACATTCGATGAGCGCATAATTTCGCGGAATGGACCTGTCAATTGGCCACCGAGATCGTGTGATTTGACACCATTGGATTATTTTCTTTGTGGATATGTGAAGTCGCTCGTCTACGCCAACAAACCAGAAACGTTAGGGGTATTGGAAGCCAACATTCGTGGCGTTATTGCCAACATACGGCCCCATATGCTCGAAAAAGTGGTTGAAAATTGGACCTGTAGAATTGGCTTTATTCGAGCCAGCCGCGGCGGCCACATGCCCGAAATCATATTTAAACATTAATGGCATAAAATTATCCTTCCAATAAAGCCAAATTGATGGACATTAAAACGATTTTCTTGTGTTTTATTTCAATTCGAAGTTCTATACCTCTAAAAAAAACACCCTTTATGTATGTTTAAACAAACTAAAGACTAAAGCAAACAGTTTTTCAAGATAAGAGAGAATATTCCGTCGAAATAAGGTTAAGCCAAACCCAAATATCTTTAATTCCACTACCCATAACAGTTGCTCAACTGTTCGATAACCTTTAACAGAAAACTCTTTATCCCAATAAATAAAGAAATCAAAAGTGCTTAACATAAAAATTATAAGTTAAAGAAAACGAACAAAAAGCTGTCTTTGTCTTACAAAATCCCAAAGCAATAAAAACCTATTACAACATTCAAGAGGAGGGCAGGAGGAAGAGCAAGTAGAATTATTACAACATCTTTCACTTTCCGTTATTAATCAATTTACAAAAATATTGAGGAAAAAATAAACGCATTACAAGCATTATGAAATGGTCATTAAACAGTTAATGGAAATAAAATTTATAAAATAAATTTTTTTTCAATGTTTTGAGTGGCAGCCACACAAAAAAAAAGCAATAAATATGTGTATAAAAATTTTTCAACAGCAGTTAAAAAATTAACAACGAATATAATATGATTAATGGCTTAATACGAGTATTTTGAAGACAGAATTTGAGCCGAAATAAAAATATATATTTGAAAATATTTAAAACATTTTAATTAACAGCTGCTTAATAGCGTTCCAGGAAAAGTAAGGCCCCGCGCTCTACAGCTTAAATACCATAATTACTACAGTAGAATCCCGATTATCCGAACACCGATTATCCGGACTCATCATTCGTCTCAGCTCTAATTGTCAAATTGCCTTACATAGGTATTATATAATTCATTATCTATCGTTATAGCTCGTTTTTTGTATATCGTATTATCTAAACGACTAAAACGGCACAGTATGTATGCAGCAAACCAGAAACCAACCGACGAAATGACAATTTTGAATGTATGTAAATAGATTTTTTTTTATTTGATTTGCTTTGAAATCAATTATCCGAATTTTCGATTATACGGAATACCCCTGGTTTTATTTTATCCGGATAATCGGAATTCTACTGTATAAATGTTTATTTGTAAGCAGCAGCTTCAGCATCAGTAAAGATTTTTTTTTTTGTTTAATAAAATATGTATTTGTTCTTCAAAAGATAACTTTGACTTGAACAAAAAAAAAAATAAATAAAAAACTAAAACATTATTATTATTATTATTACAAGGTTTCTTTTGTTATTTTTGTTTAATCTACGTAAGTATACGGTGATTTCGATATGGAATCGAAATTATAATTTTTAATTTGTTTTAACATTATATAGTTATTTTTTTCGTTTTACTTCTGAGTTGAAGCATAACAATTGCCATTAGTTAAAGCTTCAAGTGTGCAACTACACAATAAATGCATCATGTCATGAAATTGAAATAAATAAATTTATTCAGCCATACGTATGTACATTTTAAAATAAAAAAAAGTCTCGAAATTTCAAATTGAAAATCTCAAGCACTTGACAAAATATCACAAACAATTCAAACAAGCGAAAATGTTACTTCTGGGTGAAAAGGGAAATCATGTGGAAACAATATTATAGTTAAAAATATTTAACATTTAAAGTTGATTTAACATTGACAAGGCACAACAAAAAATTGGTACTTGACATACAAAAAATAAAAAATAAGCAATTTAATGTTTATTAATACGACAGGAAATAGATAATAACAAACTTGACTAATTAATTGAAATACTCGTACATACAAATCTGGCATTAATTTTTTTTTCTTCTTAAAAAGGCAATACAAAAGTACCATTTAAATAAATCTGTGTGCATGGGCAGACGAGGCAAATATTAAAAAATAAAAGTAATAATTCCAAGCTTTGCAAAACTAGTAAGCTTATAAATCGATTAAGAATGGCAACCGAACTCTAGTTGCGTTGTCAATTGCCAAAATATTACTACACGTTACAGCTGTTAATTTAAGTTACCAAAATGTATTTTTAGTTGCTGCTTAGGGCAAAAAGGCACTTAAAAAAATTAAAGAAGAAAAATTAAAATTAAATTGAATCAACTATGCCATTTTTTGGCAGTTGAATATAAGCTTTAAAATAAAATATAAGCTTTTAAGACATGTTAGTTAAAAACATAGCTGCTAAGTAATGATTAGTAAGCGTTATAATTAGTAATTTGATTACTTTTTTTTTAAAGTGAAGTAATGATTAATTTACGATTATATTCAGTTAAACACGGTTATTAATTAATTGCGACTACTCATAGTGGAAAAGTAATCTGAATTACTTGAAATTACAATAAAATAATCAAAAAGAATCAAAAGTAACAAAAAAATGAACCCATTACTTTTCAAGATTACTTTGAATTATTTTTCATTATTTATGAAGTTTATTGTTTTTCACTTATCTTAAAATTTAAAATCTTTAATAATTTGGCAAGTGAGCAAAATTTTGTTAAAATCTTAAAAGATCGGTTATTATTAAATTGTTTAAAAGAGAATTATATAATCAGTACAATTGTTTTGAAAATGTTATCTAATTGATTCCTAATCGTAATAGATATATAACAGCTCTGCTTAAAACTTAGCTTAACCAATTAATCACTCACAGTACAGATGGCAATTCTAAAGGAGTGTCCATTAAGTGACTTTTAAGACGCTATGAAATAAGGCCTAAGAAAATAACGCCCTCAGAAAAATTTAGTAAAACCCAAAATAATTCTTTCTGTCAAAAAAAAAAATCCGACTTCAATGCAAAGATTTAATAGAAGAAGATAAGAAGAAGTACGTGAAATATAAAATTAAATTTTAATAGGCATGCCTCGGCCCATTTTTTGAATGCAAGATTTGTGTTTTTCACAGCTCAGTCTTGTAAAAATCGGTAACGTAGAACCATTTAAAATAGAATATGAAATTTTAATGGGCGTGACTCCGCTCATTTTTTAAATGCAGGATTGTGTATATTTTACAGCTCAAGGTGTGTGGCAAGTTTCATAAAAATCGGTTAAGTAGAACTGCGCGAAATATTATAATAAATTTTGATGGGCGTAACCCCGCCCATTTTTTTCAACTTTCAAATTGTGTAACTACAGGAACCAAAGGTGTTTTATAAGTTTCGTAGCAATCAAATAAGTAGAATATTATAAAATTAAATAAAAAAATCGTGGGCGTGTTCCCGCCTACTTTATTTACAATGGGACCAATAAGAAGCTATAGCCTCTCCGACAAAGAAATAATTTTTACAATCAGCCTAAAATGTACAGAGTTTTGAAGTAACACCCAAAAAAAAAAATAGAGACGAATTGTTAAACTCCCCAAAACACCCAATATAAATTAAATAAAGCCCAATGAAACCAAATTTTAGATTAAATAAATATAAAAAAATTGAATTAAAGCCCAAACAAACTCAAGATGAAATACATAGAGCCCAAAAAAAAATTAAATAAGACCCAATTAAAAATTCCTTCATTTTATTGGGCCTTACCTCATTTTCTTATGCCCTAATTCTGTTCGACGATTGTCTAGTCTTGTCTATGGATGAAAAAAAAAGCCGAAGTTGCGATTCTTTAAAACAATTATTATTTATTGAAAATAATTTAGAGAATTCAAAAACAAGAACTCAAAAGTATTTTCAAACAAAAACGTACTAAATCTTCTTACTGAATTAGGGCATTATTTGGAAGTTATTTCCTTGCCCCATTTTGCACTTCCTTCTCCTCATTGAAAAATAATTCCCGAAACTAATCATATTTATTAAAAGTCATTTTTAAGCACTTTTACTAACATATTATTTATACTTTTAAGCTGCTAATGTGATTTGCAATTGCCAATCTGTCAGAAATGTATTTGCGTTGCCAATTAACAAAGCAACTGAAGTTTGGTTGCCAACCATGATCGAGTCATTAATTAGCATAACACAAAGTCACACAATAACTAAACACTTCATTTCTGTTGCCAGCTATTTTGACTAGTCTGCTTGTACCCATCACCATAATTGTACTTAATTATTTAAAAAAAAAGTATTTTTATCGTACGAGTACTTCTTGGCAAAATTTTAACACACAAACAAATTTTTGGTATCGATCATTTCTATTCTCAGCAATGGCTTATTTTTTTTTGCACAACATGGTATTAATTCAAGTGGGTTTAAGCCTGGGCTGTCCAAAGTAGGACCAGAGTGCCGGACATCAATAGGCTTCTTATACAAATGAATACACAAACATGCATATATTTCTTTCGGTGGCCAGCTCTGGTTTAAGCTAATGATTTTTCAAAAATAATTATCCAGGGATTTTTTTTTTCTCACCGCCCATAACTTAAGTCTGCATGTAGAAAAAGTTTGTATCTTCGAAACGCCCAAACTTAGTCAATATTCATAAATTTAATGCAATTTCATTAAATAGAGAAAATAAATTTTAGAGGCTTAAAAGTGCGTGAGCAGCTGTAGCAACAATTATTAATGGCTTAACAACAGCAAAAAGAAAAACAATAACAGACATTAACGAGTCCTATAATAATAATGGTGTAGGTGTTAGGTTATTTCTTTTTTTTTTCTTACTTTATTAATCTTTGGAGAAGAAACTGCAATATAATAAATTCAAGGAAAAAACGTACCTACAATCCCAATAACAATAATAATGATTGTAAAAAACAAGTTCTGTTGTTTTGTTTGTGACAAGAAAAGTAACTTTTTTTCAGCTTAATTTCACAAAGGCTGCTTTAAAAATAAAGAGAAGGAAAAAAATAAAACTAAGGCTAAAGGAATCATCATCATCATCATCATCATCAGCATTAAAGATCGTTATAGAAAGAAAACCTACGTACAATAGGTGTGGATTAAGCTGAATGTATGTATAAGTGTGTGTTATGAAAATTGTGCATATTCATAGTTTATTATAAAGAAAAAAGAAGGCAGCTTATTCAAGAAAAAAATCGGAAGAGGGATTGTGCTTAAGCCACAAAAAAAATCAAGTTTATTTGCTTTTTTTAACACAGGCAAATTGGTAGTTTAAATTATCGTAGTCAGCCAGCACTACAAAAAAAATAGTAAAGGCTGAAAAGGAGTCAGCAAAAAATATGTTTTTAAGCTTTGCTCTCAATAAAGAAATTATGGGCAGTATATAAAATCAATTTGTTCTCGTGATATATCAGTGGAAAAATTTCAATTTAGTACTCTTTTTTTATAAAAATAAAAAAAAATTCTTAAAAAATCTGCACGACAACACTTTTCAGTACACCCTTCTGTAAAAAGTACTTTTTTTTTTTAATATTATATAAAAAGTACCTTTCAAGACATAACTTCAAAAAAAAATATTTTTTAAAAAGTATGTATATATTTTAAAAACGTACCTGTAAAAAAGTACCTTTTATAAAAATATATTTGAAAAATACTTTCAAAAAAAAAAAAAAATAAGCTAAAATGATACCTTAACAAAAAGTACCTTTTATGAAAATTAGTACTTTTTTAAAAGAAAGAGCTTTTATAAATAATTAATTTTTTTTAAACAGTTCCTTTTTTATAAAACTCCTTAAAAAACTTTTTTGGAACTTTAAAAAAATTAGTTTTAAAACGTACCCTTTTTATTTTTAAGTGACTTGAGAATAGGAGGAGGCTACCATTTAATGTTAAAAAAATATGTACTTAAAAAAAGTACTTTTTGAAAAGAGTACCTTGTGAAAAAGTATCTTTTGATAAAGTACGTTATAATAAAGTACGTTTTGCAAAAAGTTCTTTTTGAAAAAGTACCCTTTTTAAATAAAAGTACCTTTTTTAAAACATATACCTATTGAAACAAGTTCAATTAAAAAGTACATTTTTAAAGAAAATACCTATTGAAAAAGTACCTTTTTCAAAAAGTATCTTTGAAAGAGAGTATGTAGCTGACAAAAAAAAAATAATAGTGCCTTTTCAAAAAGTATCTTTTATCACAATTAGTACCTTTTTGAAAGAAAGAACCAGAAAACAGTTCCTTTTTAGGAAAAATACATTTTAAAAAAATTTTTTTAAAGTTACATATCGTCGCTGTTTTGTCTAAATGACCTATCTAACATTTTTACAATTTTACAGGGAGCAGCTTTTATGCTTGTTTTCTATATGTATTGTTATGGAAACATCTGAAATTTTTTTACTGTTATAGGCTCAACAGTAATGTTTACAGTCATACAAATTGTAGAAAAGTTCTATTATGACTCATAAAGTCTAGTAGTGGACTTAATTCATTTTTCAAAAAAATATGTTGTTGGGTCGGTTAGTTAAAAAGAAAGGAAATTATTTTTGTTAATTTTATTGTGTTATAATAGTACGTTTAAAAAAAGGACTTTTAAAAAAGAGTACCTTTTGAAAATTGCTATTGAAAAAGTACCTTTTGAGAAAAGTACCTTTTAAAAAAGCACCTATTGAAAAATGTACGTTTACAAAAAAGCACGTTTTAAAAAGCAGTCCCTTTTTGTAACTTTCTTTTTTTGGGACACATGTCCTTAGAAAAAATCTTTTTTAAAAGTTTATCATTAATATTTCATAAAAAAAGTGTAATTCCGTAAGTTTTAGAAAATAAAAAAACGATTTTTTGTACAGAAATTTCTGAACTAATTTTCATGTAAAAATTTATAACTACATATCGTTACCTTAATATAGAAAGTCCCACAATTTTTTTTGATATCGAGATTTTTGCATTTTTAGTTACATTAGACGTTCGTTCTGCTATCAAAATATACAAAAAAAAAACTCGATATAAAAAATAGAATTAGTTAGGGCCTTTTTATATTGAGGTAACGATATGTACATATGTATTTACTGGAATTTATATGAAAAAAGGTTTTTTTTTGCTAAAGTTGGAAGTTTTCTTTTTTTGTTTTTGCTAAAATTTGAAGTTTTTTGTTTTTTGCCAAAGGAAAATTTCAGTATATGTGACCTTCTCCTAAAAAAGGGAAGTGAAAGTTTTGAAAATGAAGTTTGGAGAAAAACGCATTTAAAATTTCTTAACACCGTTTTAGGTACCAGAATCCACTCTCAAGTCCAAACCCGTTTTTTGACACACTAGGTCCCTTTTCTCGGAGAAGGTCTCATATGTATTACGTCAAAAAAAAAATTGGTTTTAACAGCGCTACCAATTCGGTGATAAGAAATCATAAAAGCGAGCTTCTTGCAGTGACAAGCCTACATATGGGTATTTCTCCGAGAAATTCTACTTTTTTGTCTCGTGCGACATCAAGCAACTAACCTTGTATTTCTCAACAACGTGACTCGATTTTTCTTAAAAGTTTACCTAACGTAGAGCTGCTAACTGCCTACACAAATATATAAATAAGTAAAGAAAAGGTTATATTTCTTTGAAAAAAAAAACCAGCATATTTGTTCGGTGTCGCACGCTACAAAAAGTTGACATTCCTGTGGAAATGCCCATATGTAAAAATCATTAGGAATAATCCAAATTTGCGCTAGTTTCGGATCGCAAATTTTACATTTTCATGACTTGTTGTAAAGGTCCTTTTTACTGGGATACATATCAAAGCCGCAACCGCCAAAAAAAAGCTTAAGCGACATAATTTTCGAACTTAATTTTTTTACCAAAATCGTTTATTTGCTATCGTAAATAAACAAATTTTGTCAAAAAAAAAAAAGAGGTCCAAAATATCTGTCGGTTATGGCTCGGTATTACAACAAATAACCTTTAAAAGGGGATAAGTCTATAGCTGCCTTTTAAGGCATGTACATATGTGTGTAGTTGTTTCGCGTCACAAAAAATTAGAAAATACTGCAATAAACAAGAAATAAAACTTATTGCAGCAAACAGAAAAAGTGGAGTTGAATGTTGGCAAAAACTGGTTTCAAAGGTGCCTTCTTTTGGCTTAAACTTAAAAAATTGCAGCCTAAAAAACCAATGACTTGTAGATAAAGATAGCCAAGACCTTTTAAACTGCTTTTTGCCCACTTCAGTCAAATAGAGACACAGACACACACACGAAACGCAGGAAGTTGGCGTTTAAGAGGAGCCAAACGACTACTTTTTTTTCTTAAATGAGCAAATAAATAAACCCTGGAGCTCTTTGGTTTTTATTTAACTTAATACAGAACAGAATCCCAACACCTTTTTAGCTGCAGTTGCTCAATTGCCTGAATGCCTGTTTGGCAGCCTGGCTTGAAACCTGATTTTACTTTTTTTGTGCTCATTGGTGTTTGCTGTTCTTGTTGTTGTTGTTGTTGTTGTTTGTGGTGGAGTTGGTGCCAAACACTGGTCGACCCGACCAGCAGCTGTTTAATTTTGTTATACAAGTTCCCAAAACTCGTTCTCAACTCCAACTTTTCTCCATTTCTTTTCTTTGTTTATTTGCCTTTAAAAACTGATTAATCCCTCACTTTTTTAGGATATGATTTTTTTTTTGGCAGAAAACTAATAATTTCAAGAGGGGAATCTAAAAATTGACCTAAAAACAAAAAGACTCGCAGACAGCGTTTTATTTTTATGATGAAATTTATAAATCATCACAAGGCTTTTGTTTTTCTTGCTGGCAATTTACTCTTTTTTATTTTTTTAACCGCAAGTTCGAGGTTTAAGTTTTAACTCTTTTTTGGTTTGGTTTTTACGACATACGAGTATCATTATGCTCGCCTTGGGTTTTTATTCTAACAAAAAAAAAAAAAAAAAAAATTTTTTTTAATAAAGCAGAAATACGTTAAAAAGCAGTTTTAAATTTAAAACGGTAAAATTTATGTATTTTCAGTTGCTTTAAAAAAAATAAATAAAAATCTCTAAGTGCAATTTCGCTCAAAGTGCTGACTGAATTTTATGAACTTTAATTACACCAAAATTATAAATTTTTTCTTTCTTTTCACTGATTTAGTTTTTGTCAGACGAAAGTTTCGTCTTGTTTGTGTGTTTGTTTTAAATGAAAAAACAAAAAAAATTATAATTATGTATAAACAAGTTTGTGATTTTATATTGAGCTATAAAAAAGTAAATAAAGGAGTTTATGGGAACTTAAATTACTTTATCCTAAATAGATATGAGTACGATTAATTTTATTGCTAACTGGAGTTTTTATGAGTTTTTAATATTTTTTAAAAGAAATAGAACAAAATACAGTATAAAGACTTTAATTCAAATTGCACCTACTTACCAGCTTTCTTCTCAGTTCCACTAGTTACCATGCATGTGAATGATGTGATCTCTAGAAATAAAAAAAAAGAAATGCTGGAATAACAAACATTGTCTAAATATTAAAAATAATGATGTATGAAATACAGAGAAAAAAAAGCCATGTGTAACATCTAGTAATGAAATATTTTTTTTTAATATTGGCTTATGGCAACTAAAATAAGTTATACAAATTTTTGACTCTACTGTATTTAAATATCTATGGAAAACTGCATCTATAGTAGTGGAATTATTAGTTGTGGGGGTTTGTGGAGAATTGCTCACATGCTCATATTTTGATAAAGCTTGCGACTGTGGATTTGCAAAATTTTGTATTAAAATCTCCACCCATAATAATTGGCATGAGATGGAGATTGTTAGCCAATTGTCGTGCACCAGCTTCAGTGTAAGGCAACAGTACGTAATGAAGATATGTTATAATATAATATGATAAATTCTTTATAAAGATTGCTATATATATTTTAAACAAATATTTGACATTTAAAAGGCTCTTTTATTTAAAAGTTTATAGTTATTTTATATTTTTCAACTTTTTAACAAAATTATCCCCACTGGCAACACTATTACACTTCACAAGCAATTTCTATTAAAATTAACATTGCTCCTGAAGGTATGCTTTAAAATTCGGTTGAGTGTATTTCTATGCAGCTGTTAAGTTCCTCTGTACTTCTTGTTGTCCGTATGCTTACACTAATACACTCATACATAGCTCACACCGATTTGATAACGCATCGCACATCTTACTCAAAATTTGTGATTGTATTGTGAACAAGATTTGTACCCCCTAGCGTATAGATGTTTACACATCAAAAATCTAGGGTCTAGGTCTAGTCTTAATAATAAAATACATCTGCTAAGATCTGATAGAACATTTTCGAAAAAAGTTTATGGGTCCCAACTGGCAATACTCTTTCAAACAAACATTTTTTTTAGGAAAATCTGTTGGTTAAGAACAAGTACGTGAAATACAAAATTTAATTTTAAAGGGGCGTACCTCCGCCCATTTTTTTAAATGCAAAATTGTATTTTTTTCAGAGCTCACTTTTGTAAAAATCGGTAAAGTAGAGCCCCCTAAACTAAAAGGGTGCGGGTGGCGTTGGCTCAAGTAGTTAGCACGTCGACTACAAAAGCGCAGTTCCTGGGTTCGAGCCCGGTATCCAACAGTCATTAAATAACAACACCACGCATTTTTGTCATATGCATTAGTGTCCCTTTAGATCAGTTGTTGTGGGAAAGTTCAAGTGATGAAGGCATAGTCACTGGTCACTGAACGTGCAAAAAAGCAGAGTTGTAAAATAATGAAGCTTCTTTCCTCTATCTCTTCCTTCACCATCTGTCTTCTCTATCACTATCCCCTTCCTAAAAAAGGTAACACCTAGCAATAGTAGTAGGCATTCATTGCCTGAGTGTTACTTCCCTTAAAAATAAAAATAAAAATATTAAATTTTAATGGGCGTAACTCCGCCTATTTTTTCAAATAGAAGATTGTGTCTATTTTACAGCTTAAGGTGTGTGGTAAGTTTTTTAAAAATCCGTTAAGTAGAACCACGTGAAATATAATAATAAATTTTAATGGGCGTAGACCCGCCCATTTTTTCAACTGTAAAATTGTGTAATTGCAAAAACCAAAGGTGTTTTCTAGGTTTTACAGCAATAAAATTAGTGGAATATCCTAAAATCAAGTACAAACTTTTGGGCGTATCTCCGCCCACTTTTTTTACAATGGAACCAATTGAAAGCTATAGATTCTCAGAAAACAATAGTAGTTTCTATAATCGGTCTAAAATATTCCGAATTATGAAGTAACAATGTCAAAAAAAAATTAAATACAAAAGAATTGATAACCTCCTCCTTTTTTGAAGTCGGTTGAAAACTATAAAAACTTGTTTTTAATTAAAAAACAAAGTTCCTTCCCTGCAACTAGAGCTAGGAGAACACAACTAGCGCGAACGGCGTATTTTTGGCAGCGAATAATTTTCGCCAAAAATTAAACCTATTTAGCTCGTTTACTCAATTCCATTTTTTTGAGTTATGACGTTATTTGAGTAAATGAGCGATTTGCGTATATGAAAATAAACATAACCGTGGCGTCGACTGAAATTCACCATACGTGGCGAACTCTACAATATGTATACATACATATTAAAAGCAGTCGGTAAAACATTGAATATTTGTAAAAGGAAGTGAATATACATGTTTCATAATATTTCTTCTATCATTTTGGAATCATTTATTAATGCTTCGCTTCAAGATTAAAAACTTATGTAATCTCTACACAACACATATATTTTTATTTTTTAATTTCATAATTTTCTTTTACACTTTCACTTTCATTTGGAAGCCCGATGGCTGAAAACATCTTTTTCTATTAATCTCTAAAAATTATTTGCTTGAGTTGACTCTAAACATTTTTGTTATATGTGGATAAATGCATGTGAATGATTAAGGGGTCTTTCTTTTTCTTGGTATTTTTAATTTAAATCTTTTGTTAGAGATTTATAAATTTATAAATTAAACATTAAAAATAACAGGTAAAAAAACAATTAGCCGCACACTAGAACCCGATTGACTATTAAACAGTTAAAAATTTCAATAGTTTTCCAGAAAAAATGTATTAAAAAAATTTATTTCGAAAAACTTGACAAACTTTTTAAAAGCCCTTATAAAAACGGAAAATCTATTGCACGATTTTTTCTGTTTTCTCCCTTTTTTTATACATATACATGTACACTGCGAAGCACTTAAATAAGGAATAACATTTTACTAATTTTGAATGCATATTTTCTCAAAAGAAAAAAAATTTAATATCGATGGACCACATATGGATACAAATTTTATTTTGCACGATTTAAAAAAGCAAGAAATATTTTTGGCCAGTAAAAGCCAGTAAGTAATTTTGAAAAGTTCAAGTTCTGGTATTCCTTCAGATGTTTTTATTAAATTTGTAAAATAAATTATTTGTTGAAGTGCGTTTATTTTCCATGTTTATATTGAAAGTGCAATAAAATAAATGGATTTTCTCAGTTTATTTCGATATAAAGTTTTTAATTTTACTCAATTAGGCAGAAATTTTAACTTTGTTTTGAATATTAAAGGAATTTGCGTTGTTTTAGAAAAATGTATGCTGCGCATCGGTGTGCCTCAGCAGTTATGCACGAATTAATAATAGCCGCATGTTAGGAACACAACTGGGACGAACGACGAATTTTTCGGTGCGAACTTTCGTCATAAAAAATAAAACACATTTGTACATATGAGAATTAATACACCGCCATAGAACGAAATTCGTCGTGCGTGACGAACTCTGCGATAGATTTATTTCTATTTTGTACTCCGACGAACGACGAAAAAACAATTTTCTCTCTCTCTCTCTCTCTGCACACGCAATAACCAACTTTATCAAATATAAGAGAGGAATTCGCTGAGTAAATTCTTCGTTGTTGTGCTTCACACGACGAATTTACGCAGCGAATTCTTATCGACGAATTCGTCGATGTGACGAAATTCGTCGTTCGTCCCAGTTGTGTTCCTAGCATCACGCGTTAAGTTTAAAACCATAAGGTCTTAGCGACTTCTGCTAACACTTTTATTGTTGTCATTGTTTTATGTACAATTTTTATTAGAGATGTGCAAATGTTGTGATTTGCTATGCATGAGTCACGCATTAGTCACGCGTGATCCTGGTTGTGTTTATATATAATAATGATTTTAAAAAATTACGCGTTTGACTTTAGCTAACTTTCTTAGGCTTGTTATATAATCCAGTTTTTAATAACTCGTATTCGAGGTCAGTAAATGGCTGGGAATAAGAAAATAATGAATTTTTGCTTACTTTGTTGGTTAAGCACCATTAAGCATACATTTCGTTCCTTCTTCGGTATTTCTTATATAAAAACATGTCTATTAATAAATTAATAATCACTTTGCATGGGTTGTACCCGACTCCCCCTTTCTAACCGCCAATGTCTTATTGGAAAATGTAGTTTGTTCTAAGCAAGGGTGACCGATGACATTTTTCAAAAAGTGGCACCAAATAGGGGATTTATCAAAAGAAAGGGGTAACATTGAAAAAAAAAACGAGATAACTACACTTCTACTACAACTTCTTATTTTTAATGTATTATTATATAATTCACTTAAAAAAAGGGGGACAAAAAGTGGCAAGCCAGTCGAAAAAGTGGCAATTTGCCACTTTAGTCGATAGGAAAAGTAATAAGTAATTTGTATTAAGGGTACCCCTTTCCCCCTCTTATACCAACAAGCTTTTGACGAAACATGAACTTTGTTCTAAGAGGTAACCACATCAAATTTAGTGACCCTTACTATTATAGTTGTGTAGATATGAATTAATCCGCAAAAAGGTGATTTGGCCCCACTGTACGAAGTAATCACTTTTGATAGTTTCGACATGAGTTACAGACACACTTTTTACTCACTTTTTGAAAAACGAGGGAATAATTTGTTTCACATCTTTTCGAAGCGAAAAGTTATCATCAAAGTTACAGAGCATGGGCGCTGGTCTACTTCTGTGCACCTAGACATGGCTATACTTTTTTGGATAAGGTAAATATATAGAAAAAATAAATTCTTTATATGCAAAAAAAAATACATGCGACAGTTTACAAAAAAATTAATGGTAGGAATATGGAGTTTAAAAGTTCAAATATGGTAAAATTAAATACCTTATGCCGGCCATACAGTACACAAGTTCACTGCACAAGTCTGGCACTGTACAGTGCGTTTGTGTAGTGTATGGGGATGGTTGTGCTATTTACGCAGTGAATCAAAATGATATTGATATTTGCTCAAGTTTGGAAACTGTACAGTGAACTTGTGTAGTGTATGTTGCAAACGCTCAGTTGTGCCGTGATTTTTTAAGAGTTCACAACATGAAATGAGAGCAGGACATATATTCTGGATAGAGTTCCTAGAATTATACAAAGAATCAGCAATATTCTGGCGGATTAAAACAGAAAATGCACAGTTTACTTGATAGTGTGTGTCACAAGCTTAATTTACGCAGTGCCAGACTTGAGAACTGAACTTTGTGCAGAGTATGGCTGGCATTATTTAAGTGATGCGCAGTGCTTGTGAGTACGTGTATGTGTGCAGATACAACAAATACATAAAGTGTTACTTATCTGCATATTTTTTAGATCTTATGCTACCAGATTTACTTTTTTTTTAACAAAAACTTATGCCTGAAACAGAAATTAATAATGAAAACACGCTCCAGCTTGGAGAAAAAAACCAACAGATAGAAATATAATAACAGCAAAATATGGTTTTTAAGTTTCGTATTTTTATTTTATTTAAAATGGGTGTGGTAATAATCCGCAGTTAGTTTATAAAAATGAGAAAAAAAAAAACAGAATGTACTGTTGCAATTGTTTAATTTACGCTTTGAGGTAAATAAGTGATAATGCAACCAGAAAGCGGCAGATATCCACTGCCACACCACACCATACCACAGCACAGCACAACCAACCACTCAGCCAGCCAAGTCTTTATTTTTTTATTTAAAATTTTGTTGTAACAAACAAAAGCTGCTGCATTTAAATTTGATACTTTATTTTTAGCCTTTCTACACCTTAACAAACTGACCACCATTCACTCACTATTGTTGTTCCATTGCGAGTTTGAGGCTTAATAATAAAACTATTGTCATTGTCATAACAATTTGTTTAGTTTTTTTTTTTTGTTTTTAATTTTGCTTTTACAGCCTTGAAAGACCGTATTTTATAATAAAAACAACTAACTCAAAGAAATTGTTAACACAATTGTGTTTTCATTAATAGGATTTGAGTTTGAATTTAAATTTGAAATAAATAAATTTAATATTGATTTTAACAGCTTAACTTTTTGAACAAAAGAAAAATAATACGAGTAAATGTATTAATTTTAGCATACTTTTACTATTTTCTTAAGAAAATATGTGGCCTAATTCAAATTGATTTATTTATTAAGATTGATATATTAGTTAAATATAACAAAAATTCATAACCTCACAGAACAAAATATTCCATCGATCATCAAAATGATTGAGTTGATAAAAACATATGTTCACATACATATGTTCGCAACTACGAGCATAAAGGTACCCCACTCAAATATCAGAATGG
This sequence comes from Tachina lurida, assembly GCA_944452675.1. Classification (NCBI taxonomy): domain Eukaryota; kingdom Metazoa; phylum Arthropoda; class Insecta; order Diptera; family Tachinidae; genus Tachina; species Tachina lurida. Next base: position 6,225,670 of record OX101753.1, read on the forward strand.
CAAATATTGAAAAAAAAAAAACAATTGTTTTTCAATTATTGGTATTTTTAACCAACTTAAAAAAGGAGCAGGTTATCACTTCGTCTCCATTTTTATTATTATTGACATTGTTACTTTATAACTCGGTACGTTTTAGGCCGATTGTAAAAATTCTTTTTTCATCTGAGAGGGTATAGCTTTCAATTAGCCTCATTGTAAAAAAACGTGCGAGGGGACAGGCCCAAAAAATTTTTAATTCTATTTTATAATATTCTAAAGAATAAAAATTATTATTATATATCACGTGATTCTACTTAAGCGCTCCTTACGAAACTTAACACACACCATAGGATCTGAAAAACACACAAGCTTGCATTTAAAAAAATTGGCAGAGGCACACCCATCAAAATTTAATTTTATATTTCAAGTGCTTTTTCTTAACCAACCAATCAACCAACCAAAATTTTTGCTTGAAAGACTTTATATCCAGTTTGGTCCCATACGTTTTTTTTTTTTTTGAAAATGTTCTATCAGATCTTTGCATTGAAGTCGGTTTTTTTTTGCAGAATTATTTTTTATAGCTTTGCTATTTATTACGCGATACAGGAGCTAGGACGTGATTTTCGTAACAAAAATAAATAATTGCAGTTATAAATTTATTATTGTTTTGATTGCGTATACCTAAAAGCATAGTACGAAAATAAAAGAAACAAATTGTTTGATTTTGTTTTGTTTCATTCTTTGAAGTGAGTAAAACAAAAACAAAACAAAAACAATGAGAACGATTGCTCAATTTAACTTTGCACAAGAGCACAAACTAGCCGATCGGCTGTGGGAAATAAATGGAATCGTTTTGAAATATTTGCAGAGCATTTGACATAACCGCTAAAATAGCTAAAGCGACATATTTTTTGGACTTCGTTTTTTTTTTTGACGAAAATCGACTATTTACGACCGAAAATAATCGATTTCGGTCAAAAAATGAAGTTCGAAAGTTATGTCGCTTACGCTATTTTGGCGGTTATGGCACGATATAATATAATTTTATTGCGTTGTTATTTCACACATTACGTTTGTTTTATATATATAGCTAAGCAGCATAGCTATAACCGGGTGTCCTAAGACAGCTCTCTTCTTTTTTTAATTTAAAATATACATACATACATAACGTCGATTAAAGCGCTTGATTGAACAAAAAATTAATTTAAATTAATTAATCGAATTATTGAATGAAGCAACTTCAGTAATAATTGCAATGTTGAATAGAATATATTCAAAATTTTATTGAACAGAAATCAATTAAATAAATGAATAAATTAAGCAAACTAAAGCTATGTACAGACGGTTGTCAGATCTTATAATATTGCCAGTAAAATGTGCTTAAAATTTCTTACAACCGTGTGAACTAGCAACTTTGTCAGACGTCGTTGCCAGAAAAATCATTGTCAGTGAATTGCAAGACTAGCAGCTGACAACAAATTGTCAGACATCTTACAATCGTGTGAACACATAGCAAAATTATTGCCAGATATTTGTCAGACATTTTAATATTGTCAGATGCGCGAAGTTTATACATCTGCCAATGGCGTCATTGTAAGAGAATTCATTCTATGGGCAACACTGCACACGCTTGATTTTAAAGACAAAATATATAATAAAATATATGCAGCCAAAATCATTGCAATTGCTTCTTTATGGTCCATAACAATTTATATTTTCACTTTTTACATTTAACACTACCACAAACGATTAATATTTAACAATTTCTAATAAGTGCTTTGAGTCTGGCAACGCATAACAACACATCTGGCAATTTTTGCATATGACAACCGTGTGAACTGACAATTTTTCGACTGGCTATTTTGTCAGATGAATTTATTGACATACAAGCGTCTGGCAATAAATTGTTAGATTTTCTGACAAATTTTATGCAACCGTGTGAACTAGCAATCTAGCTTGTGCTGGCAATTTTGGATTGCCAGTACATTGTAGGCACATTGCCAGATCTGACAATATTGTAAGATCTGACAATAGTCTGTACATAGCTTAATTGTTTTTTTTTTTTTTTTGATTGCAAAAGATTTGTTTGTTGTGAGTTAAGCATGTCTAGATAAACTTCAGAAAAGCTTTCAAAATTCCCAAAAAAATTATGGAGAATTGCAATTGCAATTCGTACAAAAATATATATGTACATATAAATATGGCAACTCTAGCCTTGCGCTAGAATATAAACACAGCTGACTAATAGAGTAAACAAAAAAATTCACCATTAAAAAAATTAATTTGTTTAAAAAAAATTTAACTGTGTTTTTGGTGAACTTTCCATTTTTTCTTTCGTTTTAATGCTGCTGTTGTTTTTTTTTTATTTCTTTAGTTGTATTAAATAAAATTTCATGTTTTTTGTTAGCTTGTTTAATTTTTATTTTTAAAGAACGACTAGAATTTTTTAATCGCCCACCATGACGTTTATGACCAGACAACCCGCGATGTTACGGTGTGTTACTACGTTTATACGCACGCCTTATTTGCAAATAAAACTGTAAAGTGTTGCCATATTATTGTTTTTATTGCTTACTTACTAATTCAAAAAACAATTCACAATTAACGCACTTTTTGCAAATAAAATGCTTGAGGTGGCCACACGTACAAATGTTTGCTAATAAAAAAAAAACAGTAAATTAATAAATATTGCACAAGAAAACATTGATAGAAGAACATAATGACAATAAAAACAAATTATTATTTGTTATTTTATACGTTTACACAATTTTTTTTTGTAAATATGGTTAACATTTCTATAGAAGTGCTACCAAGTTTTTATACATTTACATTTACGGTAGAAACATTGAGTTAATTTATTTGGAAATAGTGCGCGTATAAACACAGTATGTAACAAAAATCGATAATAAGAAAATTCGCTAAAATGCCAGTTACCCCCTTAAGTATTATGGGCTGTAAAGCTTTTATAAAATCTTCTGCTTGTGTACCAACTGCTTTTCCGTTTCAGCGGTTTTTTTAAACCATTTCTTCTCTCTCTTAATTACGAAAACCGCTACATGCTTTTAGTTTTTGTTTTTGTTGTTTTTTAATTTTTTGAAAACAATCAATAAATTTTCAAGCATCCATTGCGCAGGTAAACCAAACTTTTTAACCAAAATACATACATACATATACATACATATATCGCAAGTGAAAGCGGGTAATTTAAATTTCTTGTCCGCTGTTTTTTTCTTCAAGTCTTATCGATTTGTTTTTGCTGTTTTATGTTTTTTAAAACCAAATAAATTTAAACGAAATATGAAATATAAGAAAGAAAAACATAAATAAATAAATAAAGCGAAATAAATTAAATACCAGCTGACCGATTTTTGTGTCCATTTCTTGCTGTATTTGTTTTACTTTTCAATACTACAAATGTATATATATTTTTTTTTGTTGGAGCGTCTAAACCTTGTTAACGTGCTTTTAACAGAAATTTTGAATGTTGTTTTATTTTTATTGTTTTGTTTGAAATGCAAAAAACGATAAGATTGAAAAAAAAAACACAAAACAGAAATCGTTACGTTAAAGCCATACAAAAACGTTCAATGATTCATAAAAAAAGCGCTGAAAGAAATATTTATAAATTAAATAAATAAATTGAAAAAATATGAAACACGTTAATTTTGTCGCATGTTTTGCTAAACGATTTTACTGTTTTTTTTTCAATACCATAAAAAATAATATTTGAGTAAAAAAAAAGGTTCTAACGACTGATTTTGGTAGAGATAAAAAATACATATGCATATACATATATATGTATGTATATGTATATCACTTGTGACTCTAAAGGGGGTCAACTCAAAAGAAAAAAATATACTTATGTACACATTTACCCACTGTATCCCCTTTGTGAGTATATGAAAATAAAAAATAGATTTTTAGTTGACCCCCCTTTAGAGGAACAATGGCGATATGCACGTGCTTTGGGGTTTAGAAAATTTTAATATTATTGTAGTGAGTTCGAATATGAATATTAATGCCCTAATTCAGTAAGAAGAATTAGAACGTTTTTGTTTGAAAATGCTTCTGAGTTCTTGTCTTTGCAGTCTCTAAATTATTTTCTTCAAAAATGGTTGTTGTCTTTGACAATGAAAAATATAAATATTATTGCCATGTTTTTAAAACATAAAATTTCAATTTAATTATTATACAATAGTTTGAAAAATACATGAAAAAATATGTGTTGGATATGTTTGGAACAAAATCATAAAGCAAATACACGAACCTTCTAGCATAGACAATAAATAATAATCGTTTTAAAGAATCAAAACTGCTTCTTTTTTTCGTCCATAGACAAGACGATACATTCGTCGAACAGAATTAGGGCATAATTGTTCCTTTAAAAAAAATAATCTAATATTATGGGTTAGAATGTTGAGTCTTTGGCAGCAATAAAGCTCGAAATTTAATTTAAACTTCAAATTTAAAGGGTTAATTGCACAGTTGCATTTTTGGTATATGATATGTCATATCATATCAGCTGCGCTGATAATGCCACTTGGTATTAATACACTTTCATCAAGTCCATCCTTTTTTCTCTTCTAAAACATTTATTCTAAAATAAAAAGAATTTATTCAGGAACACACAAAAACATACTATATGTGACCTTCTCCGATAAAAGGGACCTAGTGTTTGAAAATGAACTTTTGAGAAAAATGCATTTAAAAAAATAAAATTTTAACGTTTTTCTCATTTTTATCGATTTTGACACACTATGTCCCTTTTCTCGGAGAAGGTCACATATGCTGATAAAATATTTTCTTCCTTATATAATTTCCATAGTATAAATTTGAAAATAATGACACATATTCACAGTCAAAACAGAATATAGTTTGAAAATTTAAAACCAGTATTACCATAAAAATATTTCAAAATGTTTCCATTTATTTCCCATTATTTTCTTTTCTAGCGGCGTACGATTCAATTAATGTTTTAGAGGCGAAACCTAAATTAGAGCGTCAAACGTTGCGTTGGCTGCATGGTAGGCATTTTTAGTACATTTAAACATACAAAATATTATTTGAATGTACTGAAAATACGTACCCTGCTGATAACGCAACGCTTGACGTTCTAATTTAGGTTTCGCCTCTAATGCATTAATTTATTCGTACGCCGCTAGAAAAGAAAATAATGGGAACTAAATGGAAATGTTTTGAAATATTTGCGGCGAATTTGACATCACCATATAATATAATTTTGTTGCATTTTTATTTAACACATTAAGTTTGTTTTGTATAGCTAAGAAGCATAGCTATAACCGGGTGGCGTAAGACACATTGTGCTTGACGCTATAATTTTGGTTGGACTCTTACTTGTGGCCGGCAGCGGCTGTTAGCCGGCTTACAGCCGATCGCTGCGTTCTCTGGTTTGTGCTCGTATGCAAAAACCTTACAAAGACAAATTGAGCAATTTTTCTCATTGTTTTTGTTGTGCGTTTGTTTCACTCACTTCAAAGAACGAAACAAAATCACACAATTTGTTTTTTAAGTACAAAACAAAAATAAATTTATAACTGAAATCGTGTCGATTATTTTTGTCGTGACATAAATAGCAAAGCTATAAAAATACTGGTTTTAAACTCTTACCTCCATATTCATAAAAAAATTAAATGAATGTGAAATACATTTTAAATTTCAAACTAATTTTAAGTTTTATGAATATGGGGGTTAAAATATACTTTGTTTTGACTATGAATATCAGCCGATATCTTTAAATTTCTTTTATTAAAAATGGATTTTTGTTTTGTCATTACTTGCATACATAGATTTAATTGGATGTTTTTTTTTCAAATTCATTATGTTTTTAGACGCAATAGAGTTTGTTTTTAAGTTATTGTAATTGAAAAGAATAAAGATTTCCTTTAAATTTATAACCATAAAATGAGAGTAGTAGAATGGACTGAAACATATAATAAAATATAGAACAAAATCTTGAAAACGTTAAGAATTATTTGCATTTGAGAGCAGCAAATGAATGAGTATATGTATATGAAAGTATGTATATGGCATTTTGACACAGATTTTATTTCATATATTTTTCTTCTTTAGTTTTCTTTAAGTATCTTTTAGATTTTTTTTTCACTTTTACTGCAGCTTTTTTTTTGGTTTTAATTTTTACTTTTCTTGATATGAACCACACTAAAGTGAAATGCACAAATATAAGGGGGGGGGGGGAATTTAGGTGAAACGTTGTTGTTGGTGTAAATGTAATTCTTGTCGTTGTGTATTGAGCGCTAAATGAGGGTGGCTTTCAAAAAAAAAAAAGGATTTTATTTTAATGATGAATAACAACATACCACACTTTGGAACAGGGCCTTTTTTAATATTAATTTAACATGTAAACCAGGCACTGATTTTTCCTAAAGGTGTATTACTGCATTTGCGTATTGTTGTATTTTTTATTTTATATTTCTTTTTTGTTGAATAGCAGTAACCCAGTTGTTATCCTGGGCTCTCAAACACAGCTTGAGTGTCTAGACTTAATTAAACAAAAAGGGCTGGCAAGTTTTTGTTAACAATTGAATTGAGAACAATTTTAATGAGTTTTATGTGGGGCAGCATGAATAAGTACAGTGCTAGCCACAAGTACAGCCTCGCTTTCAATACTTTGTTAGCAATTGAATTGGGAATAAAATTAATAATAAATACAGTGCTACTGAAAAAATACAAAACATTCATATAATGCATAAGGCATTTTCCTGAGCTGCGTTGCCACTTCACAACGCAATTGAAGTTATGTTGCCATTTATACTACATCAAACTAAAAAAAACATGTTAGTATTGAAGAGAACGATTTTTATTGCTCTACACATGGAGGATACATTTCACTTTCCATTATGTATATTTTTCTAAATTTCAAAATGCTTATTGTTCTAATCTCATGTCATCAAAAACATGAGTGTATATATCACATATCTTTAATAATTTTTGCGGGCCACCCAAAGGCACCAGTTATGTGTTTATTAAACGCTTAATCAATATTTTATTTATTTTTTCTAACGTTCTCTGTAAACAAAATTAGAGAAATTAGAGACATTTAACAAAGAAAATATTTATTACGCCACATAAGTATATACAATGATAAAAAAAATATTGACTTTAATAAACTATTAACAAATCAGTAGGAAAAAAACAATAAACGAATAAATGAATTTATAATGCGAAATAACTTTGAGTTAAAAAAAACGATAAGAAAAATATGAATACTACTAGGAAACTTTTTTAAGGCTAATTTAAGTGAATTCGCTGACGTTTTGATTAACAAATTCAGTGTATAAATAAAAAATAAAACAAACTTTGTTTGAAAAAAGTTAGCTCTGCTACATTTGAATGTTAACGAATTTCGTAAATACATAACGCTTATTTAGTTGAACAATGTCACAACTCGAGAAATGAAAATATTAATGCAGGGGTCTAATTGCAGCTTTCGATAAAGAGCTGCTTCCAAAACGTTTTTTTCAGTTTGAGATTATGGCATTCGATATCGAAACATATTATTAGATTGTTAGATAGCGAATGCCATAATCTCAAACTGAAAAAAAAAACATGATCGAATCATGAGCACGTTATCGAAAGCGTCGATTAGACGACCCCAGAATTAATCCTCATATCTTTATTCTCATGGTGTAAGAATTTCATACAAATATCTTGTGTACTCCTATTAAATTGAAAACGTTAAACTCTGAAACTAATGGTGAAAAGAAACGCTATTGTTTTCGCTCGATGTCCGTCTGCCCGTCACAAGCTGTTTCTCGAGAACCGTAAGATCTACGGACCTGGAATTTTTACAGAATATGTAAAAATTTGAACGCTACAAGAACAAATATATGATTATTAAATATTAAAGGGGTTTCTAAACGAATATGGTGAAATTCTAATGTAATATACAAACAATTATATATAGACGTTTGAAGTTTTCAAAGTTAGTGTATTTTTAAGCAGACTACACCAATTAACCCTGAGATTTAAAGCATAAAAATTAAAGGGTATTCTATCAGATAATGTAATATTGACTGTGTAATTTTTACAACTTACTGGACCCTGAAAACCGCAAGAGGCAAACTCTTGAAACTTTGAAAAACGCTAAACCTAAAAAAATAGCAAAGTTTAAAAAAATGCCAAAATTAAAAAAAGCGCTTAAATGAAAAATATAAAAAAAAGTAAAAACTGAAAAATCGCTTAAACGAAAAAATCGCTAAAATTAAAAAAAAAGAGAGATGTCCCAGAACATCCGGTTAGAGCTATGCTGCTTAGCTACATAAAAAAAATCATGTGTTAAATAACAATGCAAGAAAATTATTTTATGTTATTATATGATGATGTAAATTTCGCCGCAAATATTTCATAATTAAAAAAAAATTCCCATTATTTTCTTTTCCAGCTGCGTACGATTAAACAAACATTTTGTTACGTTTATTATCGTACTATACTTTTAAGTAAAAAGAAATCAAAACAAAAATAAATTTCTAGCTGTAATAGTGTCGATTACATTTGTTATGAAAATCGCGTCCTAGCTCCTGTGCCGTGGCATAAAGAGCATAGCTCTAAGGATATGTATTCCAAAAAAACCACCAAAAATCTAAAAAATTGCCAAAAAAAAAGAAAAACGCTGCAACTAAAAAAACGTCAATAGTAAAAATCTAAAAAATCGCTTAAAAGAAACAAGCGCCGTACGGAACCACTCGTGTTCGAGTCACAGCCGCACTTTACTGAATTTTTTTTTTTTTTTTTTTATAAGAAGTAACACTCAGGCAATTAATGCCTACTAAAGTCCTGCACAAGACTATTTATAAGACCTTTCAAGACATGCGACATTTTTCAAACGCTTTACTACAGCGAAATATTCTAAAACAAACGCTAAAAAACACTGTTGGCAAGACAAAGAACTCAAAAAAAATATTGCCAACAGTGTTGTTTTAGCGTTTATTTTAGAATATTTCGCTGTAGTAAAGCGTTTGAAAAATGTCGCATGTCTTGAAAGGTCTTATAAATGGTCTTGTGCAGGTCAATAATGCCTACTACTATTACTAGGTGTTACCTTCTTTAGGAAAGGGATAGTGATAGAGAAGACAGGTGGTGAATTTATTTACTTATAGCGCAGTTCAAGCCAATGAGCGACATGCACATGATTATCCCCATATTTATAAAAAAAAAATAAAATAAAATGTGTTTGAAATCCATTTTAAGAAAATTTTGTATGAAAAATTTGAAATAAAATACATTTCAAAATTTTAAAGAAATTTTAGTTTTAAATATTTTGAAGTTAACAAAAATTTTTGTAGTTAACTTTAATTAAAAAAAAAATATAAATGACCTTGCTTCTATTTGGCCTTGTCCCATCCATATCGCTACAAAACCTTTAACACATGAAGCAATTTGTTGAGAATAATAATTGGTATTGATAAAATGCAAAAACTAATTGTTGATAATTATTTATTACCTCTTTATCTTTATCAACTGCACAAACTTTCAGTATAATCGCAAATGTGAGCAAAAAAAAATATACACGTTAAGTTATGAAAATAAGAGTTTTATTAAGAGTGTTAACAAGAATTTGTAAGTTGTGGTGCAAAGTTCAGCGGAAATAGTTAATTTGTTCATTTGAATATGTTTTAATTTTTAGCTTAACTATATTATTGGATTTATTTATAGGTCTTTTTTAGAATTGAGCTTTTTATATAAATAGTGGCAAGCTTGGCGTTTATTGCCTGTTTACAGAAAACGAACAAATTTTGTTTACTCAATTTATGCTGAAGGATCAAATTTTTTAGTCAGTATTTGAAAATTTTTTTTAAATATTTATAAAAAGCATTACTTTGCTTTAACCATTATTGTTGGTACTTTTCCACTTGCAGTTTTCCTTCGTTTTCTATTTTACTTTTCTGTAGTTTTTCAAAACATATAAAGCATTTACATACGACTACATACCCAGTGGTTGTTGTGTCTTTTGTTCTAACTTTTCATTTTCTATTTTTAAGATGTAAATATTTTTAGGTTTGAGTACAAAAAAAAATAAAGAAAGAAAACTGGTCATTTTAGAATAAAATATAAAAAATATTAAAATAAGAAAAAAGTGCACTTCGCCCAATGTGCAAGTGTTTATAAAATAGAAATAAAATAAAATAGAAATAAAATAAAAAGCAACAACTACGAGTACTTGGTTTGTTAAAGCTTTGTTTAGCGTGCAAAATAGTTTTAAGTTCTAAAGTGACATTGAGAAAATAATCACCGAGATAATACAACAACAATAACCATGTTGTTATAGAACAAAAGTTGAAGTGCTTTTGTTGTTGCTTTCAATAACTTAATGCATTTTATAAATATATTTCATGTTTAAAAGACAAAAAGTAAAAAAGATATAAGAAAAGAATAAAAAGTATGGCATAATTCGCAATTATTTCTGGTGGGTGGCTTGGCTAAGTTAAGACATAAACCTGTTTTTATTGGTCTTAGAAGCTCGGCTGCTTTCCAAAAGCTTGCAGAATTGCAGTCAAACGCTTGCGCAATGATTTTTCGATTTTTCCTAATAGAAGCATTTGATTTTTAACAATTAATTTTTAAATAATTTCGAACTTTGTCAAAAGAAGTTGAGAGTCTACATATTTTAATTTCTGATGATTACAAAATTAAAAAAAAAAATTATTACCTCCACAATAAAACAATGCAGCAGAGATACTCGTACCTACCCACAAACATGTTTGAACATGCATTGCCAATAATTGTTTAAAGTTTAACATTGAAACTTAACCCAGGTTAAAAGATAAATTATAAAATTATTAAAAAAAGAAATAATATACAAAAGACTGAAAAAACTCAACATTTCTTACTCTTAATCATCATCACCAGCAGCAGCAACAGTAGCTGAATCATTAATCAAAGTATTATTTTTTTGTTTGCAATATTTTTTTTTTTTTAATTTCAAAGTGGTTAGATAAATTTAAATTAACAACTAAAGCTTAGAGGGTCGAATCTCAGCTGGAAACCTGTTTTGTTTTACATTTAATTTTAATAAAAAATTTTTTATCTGTATTCTTTTAAAATGATTCCATGTCATTAACAATCCATGAGTTATAAAAATGCTAAAAATAAATAAAACAATTATTGGCAATTAACACTATAATCTGTTATATAAAGATGAAGTTTTTAATAGCTTGATATATACATATCGCTCAGTTACTAAAACAACATCATAATTCAAAACAAACTAGTTTTGCGAAGCCATCACACAGTCAGCCATACTTTCTATACTAACAGTGCTCGGCCATTACAGAGTCAGCCATATTTTCTATGTTAATATTGTTTACATAGTCTGCCATATTTTCTTATAGAAAAGTCGACAGTCTCAGAACACAATTTTCTTAAAGAAAAGTAGACTGTGTCACTACAGACTTTTTTCTTACAGAAAAGTCAACTGTGTCACAGCACACTTTTTTCTTACAGAAAAGTTAACTGTGTCATAGCACACTTTTCTTACAGAAAAGTCAACTGTGTCACAGCACACTTTTCTTACAGAAAAGTCAACTGTGTCACAGCACACTTTTCTTATAGAAAAGTCAACTGTGTCACAGCACACTTTTCTGATAGAAAAGTCAACTGTGTCACAGCACACTTTTCTGATAGAAAAGACAACTGTGTCACAACACACTTTTCTTATAGAAAAGACAACTGTGTCACAGCACACTTTTCTTATAGAAAAGACAACTGTGTCACAGCACACTTTTCTTATAGAAAAGACAACTGTGTCACAGCACACTTTTCTTATAGAAAAGACAACTGTGTCACAGCACACTTTTCTTATAAAAAAGACAACTGTGTCACAGCACATTTTTTTTATAGAAAAGACAACTGTGTCACAGCACACTTTTCTTATAGAAAAGACAACTGTGTCACAGCACAGCACAGCACACTTTTCTTATAAAAAAGTCAACTGCGTCACAGCACACTTTTCTTATAGAAAAGTCAAATGCGTCACAGCACACTTTTCTTATAGAAAAGTCAACTGTGTCACAGCACACTTTTCTTATAGAAAAGTCAACTGTGTCACAGCACACTTTTCTTATAGAAAAGTCAACTGTGTCACAGCACACTTTTCTTATAGAAAAGTCAACTGTGTCACAGCACACTTTTCTTATAGAAAAGTCAACTGTGTCACAGCACACTTTTCTTATAGAAAAGTCAACTGTGTCACAGCACACTTTTCTTATAGAAAAGTCAACTGTATCACAGCACACTTTTCTTATAGAAAAGTCAACTGTGTCACAGCACACTTTTCTTATAGAAAAGTCAACTGTGTCACAGCACACTTTTCTTATAGAAAAGTCAACTGTGTCACAGCACACTTTTCTTACAGAAAAATCTACTGTGTCACAGCACACTTTTCTTATAGAAAAGACAACTGTGTCACAGCACACTTTTCTTATAGAAAAGACAACTGTGTCACAGCACACTTTTCTTATAGAAAAGACAACTGTGTCACAGCACACTTTTCTTATAGAAAAGACAACTGTGTCACAGCACACTTTTCTTCTAGAAAACTTAGCTGTGTCACAGCACAGCACAGCACAGCACACTTTTCTTATAAAAAAGTCAACTGCGTCACAGCACACTTTTCTTATAGAAAAGTCAAATGCGTCACAGCACACTTTTTTTATAGAAAAGTCAACTGTGTCACAGCATATCACAGCACACTTTTCTTATAGAAAAGTCAACTGTGTCACAGCACACTTTTCTTATAGAAAAGTCAACTGTGTCACAGCACACTTTTCTTATAGAAAAGTCAACTGTGTCACAGCACACTTTTCTTATAGAAAAGTCAACTGTGTCACAGCACACTTTTCTTACAGAAAAATCTACTGTGTCACAGCACACTTTTCTTACAGAAAAATCTACTGTGTCACAGCACACTTTTCTTATAGAAAAGTCAACTGTGTCACAGCACACTTTTCTGATAGAAAAGTCAACTGTGTCACAGCACACTTTTCTGATAGAAAAGACAACTGTGTCACAGCACACTTTTCTTATAGAAAAGTCAACTGTGTCACAGCACACTTTTCTTATAGAAAAGTCAACTGTGTCACAGCACACTTTTCTTATAGAAAAGTCAACTGTGTCACAGCACACTTTTCTTATAGAAAAGTCAACTGTGTCACAGCACACTTTTCTTATAGAAAAGTCAACTGTGTCACAGTCGACTGTCTCACAGCACACTTTTCTTACGAAAGAGTGGACTGCCACAGTGCACACTTTTCTTATGAAAGTCCTCTGGATAATTTGATATACATATGTATTTATTTAAGCTATCCGCAAGATAAAATACTTCAATTTGGAAAGTGTTTTACTGCAGTGTACTTACATTAATTTGGATATAAACCGAACGAGAATTCCATTTTACAGTGGTTTCGAAGAACGATTTCGAACGCCTGGAAGAGGTTAATATGACTTCCCAAAAAGTAAAAAAAGGACCATATATTTAATTGGTTCCTTAAAAGTTACTCCTCTATTATTGTTTTGCTGGGATATACGAGTATTATTTATGAAAATACATACAAGCATGAGAGTGTTGGTTTACTGAATTGCAGCGGTGCTAATTTAGCGCGTTTCGCGTTAGATTTAGAACGTTTTAACTATGCCAAACGCGTTTATTTTTTGTCTTAGCGCGTTTTTATTAAAATATCGCGTTTTAAATAAAGTCAATAACATCATTCCAGCTCAATATTTTTTTCCTTTTTTTTTTTTTGTATAATTTTAACAATTTTCTAGTACAGACAGACCCAAATATATTGCATAAGCATCTCCTATAGCTGAAGTACAAAAAGCATTTGAATCGCAAAACTATTCGACAATTTATGTGTTGCTACAGAGTTTGACAAATAAATTTAAAATAAAAATTAAGGATTTCGATTACTTGGAAGGCGATTCTGATTCTGTATAAATAAGTTTTGTTACTTAGGATATAATTTCGAAGAAGTATTATTGCAAAATCAAAAAAAAAAATTAATTCGTATTTGCTGATACATATGTAAGTCATCGACTTTTATTAAAATGTAATTTAGAGCGTTTTGGCAAAAAATAATTGACAACGTTGCATGTTAGGCGTTCTAGCGCGTTTTGAGAAGGGGAGTAGCGCGTTTGGGTTATAAATAGTTAGTTGGCATCGCTGCTGAATTGTTCTTTTTTTATGTGTGTAGCACGGATGGAAATCATGGTACAATTGTACTTTTTATGGTACATTTTTGACCTCGTTGGTACCGTGGTACTACCGCGAGTTACTTGGTACAATTTAAAAATGACAATGGTTCACTATATGGTAACATTAATTTTGCCTATGTTGTCTTTAATTTTTTTGTGTGTGTTTTATTTTAGACGTTCAGCTTCTCTGTTTTTGTGGCAATGCTGTTGTCAAGGCAAATTCACATACCAGGTGGTGTGAAGTGCAGACTTTTTTTTTGCAGACAAAAAAAACTATCTAATACTTTAACTGTACCTGTTAACTTGACAGCACCTCGAACATGAACTCGCCTTGGCTGTGGCTATATTGATTTTTTTTAACTACATATCTACATATAGTTCAATAGTGTGTTTTGGGTCTTATCGCGCATTTTCTATGCGCATAACTTAGATTCTATAGTGCATGAAAATAACAGGCCTGTTAATAAGCAAAATTTGTAAAATAACCGATCTCTAAGAAGTCTAATATACGAACGAATTAAAAAAATGGTACCGTCATGGTCCAAAAAGTACATTTTGTTTTCACAGTTGGTACAAAATCCAAGAAGTCATTTTCCTTCCCTGGTCTATAGTGCTGAAATTCCTGAAAGTACAGAAGTGTGTGAATGTGTGTGTGTGCATGTGTGTGTGTGTGTGTTTGGAGTAGAGTGTTGCAATGTGCTGATGATCACAGGAAACACTTAAGTCAATAGTTGAAATCCTGTTGTATGAACAATGAAATTAAAAAAAAAAAAAATAAACAAACAAAAAGAAAGCTTGTAAGTAAGAATGTATGCACATATTTGCATTGTTGTTTAAGTTTTTCATTTTTCTATTGTTGATTTCTGCTTTGCCTCCCTTGTATGTAAAGGGTGTTTTTTTAGAGGTATAGAACTTCGAATTGAAATAAAACACAAGAAAATCGTTTTAATGTCCATCAATTTGGCTTTATTGGAAGGATAATTTTATGCCATTAATGTTTAAATATTATTTCGGGCATGTGGCCGCCGCGGCTGGCTCGAATAAAGCCAATTCTACAGGTCCAATTTTCAACCACTTTTTCGAGCATATGGGGCCGTATGTTGGCAATAACGCCACGAATGTTGGCTTCCAAGTCCCCTAACGTTTCTGGTTTGTTGGCGTAGACGAGCGACTTCACATATCCCCAAAGAAAATAATCCAATGGTGTCAAATCACACGATCTTGGTGGCCAATTGACAGGTCCATTCCGCGAAATTATGCGCTCATCGAATGTTTCCTTCAATAAATCGATTGTGACGTGCGCTGTGTGGCATGTATCGCCGTCTTGTTGGAACCACAACTCATCCACATTCAAAATCTTCAAAATCTTCCATAAAGTTTATGGACAAAGCTCCAATTGCTGTGCACGGTGGCGAATCGATTCATTCGGGTCCTCTTCAACACTTTGCTCTACAGCGGCAATTGTTTCTTCGGTGCGCACTGTTCGACGTCTCTGCGGATGCGTATTATCACATAGAGTAAACGTAGTGCGAAAACGATCCATGGTTAACCGAATTAATTGCTCTGATGGACGATTATGTCGACCATAAAATGGACGGAGCTTGCGGTAAACTTCGCGAACTGAACCATTATTTTCGAAATAAATTTGCACGATTTGCAAGCGTTGTTCTTTTGTCAACCTGTTCATGATGAAATGGCAAACCAAACTAAATATTAATCACTTGACAGCTGACAAAATGGCCGCCAGTTAAAAAAAGTGATGCCAACTTAAAGTTCTATACCTCAATAAAAAACACCCTATACATACGAGCACGTACCCTTTTTCAAACCAACCTCAACAACTTGAACAACATGACTGAGGATTTTTTTTCGAAAAAAAAATGCCTGCGTACGAGAAAGTAAACTTGCATGCATAAATTAATTTGTAAAGAAATGAGAGGATTTTTTATCACATTTATTTCAAGACACATCGACCGGATAGTGGTTAAAGATACATGGTTTATACTTGAAAGTGTTTTGAAATGTGTTAAATGTCTCATGTTTGTTAGTGGGAATATAAAAAACAAAATATTAGAGTATAGGATATATTTGTACAGGCATTTCCACGAGAATGTACACTTTTTTGTCGCGTACGACACCAAGCAATTAAGCTTGTATTTCAGAACAATTTTTCTTAAAATTTTACCTAACGTAAAGTAGCTGGCGGCCTACACAAATATATAAAGAAGTAAAAAAAAAAACTTTCGTTTTCTTTGAAAAAAAGCAAGCATATTTCTTTGTTGTCGCACGCTACAAAAAGCTGACATTCCTGTGGAAATGCCTATATATAACCAAAGACTTTTTACTGGCTCGTCGGGGTTGGTAACCCAACAATTGTGTTGCCAGTTGCCAAAATGTTATTACTTATTATATATGTATTAGGCAACAAAAAATGTTTAGTTGTTGCATACTTTTTGCGACAAAAATATGGTGAAATAAATAAAATTAAAAATTTTGATTTAATTAAATAAACTATTCCTTCTTTGGGAAGACAAAACAATTTTATTAAGATAAAAACTAAATTGTGAGTTGAAAATTATTTTCAAGAATGAGATTTACACACAGTAGAGGCGGTAATTCTAAGGGATTTGAAATATGCCTTAAGTTCCGTCTAATAATACACGTGACATTTCGTACTGCCTTCTTCTCGTAGAAAAATAATTCTACTGAAGTAATCATCTGTATATAATATGTGTTTTCGATAGCTTTCAGATTACTGGATAAGGTTGCCATACATAATACAAATTTTAATTTTGAATGCGTTGCCAGTTGACAAGGCAGCTGAAGTTCGGTAGCCATGCAACAAATCAATATTTCCTCTCATTAGCATTTAGTTTAAATAGAGTCTTTAGGCTCAAATTCACAGTCTTTAGTTAACTAATGAAGGTGGTTTAACCAATGAAATTTATAACAAAAATTTGTTAGTTAAACCACGGTCAGTAGTTAACTATATACTGTGAATTTGGACCTTAATGTTGTGTTAAATTATGTCTGTTTTGAAAGATTTATTCAAAACAAAAGTTCAGGTAAATATTCTCTATACAAGATATTTTTTACGGTAAAAGCTTTTAAGGAAAAAGTATTCAACTCAAAGCATTTGCTATGAAAACGTCTTAAGAGAATTTTTTTAAAATAATTTAATTTTTTTGGGAAGCATGACTGAAGCAACAGGTGTAAGTAATAGTTAACTCTTTTTCTTTACGCTTTCGCTTTCATTTTAAAGAACTTTTCAATTTAACTTCGTAAATGCAGAATTCTAGATAGAAGCAGAGTGCAAGACTTGGCGTAAATTAAAACGTTCAACTAAAAGCTGGTTGCTGTTTAATTAATTGATTGAGTTTTAATTTCTTTTATATTTTCTTTTCTTTCCTTTCTTTTAATTTAATTTCTTCATATGAATAACAAACGAATGAATTTTAATTAGGAAACAGAACACCCACTAAAAAGAAATGCATACAACAGTTGAAATTGATATTGATTTAAACATGAGACGCATTGAAATGATTTAAAAGGTTAAATAATCATTGTTCAATATTTTCTTCTACTCGATGTCAGTTTGTTCAAATCAATAAGGTGATAGATAGGTGAATCAAAAGACTTGGTGTTGTTATTTGAAAAGAAAAACGCACAATTTAAATTTAAGCAATGAAAAGACATTGCGTTTTTATTTTAGTGGAAATTAAGCTGAAAAAATTGTTATTTTATATCGTTAGCGTAAATATAAAAAGGCGTAAGTAACAAAAATATAATTTTACAACAGCAAAACCCTAATAAAAAAAAACTAAACAAACTTGTAGTTAATAAAATCGTAACTTTTGATCGCAGAAGTGTAAAATTTTGTCTAGACACGTTGTTTAATGGAATTCATAATAATCAATTAAAAATACGATTTTAGATTTTTTGTTAGTTAGACCTTTTTGCTTTAGCTAACGATATGTATGTATATGTTCTAGGAAAAAAATTCTGCCACTATAAACGGCGAGTTAGACCAATTTAATAGGTTTTCATTAAACTTCTTCCACTAACTTTCGAGCCAGGAATAGCTTAAAGCTTTAGTCATTTTTCTTTGCTTTAAAATAATTTTAACTTGTACTGACTTTATCTAAATTTGCTTTCTTTGCAGAATTTTCATATCACTCTACATTCGTTGGCTATTTAAAGGTAAGCATTTTTTTTATTTACTTTATTTATTTTAAAGAACCCATTATTTTTTATAGCGTGTAAATTGTAATCAGTTGCTTGTATTTCCTTAATTGGAAAATTATTGGCAAATGCTTGGAATGTTAATAAGGTTGGCACAAAGATTTTGTGTTAATTTCTTTGTGCTTAAACAAAGAATGGGGTACATTTCCACTTTTAGCAAAATTTATAAAATTTATTAATTAAAAAAATAGGTTGAAATGAAATACATACATACTTATGTATATGGTCGGCATATTTTTTTATTTTTTTTTAAAGAGAAGTAACACTCAGGCAATTAATGCCTACTGCTAATACTAGGTGTGATTTTATTTGCATAATAGAAAAACAATTCTTTTAGCTTTCTGGTATTTCATAATGTATTATATCGATCGCGCTCTTCGATTTAAACGTAAGCGATAAAAAATTAAAGTTTTCTGGAAAACGTCTAAGCATGCATTTTTCAATTTTGATGATTCTACGAGGGCTACTATTTATATTTCGGGAATAGAAAATAATAACAATCATTTTTAAATGAAAATGGCTCAATTGTTTTTCAAATATTCTACTTAATGGAACCATCAAACCATTTATCATAGCAGTTTTTCCATTCCTCTTGAGACACTTCCAAAAAAAATGGGTTTTGAACGCTTGTACTGCTGCTTCGGCGTTCGTAAATAGATGACCACACAGTTTACCTTTGATATTCGGGAACAAGAAGAAGTCATTGGGTGCCAAGTCAGGACTGTACGGAGGATGACTCATCAATTCGATGTTTTGACTGCTCAGAAATTCACTTGTTTGACGAGATGTGTGAGGGCTCGTATTGTCATGATGAAGAATTATTCGTCTTCGGGGGTTAGTTTTACGAATTTCTCCGAAGACTTCCGACAAAGAAATCGTCGTACGTTGCTTAAGCGGAACAGTGGCCAAATGACCCACTCGGATGAAGATATAGGCGATCATTTGATTCGCTGTGCTTCTTCCATGAATAACTTTTGTTGTATTTAGCTCGTCTTGGAATACCCACAAGATAAATTGATGTTTTGTTTCCGGCTCATAAGCATATGTTCATGATTCGTCAGCTGTCACGATTTTATACACGTCTTTTGAAGCACCACGGTTGAACTTTTTAACGCGAGCTTTTTTTTTTTGAGCAATTGATAAATTATAGGGCATCCAATGAGAACAAATTTTTTTTTACAACTAAGTGTTCGTGCAAAACCGACTGTATTGAAGTGGAACTAATGTGCAAGAATGCCTCTAATGCCGGTCATACACTACACAAGTTCTGTGCTCAAGTCTGGCACTGCGTAAACTAAGCTTGTGACACACACTATACAAATAAACTGTGCATTCTTTATTTTAATTCGCCATAATGCTGGTTATCCTTTGTATAATTCTAGGAACTCTGTCCAGAATATTTGTTTTGCGCTCATTTCTTGTTGTGAACTCTTAAAAAATCACGACACAACTGAGCGTTTGCAACATACACTACACAAGTTCACTGTACAGTTATCAAACTTGGGAAAATATCAAAATCATTTTGATATTTACTCAGTTCACTGCGTAAATAGCACAACCATCCCCATATACTACACAAACGCACTGTACAGTGCCAGACTTGTGCAGTGAACTTGTGTAGTGTATGCCCGGCATGACTGCTAATATGTCATATGACGATCTTGCGTTATCAGTTCACGCACTGCATCGATGTCTTGTGGCACAACAACCGATTTTGAACGAACTTTAAGGAATTCGCCAGCGAAGGAACTACGACCACAATGGAATTCAATATACCAGTGATAAACTGTGTTTTTGATGGTGCTTTATTGCCATACAAAGAACTGAGTTCATCGACACATTCTTGTTGAGATAATCCACGTCGAAAGTTGTGAAAAATAATCCAATGAAAAAGCTTCTCTTGAAATTTCCTTATTTGTCAAATTGATTTTCTGAACTCACTTTCAATAAAAAAGTAAAATTTTTACTACATGTCGCTTACGATTAAATCGAAAACAAGGCTCTATATGTGAATGTAGATATACATATATGTATACATACATTGTATACTAACCAGTAGACTTGTGTCCAACAGTTCTTTTTGAACTAGTTCGTTCAGTTGGACACAAGTCCGGTCAAAAACATCAATTTAAATTAAATGGGTTTAAAACAACTTTTGATTCAAACGCTCTCAAACTAGTTCAAAAAGAACTATTGGACACAAGTCTACTAACCAGTAAGTACGAGTACCATTCTGAGAACCAAAACAGTCATCTGAAGATTACATATTCGATATAACACATTTGGCGGGAATATTGTACGTAAAAGAATGTATAATTCATTGTATAACTGTTTTTATAACAGCAGGTACAAAAGTTTATATAACAGTTTGTATGACAGTTCGTATAACAGTTTGTATAACAGTTGGTATAACATTTTGTATAGCAGTTGGTATAAAAGTTTGTCTGACAGTTCGTATAACAGTTTGTATAACAGTTTTTAGCTTTTCCAATTCTTTGCGAAAAATTAGTTTTCTGTGTGAAAAAGTTTTCACATAATTTTCGTAAGGAATATGCGTAGTATAACAGTTCTTAATTGATTTCTGGCACTAAAATTTTAATGGTATTTTTTTAAATTCAAGAATAAAATTTTCCTATGCCAGTGCTTTAATTTCTTTAAAATTCTAACTAAATTATTTTCGAATTATAACAAACACATCTATCTATCTTTGTGCAAGATTAAAATCTACAGTTAAGGTAATAAAAAAAAAGAAATAAAAACAATAGTTGGAAAATTAAATTAAAACAATCTCAAGTTTCTCAAGAACAGGCAGAAAAACAAAAAACCAATGTCTAATATATAAAAATTAACGTGTAAGCGTAACTCTTCCTCAAGTTTTTAATTGTTTCTTAAGAAATTCTTAATATGTACAATGTATATTAAAAAAAAAAGAAATAAAAACAAAAATCATAGATTAAATTACCCAACAGAAGATTTGACGTCACTGTGTGTGAGTTTGTTTTGTGTGCGAGAGTTAAATAAAAGTTTTTATTCTTGCCAAGAATGGCACTTAGTGAACTGTTTTATTTTTTTTTTTGCCCAATTTCGTTGTTGTTTTAACATTGCCCGTATGAAGTGTGAATTTAATATAACGATAAGGTCATTAACTTTTTGTTTAATTTATGCCAAAATAAATACGTTGAATATTAAACAGTAGCGCTCTACTAGGCCTAAATTTATTATAAACAAAACAAATAAATAGCAGGTGACCTTATCACTTTGATGCGCAATTTCTGTTGTAAAACGAAATATAAATTCAAAGTCAATGACTTTTGTATTATTTTTTTTGTATTATTATCATTGAGATTACATATTTATTTATTTTTAATTAAAACATACCAAAAAGTTCATATCATACTGGTGTACTTCTTTTTTTTAATTTGTTTTTAATACTCTTGGCAAAAAAAAATGTATATAAATTAAATTTTTTTACACATTTTTGTCGCTGCTTTTCTTATTCTAAATAAATGAATCAGTCGCTGAGAGGGTCTCCATACCATATTTTCCTTATCACAATGAAACCCGGAAAAACTTTAATATTTCTAAAAGCTTTTTGTTTTTATTTGAATGGTGTGAAATTTTTCATACAATGACTCCTTCCCTCCCTCCCTCCCTCCAACCCTACCTAGCACTAAATGTGAATTTCCACACACTGTGGTTGCTGGTTCTCTGACTCATTCAGGAGACAGATACTCGCACATTTGCTGTTGTTGTTGTTGGAGCTGCTGGGAAGCAGCTATAAAGAGCTTGACATACATATTTTTCCCCACACAGGCAAATTCGCAAAAAGCATGAAAGGCAACAGCAGCAGCAGTATTACGCTGGAGTAGCACTTGCATTTGTAATATTATGATTACACTCATCTATGCTAAATATAAGTGACATTTTATTTATTTTTTTTTTAATTTTTTTCCTTGCCTGACTCCAAAGCAGGGGCGTTCTATACAATCAAATTGTTTCTTCTTTCCATCACAATACTTCGTTTATAGAAAAAGGAGAACAGAGCAAAAAACAGAAGAAACATTTTTAGAAGTACATACAAGTTGTTGAAGTCATAGAAGTAAAGTTTAATGAACTTTTCAGCAAGTTAAGAAAAAAAGGGTATAAAGAAAGAAACTAAAGCTTAAATGGTCGTTTTAATTATCAAGATCTTAAAAATTAAAGTTGAAATCCAAAAAGTGTGTAGTATATCGCTCATGTGCTTGAACAATGCCATAACTAAAAAAAAAACTAGTTTTACAGAAAACGAGTTTAAAGGGTACAACTTGATGGAAACAGCAAATTTTATTTTTCCCTCAAGATGTACCCAGGGGTGTTCTGCAAACCGCGCGTTTTAAAATCGTACGATTTCCAAAATCGAAAACAGTGCTTCGCTGATCGGACAATTTAGGGCATTCAAAGCTAAGTTCGTTTAAAATTTCTTAAGCATCTAAAACCAATTAAAAAGCTCTTTCCTGGAAATTAGTCGATTTCAAATCGCACGATTTACAAAACATTTCATTGTGAGCAGGCAACGAATAAGGCAGTTTGTGTATAAGTGTTAAAAAAAAAAATAGATACAGTTTACAAACTAGAATTTTAAAAGTCCGTACAGTAACATCCACTTAATTGATATTGATGTAAAAAAATATTTTTGCCACATTCTGTTAATTGATTCACTAAAGCAATTGCCTGATTTTTGATTTAACTAAAAAAAGTAAACTAATCAAACGAAGATCAATTAAGCGGAAACTACTGTAATGCGCCCCTTTGCATGCACCTAAAATTATAAATCAATAATTATCTTTTATCTTAAATAACATTTGGAAACTTTTGACTATTTAATACTTATTAATAATAAATACCTGACTTGAAAGGAAAATTTGTGTTTTCTACTCATCCGTATAATTGAAATCGAAATTGTACATCAAGCAACTAATATGACAGTGTTCGTATTACAAATATTCTTGTAATAGAAAACCTCTTTGGGCTACAAATGAATACAAGTTTTCATTACACATACGAGTATATACCGCACTTTCAGGTTTTAATGGTTGACTGTTTGTTTGTTGTTGCTGTTGTTGTTGTTGTTGCTGGTGTTATTTGTTGCTTTTGTCATTTAAATGTTTTGTTGTAAAACTTAACTTTTATGCCCATTATTGTAATAAAAGATATTATACACAAAAATCACAATAATCACTATAATACGAGGGTGGGCGCAAAATGACATTAAACACCTATAGAATCTACATTAATTGAATAATCTTAAATATTGCCAAAAGTTATATTTTACAAACTTTTATAACCATGTGCAAAATTTAATGTTTATGATATTTTTTTAAATTACACCAGTTCCAAAAAAAAAAAAATAAATAAAATGAACCCAAAAAAACACTGATTTTTAAGTTTATTTGCGATTGCTTAAAACGCAGAAGACATTTTTGTAATAAATAGGACATTTTTGTAATAGATTAAAGAACACCGCAACATTTCCTCACCTCAGAATAGTTTTGCTCCACCGACCATTAATAAAAATAAATTAGTTAGGTATGGAATATATGTATATATTTTGAATGCCCTCTTTTTGAATCAAAAACGCTTTTCACGAAATTTATTATGGTTTCTGAGATATGAAGCATTCATTTTGCTCCATATCCACTATTTTTAAGTGTAATAAATATTGTTTTGCTGTACACGCCACTGTTTGGCGATTGGGTCATACAAAAACGTACGAAGTAAAGTTAGCTCCTGTTTTGCTTCATTTCTACTAGAAATGAATAATAAATTCAGTAAAGCGCGACTTTGACTCGCGCACGAAGGGCTCCGTACATTCGGTTTTGAAAAATTTTTTTATGCAGCGTGTTTTGGGTTTATTTTTTTAGTTTAAACGATTTTTATATTTTTGTCGCTTTTTTCCCGTTTTGGCGATTTTTTTTCTGTTTTTGGGTTTTTTCATTTTTGGGATTTTTTTCATTTTGGCGATTTTTGTTCTCTTTTTGGGTTTTTTTTTATTTTGGCGATTTTTTTCTTTTTGACGATTTTTTTTTAATTTTGGCAATTTTTTCGGTTTTTTGCGATTTATTTTATTTTTAGAATTTTTTTAATTTGGCGCTTTTTTCGTTTTGGCGATTTTGTTTTTGGTTTTTGGCGATGTATCCGCCGATTACCTGTTGCAAAATATAAACTTATTAAACACTTAAATAAGATAAAAGAAACCTTAATTATGCATGTTTGAGTATAAAAGAAATCATTTAATTTCATTCTTTATATTAAATATACTTCAATTAGTTGTTTTTCTTGTGTCAGTGTTTGTAAGCGGTTCAATAGTTAAAAATATTAGGGCGGCGGCTTCTTGGTCGGCCTTAAACGATTGACTTATTTCCCTGGACAGCAAGAAAAATAATAAAAACAACAAAACTCTCAATTCACAGCAGTAAAATATACGTGTGGAGCACAAAAAGCCACTTTTTGAAAATAAATTAAGAAAAGTGGTGTATGCGGCACAAAACGTTTATTTACTTTACCAATAAAGTAATATTAACTTCTAACTTCATTCATGAAAGTTCAGAAAAATTTTAATTATTCTTCAAAATATAGGTATTTAGCGGAAGCAGTGGTGCTAATGCAAAAGAAATCCATCGGGTATATTTTGAGAAAACTTCATGTAAAACTTCTTTGTCGTTTTTTTCCACTCCAACTTTGTGGCGTATGAGCTAAACCAATTTTGAGACGACGATTTGTTCTTTAGAATTAGAATTGAGAATTGCAATAGAATAAAGTTAGAATCCACAGGAGGAATTCGAATCTGGAGTAAACTCTTAGGCAGTGGGATATTGCACTGGACTAGCAGCCGGAGGGTCGAGGGTTCGATTGCTGCAGAAGATTATGGGTGTTTCAGCAGGCCAGAAAAAAGTAACCGCGCACCTAAATTTTTTTATTAAGATAATAAAGGATAAGAGCATGATACAATAATATAAAGGTACAACCACATTTGACGTATAAAATTAATTTTGACTTTTACCAAAATTGTTTGATTACTGTTTTTTTGTAAAGAGAGAGGAAAACGTTGCCACACGAAATTACGGGGAACTTTTTTTTAGGAATGTTTTTGGAAATGTGTAATTTTAAGTTTAGAAATTATGGTTTAATACACACTTTTTTAAATGTTGTATTAATTGGATACGTGGATAACGAAATATGCATGTGTATGATATGATGTAGAATGGATGAGCGTGTTTCATGCATATAATACACATTTACATACACTTCGTGCGCAAATTTATTGCAGCTTACAGTACGAATTAATGCTTTTTTGATGGGCTACATCTGAATAATCTGAACAAAAAAAGACATGCAAAAGAAATAGTTAATGCATGGGTTCTATTGCTAATGAATTGGTTCAATTTAGGTGCAGAACGCATGATTTTAACACAGGCGTGTCATTGACGAGCATGGGCGAACATTTAGCAAAACTGCTCATCATTCCAATGAGTGCTTAGAACCCATGATACGTTTATTCGTTTATATATACATACATATGTATGTTTAAAACAGAGCATAACGAAGTGCCCGCGGGTGGCCTTTTGCTTATAATTTTAGGCTCTAAGCAGGCATACTCTGATGATTGTATTTGAGGCAAACAGCTTTGAAAGCTGTTCAGTGTGCTGTTGTTTCCTTGCAAATTAAGAGGAAGCATTGTTCTCGCCGAGATCTGATTGGCAATTGTGCTCTCGCTCTTTTAAAAAAGTTTGCACATTGTGCATATCACTTGGACGCACCTGATGTAAAGCAATAAGCCAGAGTAGTACGAAGAGAAAGTCCCACCCTTGATTCAGAGGCTTTTCCGTTGGTAATTTCCCTTGAATTGTTTATGCTGATGTAAATTTTTTTTATAATTATAATTTAAATACATATTCTTCAATATTTTTTAATAAATAAAAAAGAACGTCAAAAAATTAATCAAAAACTCGGATTTCATAAATTAATAAGGTAGCATTAATTTTGAGAGTAAAAAATTGTCGGCACAAACGTCAGAAGGTTAATATGGCGACGAAAAGAGAGAACGGTTGTACCTTTATATTATTGTATCATGGATAAGAGTCTTTAAGATTTGTTTTCTTCCATTTGCTGTATGGGTGCATTTTCGGACTATCCTCGCAAAGCAAAAGAAAATTGTTTAAGCTTGAAATGTGTGCATTTAATTATGCTTATGTATGGAAGCATGTTTATATGTTTATGCCACAGTTTACATGCAATTCCAACATACTTTTCTTTTTTGCTTGTGTGGTAGGCGGGCGACTAAATGGAAGTCAGCAAAGTGTGACGTGGTAATATTAAGTTTTTCTAGTAGCAACAACAACAACAACAACAAATTAAATGTCACCACAAAAACAAAAAGCGAAAAGAGCAAAACACAAACAATCAAAAGTGATGAATGCATTTTAATACCGTGAAAGAAAAAAATATATAAAACAAACGGAGCATTAAACCAAAACTAGCAAATAAATACGCAAAAGTACGTTTTCAAAAATACACGATGGAATGAAAACAAAACGCAATATTGCAACCAGACCTTGTTGTTGCAAGACCGCCACGCCAAAAAGCAGGAAAATCTAAAGGGAAATGTTAAAGGCTGGCTCCCCCTTTTTAAGTTTGTTATAATCCGCATTTAATATGAACGAGTTCAACAGAAGCGAAATGGCAAGAGTTGTATGGGGAAAAAAGAAATGTAGAACTACAAACATAAAATAAATTATTAAAAACAATTTAAGCAAAAACGTTTTAGCTGCATGCTTTCCAATAGGAAATGGGGGAACAAAGT
The DNA here is from genome assembly GCA_944452675.1 of Tachina lurida. Taxonomy (NCBI): domain Eukaryota; kingdom Metazoa; phylum Arthropoda; class Insecta; order Diptera; family Tachinidae; genus Tachina; species Tachina lurida. Next base: position 6,252,959 of record OX101753.1, read on the forward strand.
TATCCCTACTTTAACTATTAATTCAAGTCATAAACCATTGAACACCGAAGGGAAAAACAGTATGAAATGCTTCATGTGACACACCAAATGCAAAACATATTTTGCAAGTGGTTGGATGGTTTGTGTTTTTCCTACTTTTACAAGCAGACAAAACATACATATTTATTTTGCCATAAATTATTAAGGAAGTCTTATTATGTAATTTTGTATGTGTTATATAATTTATGTATGAATTTATTTATATATAAATATGCATTTGATTTAAGTAGAAAATTGCATTGGAAATAAACATTAGCAAGAATAAATTAATGTTCTAAAAATGTTATGTGAAGCGAAACTAATATGATTATGAACAAATGTAAAAGCTTTAGCCACTCCAAAGCCAACGTTTTTAGCAGCAAGTTTTGAAAGTTTATTTTTTTTTTTGGTTCAAGTAATCGCAAAATTATTTTAAATTTATTTTTTAATCTTAAACAGTATTCAAAATGCTGTAGCACCACAGCAGTAAGTCATATCAGATATGGTGAGTACTTAAAATAGACGTGACATAACCATAACCATACAAAACAGCTGTTCTAACCAAACTTAGGGAAATTATAGGTGACTTTGCCATTGCCGTAGAAACCAATTGAATTTCGGTTTGGTTATGGTTATGGCTATATGGCTATGGAATTATGGCTATTGCACGCCTAATTTAAGCTTCATACAGCAGAATTCTAGTAACTAATTCCCTTAAAAGAGAATATTACATTCAGATGTAGGGTTCCGTACGGCGCTTGTGTCTTTAGAGCTATGCTCTTTATGCCAGACAGAGGAGCTAGGACGCGAATGTGTTAACAAAAATAATCGACACTATTAATGCTTCATTAGTATTTACTTTATGTTGCTGTGCTGTGCTGTGCCGTTCTGCTTTTAAATTTGAGAACTTATTTTTTCTATAGTAACTTATTAGCTGTTTCTGACCAGAAGAGTCGCAGTTTCCCACTAACGTGATGAGTTTTGCATCGTCCATTGTTATGTTTCAATATAAATTTATATTTTTCTTTTAAAAATTAAATTTTTTAAATTCAAAACAAACAATCGCAATTTATTACAAAATGTTCCTATTTACAATTTTGTTGAACCGAAACAGAAAAACTAACGACTTGTGTAATATTTCTATAAACCAAAAAGAGTCAGCTGATTCGTAACAGAACAGAAAGTAAAAACTAATTCTGCCTTAATTGTTATAAATTTATTTTTCTTTTGATTTCTTTGTTTATATTTTTTAGTTTTTCTTTTCTTTATTTTTCTCTGTTCGTAAAGAAGGAGATGACAAATGACTTACTAACAAGCAGCGATGCCAATTTAGCGCGTTTCGCGCTAGAATTAGCGCGTTTTAACTATGCCAAACGCGTTTTTTTTCCATCTTAGCGCGTTTAATAAAAAAGGCGCTAAGTTAGCGCGTTTTAAATAAAGTCAATATCATAATTTTAGTTCAATATTTTTTAACTTTTTTTGTATATATTTCAAAATTTTCTAGTATCCAAAACTCTGATAGCAATTTTTGAATTAAATAATGATGCAGCTGTAGCAAAAAAAAACGTATTTTACAAAATTTGACAAGTAAAATTAAAAGAAAAACTAAGGATTTCGATAACTTGGAAGGCGATTCTGATTCTGTATTAAATGATTTTAGTTATTTGGGATATAATTTCGAAGAAGGAATATTGTAAAATGTGAAAAAGAGCTACAAAAAAATTTCCAAAATAAAATTCTTTCAGTAGCATAAACAAAAAACAAGTAGAGTAAAAAAAGTTATTTTTCAAGGTTATTTTAAAAAAGGTGGAAGTTGTGTTGTTGTTTTAGATAAAAAATTACGTACATGCGTCCATATTTTTCAAAAATTTCCTAGAACTCTCTAAAAAGCATTAAAAATATAACAATTTGTTATCATAAACGCGAAATGAGAAATATGTATATAATATACATACGTTGTCATTAATGAAAATCATAGAATACATACATCTGTTTTTATTAAAATCTAATTTAGAGCGTCGGAAAATAGCGTGTTTTGGCTATAAATAGTTTACAATGCTGTAGCTTAGCGCGTTCTAGCGCGTTTTGAGAAGGGGAATAGCGCGTTTTGGTTATAAATAGTTGGCATCGCTGCTAACAAAAGCTTTAAAAAAATAGGGGTGCTAAGTCTACATTTAGATATGAGAAATGTGCACACATGCAAATATTTGCAGCGAATTTATTTTGTTTTATATTATTTAACACATTAAATTTGTTTTATATACCTAAGGAGCATAGCTCTAACCGGGTGTCCTAAGATACCTCTCTTATATTTAGTATTCACGCTTTTGTAGTTTTGCCGATTCTTTTGAGCATAGGCGTTCTTTTCGATCTGGCGATTTTTTCGATTTTAGGCGATTTTTTGTTTGTTTTTTTACAACACATACTTTTAGTTTTAGCGATTTTTTTTAGTTTTGATGAATTCCTTCGTTTTCGCCATTTATTCGGTTTTTGGCGATTTTGTTTTTGGTTCTTACAATACATATTTTAAATTCAAACGATTTTTAGTTTTGGCGCTTTTCTGGTTTGTGGTTTTATTTTTAGTTTTAGCTTTTTTTTGTTTAGGCGATTTTTTTTTCTGTTTTTGGCGATTTTTTAATTTTTTGGCTCTCTTTTTACTTTTGGTGATTATTTTGCATTTTAGTGATTAATTTTGTGATATTTTTTGGTGATACATATTTTTTTATTTTGAGCTTTTTTTCATTTTGGCGATTTTTTGTTTGGGCATTTTACTAATTTTGAGTTTTATTTTAGTTTTAGCGTTCTTGAAAAGTTCAAGAGTTTGCCTCTTATAGTTTCTAAGACACAACGAGCTGTCAAAATTACCTTAACTAATAGAATACCATGTAATTTTCATTTTTTTTTAAATTTCAGTGTTAATTGCTGTAGTCTGCATAAAAAAGGTTTAAAAATTTCATGTGCCTTTTTAAAGTTTGTCTATATATTACCTAAGCATTTAAAAATTTTTTTTTGCTCGCTTTAGAATACTCTTTAATTTTTAACTGCCGTTTGTTGTTGTAGACAAAATGGCGGCAATAAGTTTTACATATTATGTGAAAGTTTCAAGGCCGTAGCACTTATGGATCTTGTGAAAACAGCCTGTGACACAGACAGACGGACGGGCAGAAAACGCAAAGAAAACAATAGGGTTCGTTGTCACCTTTGGAGTACGGAACCCTAAAAAATGGTGAAGTACAATATTAAATAACTTTGGATTTAGCACTCCGATTTTAATAAAATGTGCTACTTGAGAGGTTTGAATATTGAAAGAAATAAACATATTTTTTTATAGCAAGTATCATTAAAATTACATTTGAGACTTGCATAATTATTTGGCCAACCCCTGTATGTGTATGTCCAATATTTCAGCGATTAGATTAGATATGTTATTTTTAATAATAACTTATAACAAATTTAAGCTTTTTGCAAATAGAAATAAAGAAGTTATTAATTTTTGGCTGGAATTGACCACTGTGCAATGGTGTGCGATTTCGAAAACCAGTCCTATTGACTGGACTATTTTTTTTTTTCATTGGAACCTAAATACTAAAAAATTACTTTAGGCTTCCAAAAACTAAGAATTCAGCAGCTTTTGACAAAACATATCGTGCCATGACCGCCAAAAAGAAAAGCCTATCCGGCATAATTTTAGAACTTAACTTTTTTCTAACGAAAATCGATTACTTCAGATGCTAAATAATGGCAATATAGAATAATTACTTAAGTCGACTTAAGTGCTTTTATTCACTGAGAATGATGTTTTTATAGTATTAAAAAATATTTAGTATTTTAAGAACATAAGAACATACATACTTATTTTTAAATATTTGGAAATTAAGGTGTGGTTTCCACATTACGAATCGTCAATTTGTCTAGAAATTTTTATATAAAATAGTGTCTTTTTTTATTTTCGCGTGATTTGACTGACGGTTTTTAATGTACAAAATACACCCACCACAGTTTTCAACTTACGATCGTATTAAAGTATTTTTTTCTTCAATTGCTAATGCTAAAACAATTTTATCTCTCCAACAAATACTTAAAACTTTATTTAGCGCGATAAGAGTTATTTGTGGCAATTTTGTGCCAATTTAAAAAAAAAACTTTATACAAATGTTAACGTACTACATAAATTTTTTGCAATCGTTGTTGGTTGGTGTGTGTGTGTGTGTTTTTTTTTTAATAAAAATTTGCATTAATTTCATTTTATTATATCACTTTTGGTTTTTTAATATGAGGTAACAACAATTGTACTCGTCGTATGTAACAATTGTATGGCTGGTATATATGTATGTCACTTTTGTTGTTTGCCAAAGAATAAAATAACAACAACAACAACACCAACACATAATAAGAAAAAGAAACAATCTTGACGTCTATTTGGCATCAGATTTAATTGCACATCTTTTAAGTTTAAATGAGTGAATAAATAAAATTATATTCTCATGCACACAAGTGTTAACAAGCCGCTTAAATGCATGCATGTCGTCGGTTGGTTTCTGGTTTGCGGCACAGTATATTCAAAATACATCATGTCTGCAGCAAACCAGAAACCAGCCGACGATGTGTGTGTGTGTGTTAACCAAAATATTTTTTTTTTAATTTTTTTTGTCATACGTCTTCTCTATGTTAGTGTGCGAGTGTAATTGTAGTTTATTTTTAGCGTTTGGCATACAAAATTTTGCACCAGAAAATTGAGTACAAAAAAAGCTTAAAATTAAAAAAAAAAATTAAATTAACAAAGCGATATCGTTTACTTATGCACTCGTTAATGGTAAAAGTGTTTAAATTTACAGTAAAGTAATGGAAAAACAAAAAGAAAACCGAGTGTGTTGTGATGTGAGGGGTGTGTTTGTAAAGGTTGCATTTCCATTCATGGCTATTAAAGTGGTAAACGGTTGGTTATCAGATCCGTTGGGCAAACCAGCCACAGTTTATGTAACTTAAACTAGTTTATTTTATTATAAGTGCCTAGTTTTGAAGTTGGTTATAATTTGTTTAGAAACCGGTTTTTGATGCTTATTCATAAACATTTTCATTGACAATTTTTATAATTAAATATATTACATACACTTTAGGCCCTGTCCCTAAATTGTTCGCATAAAAGTGGCTAGTGTTATAAGCTTCTCATTTGGTTCATACTGAAATTATAAATATATTTACATAAGTATATATTTCAAGTCTTCAGACCATTTGACTACGAGTGGCTGCACTACTACTCGTAGTCAAATCGTCTGAAGACTTGAAATACATACTTATGTATGTAAATATATTTATAATTTCAGTATGAACCAAATGAGAATTACATCATACATACATATGTACATATGTACATACATATATTATTATTATACTTAGTGAAAAGCAGCTTAGATAAACCGTAGTTTAACATTTAGAACTTTATCATATGACTTTAAAAATATTCCACACATACAAAAACCAGTTTTCTAAAATGTGAAAAAAACCGGTTCCATTTTCGGTTTTTTCTGTTCATCAGAAAAAAATTGTTTATATTATAACATATGAAAAATTTACAAAAAACCGGCTTTTGAAATATTTCCATATGTAAAACGGCTTTAACGTTTTACCTAATCCTCGAACCGGTTTTTTTCTTTTTACTGAAACTATATTTTTCTGTAAAATGGTGAGGATAGAGTTATCAAGTGTACGACTTAGGCAAAAATTGTGTTTAGAGTATGCAATTTAAAAAAACCGGTTTCTTTTGCATATACATACATATTTATAAACATAAAATTGTACGATCACTAATATCCGTATAACGAATGGGTCATTAAAGAAGGTTTTTTCTGTTCATCAAGACGGTTTTTGCTTTTTTTGTAAAAAAAACCGGCAACCGGGTTTTTTCTACTCATCAAAAAACCCTTTTGTGTTATAAAATATAAAACATTCGTATAAAACCGGTTTTCGAAATAATCTGTTATGTTGAACCGTTTTGTTTTTCTTTTTACCAAAAACTATATTTTCTTTAAAATAGCAAGAATGGATTTATCGAATGTACGACTTATACAAAAATTTTATTGTAGTAAGTGAAAAAGCCAGTTTTTTCAGTTCACAAAATCGGTTTTTGTTTAAAAAAAACCTTTTCCTAATATAAACTATACAACATTCACAAAAAATCAGTTTCGAAAAATTCCATACAGTTGATTAGGGGTTTTCAGTTCTTCGAAACGGTTTTTTTTTCATTTAACAAAAACTATATTTTATACCAAATGGCAAGAATAGCGCTAAGTCTCGGTGCAGACTTGTGATTTTTGTTGCAGCAATTCTTGAACATGTGGGAGAGTTTTGATATATAAATACAATATGTGACAGCGCATAGAGAAAGGGACCTAAGGGTAAAAAAAATAAATTTTCACTTTTTTTTTGATGTGGACAACATCTGAGCATCAAATGAGACCGATCTCATGCCCCAAAAAGTGTTCCCTCCCAGAGATATGCGCGTTTTATGAAATTGAAGTCGACGATTCTAAGGTTATGTGAAAAAATTTTCGTACCAACAGAGTGATATTCACGATTTAAAATAATTATAAATGAGTATTTATTATAATTCACAATTAATAATTTCAGAAAATAAACCTCGATTCGAATAAACATGAGCAAAATTGATATCGAACTCATGGAAACAGCGCGCTAGGTGGAAAACAGTAAAAACCAACTACCCAAAACAAGAGGTAGGGACGACCTACGCGCGTTTTCAAGGTTGACCAATACGTTCCTGACGTCATGAGATGTGTCGCTTTCAAATGAGACCAATACCAACACGCTCAGTGATGGTACACCAAAGATACACGTATTTAAATCTTTAAAATGGCTCTCCTGAACAAAACCGGTTTTTACCCTTAGGTCCCTTTCTATTTTGCGCGTCACATATACATTTTATATTTCATCTCGCTCTTTTAAAAAAAATTGTTGCCACAAAAACTGCAAGTCGGAATCGGAACTTATGTAAAAAGAATAATTAAAAAACCGGCTATATTTTCGGTTTTTTTATTTAATTTTTTTTCTTTCTTATAAAATATTTGACATTTATAGAAAAATGGTTTTCGAAATATTCGAACTCCTTTTGGGCAGAATTGGGTGATATGGTCTCTACAGACGAATGTTCATACCAAATTGGACAATCTGTTGGATTTGAGGGACTGGTTTTCTCGCGGCTTGGATTTTTGCTATGCGCATACACAATACAATACACAGCACAGTGGAATTTGTTTTACATTCGCGATCGAATAAATGATGGCCGAGTTTGATAAAACTCGGTATCCGCCTTTTTTATTATAGAAAGAAATTTGAAAACTTCTGCTTGGATAGGAAAAATTTTGTGAAAAAAAAAATCGATTTAGATTGCATGGGCTGAGGTGAGAGGGTTGGAGTGGCCAATTTTTATGAAATTCCATATTATTTAGACAATATGTATGTATGTACATATGTATATATAATGCTCGTTAACAACTTTTAATGATCCTCCCTTTAGTGTTTTTTTCCCCAAAAATGTATAAAGTAGTAGTAGTACGAACATGCACGACTCAAAACGAAGTTTTCCTGACATAAAATCTGACTTCATGCATGGTCGGGTTATGTCGTGTTGAGCAAAATTTATAAAAAAAACACGAAACGATTTTATGTGTAAAGCGGCCCACTCATTATACATATTATTGCATGTGGGCATTTCTGCGAGAAATTATACTTTTTTGTCGCGTGCGACACCTAGCAATTATCCTTGTATATATTTCTAAACTCTCTAAACTAAATCGAATTTTCTTAAAATTTTACCTAACGTAGAGCTGCTGAGATATAAAGAATTAAAAAAAAAATTGTCGGTTTCTTTGAAAAAAACAAGCATATTTACTTGGTGTCGCACGCTACAAAAAGGTGACATTCCTGTGGAAATGCCCATATGTTGTTGTATATATTACTGTTGTTTTGACCTATACTATGCAATAAATGCCAAAATATTTCCTTTGCCCATTTTTGCTGACAGTGACAAAGCAAACAACATTGAACAATATTGCCAGCACATTACACAATTGTCTTGATTGTACAATAAAAATCAAAAGTCTTTTGATATTTGCCAATATATTAAGCCAACGTCGAGTAAGACATACAATTTGGCATTATTATTGTACAATACGAAAAATTGTACAATTATATTGCAAAAGTGTGTGGGCCGCTTAAGATATGCAGGTATGACTTTCAAATAAAGAAAAAATTTAATATTTTGTATTGACGACACGCGCCTATCTCTTGTATGAAAACATCCCACTGTGCATCGCAGCGGCCCTCAAAGCCAATAAAAAAGATGACTTGTGTCAAAATTTATGTTGATTTATGCGCCAGAGCCATGGTAATTTGCACACTTCAGATGAGAAAGCTCAGCGGATATTTTTTAAGTGTTATATTCTTTACTAATTGAACTTTCAGTCGAATAAAAAATTCCCGGAAATATATTTATTTAGATAGGAAACACTTGATGAAATACCCTCTTTTAAATGTATCGTCTTTTTGTGAGAAATATTTTTTGTATTTCCCATTTCCTATTTTTATTTTCGAGTGTGATCATTTAATTTAAATAAATTTTAAATACTTACCAAAATAATGAAAAAAAAAATTCATTGTATGTGCCGCTGTCTGATTGGTAATCGGCAAATTTATGTTGAAAATAAAAACTTTTGTTGCTTGAAAGTGAACAGGAAATTCTTTAAGTCAATTTGAAGTGAAGTTTAGTTTGTTGATTGTTTTTTTAATTTTATTCCTTTAGGTTGCTGTCAATAAGTTTATATTGACGTAGGTATGTGTGTATGTATGTATGTATGCATTTCGCAATACGTACTCTTTCATCGCACTCATGAACGCTGATTTCTGCCATGTTGTAACCCACTTTTTGCCGTTAATTTTTCGTTCCGTTTTTTTATCTTTATTAGACAATTTTCTCTTGAATGTCTTGTGTGCGGCATTTTGGGCCGCAACATTGCTGCTTTGTATATAATAAGTGAAATGTTTCTTATTGCACTGCAGCAGTCTGTAAAAGATAAGAAGTTTTGTGATTTGTTTTTTTGTATTTTAAAGTAAAGTAACGTCTAGAGAATTTGTTAAAAAAAAAAGAAACAGCTGTTAACAAGTCATAATAAGGTCTGGCACTTCATTAGTTTTGAGCTTAAAGACAGACATACATATGTAAAGGGTGTTTTTTATTGAGGTATAGAACTTTAAGTTGGCATCACTTTTTTAACTGGCGGCCATTTTGTCAGCTGTCAAGTGATTAATATTTAGTTTGGTTTGCCATTTCATCATGAACAGGTTGACAAAAGAACAACGCTTGCAAATCGTGCAAATTTATTTCGAAAATAATGGTTCAGTTCGCGAAGTTTACCGCAAGCTCCGTCCATTTTATGGTCGACATAATCGTCCATCAGAGCAATTAATTCGGTTAACCATGGATCGTTTTCGCACTACGTTTACTCTATGTGATAATACGCATCCGCAGAGACGTCGAACAGTGCGCACCGAAGAAACAATTGCCGCTGTAGAGCAAAGTGTTGAAGAGGACCCGAATGAATCGATTCGCCACCGTGCACAGCAATTGGAGCTTTGTCCATCAACTTTATGGAAGATTTTGAAGATTTTGAATGTGGATGAGTTGTGGTTCTAACAAGACGGCGCTACATGCCACACAGCGCACGTCACAATCGATTTATTGAAGGAAACATTCGATGAGCGCATAATTTCGCGGAATGGACCTGTCAATTGGCCACCAAGATCGTGTGATTTGACACCATTGGATTATTTTCTTTGGGGATATGTGAAGTCGCTCGTCTACGCCAACAAACCAGAAACGTTAGGGGACTTGGAAGCCAACATTCGTGGCGTTATTGCCAACATACGGCCCCATATGCTCAAAAAGTGGTTGAAAATTGGACCTGTAGAATTGGCTTTATTCGAGCCAGCCGCGGCGGCCACATGCCCGAAATCATATTTAAACATTAATGGCATAAAATTATCCTTCCAATAAAGCCAAATTGATGGACATTAAAACGATTTTCTTGTGTTTTATTTCAATTCGAAGTTCTATACCTCTAAAAAAAACACCCTTTACATACAAGGATAGATATCTAGATATGTATATGGGTATGAATGATTGTGATTGATAAATGTAACACCAAAGTGTTAGCAGCATTAATAAGGAAGGTTCAACAATTGGCACCTTTCTCGCATAACCTAAAGCACTTTTAACAAAAGCTTAATAAGATTTTATCAGCTTATAACTGACATAATATTTAAGATCATGATTTAGTGGCATTCACAAAAATCTAAACTAAATAGTGATTTATAAGAAAAAAAAATTATATTGCAAATTGCAAACTTTTAAAAACGTGCCATTTTTCTAAAATTGGCATTTATTTTGCGATTTTATTTTTCAAGTTTTCTTTTGTTTGTTTTTTATTTTATTTTATTTTTTTTTTTTTTTCGTTAACTTGTAAAAGTCATTGAAGAAATGTTTGTTGAACTTTATAAGCGGCAAACCAAATTCATAAATGCAAATTTTGTAACTAACTAAACTAACTAAAATGGCATTGTTTAAAAGTTTATTGCAAAATGAAGATGAGCTTGTTTGAAAATTATGTATTTTTAAATACGCTGTAATTTTTTTTTTTGCAATGAAAAATGTCAAATGAGCTTGATTTATGGAGAATAACTGAAGGAGTGTTAAGGCTTAACATTCAGACGACCTTAAAGACAATGACAATAGAGACAATAGGCAAACAAGTGTTATTAAGGGTGTTCTCTTGTAGCAGCAAAATAGCAAATGTATAAAACATTTAAAAAGTTTAATTACAATTAAAGCGTGTTGTTTTTTTAGAGTGTCACAACTTTGAGTTGGCATCACTGGTTTATTTGAACAGCTGATAGCTGCTTTTTGTTTAGTTTGCTTTGAAATTTCATTATGAATCGTATTACAGCAGAGCAACGCGTGTAAATTGTTGAAATTTTTAATCAAAATAATTGTTCTATTCGTCAAACTGATCGCGCGTGTACTTCTTTCATTTTATGGCGTACATAAGAGTCCTTCAGAGCGACTAAGCCGAAGATCAAGTTACTGATAATGTGCATCCCGTGAGAAACACTATTGCGCTTTATGGGGTGGGCGGAGTCATTGGCCCATATGTCTTACAAAATGATGATGGTCAGAATGTTGCTGTCCAATGGTGAACGGTATAGGAACATGATTGGTACCTCAATTGGCGTGGCATTAATCTTGTTAATTTGTGGTTCCAGCAGGACGGACCAACATGCCACACAGCGAGCGCTACAATTGATTTACTCAAAGAAACTCTTGATGAAAAAATAATTTCACGTAATGGCCCAATTGATTGGCCACCAAGATCGTGTGATTTAAGCCCATTGGATTATTTTTTTTTTTTGGGTTATGTTGTTACTTGTTAACGTCGATAAACCACAAACAATTGAACACCTGGAAATCAACATTCGAAGAGTTATCGGCGAAATACGACCGCAAATGCTGCGAAAAGTTGTTGAAAATTGGTGTTCCAGATTGCGCTTTCTACGCGCCAGCCTTGGCTGCCACATCACAGATATCACATTTAAACATTAGGTTGGGTTAGGAAGGGTAGTGCTACCCCGCCCCTTCACTTGGAGACCCAACTGGGTCCATTGTGATCAAAACATTAACTTCATACAATTTTCTTTCCAAATAAAGCCCGCTTCATTGATATTAAAAATATATTTCCTTGTTTTATTATGATTTAAACTTGAGTCACTCTATAAAAAACACCCTTTATTTAAGCCTTTTAGTTTAGCAGTAGCCTGGTATTATGATTACCTCTACTACGAGGGCGGATCAATAAGTCCGTGACTTTTCAAACTTCCCTCGTTGTTATATGAAATGCAACACTGTTCCAAACAAGTACCACCTGTTAATAGACTACTGTCAAATTTTGAGCAAGTGTCGTCATTTACTTTGCGTTTAACAGCTGTTAAAAACATGCAACCAAGGAAAAGCTCGATAAATACTATGGGGACTCTGCACCATCGATTGCAAGTAAAAAAAGTAATTTACTGACTTTCGTTATGACCGCCCGTTCTGGGCGGCCTATCGAGGTCAGTGCACCCGAAAATTTTGAAAAAATCCACGATATGTTATTGGCCGATCGAGAAGGGTAAAAGTGCGTAAGATTGTTGATGCCATAGGCATTTCATATGGCAGTGTGGTTTCGATTTTAAATGATCAGCTGGGTTTAAGAAAGTTGTCTGCAAGATGGGTGCCGCGTTTGCTCACAATCGACCACAAACGCATGTGCAGTTTCTATGGCAAAATTCCATGAATTGGGCTACGAATTGCTCCCTCATCCGCTCTATTCTTCAGATTTAGTCACGAGTTACTATTTCTTATTCCCAAACTGGAAGAAATGGATCGTCGGAAAGAGATTTGATTCCAACACCGAATCATTCCACAAACAAAGGCCTATTTTAAGGACCTCGAAAAATCCTATTTTTTGGGAGGTATACAAAAACTGGAGAAACGTTGGACTAAGCGTATTGAGTTAAAGGGAGATTATGTTGAAAAATAAATTTTTGTGTTTCAAAAAAAAAAGTGTGTTTCATTCAAAAAGTCACGTACTTGTTGATCCACCCTCGTGTCTTTTTTTTTTTTGGAATTTTTAAAATTTTCCCGTTCCCTAAAGTGAAGTTTATTAGTTGGTTTTATTATTATCATCATCTGCCTTTTGAATTCAAGTAGTGTTTGTCATAAAAAATAAATAATGTCAACTTGTTGTCGACTCCATTATGGGTTCTTCCAAGAAGTTTGGTTATTGGCTTTCCTGGCATTTTGCTTTTAACTTAAATAATTTTTTTTTTTGCTCCAACAAGTCTGGAGCTTTTTGCTTTTTCTTAATAATAATTTCCAAATAATAATAAAAAAAACATTGTTAAAGTAAATGAGACTTGAGAGTTTGCATTTTACTTTATTTTGTTTCTGTTAAATATTTTATTTTATTGCCTTTTGCTAAAGTGCTAAAGCAACTGTTCTCCATAAAATGTGTAATTAAAATTAAAAAAAAATTTTTTTTGTTTAAAAACCTTTTCTATTTAAATGTTTTATTATTAAAGTCACGTTTTAGAACGCGCGATCGGTAGCGTTTGATCACAGAAGCACAAACAATTAAATTTGATTTGGGAGACAAAGGAAAAGGAAAGAAAACAAAAAATAAAAAAACAAGTGATAAAAGATCTGGCTATTAAGGAAATATTCCTAAAGAAAAGAAATAGCACAAGTAACGATTATCTACATATATTTTTATTTATTATTATACAAAAAAAAAATAATTATTTTATTTCTATCGTGCATAAAAAATTAAAGCACTTTCCTTATTCGTTGGTGTTTAATAAATCGCAACTTTGTTGAAAAAAAAAAATTATAACAAAACTATTTAATTTATTAATTGCACTAGATAATTTATGCGAATAATTTTTCTTATGAATATGAATATAATCGTTCTTTGTTGTAGAAAAAACAAAAATTTGCATTTAACTCAATATTGTTCTAAAGTTTTTTAGTTAGTTTATGTTATAATTATGCACTTTGGACAAATTTTATTAGAAATTTCCACTGGAATTTGCAATAATTTGTTGAAGGTTCAAACACCATGCGTCTCATATAATTTTTTTATTTGCATATAATTTTCATTAATTTCTAAAACAAAAAATTCTTTTAAGCTTTCAATTGTTTATGAATATGCGAATGATTTATTTATAAGACACCAGCCATGTCCCCAGCGTTGTCTGCTCCATTGATTGAATAAATATATGTATTAAAGAGTAAAAGTTAAAATGGAAAATAATATATATTGTTTAATAAATTCTTCAACGAGCGAATGGCATTGGTACCAGGGAATGACAGTGAGTACTCAAAAAAATATACATAAGTAAATAGTCTTAATTTGTGTAATTGCTTGTAAACATAATTGTACCGCCAACCATTCGTAGGCTCACATATTTTCTCTCAAGCAACTATGACTAAAGTCGATTCCAACATACAAAAGCTTCGCTACTTCGTTTAGGCGAAATAACAAAATACGCTACAACTAAAAATAAAAAAGCATATGCGTATCAAGTGCATTGACTCTCTCTCATACTTATAGCTAGAGTATGTTTATACTCGGGCTATGGATATTTAATCGGACAAAAAAAATATAAGCATAATACTCGGGATATTTATGCATCATTAGCCACCGTAAATAAAATGGAATGGAAAGTGTGTGTATATGTGTGTGTGGCTGTTGGAAAACATGCTTTATGTTTGTGTGTGTAAATAAAATAGCTTTGTATATACGTACATATGTATGTGTAGACGAAAAATAGTCAGAGTATTTTTATACTCATGCGTACGATTATAGCTCACACAGTCTATACACTTTAGGAGCTGCCGTTTGTGCTGCGTAATTTAAAAAAAAAATTGTAGGAACCTTATTGTTGGATGTTTATAGTTAGACGTATTCGGATTAAAATTAATGCATGTACTTGCTGTACGCATTCATAGTTGTTGCACGTCTAATACTCAAAGATTTCTAGATTGTTTGGCATAAAGTGGCTTTTCTACAAAGAAATAAAAAAATTAAAATTTTTCATGCGGTGTAGAAATCCATTTAATTCGTTTTACAGACTAGTGTTTTATATCGCTTTCAAGTGTAATTTTATGACGATCATTAAACTTTTGAATAGTTTTTATTAACTTCAGTGTACGTGAATTTTTTTTTTTTCGCACAAAGTTTTAATATTTAATTTGGGGACGTTAATAGAGCACCAAATAAATGTCTTAAAATTTCACATAAAAAATACGCGAATATCTGAAATTTACACTCGCCACTTCACTAATATTTTGTAAATGTACGGTCGCACCTTCAAACAAATAAACGTAACCACTAAATACTTATGAAATACCTTTTGATTTTTTCGAATTATTAAATGTGAGAAATTAGAGTAGTTGTACATATAAATTTTTACATGCGTGTGCATGCACATGGTTTATATGTATGTATTTCGAAATAAGATACAAATCGATTAAAAATTATTCGAACGAGAGATGGTTCGAATAATAAAATATTTTTCACGAGAATAGAAAAATTTTATTACAATATTTTTTTACAAATTAAAAAAAAAAACAATAAAAAAAATAGAAAATATAATATTTAATCGATTAAGACATTATTTAATAAGAAATAACTTGAAATAAAAATTTACCCGAAATCAAAACAAGAGAATGACTGTATGTATGCACATTCATACATTCATATTCGAAAAGCAATCGATTAAAAATTATTCGAATGAAAGATGACTCGAATAACAAAATATTTTATTTGAAAAACTTTTCGAATGTTTATTAATGCGAATAAAAAATTTTGCAATAATTTTTTCATAAATTTTTACTAAAATTTAACAAAAAAAAATTGTGATTTTACTTCATTTCTTAGCAAATACAAATTATTTAAAATGAAACGCCAAATTCCCATAAAGCCCTTGGACCCGATAATATGTATATCGAACGTACATAAATCTCAATATATTTATGGCTATTTGCTATAGAATTTTAATCGATTAAGACATTCGAATAATAAATTATTTAAGTAAAAAAGAATAAAAGCTTATCGCCTGAAAATTTTCGAATAAAAATTTATGTGAAATTATAATAAGAAAATGAAAGTATGTATGCTTAGTTATACATACATACATACACATTCGAAATATGAAAATAATCGATTAAAAATTATTCGAATGAATGACTCGAATAACAAAATTTTTATTTAAGAACCCTTATGCAAATAAAAAAAAATTGCAAATGTTTCTTTCATAATTTTTCAACAAAAATTCTTGATTTTACTTTATTTCTAAGTCCTAATTTACACTATGCAAGTTTTATTGCTAAGCTGATTAGTTTTTTAGGAGAGAGAGGCGAGGGGAAAATAAATTTTTCTCTCTCTCTCTCTCTCACAAACTAATCAGCTTAGCAATAACACTTGCGTAGTGTAAATTAGGACTCAGCAAATAAAAATTTCGCCCCAGTAATAAAGTCTAGTTTAATTTTTCTTCTCTTCTTTAGACACTCACATTAATAAGAATTGAAATTACTGAACTTAAGCCCGATTAAGAAATTATTTCTGATTAAAATTCACTACAGTTCAATTAAATCTAAAAATGTCTCACAAAAATGATTTAAACGGAAACAAAAAATTTCCGTAAAGCCCTTGGGGTCGAAATTATGTTTTTCGGTTTTTAAAGCTTAACTTAAAAAGGTTACCGAATAAAATTTTTCGATTAAAAATTTATTCGGAATCAAGAAAAGAAAATGAGAGTATGTGTGCTTATACATACATATTCGAGATATGAAAGCGATCGATTACAAATTATTCGAATTAAATATGAATCGAATAACAAAATTATTATTTAAAAAAACCTCTCGAATATTAGTTCATGCGAATAAAAAATATTGCAATATTTCTTTCATAAATTTTTAACAAAAATTTTGTTTGTTTTGTTTTTCGGTTTTTAAAACTTAACTTGAAAAAGTTACCGAATAAAATTTTTCGATTAAAAATTTATTCGAATTTAAAATAAGAGAATGAGAGTATGTGTGCTTATTCATACATACGCAAATACATATTAGAATTGTGAAACTATCGATTAAAAATTATTCGAATGAAAGATGGCTCGAATAACAAACTGTTTTATTTAATAAAATCTTTGTTAGTAATGGTCTATGCGAATAAAAAATATTGCAATATTTTTTTCATAAATTTTAAACAAACATTTAAGAAAAATTACTGATTTTACTATATTTCTAAGCAAATAAAAATTTACTTAAAATGAACCGAAAAATTTCCTTAAAGTTCTTGGAGCCGAAAATATATGGGACGTACACACAAGTCAATAACATTTGATCAAACTACACATGTCTTAGGAAATTAATTTGCTATATTTTAATATTTCTTTTAATACTTATTATTAGTTTATTTTTTATTAATCATTTCTGCCATAAAGTAAAAGTTTTTTCTTACAAAAAAAAAAACTATAAAATTTGGCTGCCCTTCTTCGGTTTTACCATAAATCACATGTACAATAAAAAAATCACTTTAATTTATAAATATCGATAAACACACATCACGAACGCTTTGATATGATTTCTTTCCCCCTAAGCGACAAATCATCAAAATCCCACAATATGATTAACATCAATTTATAAACAATAAATTCTTAAAAATAGTACTTGAAACATCTCGTAGAGACGATATTGGGGAAATTTTCAATTTCAACTCTAAAAATATATTATTTATTGAATTTCCTATTCTGAAATGATTTTTATGATGTTAGAAATTTATTTATTTTTTTTTTTCTGATACTTTAAGGAAATACAAGCGATACATACATTTTAAAAATATTGCGAGTAGCTGCTCGTTTTGGCTTGATGAACAACATCAGATATATAGAACAAGTTGAAGAAACTCAAACAGATGTTTTCATTTGTTCTCTTACTTCACAGTATTTTTTTTTCTAATTTAAAACGCAAGCGAGTCAAAGTGATAAGGTCGCTTCAGTTTTGTCTGTTGGCATGAGATAAAAAAATATTTTATAACTAAACAATTCTAGTGTTCAAACGAGTATCTTATAATATCCCATATTCTTGTCTTTTTACAATTACATTCTTGCCATCACTAGAATTGAGTGGGAGGGTGACCTTATCTTTTGCATGTGCAGGCTAGCAACTGACTTAGTATCATCAGACAGCTAGACAGATACATTGATATTGACACTTATTGTTTGTAGACAGTGGTGCCTTGTTAAAAATCCCTTAGAACAACACTACTCGTATATCGTCATTAAGAAACTTTTATAAATTGATTTCTTGTGTTTTTCTCTACTAAACAATCATAAAAAAGAACTAAAGTTTTTTTTTTTCAATAAATAAAAATTTACGAGAGTTATAAAAAATCTATCTCATAAAAAATATAAAATTTCCATTTTGCTTAAAACATTGTTGGCTGAATTTAAACAGAAACAATTTTCCTAGTTGCTGGCAGTTTAAGAGGAAAATAAAAAACTTTTATGCTCAAGCATGAGAAGATCTGTTTTTTGAAAAAAAAGAGTCCAAAATCAAACAGAAAAGGGAACAAGATAGAAGCAGAAAATTGATTTCTTGTAAGTGCAAAAAGTATATTTAATAAAAAAAAACTCCAACAACTGGCTTTTAAACCTGCTTAACTGGCTCAAGAGTGTGTAGTAAAACTTAAATGGAGTTTTAATCGTTTGAAAAGCAGCTGTGCTTAAAACCATAGCAAAATATTATCAAATAAGCAGCTTTCATAATGAAAAAGATTTGCTTTATTTCCAAATAAATACTGGTTTCCTACTTTATATACATACATATGTGAGAAATTAGACAATAAAAGCTTCTCGTACAGCTTTCCTGATTAAAAGCTTTTCAGTATTATAATTTTTTTTATATTTCTGTTTGTCTAAGTCAGCTACGTCCAAACACACACACACAGTGATATTTGCATTTGAGGTAAACAGCTTTGAAAGCTCATAAATTTGTTCTTGTTTCTTTCCAAAGTAAGAGCAAGCATTGTTGTCTGCTGTATTGTTGTTGCTGTGGCTAATATACTCTCCTCGGTGTGAAAGCACAAAAGCTCTTTTGTAAAAGTTTACACATTGTTCGTATGGCTTGGACGTAGCTGGTCTAAGTTATGTAACCTTCAGTCTTACAAGTTTTTTAATTTTATGTTTAAATTATAATCTTTTTTATGTTTCCAAAACTTTACTTGTATTTTTTTTGAAGATATTGGCCAAAAGATTTCGGAAATTTAATTTAAAAGCTTTCCTAAAATGTAGTAACTGGCTTAAAAAAGCTTTTTTTAATGTGCGCTTTCAAAGCTAGTAAGGTATTTACTAAAACCCAAAAGCTTTTAAGAAAGCTTTTGAAAATGTTTTTAAAAAATTAATGAAAATATATAAAGTCCAACGACTTAAATATTGTGAAAAGTTTTTTAGGAGCTTAAAGCTTTTTTAAAAGCTCTTTGAAAAATGCAGATTTTATTTCCCTTTTGTTTCTAATTCTCTCTGAGGCTGCATATTACTTTTCAGACTATATTCTTAACTTTCATTAATTATTTAACAATATAAAATATTGCAAAAGCTTCCTTAAGCCAGTTTGTAATTAAGTAAATAGTGAGTAAGTATGTACTTGGGATTTTTTTTTACAGATATTTGCTTGTAAGTTTTGCACAAAATTCTAGGTTTTCATAATTTTTTACTATTAAACTGAAAACTGAGCTTTTATATACATAAGTTCATCAGATCACTTTGAAAAGCTTTCGTATAATAAAACATTGAATTTTTAGAATTTTTGGGAGCTTCAATCTTTTTTAAAAGTTTTTTGATAATAATAACATGCCTTGGTTTCTCTGCAAAAGTTTCCTTAAGCGATGTTGTAATGAAGTAATACAGCAAATAGCTTTTCAGCTTTGCATTCACTCTTTAATTTTCATAAATTTTTTACTATCAAACTGAAAGCAGAGCTTTCATTAAAATTATAAAGTTCATCACTGAATTTGTATCATCAATTTTAAATATTTTGAAAAATCAAAAAAAATTGTCGCTTTAAAAAAATATTAAAAGCTTAGGGCCAATCTCACGATGTCGACAATGTTCGACTTGTCGCACACTTACATTTGAAACAACAAAATAGTAAAATTTTTAATGTAAGTGTGCGACAAGTCGAACGTTGTCGACATCGTGAGATTGGCCCTTAATTAATTATTTCTAATATTTTTTTTATTCCTTACAGAAACTAGTTTCTTATGATAACACTGCTAGTGCTTTGCCCTTCACTGTTGATTGAACGCGCTTGTTTTGTGTATTATTTTCTTTCTTTTTTTTTTTTGTAACTCGCAACAAATTGAAGATCATGGTCAGCTTTAAAGAGTCGGCAATTAAGTTCATTTAACAAGATATCAAGAGTCTGTTGGACTGGTTATACACTGAAATAGCTTTGGCCACAATTTTATATTTAAACAAACAATTCGTAATATCACAAGTTGAATTTAAAACGAGCAGAGTGCTTTTCATAAAGTGCATAAATTCCAACTTGCAAGCAGGCTAATTATCATTGTGCAATGTGACTTTAATCTTAAAGATCACAATAATGATTATAATGATTATGATGAGGCCTTAAGACATTTGTCCAAATAACTTTTCGTTATGAGTCTCTTACTCACTTGCGCATTAAAATACGACAATACTTTCAGAGCTATCCGCTGAAAAACATACACACAGTTTGGGGTTAATGAACTTTATTTCCATTAGTTGCTCAGCACTTGAGCTTTTTCCGCAGTTGTAGTTGAGTTTTGCAGAAATATTTATTTTTATTAACGACAATTTTAAGTGGCCACTTATTTAATCTAAATTTAGATTTTTTAGCTTTATCTTTAAGCTTTTTAATTAAAAATTTTAATTTTTATTTCACAGAATTCTCGCTATTTATTATTTTTTTTTAAGTTTTTTCTAATATTTAATTATATTTGTAATTTCTTGTTGTTCATAAAGAAAATAATTAAATGGGTCAGTGTTACAAGTGTGCGTACTTCATGCAACCAAATTCTATTCTTTTATCAAAATTTTGAAAATAAAAAAGCATTTATTTCAATATTTAAATTTAAAATTTATGCCTTCTTTATCTTATTCTGTTTGCCGGGGTCTTTGTGAATTTGCTAAAACGAACGCAGTATTATATTTGAACATTAATTTTAGTGCCATGAAAATTCAAAAATTGTGTTGTCACAATATTTAAACATAAAGGCAGACGCCGCACAGTGGGATGACTTCAGAAAAGTTTGTGCAAAATGTATAAGAAGTCGTCACAGAACATTGAAAAATAGCAAGTAACGAACATTATATTAACTAAATTAAGAAGAAATAAGAAGAGAGGTGTCTTAGGACACCCGCTTATAGCTATGCTGCTTAGCTATGTCTATAAAACAAACTTATTGCGTTAAATAACAATGCAATAAATTATATTATATGAGGACGTCGAATTCGCCGCATATATTTGAAAACGTTTCCATTTTTTCCAATATTTTCTTTGCTAGCGGCGTACGATTCAATTAATGTATTGTTTGTGGCCGGCGTCGGCTATTAGCCGGCTTACAGCTGATAGGCTGTGTTCTGTGGTTTGTGCTCATGTGCAAAAACAATACGAAAACAAATTGAGCAATCCGTCTCATTGTTTTTGTTGTAGTTTTATTTTACTTACTTTATAGAACGAAACAAAACAAAATCAAACAATTTGCTTCTTTTATTTTCGTACTCTGGTTTTAAATATAAAGAAATCCAAACAAAAATAAATTTGTACTAATAGTGTTGATTATTTTTGTTACGAAAATCACGTCCTACCACCTGTGTCGTAGCACAAATAGCATAGCTACAAAAATGGAATTTAAAAATCTCGAATTTTATTAAGGCCTCTTGTTTTTATATTAAAAATTATTTCTTTATGTTTCCATATTTCGCCACTCATTTTTGTGGCTCCTTAAGAAAAATATTTTTTATTTTATTTTTTTCCTGAATAAATAATTTTTGGATATAAAACACAAGAGATCTTAAGCTTCATAAAATTCGAGATTATTATAAAAACACATAAAAGCACATTTCATATTTGAATATTTATCTACAAAACTGCATCATTGGATTTTAGAAATTGAGTGGTCGAAAACACCGAAATCCCACTGTGCGTCGGGTTCGTCAGCAGCTGCTGCTGGTTATTTGGGGCTGATTTTGAAGTGAATAAATTTTTATTTTACAGTTTGTTGTGCCAAGAATTTTAAATCAACTTGAAGAAATATGAACGTATGTATGTGTGTATATTTAAATAAAATCATTAAATAATAAATAATTAAATTATTGAACAATATTTGAATTAAAACTATCAGTGACGATAACAGAAACAAATAAAATAAATATGACCCATATAAGTAAAAAAAATTGGTTAGTTCAAGTTTTCATTATTTAGCAAGCTTTTTAGTTTTTTTCTTGGCGAGCATCATACTTTCTTATTCAGGTTCAAGTTCAATATTATTAACTAATAAGCTATTCCAAAAAAAAAGACAAAGATAGGGAGAATAAATAGATTTCTTTACACGGAAATTTAAGCTTTAATCAAAAAACACTTGGCTGTATTAATAAAAATGTTATATCATACAAAAACCACAAATGTATAGATTTAAATTGCCATAGAAGTTACAATTGTTTTGAATAAAAACATCACAGTACTTACTTATATATAAAAAAGATAAAAATAAAAAGCTGCTAATGCACACTTCAATACACAATAATCAAAGCAATAAGCGTCAGCTTCAAAATCATCATCATGTTAATGATTAAGTGACGCTTCTCTTTTTGAACGTCAAATGAAGAAAAAATAAGAATATTAAGAAAATTGAAGAACAGACTTCAGCCATGAAAATACTTTTTTTATTAAACTTGATACAATTAGCTAAAGTGACATTAATTTGATCAAAAATAAAAACCGAAAACCGAATATGAATTTCTTTTTCTTTTCTCTATAATTTTTAATGGCAATATAATTGTTAAATTATATATTCACACAAAGATGAAAATATGTTTCTTTTCATTATACAATTTTCTCAGTTTGACATACTGCAGAAGAGGAAAAATTAAAATTGACATTAATTTGTGAAATGAGGACAAATAGTAAAAGCTTCAATAGGAAAAGTGGCAATTTATTTTTACGCATTATTGTGGTAACTAAAAGTCTCAAGTATTTACCTTGAAATTTAAAATAAATATTTAAAATTAAAAAATAGCAAAAAGCTCATAGACTTTTGATCAAGTACTTAAGAGAAAGCTTATATTAAAGCTTCTAACCCTAACTGAAAGAGAAATTAATTTTAATCACTTTTAAGCAAATCTTCAAAGTTGTTATATAAGAATGAAAAATATTTTTTTTCAAGCAAAAAAGCTTTTTCATTTAAAAGTTCATTACATACGATTACACAAATATTCTATAAAAAGCTCTTGCTAAAGCTTCAAAGCTTCTCAGCAAAAGGTGTTAAGAGCAATTTAATTTATATTCCATAAAAAGTTCTTGCTAAAGCTTCCTAGCAAATTTAATTCCCTCACAAGCTTTCAAATAAGATATCTCAGAAATGTTTTATTAAATTTTCATAACATACGATTACCAAAGCCAAAGCTTCTAAGCAAAATGTGTTAAAAGAAATTTAATTTGCTTAAAAGCTTTCAAATAAAAAGGCTTAGAAAAGTTGTTTCCTTAAAATTTCATAACATACAGTTACATATTCTATAAAAGCTCTTGCTAAAGTGTCTAAGCAAAATATTTTTAAAGAAATTTAATTTACTTTCATATAAAAAAGCTTAGAAAAGTTTTTCAATTAAAATTTCATAGCATACAATCACATAGATATTATATAAAAAGCTCTTGCTAAAGCTACTATGCAAAAGGTGTTAAAAGAAATAAAATTCAAATTAAATTTCAAATAAAAAAGCTAAGAAAAATTGTGCACTTAAAAGCTCTCATATATGTATATTCTATTAAAAAGTTTTGATATACTTTCTAAGCAACTGGTGTTAAAATAAATTTATTTTACTCACGTTTTCAAATTAAACAGCTCAGAAACATTTTTCACTAAAAAGCTCATAGCATACGATCAAGTAGATATTCTATAAAAAGCTCCTAACCCTAACTGATAGGGAAAGTAAATTAAATCATTTTTAAGCTTTGAAAGATATATTTATGTAGCAAATCTTTAAAATTGTTATTTAAAAATTAAAAATTTTTTTTATATAAATAGAAATTTCACGCAAAAAGAAGAGTTTTTAATTTAAAAACTCATTACATACGATGACACAAATATTCTATAAAAAGCTCTTGACAAAGCTTCTAAGCAACTGGTGTTAAAAGAAATTTAATTTAATTACAAGCTTACAAATAAAAAAGCTAAAAAAAGTTGTCCACTCTAAAGCTCATAGCATACAATCTCATAGATATTCTATAAAAAATCTCTTGCTAAAGGTACTAAGCAAAGTGTGAAATAAAGATTTCAAATAAAAAAGTTTAGAAAAGCTTTTCTATTAAAAGCTCACAACACACGATCAAGTAGATTTTTTATAAAAAAAACTCCTGAAAAAGATTCTAAGCAACTATTGTTAAAATAAATTTAAAAAAAAGCTTAGAAAAGTTATTCACTCAAATGCTCATAGCATACAATCTTATAGATATTTTATAAAAAAGCTCTTGCTAAACCTACTAAGCAAAAAGGTGAAATAGAATTTATTATAAAGATTTCAACTAAAAAAATGTAGAAAAGTGTTTCTCTTAGAAGCTCCCCAGCAAAAAATTTTCGAAATTTTGTAATGGGTAGTACTCTTTTAATGGCTTACAAAGTAACGAGTGGTACTTATTTATCTAATTATTTTATTTGTATAATAATGACTGTCATGTAATTAATAAAATAAAAACTTATTTATATCACTACGTGAAAGTACTTATTGTAGTACTTTCCAGTTAATAAGGAAATATGTACATATATCTAGAGAAATTTTTTACAAAATTTTATTCATTTAAAATAAAAAATTTAGAAAATATAGCAAATTAATTTTGAATAAGTTTAAGCAAAAATTAATTTATATTATTTTGCATATTTGTACGCATAAAATAACCCATTAAATTTTGAGTACTTTTAGGCAATCAGTAATCTATTAACTTTTGTATGTTTGTAGGCAAAAAATATAGGGTACCGCATACTTTTTGAACTTCTCAAACAAAAATAATGGGTTATTCAGTCAAATTGTAAGTACTTACGACTGAGGAGTACATACACTTTTTTGCATTCTAGTAGGCAAAGTTTTTTGCTGGGTCACAACACACGATCAAGTAGATATACCATTAAAAACTTTTGATAAATCTTCAAAGCAACTGCTGTAAAAGAAATTTGATTTAACTTCCTTAATTTAACTAACTTACTTCGAATGAAAGTTAAGTCTAATTTTGGTAAAGCTTTATTGAAATTTTCCCTACATGAAAATTTTTAAGATTAATAATGAAAATTGTTTCCTTTTATTACTTTCTTTAAATCAGCTACGTCCAAGCCATATGCAAACTTTAATAAAGAGCTTTTTATGCTTTCATACCTATGAGAGTATAACAACCACAACAACAACAAAGCAGACACAAATTTAAGGGCTTTCAAAGCTGTTTACCTCAAATGCAGATACATATCAGTGTATGTGTGTTTGGACGTAGCTGCTTTACATAATCTTCAGATTAGTGAAACTTGCAACAAATGTTGTGAGTTTTAAGATTTTAGAGACAAATTTAAGCTTCACTTTTATTAAAAGCTTTAAAGTTCATTAATAAGATTAATTTTCTCGTTTCCTTTCAAACATTTTTTTTACTCTTGAGAAATAAAAAAAATTCCCTAAATGTATTTCTTTGAGTTGCTTTCTCAACTCAACATGCAACCTAATTTATTTCATTCTTCAAGTGTTATTAATTCTTTTTTATTTGACAGCAGATTGACACATGTTCGCTGAGCACAAGAAATGTTTATTTACTTAATTTTATGGATGAAATGCTCAATTGGAATTATGTTATTTTTAATTAAACGAAACTAATAGAGATCTAAATAAATGGGGGTCATTATTAGAGATTTCGTTTGTGTTTTTAATTTTTTTGGTATCTTCAATTTCAATACTTCAACAACAAACAAACGAAAAAGAGATGTGCTGAATAATTTTTTATATTTTAAAATTTTATTTCACATACAACATACTCGTACGTAAATTTCAATCAAGTGGTTTTACAAAAATAATATTTGCTTTAGAAATAAATATCTAAATCGTGCACATAAGCAAATTTTGAAATCGATTTCAGACAATTGATAGACATTAGGATGAAATATGCGGAGAATTAAAAAAATATTATACATTTTTTGTGTCAAGTACTACGAGTAGTATTGCTCAAAAGCAAAAGATCTCTTCTTTTTTTAAACTAATTGCCCCATTTCTGTGGAACAAATCTTGCAATGATATGAAATGATCTCGTATCTATCCATGGAATTTGCTTGCCATGTTCATGGCTAAATGTTTAACTTGAAAAGTCAAACTTAAACTTAAAACTTAAAACAACTTTAGCTTGAAATGTTGCTTTAAATCTTTAAAGCTAATATAAAAAAATATGGTTTTCAATGTTTTACATTCAATATGATTTTTAAATTTAATTCAAAGAAAAAGTCTTTTAAAAATTTTCAAGGTATTAAAAGTTTCTCTTTTGAAGTTTGTTTAATTATTTTTCTTTAGTATTATTATTGTTATTGTTTGTTGGTAACATTTTGTGGTTATTTGTTTAATATCAATTACAAAAACAAAAAAATTAACTTGATACAAAGAAAAATCACAAACCGTAAAACGCATGCAATTTTGAAAAGTAATGTCATAATTTTGTAATTAATATTCGGTTTTTTTAAATTCATTTTTTGGTTTGCTTTTGGTTGGTTTTTTCGATAAATGCTAAGAAAAAATTAAAACCAAAATAAAAGCTCCAGTTTTTATACACCATAAAGCAAATATGTCAATATGAAATTTAAATAAAATTACCAAAAACATTTCATGTTACAAATATAAATTCATAAAGTCATAAGCGCTAATCTTTTAACCTTAAAAACAAGCGCTTAAAAGCTTTATTTAGCCAATTTGCTTTGGAAAATCATTTTAGCTTTTTTTTAGATAGAAAAGCTTTGGCAACATATTTATAATACACTAATTATTTATAACACTGTTTGTAGATATGTACATACATATATTTATGTGCACAAAAACTTAATTAAAGCTTAATCATTAAAATCTCAAGCAATTGCCTCTGAAAAGCTTTAAAAAAAAATTTGGAAAGCATAAAAGCTAGTCTTTCAACATTAGAAACATGCGCTTTAAAGCTTTATTTAATACATTAATCTTGGAAAATCAATTAAGCTTCCTTTGCGACTGAAAAGCTTTGGTAAAATATTTCTTTTAACTAGTATGTCTTTATTTATTATAAACATGTGTGTACAAAACAAAAACAAAGAAGAAAGTTGTCTCTTTTTAAACAAATTTAATTTTTGAGCCAAAAATTTTGTAAAAACATATACACAAAAATAGCTTTTAAACCATATATGTTTCACCAATATTGGTGAACGATACGATACTTAAAAGTGTACGACAAAAAAATGTATGCTGTATTTATATATAACATAGCGTCTACACCTGATATAATATCAAATATATTTCTATCAGCAAACGTCAAATTTCATAGCAGAGAGAATCATATTACGTGTGGACTGCAATATTAGTATTATATTACTATTATATCAGATATTATAATATTGTTTTCATAATATATATTTAGAAAACAATATTATGATATCAAGTGTCAAAAATCGCACAAATACATACATACGTGAAGAGAATTTTGTGTATTAAAGTGAAAATTAATATTTTTTGATACAAATAATGCTGAAATGTTTTAATTATACACGATTTATTAAGGAAATGTCAAAATTTTTATGACACACACATTACTATTACAATAAACGGAGATGTTTACTGCACGGCTGCATGATAATTATGAAATATTATGATATTTTCAATAGTACGTTTTCCCCTACATAGATATTAATATTAATATAAATATATTTTTCTCCTTATTCTGCCGACGTTCTCTCTCATATTCTATCAGAGTTAATATCAGGTATAGACGCTATGTAAGAAGATACTTGAAAGAGTACATAAAATCTTTTCCAATTAAATTTCAAAAACATTTGCGTCTATAAAGCTTTTAAGAAAATTTTTTAAAGCATTTTAGTTTTCGAAAAGCTTCCTAAGAAATCTTACCTGAGAAAAATTAGTTTTGCAAATACTAATTTCATACGAAGTACATGCTTAAAAATTACCTTTATTAATCTAAGCTTAAAGCTCGACATATTTAACTTCAAAAGTTTAGGTTAGCTTTTATTGGTTTTAACTTTGTACAACACGAAGGAAGAAAATTTAGCGTAGAGTTTTTTTTGTCCATGAAAGCTTAAAGTTTTACAACGCAAAATTTTGGTGTTTGAAAGCTTTTTATGAAACCTAAAGCAAAATCGGATAATTTTTTATCAATAAAAATTTTATTTGAAATTCAGGCACTTAATTAGGTCAATTCTAAATATTTCTGGGGAATAAAGGAACTAATTTAAAAAAAAAATAAAGTTCATTTATTTTAAACAGATGGCAATGAAAATAAAATGTAAGAGAGATTTTAAAGTTTTCGAAGTCAGCTAGCTTTATTTCAGTTGTTTTATAATACTTTAAAATAAGAGAACAAGGAATAGGGAAAAAGCTCCCGTAGAATTGTAATTCAGAACAGGTCTGGAATATGTTATTTGTCCTAGTTTTTATCAATAAGCGTCTGCAACAAATGTTTCGATATTTTATATCAAGCCATATGCACAATGTGCAAACTTTTACAAAAGAGCTTTTGTGCTTTCACACCGACAACAGTACAACAGCCAGAACAACAACAACACAACAGACAACAATGCTTGCTCTTACTTTTCAAATAAGGACAAGAAAAAATTTAAGAGCTTTCACAGCTGTTTACCTCAAATGCAAATATCAGTGTATGTGTGTATGGACGTAGTTGTTTCAATCCTTGAAAAGGCTTAAAAATTAATTATTAAATTTTTTTGGCACTTACATACAAATGAAATGTTACTTTAAATGCCATAAAAAAAAGAGAAATGAAATATTTATGCAATGTAATTCACAAATTGTCTAAATTACAAATTAACCATAATCGGCCTGTGTTAGACATTAATTGTCAATCATTCAATTGTCCAAAAATTAAACAATCTGTCACAAGCAAGAAAGAGAAACTTTATGTAACATTTGTATGACCCAATAAAAATATTTTAATAAACGTTATTATTTAAGAAAAAAAAAAATGAAGCAATTATTTACGAGTTTTTTTTTTTCTTAACTTTTGAATGACAGTTGTAAATACACATGTTATTTAATTTTAAATAGTATTTTATTGTTGTGGAATGACTGGCTGTCTGCTCGCTCATCAAACAAACTTTTGCATGTGATTGGCAGGAGGGCTAGTGACAAAAAAAGTTTAAATTTACATACATAAATATTAAAAAAAGAATGTTTGGAATCGTAGGTAGCAAAAAGTTCTAATTTTCGTTCTTTTTAAATAAAAAATTAAAAAAAAAAATTAAAAAAATATTAAAAAAAATTTAAATTAATAAAAGCTCCGAATTCTCCGGAACTATGGAGAATATTTACAAATAATACAAATAATGTGTATTAATTATAAATTTATATTAAACAAAGCTTTATTAAATATAAGAAAATAAAAGCTTTTTTATATCTTTTAGAAAAGATTAGCAAAATAAAAAATAAATTGATAAAAGCTCAGTAAAAATCTACATATTAACAGCCTTATTTGTAAAACTTATTAAGGCTTTATAAAGGCTTTTTAAAACAAATTTCCATACAAAATTTTTCTTAAAAAGCCTTTATAAAGCCTTAATAACTTTTAAAAATAAGGCTGTAAGATTTTGTATAAATAGTACAAGTTAAGTGTTATGATTATAAATTTTATACTAAAAAAGCTTTTTTTATTTAACAAAAATTAAATAAAAAGCTTCAAAAGGTTTCTTAGAAATTATACTTATTTTAAGAATTTTTATAAACAATACAAATTATATGTATGTAGAAATTATAAAGTTATATTAAAGAAAGCTTTATTAAATACAAGAAAACAAGTTTCTTGTATAGCTTTTAAAAAAGATTAGCAAAATTAAAAATAAAATAAAAATACTAAAATTTTTTATAAATAACACAAATTATGTGCAGTAATTATAAATTGTATACTAAAAAAGCTTTATTAAATAATAAAAAAAAGCTTTAAAAGGTTTCTTAGAAAAAAAGAGTTATTTTTAAGCACTTCTCTTTTGTAAATTAAATTAAGCTTTAAGTTTAAACGTTAGAAACGTTAGGAAAGCTTTTCTATAAATAAATAATTATACATATATTTGCCACGTTACGTAAATAACAAAAACTTTTTGAATAAGCTTTTCTGAACTTAAATCTTATTAGCTTAATTATAATGCCTTTGAATTTACCTTCGAGTACAAGACCTTCGCACATTGTGTTGTTGAGCTTTTGAAAGAATTTCATACCTAATGACTTGTGCGCTGTAAAATGTCTAAAATAGAATTATCTTGTTGCTTAATCTTAATTTAATTTTATATTTACACAAATTTTATGTAAAACAATTTTGTTTTCATTCTAAAGAAAATGAAAACTCACATACCAAACATGTTTGTTTCTTGCAAGAAATTCTTGAGTTAAAAAGAATTGGAGCAAGATGTACAAAAAAATTTTAGATTTTTTTTTTATAAAAAGTTTAATTGTTTATTTTTATCGTACTAGTTTTAATTGAAAAATATACAAACAAACAAAATGCTACAAAATATTTGATAATAGAAAGCATATACACTTAAAATGTGTGTGAAAATAAAGTCACAACAATTCTTAAAAGCTTTTCAACACTAAAAATAAATTTCTCACTGAAATATTTTTAATCTTTTTTTTTCATGCGTGACCATTAAAAAAGATCTATGGCAACTGAGAATTTTATGGAATTTTTGAAAAAAAAAATTTTTTTTTGTTTGTTTTTAAATTCCCGCCTAATTGGGCCCCATTAAGGGGTATTCGCCTTATGTTAAATAGATTTTTTTAAGCCGTTTGTCAATGTTTGTTAATTGTTTAAGAAATTTAAAATTTTTATAAAAAGAGGGAATAAATTCTTAATTTTAATAAAAAGTGTGAAAACTAAATTTGAATAGTTTGCCCGACTTCCATAAAATGCACGTCTCAAGTAAAGTTTCACCAGATTTTAAAGCTTTCTAAAAAAAAATTTACAATCATTTAAGTCGACATCTTTAAAACTGAATTTTTGATTTTTATAAGTTTGTTTTAAATTTCGTCTATCTGTTGGCAAATCTTAAAAAAAAGCTCTTAGCGGGTCATTTGGGCAAATGTAATACAAAAAGTTTCTAGTAGAACAATGAAACTTAATAGACATCTGTTTTAACTAAGCAATCACAAAAACAAAAACACTTTCCTTATAAAAAATTCAAATTGCTTTATTGGAAGCTTCTTCAATTCTGTTATATATTCCTCAATATTGGTCAGTGGGTTAGAGCGGAGAAAAGAACACACATTTTTATTATTAGAAAAAACACTTGCAATTCGCTATAGATTTATACGTTAATAAGCAAATCTGGTATTTATTTTTTTTACGTACGTAATACTCTATAAATTTTCTAGTTTCTATTTTCCATTTTATTCATAAATAATAAAAGTTTCAGCACGCTCAAGTGGTTGCATTTAATTATTTACACAATTGTAAATCAGTAAAAAAATAGAAAATAGAAAAATAGTTCATGTGAGTAACTTGCAGTGGTTGGTGCTCCAGTATGTGTGTGTGTGTGTGTGATATAATTTGATTTCAATAAAATGCAATTTGTACGTTGCGTATAGAAACACTCAGCAAAAAATGTTAGTCGTTTAAAGAATTTGAAAAATCATTTGAAATCAAAAATTGAAATAAAGTGCGCAATTCTAAACTTTTTTTTCGAAAAGACCAACAAACGGTTTTTTAAACAAAAAAAATTTTGTAAGAAAAAGAAAAACAAAATACAAATCCTTACAGTGCAGCTTTGTAAAAAATTTAAAATTTGTTTCTAAAAAATTTAACATTTATTGTCAGAAAATGCATAAGTGCAGGTTTATAGATTTTTTTTTCTTGAAAAAGTTTAACCTTTTGTGAAAAAAATTTAAATTTTTATGGAAAAATAAAACCTTTTGTGGAAAAGTGCAACTTATTTTGTCCCAAAATAACTTTATCTTCAAAATGCGAATTCTTTTAAAAACCGCAACATGTTTTTCAAGAAAATTAAGCTTTTAGCAAAAAGAGGGCAACTTTTTTTTACAATATTTTTTCTAAAAAATTTAACATTTATTGTCGGAAGATGCATAAGTGCAGGCTAATATCTATAAACGGTAATTTTTTTTTGTAATAGTTCAACTTCTTTTGAAAAATATTAAAATTTTTCTAGAAAAATAAAACGTTTTGTGGAAAAGTGCAACTTTTTCTAACCCAAAATAAGAAAACTTTATCTTCAAAATGCGAATTCTTGTAAAAAGTGCAAAATTTTTCGGAGGAAAATGAAACTTAGCAAAAAAGGGCAACTTTTTTTGAAAAAAAAGTGCACATTTTTGTTCCATAACTGGAACCTTTCATATTAAAAGCTCATTTTTTTTTACAAAAAGTGCAAGATTTTTATCCAGAAAATTCAACATTTTAACTTTTTGTTAAAAGGGTGCAAGTTTTATTATAAAATTACAACTTTGTTTCAAAGAACTTTATAATTTTTTTTAATACCTATGATACGAAAAAGTGAAACTTTATGCCCATTAAGCACACCTTTATGGTTTTTAAGTATTACTTTTCATAGCAAAAGTAAGAATTGTTGTCAGAATATGCATAATCGAATAAAAGGTGCAACTTTTAGCCAAAAAGAGAGCAACTTATTGTGATCAAAATGCAACTCTTTGCAGAAAAAGGGTAACTTTAAAAAATGTGCAATTTCTTTTCAAAAAGTTCAAATGTTTGTCGCAAAAGAAATCTTATTTTAAAAGTGCATCTTTTTATTAAAAACTTTTTATTAAAAAGTTCAACATTTCAACTTTTTGTCAAAAAAGTGTAAATTTTTTATAAGAAACTACAACATTGTTTCGAAGAACTTTTTTATTTTTTAAATAAATTTTGTACGAAAAAGTGCAACTCTATGTTCATTAAGCAGAATTTTCTGGCTTATAAGTATTAATTTTTATAACAAAAAAAAAATATATAGAAAAACAGCAACTTTTCGAAAAAGTGTAACTTCGTTTTAAAAAATTAAAAAGAGTGGCTGGCACTTTTTATCTTTTAAGTGCAATTTTTTTGTAAACAGTGCAAGATTTTATCTAAGAAGTTCAGTATTTAAAAATTTTAGTAAAAAAAGTTATAGAAAATTTTCGAGCGGAAAAGTGCAACGTTAGGTCCATCAAGTACACCTTTTTTGGATAGAAAGTATGCATTACTTTTCATAGCAAAAGTGCAAATTAACGTAAAAAAAATCTGATTTTTGTAAAAAAAAAATTTTAACTTTTACCGAAAAAGTGTAGCTTTTTGCCGAAAAGGTGCAACTTTAACCGAATTACGTCTCTTTTCACAATGATTAAGATTTAAGGTGAACTTTAACTGCAAGTTCTTCATACAAAACTTGCCGTTAAAGTCCCTGCTTTTAGTTGTACATTGTGAAAAGGGCCGTTAGCGAAAACTGCAACTTTATGTGGAAAAAGTGCATTTTAATGGATAAGTGCAACTTTTTGTGGCAAACGTACATCTTTTCCTGAAAATTTTCACAACTTTGGATGATAAGTATGAATTACTTTTCATAGAAAAAGTGCAAATTACTGTAAAAAATTTAGCATTTTGTGGGGAAAAAATTCAAAATTTTTCCTAAAAAGTGTATTTGTATCTTTTACCAAAAAAGTGCAACTTTATGTTAAAAAAGTGCATATTTTTGCGGAATAAAAGAAATTTGTGTAAACAAAAAGTGAAAAATTTTTGTCAAAGAAGTTGTACTTTTTGTCGAATAAATGCAATCTTTTGTGCAGTGATTTGAAAAGTGCAACTTTTAATACTAAAATTTTTTGCGGAATAATACATATCAAATAATAAAAAGTTGTGACAAAAAAGTGCATAACTTTGCACCAATGAATGCAAATGTCTGTAAAACAGCTACGTCCAAGCCATATGCACAATGTGCAAACTTTTACAAAAGAGCTTTTGTGCTTTCACAGCGACGAGAGTACATTAGCCACAACAACAACAATACAACAGACAACAATGATTGCTATAACTTTGCAAAGAAACAAGAGCAAATTTATGAGCTTTCAAAGATGTTTACCTCAAATGAAAATATCACTGTGTGTTTGGACGTACCTGCTGTAAAATAACAGATTTTTATGAATAACTTTTCGTTTGCACAAGCAAATTTTTGCTGTAACGAAATTGAGAAAACATTTTATTTAAAGTGACTTTTTTCTTGTGACTTAATGAATGAAACCCAATTTTTCTAACAGTGTATTGTATTTTATTGGAAGACGTTCACAATAGCGTTTAAGTAACTAGATCTCAACAACATTTGCACAAATAAATTTCCAGGCAGCACAAAAACACATTTGATGGCAATCGAAATTAAATGCATATTTAATGTGTTCCCCCCCCCCCCCCTTTAGTTTCCATTGAAAGCAAACATTTAAAATTCTTATTAAGTTTCAACACAAATCTGGACAAAAAAAAAATATCTCATAAAGTCCACAACAACACAAAAAACAGGTTGGTTGCACTTATGCCAGAGAATCAGATTCGTTTTTTTTCTTTCTTTTATCAAAATCTCATGTAATCAATTTCTTCATAATTTCCGGTTATTAAGTAATGGGTGTTTTTTATTGAGGTATAGAACTTTAAGTTTGCATCACTTTTTTAACTGGCGGCCATTTTGTCAGCTGTCAAGTGATTAATATTTAGTTTGGTTTGCCATTTCATCATGAACAGGTTGACAAAAGAACAACGCTTGCAAATCGTGCAAATTTATTTCGAAAATAATGGTTCAGTTCGCGAAGTTTACCGCAAGCTCCGTCCATTTTATGGTCGACATAATCGTCTATCAGAGCAATTAATTCGGTTAACCATGGATCGTTTTCGCACTACGTTTACTCTATGTGATAATACGCATCCGCAGAGACGTCGAACAGTGCGCACCGAAGAAACAATTGCCGCTGTAGAGCAAAGTGTTGAAGAGGACCCGAATGAATCGATTCGCCACCGTGCACAGCAATTGGAGCTTTGTCCATCAACTTTATGGAAGATTTTGCGCAAAAAAGATGTGGATGAGTTGTGGTTCCAACAAGACGGCGCTACATGCCACACAGCGCACGTCACAATCGATTTATTGAAGGAAACATTCGATGAGCGCATAATTTCGCGGAATGGACCTGTCAATTGGCCACCAAGATCGTGTGATTTGACACCATTGGATTATTTTCTTTGGGGATATGTGAAGTCGCTCGTCTACGCCAACAAACCAGAAACGTTAGGGGACTTGGAAGCCAACATTCGTGGCGTTATTGCCAACATACGGCCCCATATGCTCGAAAAAGTGGTTGAAAATTGGACCTGTAGAATTGGCTTTATTCGAGCCAGCCGCGGCGGCCACATGCCCGAAATCATATTTAAACATTAATAGCATAAAATTATCCTTCCAATAAAGCCAAATTGATGGACATTAAAACGATTTTCTTGTGTTTTATTTCAATTCGAAGTTCTATACCTCTAAAAAAACACCCTGTATATCCTTTTATTTGCCACAATGTATAGCAGCAGCATAAGAAAGGCAATTATTATAAAAAAAACACTGATAACAATTATTTAACAACAAACAAGCAACAATGTTGCACATTGCTGTTGCCGAATGTACGGGTATCGGTGGTGTGTAAGTGCCTGCAGTATAAACAATAACAACAAGCGACGGCAACTTTTATAATAACAAAAATTTTCGAGTACAATAAACTTTTTAAATTTACTGACCATTGACCAGGTTGGAAAAACAAGTTTGCTGCTCCTGTTCGTAAAGTATCGCCAACAGCAACAGCAACAACAAAACAAATAAATAAATAATTTCAACTCCACAGTTTGAACTGAAACTTATGTACGTAGTGTCCATGTTGCTCCCCCATTCTGTTTGTTTTTATGACTGAGAGCAGCAGCAACAGCAACATTAACAAGTTATTGAAACTGACATGACTCCGTTGCTCTGGCTCTGTGCTTGCCTGACCATTACACCGGGCGGATGACTGACTGACTGTGCAGTTGCATGTTTGTGGCTTGATGATGAATGTATCGTTAGTGGCTTTTGTTGCAGCTTTATTACTCTTGGTAACAATACAAAAATGATTAAATTAACTATAATTTATCTCTCCTCTTTCTTTGAAGTGTAATGTAATTTAGCTTTACTAATAATTATCTCAATATTTAATTAGCACATGATGGCGCCATCAGCTTTAAATTCGTTACTTGCTATTGAGCAAAATTACACCATAAAGAACTACAGGAGTGGAAAATATTAAAGATACTCGTATTTTAAATGACAACATGTTTGAGTTGTTAAAATAAAAAAAATTGTAAAAGAAAGACGTTTTTAACTTCAGCATTGTAATTAAGTTAACAAGCCTTTTATGCCTTAAATAAAGATCAAAAGATTTTAGTTTTTGCCGGAAATGAATTATGAATATGGCGGACTTACAAAACCTCAATTGTCAAGTATTAAGAACGCCGCAAACAAGCAATTATCGCAACGGTTTCAAAGTTGTTGCTCATGATTACAGTGTTTCTCGCAACTTTGTATCTGTACAAAATATATGAATACTGCAACGCAAATGTATAAAAACTTTGTATTGATACGTTTTGGAACTCAGCCTTTTTATGTATATAAAAATCTGTGTCATAATGCATTAAACACATTCACCACAGCAAGCTACCGACTACCAAATGTCAAGGATAGAATATACATGTTTATATGAGAACGATTCTTTTGAAGACAGCAAGGCAACAGCGCGACAGGTTGTTGTCTATGCAGGGGGGCTACCGCGTATTTCGTTTCGAAAGAAATAACTTACGAATTCGAACGAATTGTACTGTGTATTACGATTTTCGTACTACTTGTTTCGAATTTACGAACGGTTTTTGTACTCTATCGAAAACTAAAAATCCCTTTCGAGACAGCAACTCTGTATTACGAACAATAAAAATCCCTTTCGAAAGGGCTACTCTGTAATACGAAAACGAGTGTCAGTTATGCAAAAAGCGTTCGGAAATGGTTCGAAAGACATTTTGTTAGTGACAACTTGAGACAAAAATAGAAAATGTAATTATTTAAATATTTCAATATAAATAAAAGGTGTTATAAACAAATTATACTTAATGTTTGATTTGCTAAAACATATTGTTTATTTATGTTGTTATAAATGTTTTAATATTTGTGATTTTGAAACATTCAAGGAATACTAAAAAAATGACACAAATAAAAGCAATATGAAGAAGTGGTAAACTATATGTCTCTGCATCCATACCTCGCAAGAGGGCATCTAAATGTTTCAGATGCTAAATACAAATCGTATAATAATCATCCTCGTCCAACCACAGCAAACACAATCCATTATAAAAATTACAAGGAGCACTTAATTTTTCACACAAAATATATATAACATTAAATTTTTTTACAAGGCAAAGATTTTTTTGTTATGGGATATATTTTTCCATTTTGGTACTTTAACAGCAGTGCTACCAACTTTTCATATAATATCCCATTCGTTTCTAAATACAACTCTGTAATCGTTTCGAACGAGTTACGCAGTACGGTTTAGCATTCGATTCGGAAATTTCTTTCGAAAAATTTTACTTTTCAAATCGAAATACACGGTAGCCCCCCTGATTTTGTCGTTGTACTCAAATTAAACTAATTTCTATTTCTTTGGCTACAATGAAATAGAAATTTAAATGCAAAATATATGAAAGTGGCAATACTGAACTATGTATTTGTACTTGAATATCAGGTGCAGAGATGGTGCTGCTGTCGTCGCCAAAATAATTAATTAGCTGTCTACAAGGTGCAACAAATGCTGCTAGCGACATTTGAAGTCGCGCATTTGTGTAGCCTGCAGTGGTGAATGTGTTTGATGCATACCTCTAACGCCTGACCAACGATGTTTCCTGACAGAGAAGACAAAAAATTTATACTTGTACCGGGAATTTGGAAGCTTACGTCTAAGCCAAAATTAAAATGTTACAATGAATCTGCTTGAACAAAGTCATAACTACAGAAAGTCATAACTACGGGAAAGGAGTTTAAAAATGTATTTGTTGATAGTTAAGCAGTTCTAGAAGAATTTCGTTGCTGCTCAAGCAACTCATCAGTAGACTTCAACCACAATTCAAAAAAGCGTACAAAGCTCCAGTGCTTATAGACGAACTCTCAATAGAGTTAAGATTAAGAAACTTTTTAAAAAACAACAAATAACATTATTCAGAATTTGTTGGATATTTTATTTTTAAATTAAAATTAAATCGGAAAAAATCGAGTAGATTCTCCACACGAAACAAATTTTACTTCGTCACTAGTTTTGTTCGAAATCTACTTAAAATCTAGTAGAACTTGATGATGCAACTAGGGTTTTATCTGCAAATTTGTACTAAAAAGTAAGCCTGTGTACCCAAAATGGCGTGTGAATTAGCTAAATTGCAGTTGTTTGGTTGTAGTTTAGGAAAATGTTCAGTTCATGGTTTTTGTTTTGGATAAGAAATCGTGATAAATGAAAGAAAACACCTGGTGTAAAAGGCACAGATTTTGATAACGATTTTAATTGAAATCTGCTAGATTTCGTGCAGGTATTAATGCCCTATAAAAACATTATCAGAAGATTATATCGCTCATTTACTTGAACCAAGTCATAGCTGAAATTAATTCCGTCAAGTGCGAATTTGAATCGCACACGAAGGTTCTGTACGGACACTGCATATGTAATAGTGTACTATGGATTTGGCGCTTATTTTCGTTTTACCGAATTTTTCGGTTTTCGGCAAATTTTCTTAAGTTGTTGCTTTTTCGTTTTTGCGGTTTTTTCTGTTTTTAGCGTTTTTTAAGTTTGGCTTTTTTATGTTAAGGCGATTTTTTTTGGTTTTCAGCGATTTATTTTAGTTTTAGAAATTTTTTAGTTTGGCGCTTTTTAGGGTTCCGTACACCAAAGGTGAAAAAGGAACCCTATTGTTTTCGCTACGCTGTCCGTCTGTCCGTCTGGCCGTCTGTCCGTCTGTCCGTCTGTCCGTCTGGCCGTCTGTCCGTCTGTCCGTCTGTCCGTCACAGGGTATTTTCTCGAGAACCGTAAGAGCTACGGACCTGAAATTTGGACAGAGTGTGTAGACCCTTGGCCGCTACAACAACAAATACATGAGAGTTGGAAATTAAAGGGTGTGCCAAAACGAGCAACGAAAAATTTTAAAATCCCATGTAATATACATACAATTGTATGTATGTATGTATATTACATGGGACCCTTGGCCGCTACAACAACAAATACATGAGAGTTGGAAATTAAAGGGTGTGCCAAAACGAGCAACGAAAAATTTTAAAATTTCATCTAATATACACACAATTGGATGTATATGCACTTGAAATTTGTAAAGTTTGTGTATTTTTATACAGACTACAACAACTAACACTAAAATTTAAAAAAATTTAATTAAAGGGTGTACCATCAGTTATTGTAATTTCGACTATGTAATTTTGATAACTTGCTGTATCTTGGAAACCGTAAGAGCAAACTTCTTGAAATTTTCAAAACCGGTAAATCAAAAAAATCTCAAAATTATAAAATCGCCAAACCGAAAAAAATCGCCAAAATCAAAAAAAAAATCGCCAAAACGAAAAAAAGCACCAAATTAAAAAAAAATTCTAAATCGAAAATAAATCGCAAAAAACCGGAAAAATCGCCAAAATGAAAAAATCGCCAAAATGAAAAAAAATCGCCAAAATGAAAAAATCGCCAAAATTAAAAAAATCGCCAAAATGAAAAAAATTGCCAAAATAAAAAAAAAATCGCCAAAATGAAAAAAATCGCCAGAATGAAAAAAATTGCCAAAATTTAAAAAAAATCGCCAAAACGAGAAAAAAGCGACAAATAATAAAAAAAAATTATTTCAGCTGAAAAAACGTAAAAACAACACTATTAAAAAAATGCTCAAAGCCAACGTACGGAACCCTTCTTGCGCGAGTCAAAGTCGCACTTTACTGAATTTATTTTTCGTTTTTTAGACTTTGGCAATTTTTTAGTTTTTTGCCGAAAGTTTTAGTTACAGCGATTACTTTTTAGTTCTGACGCTTGTTTCTTTCTGGCGATTTTTTAGGTTTTTTGGAGATTTTTTTTAATATTGAAATTTTTTTAAGTTTCGGTGTTTTTTCGGGTTTCGGCGATTTCTTTTACTTTTTGGTTTTGGTAAGTTTTTCGTTTTTGCATTTTTTTTTTGGTTCTTGGCTTTTTTAAGTTTGGTGTTTATTCGGCCTTATTGTGGTTGGCGTATTTCAAATACGACTACGACTGTTTAATAATAATAGATTAAAGAAGACTTCAGCGGTTTTTCTTTAATCTATTACCAAACAGTCGTAGTCGTATTTGAAATACGCCAACCACGATAAAGCAGATTAGTTAAGGCGATTTTTTACAGCACAGCGATTAATTTCAGTTACTGCGATTAATTTCTAGTTTTAAAGCTTGTTTTTTTCTAGCGATTTTTTCTGGTTTTGGCGTTTTTATAAATTTGGTGTTTTTATTGGCTTATGCGATTTTTTCGGTTTTTGGCTATTTATTTTGGCTTAATCAACTTTTTTTGTTTTGGTGCTTTATTTTCGTTTTGACGCTTTTTAAATTTGGCGATTTTTTTGTTTGTTTGTTTTTTGACGATATTTTTAGTTACAGCCATATATTTTTAATTCTGATGCTCATTTCTTCCTGGCAATTTTATTAGTTTTTGGTGTTTTTTTTAACTATTGACGTTTCGGCGAATTTCTTTTAGTTTTGGTGGTTTTCTTGGTTTTGGTACTTTTTTTGTTTTTGCAAATTTTTGGTTTATGACTTTTTTAAGTTAAGCGTTTTTTTTTTTTTTTTTTTTTTTTTTTGTTAAGGCGGTTTTTTATGTTTTGGCGATTTATTTTAATTTTAACTTTTTTTTAGTTTTGGGCTTTTTTCGTTTTGGAGATTTTTTTTTTTCGTTTTTAACGATATTTAAGCGCTTGTTTCTTTTTGGCGATTTTTTTGGGTTTTCGACAATTTGTATTGACGCTTTTTTAAGTTTTAATGTTTTTTTTTTTTGTTTTGGGGATTTTTTCGGTTTTGGCATTTTTTTCGTTTTGGACTACGTTTTTCCCTTTTTATTTTATATTTTTCAATTACGCGTTTTTTCTATTTTGGCGTTTTTACATTTAGATATTTTTTGTTTAATTTTGGAATTTTCAGTTTTAGTATGTTTTCAAAATTTAACCAGTTTACATCTTACGATTTCTAAGATAAAGCAAGTTGTCAAAATTACATTAACTGATAGAATACCCTTTAGTTTTGATCTATTTTTTAATTTCAGTGTTAGTTGGTGTAGTCTGCTTAAAAAGACAATAAATTTGAAAATTTAAGGTGTCGATATATATTGTCTGTATATTACATTAGTATTTCAAAATTTTTCGTTGCTCGCTTTAGAATACCCTTTAGTTTTTAACTGTTATACATTTTTTGTTGTAGCGTCTAAAGTTTTACATATTCTGTGCAAATTTGAAGTTCGCAGCTCTTGCGGTTCTCGAGAAAACAGCCTGTGAAAGACAGACAGAGGGACGGACGGACATTACAGCGAAAACAATACTCGTAGGGTTCCTTTTCCCCTCTGGTGAATGGAACCATAGAAAGAAAATTTAATTTTTATCTCAAGAGTTCAGTAGACAAGATTATTGTATGGAATTTTTAAACAATATTAATAACTACATATACATATGCCCTTAATTATGAAAGTGGTCTAAGCCTCGGGCATTTTTGCTTCAAAATATCAAATAAATCTTAAAAGATCTTCTATAAATATTTAATATAT
The DNA here is from genome assembly GCA_944452675.1 of Tachina lurida. Classification (NCBI taxonomy): domain Eukaryota; kingdom Metazoa; phylum Arthropoda; class Insecta; order Diptera; family Tachinidae; genus Tachina; species Tachina lurida. The sequence continues at coordinate 6,294,957 of OX101753.1, forward strand.
ATTAAATAAATTTATAAATTATTAAAATGTTGCATAATATACTCGTAAAAATAGGTTTTGATTTGTTCAAATGTAGTCTATCTATAGAGATATTTCTCGATCAAAGAAATGTATGACTTAGACCACTTTCATAATTAAGGGCACATATACATATAAGAATTAATTATCAAAATATTAGCTTGAAAATACCATTTTTTGAGTTATGACATTGTTGCAGTAAATGAGCATTATAATCTTCTACTTTTAGCGATAATTTTTAAATGCATTTTAATTTGAATAGGAGTCCCTCTTGCTGAAGAGACGAAACTGGGTTAAAATTAACTTAACAATACATATTACGAGACTCAACCCTCCCCTACCCCTCCCACTCTATCTTTCATGTTTCTAATAGACTAATTTCAGCCTTTTTACCGTTATAACATAACAAAATTGTATCGTTAATAGTTTTATTACTCGTACCTTCTGCAGGTTTACAAAATTTGTGTATTGCTTGGCTGCTTCTAAACAAATTAAATACATCCGGTTTAATTTTTGTTTTTTGTTTCAACATTTTATTTGTACTTTCCACGTTTTTCGAGTTTTGTTTTTATTACGCAGAGCGAAAATAAAGCAAATTCTCACTCTGTTAATGTCAATTAAAACTTCTCCCAGTCTTTCTTGGCATACGAGTAATAAAATCCGACAAAAGAAGAAAAGCTCTTGAAAAATGTACGAGTATGTATGTATGTAAATAACAACAGACAACATGACAACTTAACATTGCTTCTCTTTACACAAAGTAGGAGCCAATAAACTATAATTCCTTTTATTAACAAAAAATAAATAAAACAATAAAAAATAAATAGAAAAAAAACAACACAAAAAGTGGAAAAATAGAAAACAAAAGCCAGCAAAAAAAAAGCTAATAAAAGTAAAACTATTGTAGTTAACGGCGAACAATTTGCAAAGCCGACACACTTTTGGAGCTTCGTTCAGTATTTAGACAAACAGGGTTGAGTTTGGCTACGAGAATAAGTGAACTTTTCTCTAAGCAATCGACCTATGACAAAATGCCAACAACAACAACAAGAATATAAAAGCACTTTTAAAAGCCATTGACCAACTTAATAAATTAACCAAACATTGTTTTGCTACGGCATCAGAGACGACATGAATACCACCAACTAAGGTGCGCGTCACAGAGATAAAGACACTTTACTCGTATTTGCATGATTTATAAAAAGAATAATGCAAGTTATCGACTGCATTATACAGGGTGTTTTTTTTAGAGGTATAGAACTTCGAATTGAAATATAACACAAGAAAATCGTTTTAATGTCCATCAATTTGGCTTTATTGGAAGGATAATTTTATGCCATTAATGTTTAAATATGATTTCGGGCATGTGGCCGCCGCGGCTGGCTCGAATAAAGCCAATTCTACAGGTCCAATTTTCAACCACTTTTTCGAGCATATGGGGCCGTATGTTGGCAATAACGCCACGAATGTTGGCTTCCAAGTCCCCTAACGTTTCTGGTTTGTTGGCGTAGACGAGCGACTTCACATATCCCCAAAGAAAATAATCCAATGGTGTCAAATCACACGATCTTGGTGGCCAATTGACAGGTCCATTCCGCGAAATTATGCGCTCATCGAATGTTTCCTTCAATAAATCGATTGTGACGTGCGCTGTGTGACATGTAGCGCCGTCTTGTTGGAACCACAACTCATCCACATTCAAAATCTTCAAAATCTTCCATAAAGTTTATGGACAAAGCTCCAATTGCTGTGCACGGTGGCGAATCGATTCATTCGGGTCCTCTTCAACACTTTGCTCTACAGCGGCAATTGTTTCTTCGGTGCGCACTGTTCGACGTCTCTGCGGATGCGTATTATCACATAGAGTAAACGTAGTGCGAAAACGATCCATGGTTAACCGAATTAATTGCTCTGATGGACGATTATGTCGACCATAAAATGGACGGAGCTTGCGGTAAACTTCGCGAACTGAACCATTATTTTCGAAATAAATTTGCACGATTTGCAAGCGTAGTTCTTTTTTCAACCTGTTCATGATGAAATGGCAAACCAAACTAAATATTAATCACTTGACAGCTGACAAAATGGCCGCCAGTTAAAAAAGTGATGCCAACTTAAAGTTCTATACCTCAATAAAAAACACCCATTATATGTACTCGTATGTACATTGAGTATAAATGATTTACAAAAAATAATTTCAGTTAAATAATTCGTTTTGCAAACGGGAAGCAAGTGTAAAACAACTTTATCATTCCGGCGCTCCATTCACAAATCCAGTCTTCTTTAGTGCTTCAAAATTTTGTTTTTAATTCAATGTTAGACTTTACTTAAATGTTTTATTTAACAGGTAGCCGCAGCAGCAGTGTTGTTTGTTTTGTTAATATTATTTTGTTATTAACTGGATTTCCAAATTTTTTTTTATTTTTTAATTTAATAAACACATGTGCAAGTAATTTTAGTTTTTGTAGCTGTTGTTGTGCTGCCCCTTCCATGTAAATTGAAGCTTCTATAAATATTTATGGGCCGCTAGTGAGCTGCACACCCAAATGTAAATTTGTGCGTTAGTTGTTGCGCCTGATGTCATTACACTTGAAATCTGTGTTTAAAAAAGTTTTTTTTTTCCACTCAATCAAAACGGAAGTTATTAACAACTTTAAATTGTCGCTATTTGAGTGAAATACTACGTGCTCTTGTAGCAGAGCAAGTTAATCAGTGTGTACATTACAACAAATGTTTCACAGAAAAGATTAACCAAAACAAATATTTTAGTTATACAATTTTTATGTAAGACTTTTAAGCTAAAGTTCACCATAAAAGTTTTTTTTTAACAATGGGTACCATAACCGCCAAAATAGCTCAAGCGACATAATTTTTTGACCAAAAACGAAGTAAAAAAAGATGTGTCACTTAAGCTATTTTAGCGGCTATGGCTTGAATTATAAAAAAAAACTCTCAAGCGTTTGAAAGACTTATTGATGAAGATTTAAAAAAAATCAGCAAAGCTTTTGCAAAAGCTTAAAGCTCGCATATTTATACACAGTCATCCGTCTCACAGGGCTTTTAGCGCTTTTGTGCAGCACCAATGCATGCGCTTGGAACTTAAGAAGCTTTTCTTTACTAAAAAAAAGCTTCCGTAAAATAAGATAAGAAGAGAAGTGCCTTAGGACACCCGTTTATAGCTATGCTGCTTACCTATATAAAACAAACTTAATGCGTTAAATAACAATGCATTAATATTATATTATATGATGATGTCAAATTCGCCGCAAAAATTTCAAAACGTTTCCATTTATTTCCCATTCACCCTTATCGGGAATGGGAAAAGTTCACGTGAAATGTGTTCCGCTTTCTTTAAAGTTGTGATCTACAATTTTTGCGTTGTTGTTGTGTCAGTATACTATTTTCTAATTTTGTTTACCATTTTTTTGTTCACGGGAAATATTTCCCGATAAGGCGTACGATTAAATTATAATGTATTGTTTGTGGCTGGCGGTGGCTATTACCCGCCTTACAGCCCATCGGCTGTGTTCTCTTGTTTGTGCTCCTTTCCAAATCAAACAATTTGTTTCGTTTATTTTCGTACTCTGGTTTTAAGTACAAAGAAATCAAAACAAAAATAAAATTATAACTGTAATAGTGTCGATTATTTTTGTTACAAAAATCACGTCCTATCTCCTGTGTCGTGAAATAAATAGCATAGCTATAAAAAAAATTATATGCTCATTTTATAGAGAGGTAAACTTTATGTGTTTGTAAGAGATAATCTCCGGACGAATTTCTAAGACTATTGCAGCCAGTGTGACCAGATTTTAAAATAATATTAAGCTAAATCACGTTTGAAAAAAAGCTAAAATAAGCTAAAAAGTTACATTTTAGGCTAGAAAATAAAGCTAAACTTTTTTCCACTTATTTGATCACTTTTCAATAGTTTCTTATTGCTAAACTAACGTTAAATATTACACAAGCATATTTTTTTATTATACATATAGAATATTTGCGTAATGAAATTATTTATTAATTATTATATTTTAGATTTAATGAAGAACAAAACAAAAACTTCCCCAAAATAATCTTAAAAAGTTTTTAAAAATGTAAAAACATTTATACTAAAATACGAAAGCTAAAAAGCTGAATTAATGCTATTTTAGGTAAAGCATGGATCACACTATCTGCACAATGTACCGAGTTTCGTCAGATCAGTGAAATAAAGTCATAAGTAAAGATTTTGCTCTAATTTATCGACTTCTTGAAATACAAGGACATAATTGCGCCACACTGCATTGGTAATAAGCCCATATAGACTTATTCCAGAATTAATTGAGTAATAATGCCATTTTTTTATTGAGGTGGCCCGACGAAAATCGGTACATAGTGTTATCCAGGCTTAAGGCTATTTCAGGTTTTTATTTTAAATTAATTGATGTCGCTAAATGAACGTTCAACTCAAGTCAAATAATTTTATACCCAAAAAAATCAAAAAGTGTTTTGGCCACTAATATGAATTTAACTTTTTCCATTGGAATTCTAACAATTCTGCCATTATCTACTATTTTTCTTCTTTCCATTTCTGTTATAAAATTGTCGTATAATTTACATTTTGTATTTTTTGTAAACTATTTTACAATGCTAAAAAACTATAATTTTTATGAGTTGTTTATGTTTTTAATATATTTTTAGAGAACACGCAATTTAGACTAAAAAAAGGCTAAAAAAGCTAAATGAGTTTTTAAAAAAAGCTAAAAAATAAGCTAAGAGCTAAATGAAAATTTTAAGGCTAAATCTGAAACAAATAAGCTAAATTTAGCTCAAAATAAGCTAATATGGTCACGCTGATTGCAGCAAAAAAATTAATGCATCCTCTTAAAGGAAAAAAGATATTTGTTGTGCCGTTAAAATACTTAGGATAGGGTCGTGGGGCAATAACCCTCCCATAATCCGAAAATGTTTGTTACCGTTTGAGCAGAGATCTGTTGAAGCAAGAGCTTTTAGGGTTCTTGTGTTCAAAAGAAAAACAGAACTCTATTAACGTGAGCATGCTGTGCGCCTTCGAGTCCATTTCCCCCGTTTTAAACAAAAGTTGACTTAAATACATTTTTAGTTGATTAAGATTTTATTTTCAATTAAAATTTTTTATTGCAGGCATATTTTTTCAGTGTATGTAATTTTTCAAAACTAGGATCTAGAGGTTGGTAGAGGGATATTTCTTTCTCCCTCAAACTGGCTAAACCAGTTTGATGAAATTTAAAACAATGATTTACATACATATTGTGCAGTAACAGGCAAAACAGCTTAAGCGATATAATTTTGGAACTTGATTTTTTACTAAAATCTCTTATTTGCGATTGGTAATAATCGATTTTCGTAAAAAAAAATAAGTAAAATAATGGTGCCGGTTCAGCATTTTTGGCACTTATGCGTCTAAAAGAACGCAAGATTTCCAGTTTTGACAATTTTTGGTAGTTTTGGCGATTTTTTCAATCTAACGGATTTTTTCACAGCTGATGATCTTTACGAGAATAATTGATATTTACTCGTAAATACGACTCGCGCAATTTTTTACCAATTTTTTTTTAAATGAAAATACTTCTTCGTAATGTCTCTGTTTACTGAGTTAAAGCAAATATGTAATACAAAATAATTAAAGGGGAAGAGTATATTGATTAATTTTGCACTTTAAGCCTTATAAGTAAAACCAGTGCACCAGACATCAGCGGACAGACATATGCTTAAATATACAATTTTTCTTCTTCCTAAAATTTCAACAAATCTTTTATTATATTTTTTATTTTTTGACAATTGTTTTGTTATGCACAATTGAAATCCAAATACGTATCTCCAAGTAGTTTTACTTACAATTTACATTGTTAGTTTGACTGGCTGCTAGCCTGACACTGATTAGTGCTCGCAAAACATTACTTAAGAGTCATGGCTGATTGCAAAAGTGTGTTTTTTTTTTTTTTTTTTTTTTTTTACTATTTTGTGTTTATTTTGTTTTTGTAAAAATAAAAACTTTTGACATTTGACGGTAAATTATTAGCAACTTTATTACAAGTATCAAGCAAAGTCTATGTTTATGCTGTCACAATGCGAGCGCACTAACCATAATAATGTTAAAAAAAAAAATTAAGCCTAATTTAAGTTTGCCATTTAAATGAAAAATTTTCAATGATGATTTTGTCAGGTTTTTTTTCTTTTAGCACAAAAGCGAAAGTTTTGCTGACCTTTTCCGCCACACATTTTCAAAATGATTTTGCGCTACCATCATCATGGAAAATTGAATGAAACTGTTGATGCTTTGGTGGGATGATGTAAACTTTTAGCAAATTATGTAACATAAACTTTAAATTTTGCAACTTTGTTATGATAAATTTTGCCAATTTCCTTTTTAAGCCTGAATCATAAACAATTTTTTCCCTCATCATCTATCCAGTTTATTTTTTTGGTAAGGCACAAAAACACAGACACACATACACTATTATATACGACATAGTACATACGAAGTGGCTTAATTATTTAGCCAAAAAGGCCAGCAGTGTTAATTACATATTATGCTTTTTTTACGTGTTTATTTATCAATTGATAAAAAAAATTTTCTCTTTTACTTTGTGACATGAATGTTATTTAAAGCCGGTTTTTTTTGGTAGCAAGTAAAAGTAATATTTAAAATAACATTTTCTCCACACAAAAAAATAATGGACAATGTCATGAACATACGAATAATATTATAAAGCAGGCGAATTCATATCAGATGGTCTCAGGTTACTATTTACGCCGCTTGTAATTTGAATATCAATCATATTTCAACATACATATGATCTCCCAGGTATGAATTTTTCAAAGCAAATTGAGGTGAGTATGGATTGATAATGAGGTAAAAAAATAAGGTATACTCGGCTCAATTCGCTTTGAAAAATTTATAATGTAGAAAAAAGTACTGAAAATGTATATTGGCATCCAAAATAGTCACCATCGGTTGCGATCACCTAATATAAATTCGCCTTGCAACAAAATTTAATTAAGGCATATTCATATAAGCAGACTCGCCTCAACTCGCCTTAAAAAATTAATACTTTGAATGTCAGAGAAATATGTACTGACAAATCTAAAGGATATTAAAATTACATGCGGCGAAATTGATGACCTGGCCAGTTGAGAGCACCTGATATAAATTCGCTTGGAATTTAATAGCGTAGAAGTTCAGCCACATTAAACTTATAACTTAATGTTCAATTAACCGTGCCATGCCATAATACCATAATGCCTTAGCCATAACCATTGCCATAACCATTGCCATAACCATAAATATATTTGCTTCCCCTATTAGGTGTTGCCATAATCATAAGCAGCTGCTTATATTTTCATTGTTTATTCATTTCAAAAGTGTAACAACAAATATATCTAACTAGCAAACAGCTGTTTATGGTTACGGCGAAAAGCCAAAATTCATTATGGTTATGGCTAAGGCGTTGTTATGGCAAGTCACCTATAATCAAATTTGTGTTGCCCATAAGTTTGTTTAGAACAGCTGTTTTGTATGGTTATAGTTATGGCAAGTTTAATTTAAATTTTTAAAGCTGTTTTGCATTATATGTATACTTTTATTAAAATCTATAAAAAAATTTAAAACAAAACTGCAATATTAAAAATCTGCATTGTTTAGTTTTTTCTTTAAAAATACATTATTATTTATATGCCAAGATGGAGGTGCTGCAACTTTTTATTTTAAGTTCCTTACCTTCTAGATTTATTAATCATAACATATAATTACAGAAAAAACTTTATTTCTAATTGCAGCAATACGCACTTGATGTCAAATCATTGCAAATGTACGCGGGTCCGGTAACTTTAAATCAACAACAACAGTATAAAATACACTAAATAACACTTCCATAAAAATATAAAACTGGAAATTTAAAAAAGAAACAATACAGCAAACAAAATGTTGGATCGATGTGAAATGCCGGTATGTAAAAGAAAACTTTTCGAAACATTTTGCATGGCGCAAAATTCCTATAATCATTTTATTAATTGTTAATGGTTGCTCTCTTTTCTAGGTTCAGATCGACAACGACAAATGTCGTCGCGATCGTGATACCCGTCTCTCAAATCCACGCCTCGATTTGCCATCCCTGTGCAATGTGGCCAACACACGAGGCTCTTCGCGCAACCGTCATCACTCAAACAGCCATCATCATAATGGCTCTCAACAACAACAACCCCAGCAACAACAACAACAGCAGCAGCAGCAGCAACATCAGCAACAAACCAGCAATATTATACAAAACAATCGCAGTCCATCGCATGGCAACAATATGAACAGCATTAACAACAACAACAATAATTTGGGATCGCCGGTATCATCGAATACAGTGTCCTCGCATGGCAACTCATCGAGTGGCGAGAGGGGTTCATCAACAAAGTCGAACAGCAGCACGGGCAGCGGCAATTCAGGCGGCCGAGATGAAATTAAATGCATAACACCCATGACGCCATCAGGTAAATAGAATAGAATAAATAAAAAATTTAATGTTAGCCTCCCTAAAACAGACTTCAGTTGACAGCTCATTGAGGGCGCTCAAGTGTATGCTTCACAAAATTCCTCATTCAGCTTTTATTGCTTTATGCCACAGTTCCATTGAAAATAGCACATAGTTTTTAATTATGCTGACTTTTCCTTAAACAAATTCAAACCCAAACTCTTGTTTTTTTCTCCTGTGGGGAAATTGAGGTCAAGGTAATATTCTAGTTTTTATTTTTTTTTTCTGAGAGCGCTTTGCAAATAGTAGAGAGAAAAAATGAATGAATGCTTTTAAACAAAATGTCAAGTATTAATTAGGCAAATTTATGTTTTTTTAAGCAAACAAATAAACTAGCAAAAAATATTTAATAAATGCTACAGACACTTTTAAATAAGAGAAGAATAAAAAGGCCTGCATACTTGTTTTACGCTTGGCCTTACACACTAAAATATGCTATACAAATATTTTAGTTTATTTAATTTTATTAATTAATTTGTATATCTGTTTCTCTTTTTAATGTTTATGATTTAGAAATTGTTAAGAAATACAGCAATTATTTGACGGATATGGAATTTGAAGAGCTGCGAGTGTATAAGGAAATCTGGTATTTTGGTCAAAATGCCAACAAGAATTATTCCAACAAAGTATCTGCGTCTGCCACCAATTCGGGTTATGATGATGAAAATGGCAATTACAAAATTGTAAGTTAAAGTATTTAAATTTATTTAAATATTTCTTATTTGTATATGTATTTAATTTTTTTGTGTCTCCTTTTAGATTGAGCATGATCATATTGCTTTTCGTTATGAAATTCTCGAAATCATTGGCAAGGGTAGTTTTGGTCAAGTTATACGGGCTTTAGATCATAAGACAAATACACATGTGGCCATTAAAATCATACGCAATAAGAAACGTTTCTTAAATCAGGCTGTGGTCGAATTGAATATTTTGGACGAACTGCGCGAAAAGGATGCAGATGGATCTCATAATGTTATACACATGTTGGATTATATATTTTTTAGGAAGCATTTGTGCATTACGTTCGAATTGATGAGGTAAGTGGAAGCAATACGTTAATTTTTTTTATCAAAATCATTATAAAATATGAAACTTTCTTAAAGAAAAAAAAAAGCCAAAAGCTTAATAAGCGAACTTTTACAAAAAAGCTTTTAGCTTTCACCACGACGAGAGCACAATAGCCAATTAGATCTCTGCGAAAGCAATGCCTGCTGACTACTTTGTAAAGAAACAAGAACAATTTGTAAGAGCTTTCAAAGCGGTTTACTGGTATGGATTTCGGATTTTCACAGCGTTCAAGTTTAAAAATAAAATTTAAATTTAAAATTTAGCATTTTATTTTTAGTCGTCAATAAGACAATGAATGCACATGCGCCGGATGCATATATATTTTTTTTAAGAATTACTATCCAGCAAGCACATGGGATTCATTTCAAATTTACATTAAAAAGCGAATTGCGCGCTTGACTTTGTGTTTGCTGGGTAGCTCTTTCACCCTACGAATACTACTCACATGCCTTAAAGGTTCAGTTAAAGTTGACATAACCCCATCAATACAAAACAGCTGATCGCTACAAATTTATGGGCAACACTGTCTTTGATTATAGGTTACTCGCCATAACGTCATATCCATAACCGTAACCATAGAAACCCATTGAATTTCGAGTTTTCACCATAAACATAAACAGATGTTTGCCAGGCTTTCTACACTGTAATTCGAAACGAAAGCAAATACTTTCCAATTTTAGTGTTAATAACATACAAATTCGAAAGAATTTGCTTTTATTTCGAAACACAAATTAGACCCCTGGTTAGACATTAGGGTGGTCCTTAAAAAATTAAAATTTTTATTTTTTCAAGTCTCGTATCCCAAATCGGTGGGTATTGACAAAAAACGGCAAACAAAATACTTTCAAGCCAATCATTAAAGATTAAGGCGTGTCGCACGCCCACCGAAGTTTAAGAAAATGCTTAATTTCTAACTTTTGTCCCTTAATTTAATAAAATTGTATTTGCAAAAATAAATAGACCTATTTGTTGTTACACTTTTGAAATGAATAAACAAATGAAAACCTAAACGGATGTTTATGGTTATGGCAGCACTATAACTTACACACGACCAAACTGTGTTTTAGTATCATGAACCACAACTGTCTTTTAGTTGAAATTGTCAACGTGTTGCCAACTTAAAATATCAAGTTTGACAAAAAACAATTAATTTGTGAGTAAATTTAAGAAACACAAAGTTTTAGAAAATATATTTTTTTAGTGTTTTAGTTCAAAGAAACCATCCCAAATAGATAAAAATATGTATAAATTTATTTTATGAGGACGAAAATGTGCTACGTATCAAAAGAAAAATTCGTGGTGATTCCAACCCTCTTGAACTACCTAATGCAAGGTAAGGAATAATCAAACTAGGGAACGAATTCCTTAAAAAATATTTTGGTGGGTTTTTTTAGTTATTTCTGGCAGAACAAAGAAACGTTTTGTTATAAGTTGGATCGCCTAAAATCACATTTGAAGAAATGTTTTTATGTATGTTGCACCCCCGATACTGAAACTGTTAAAAAATTTTGTTATTAAGCATAATAAATATTTCTAGTTGAAAATTTTCCATTTTTTCTGCTTTTTATACCGCACCAACTTATAATTAGAAAATCACAACCACAGACCCAACTACTAAAAAGCAGTTGTGTATACTCAACGTTTTTCTCAACCAAACTTACACTGAGTTGTAAATGACGATACCAAAACACAACTGAAAAGTCAACTGTTAATTTAGTGGAGAATGGCAATGCAAATTTATCAATCCCAACCAAACTATTTTAAAAGTTGAAAACCGTGATAGGGGCATAACACTCTCGCAGTTCAACTTTTGTTGAGCAGCTTCTGAGTGTGGAGACAAAATAATTTCATGGCTCCTCTCTATTTTCCTTTTTCTCTCTGCCATAAACTTTAAGGCTATAAACTATTTTTACTCGTATAGCTTCTAGTTGCATAAATATGCTTACAGATTCTGCAGAATTTCGCAGTTATGAAGATTGAATAAGAAAACTTATTTTGCAAAACAACAAAATCATTTTAATAATGATCAATATAAAATATTTGAGGCACGTACATACATATGTAACATCTGTAATTAAAATATTCCTTTAACCGTTTTCATTGTTTTTTTATACCCTTCACCAAAAATGGTTTTTCTTCTGTTTTCATAAATATTTACATACCTATTTATTTTTTTTTTCAGTCATAAATATTGATTGAACTCATTACAAGACCATAAATAAACAAATCGTCAAAGTGCCATAATATGCCAATAAAAAAGAAAGAACAACAATATCACGACAAACGAATTTTCGAAATATCAACAGAAAAATATAATCAGACATGTAGTTTTTTTCTTCTTTCTTGTCATTCCTTTGCCGGCTGTCTTGTGTATATTTTTGTTCTGTCTGTTTTATTCCATTATCATTATAATAATATTAAATATGCATTATGGCAGCAACAGAAAAATGCCTAAAAGCATGCACTTCCATTAGATTCATATCAAACAACAACAAAAACAACAACAACAACGATAATAACATTAACTATATTTGCAACAACCACGTAAAACATGAACTTGAATTCAAACATTTGTCGTCATCGTTTGCATTGTAGTTTTGTAAATGAGGATGGCAGTGTAGTGGTGATATAAACAGTTATTGCTTTTAAATGTGTGTGTGTGTGTGTTTTAACTTAATAACATATATAAGAGAGAGAGAGAGAGGAAGAAGTAAATTGGTTTAGATAGAGAGGTAAGCAAACTTCCGAGTGAAATGTGGGTGTTTCAACAATGTTGTTTGTAGTCTAATTTGATTTGTATAGAATTAGGCAAAGATATTAAATATTAATTTCCACCATTTCCTATAGAAATTTTAGATATGTATATAATAAATAGTTTTTGCCATTTTCATTTAGGTATAACCGCTTAAGTCAATTTTGAGGTATTGATGAAAGTTCAAAAATATTTAACAAATATGAACTTAAAAAATTTTTAAGAAAATTTCAACATGAAAAATATTTTATTAAAAAAATATTTCTTATTTACTGAAAGAAAGTCATAACTCAAAAAATGGAATTTTTGGGTTAGTGATGCAGAATTAATCCTCACATCGTTCTTCATATTGTGTAAAAATTTAAATATCCTATTTACTAAACCAGTAGTAGTGGATTGCCGGTCCGGGCGTCGATTAAAATTGTGAAATTTTGATAATTAAAATTTTAAATTTCAGAATTTCAGTGCAAAATTTTGTGAAATTTTAAAATTTGCATTAAGGTGTTTAATAGGATTTAGGTTTTTTATGAGTGGATATGCCGACGGGAAAATCATGAAAATGATTTTTCCTAATGCCAACGGTAAAATTTTGAAAATAAATTTTTCCTAATCCCGAAATCAAATACTATTGGTTAAACTATTGCTAATAGTTAACTAATGACTGTGAAATTGAGCCTTAAGGGGTTAAGTTCAGTAAAGTGCAATGTTAATACAACATTGTCTACTCTTTTTATTTTTCGTTGATTTGCTTGTTTTTTGTCTTATAAAAGAAAACATCTCCTTTATAAATCAAATAAGTATTATATATTTAAATGCTTTTTTTTTACTTGTTTTAATGAAAATTTATTTTAAGGGCGAAGGTAATAAAATAAACATATTAAATTAATGAAATGAAAGAGTAAGCAAACCTACAAATCCTGGTTTTTATAAAATTGGGTTAACTTTACTTGATTGAAAATTTCAATATAAAATTTTAACTGCAAATAACTTGCAAAAATATTTTCTCCCCCTGTTCATATAAAATTTAAAATGAGTTTGAAATGTATTTTATTTAACATTTTTCATACAAAATACTCTTATTTTATTTTTTTTTACAAAAACTTTGAACTTCTGCTTTAAAGTATTAAGTTTTCTGTTATCCTTTATTTATTTATTATTTTGTAAACATCAAAAAGTTTGCTGTTGTTTTTTGTTTGTTTTCAACTTGTTGCAAGTATTAAAGAAAATATGCTTTTGTGTCTATTTTTATATTTTTCTTTAAATATTATATAAAAAAAAACTTGCTTTTTACATATTTTTGCATAAATTTAATATGAGCTGCAGGGCTTTAGATGTTTCTTTTTTAGAAAGTAAAACAAAGAATCAGCAAAAGTTAAACTTTATTACAATGCTAAGAAAGATATTAAAAAAAGAATTTGCAAACAAACTTTAAATGTAGTGATTAAAGAATGCATAGTGCATATTTTGCTTTTCGCAGTTAAACATTTTTTTTAGCAAAAATTATTTATGAAAAATTGTGAAAACTTTTTTAATGTTTTTTTCTAACATTAAAATAAAAATACTTTGGGCGCGCTTTGAAATTATGCAAAAGACTTGAAACTTTGAAATAGTTATACAAGGTGTTTCAATAAGAAGTTTCATTTTGAACAGGAAGCCATTTAAAAAATTTGCATTACTCAAGCTATAAGTGAAAACTACGCCTTTAATAAAAAAAAATGGAACGATACACGCTTTGATATTATTAAAATTTACTTTGTGGTGAAAATTTCACGGTAACAATTCGCAAAACTAAAGCAGTTTTGAGTCGACATGAAGCACATTATTGGCCAGCAATTGTGAAACTGGTGGACAAATTTGAGCTGTTGGGACAAATTACATTGATGTGAAGATTCTAACTAGTGCGCGTTGCATACTCGTACTTCTTGATCCTGACCCTGTATTATTTTTTTCTAATCTCCAAGTGGCTAAAAAAATTGGCAAATTATGTCACGTTTTATTTATATTTAGTTAATAAAAAGAGTATATATTTTTGTACGAAAGGATAAATAAGAACAAAGTAAAACAACCCCCAATTTACAACCATTTTGAAAGGCTCAGCAATAAATATTTTTGTAATGCCAGCAACATAAATAAAAAATTTATTTTATGAACAACATTAAACTCCAATTTATTTAACTCACAAATAGGGATAAAAAGTCAACAAGAGTCCATCATTTTAAGTAGACAAGTCATATAAATATTTACTAATAAAATAAAGCATACATTTAGGCTTTTCAACAATTATTACCAGGGAAACCGCAAATATGCAATTGCATGTTTTTTTTTCTTGTGTAACGATATTTATCCGTTTCAGTGCCTGTACCTGTATTCTGTAACTTTTTGCGAACCTAAAATCGTAATATTTATCGACATATTTATTCGCTTGCGGTAACGATAATGTGATTCTGTAATTTCTTTCTTACGATAGTCTCCAGCTTTATCTTACTCACCATTTAATTCAATATTATGTGGTGTCTCTGTATAGAAAATGTGAAAATAAGCGCAAAGCACATAGAATAATAAAGAAAATCACGCTGAATTTGATCTTGTGACTTAATTTTTTTTTCTTCAACCGACAGCGAGTATCGTTAAAATTTGTTACTGAATAGCAAAGTCGTTAAATTTTCGTCATATATATTATAGCGATGTGATTATCGTAATGAAAGTTACTGAATCCATAACTATAATCGCATCCTTAAAATAATTATAACGAAAATTTATCGAATTTGCTATTCATTAACATTTTTAGCGATATTCGCTGTAGGTTAATGTCAGCTGTGTCGTTATTTAAGCGACAATAATTTATGTGCTGTTAATTTTATCGACAAAAATCAACACAAAATATCAGCTGAGTATTGTCGTTGAAAAAAGTTACCGAATCACATAATCGTTCTTGCAAGCGACAAAATGTATAGACAACAATTATGATTGTCGGATCGTTAAAAATGACTGAATCGCACCAAAGGTAGAGAACTTTTTATGAATATTGGCATCGATTTTTAGCGCATATTTTATTCTTTAAAGCATATTTTAGCATATTTTTGACTTTTTAGACGCGTTTACGGCATATTTTGATACTTTAAAGCATTTTTTATATACTACGTTCAAAATATGTGAAAAGTATTTACGAGAAATGTTTAAATACGAATTCATAAAAGAGCAATATTTATGCATTTAAATAGAGGAAAAATTTTGAAAATATTATTGCAGGGTGTTCTACGTTCTTACAAAAAATGTAGCCAGTCAAAAGTTTTTGATAAACACAGTTGTTGCTTGTTGAATAAAATCAATCACTCTACAATTATCAAACTTTTTGACGATTCAATAAAAAATATTGGACATTAATTCCACTAAAAATTTGGTTTTGCTACACGTGACGGACGCTGCCCCGATTACATCAGTAGATGTTGGAAGAACATTTTCAATGTATACAAGTTTATTTGGATGTGACAGGAAACGCTTTTTATTTGAAAATCTAATTCCCAATGTCAGGCAGACGAAACGTCTAGAAAATTTTTATGAAAATCACTAAAAAAAATTAGTACCTTTCATATAAATATTTTAATCAACCCAGACGCTTGGGGTTGTAGAAACAGAGGGTAATTCAATATTATGTTGTTTGTTGCAATAACAATTCAAAACAAGAAGCTTGTCTTATTTATACAGTTTCAAAGTTTTAATTCTGACATTGTGATCTTTTTTGAAGTTGAAGATAAACTCATTTACTCAAACAACGTAATTTTCAATTTACACACAATTTAATGGAGAAAGAAAATTTTATTTTTCTCTCAAGAGTTAAGTAAACAAGATATTTGTATGAAATGTTTACACAATATGAAGAAAGATATGTCGATTAATTCAGCATCACTAACTTAAAAAATTTATTTTAAATTTTTTGAGTTATGACGTTATTTGAGTACATGAGTGAAATAGTTTTTCTTTATAAATTTTTTTATTTTAGTACTTTTTTATTTATAATATTGAATTAAAAAAATTTATTTTTAAGAGCATATTTTTTGAGTTTATAGTGAATATTGAAGGCGCCTAAACACTTTTTAAGAGCATATTTCTGGTTTCCCTGGTTATTACCGTAGGAGATATACAATTTATATTTTATAGTTTTTTTTTTAATTTAATAATAAATATTTCTAAGGAGACGATTTTAATGAAAATATCATATTTATGTATGCATATCGCACTTCTTCCCCTTGAAATTTGGTAATTTTCACTTTTTGGAAGAAAACGATACACGAGTACGCACAGTGGTCATATCTGCCCACATTAAAAATCCTACATTATTTTCTCTACTCTTGCGCAAAAAAGAAAAAATTAAGAGTATATAGTTAGCTGAAATGCAAAATGGCGTAACTAACAAAAAATTCAAAATCAAGTTTTTTTTATTTATTATTGAGAATGCCTTTAAACTACATGTCTTGACAAAATTTTGCACTTCTGCGATCAAACATTACGCTTTTATTGACAAAAAACAAAAGGACTAAATACAAGTTTGCTTAGTTTTTTGCTTCTACTGTAAAATTATATTTTTGTTAGTTACGCCTTTTTGCATTTTAGCTGACGATATGAAAGTTTTTTTTACTGTACTGAGAATTTGTTGATTTTGAGTTGACCCTTTTTAAAAGAACAAAAAAAAATCCTAATGCAATTTTTCCCTTTATACGCTTTTTTATCTAATCTATTCGTTGCCACAAAAATTTAGTACAAGCACTTGTCAAAAAATATATCGTTACCTTAATATAGAAAGGGCTTCACTCACTCCTTATTTTTTTTGAAGTCGTGTATTTTCAATAGAAGAACATATCTAATCATTAGATTCCGATGTATCGGAAAATGCAAAAATCTCGATTTTAAAAAAATAATAATGAGTTAGGCCCTTTCTATATTAAGGTAAAATGCTATGTATTTTAAAATTGTTTCACAGATTTATAAAATCCCTTCACATGCACAACGTTTTATGTGTCTTTTATACTCACTTGCTTTTATTGTCATTCTCCAAGTGTAATTCTAGTGCAAACTTTTTTTATTGTTATTTAACTGACCACAATATTTGAGCTTATGACCAACACTTAACTACATACATACCTTTAACCATTTACTAGATCAAACATGTTAGAGAGCAGGCTATCCTTACACTTATGCAATACAATTACAGGTGTATACACATGTACATATATGTATGTATGCAGCAAAGACAGGTAACAGCAATAAAAATAAATATTACAAGACCTGGTGCACGGTAGTATTAACAAAAAATAAAAAATAAAAAATAACAAAATATAAGCCAATCTACTACGACAATAATAGCAAAAGTGACACAATAAACATAATGTTTTACCACACAAAAAAAGTCACAATCAAATAAAACTACACCGAACCCTTAATGGACGGTTTAAGGAAAACAAAACAATGACTATGATATAAGGTTGCGCTTCTCATTTGTTTAAGTTAAAGTTTTATATAATAGCACTAATAAACGTCAATTTCAATGTATGTATTTTTAAAAATTTTTTTTTTTTTTTTTTTTTTTTTTCATATACATATTTATTTATTGTATCTTCAAAAATGAACTAACAATAAGTAATCAAATCTTAAATCTAAATATAATTATTAGGCCCGACCAATATCGGACATAAGCTTAGTGATAGTTATAAATAATACATAAGTAGTGATAATCAAAAAGAAGTATTTTTAAGCAGTCCCATCTGGAGTGTTGGGTATAAGAGCCCTTGTGTCCCTCTTTTTTAAGCGGATGTGTCCAGTAAAGCTCAAAATATTACGGGCAAGCGGATTAGGATGTGACTCGAGTTTAGTTAAATATTTGCCTGCGTATTTTGCAATTTCTTCACTCACTAGTGGCATATTTAAATCACGATGAATATTTGAGTTTTTAACGTACCATGGAGCAGATGTTATCAAACGTAAAATTTTGTTTTGCCTTCGTTGGATTCTCTCGACATTTGAAGCTGAAGCAGTGCCCCACAGCTGAATTCCATAGCACCATATTGGCTTCAAAAGCGACTTGTATATCAAGAGTTTGCAGTCTAGGCTGAGTGTTGAATTTCTGCCAATTAACCAATATATTTGAGTCAATTTAAGTTTCATTTGGGTTAACTTAGAGTCAATATGATATTTCCATGTAAGCCTTCGATCAAGGTGTATGCCAAGGTATTTGACTTGAGAATGTTGAGGAATATTTTGATTGTTGATTCGAATGGGGGAACAGGTATCTTTTCTTAGGGTAAACGTTATATGAACACACTTTTGTTCATTTACTTTTATTCTCCATAAATTCAACCATATTTCAAGCTTGGTAATGTGTGCTTGGAGATTGCGGGATGCCTCATCAGGGTTTTTGTGAATACTCAAACAGGCTGTATCATCGGCAAATGTAGAAGTGTGTATGTTATTGCTCACAGGCATATCACAAGTATATATTAGATACAAGACTGGCCCCAGAATACTACCCTGTGGCACACCAGAAGATATAGACTCGGGTACACTCATGATCTCCTTCCACAACGGTAAACTTCCTATCAACAATATAACTTTCCAAAAGCTTTTGTATGTTTATTGGTAGGTATGTCTTCAATTTTAAAACTAGGCCTTCGTGCCATACTTTATCAAATGCCTGAGAAACATCAATAAAAAGGGCAGAACAATACTTTTTTTCTTCAAATGTCCTCCTTACAACTTGAACCAATCTATGCGTTTGCTCAATAGTGCTATGCTGACTTCTAAAGCCAAATTGATGGTGATTTTTAAAAATAAAAATAAATTTTATTGTGTAGATTTTTAGGGTTCAGTACACCAAAGGTAAAGAGAAACCCTATTGTTTCCCTATGTGTTTTTCTGCTGGCCACACCAATGGACACTGAAACTTACAAAATCAAAATTAAAGGGTATTCTATCAGTTAATGTAATTTTGACAACTTGATGTAGGTTGGAAACCGTAAAAACTCTTGAAATAAAAAAATCTCCAAAACGAAAAAATCGCACAAAACCCGAAAAATTTCCAAACGAATAAAAAATCGCCAAAAACCAAAAAAATCGCTAAAACTAAAATAAATCGTCAAAAGCCAAAAAAATCGGCAAAACGCCGAAATTAAAAAAAAAATCAATGATAAAAAAATCTCTCAAGAAGCGAAAAAATCGCCAGAAAGTTACAAACGCCAGAACTAAAAATTAATAATATAGTCAAAAATCGAAAAAAGCGCCAAAACAAAAAATCGCTAAAAATAAAATAAATCGTCAAAATCTGAAAAATTGTTAATTAAAAAAAAAATGCTAAAAACTAAAATAAATCGTCAAAACCTGAAAAATATCCCACAAACGAAAAAAGCGCCAAACTAATAAAAAGCGCCAAAACTAAAAAATCGTCAAAAAACCTAAAAAAATACCGGGTACACACTTGAAATCTTTTTTAAATGTCTACATTAGATAAGATATTCAAATATATAAAATAAAGTCCGTATAGTATTACATATGGGCATTTCCACCGCAATGTCAACTTTTTGTAGCGTGCGACAGCAAGCAAATATGCTTGTTTTTTTCAAAGAAAACGAAACTTTTTTTTACTTCTTTATATATTTGTGTAGGCCGTCAGTAGCTCTACGTTAGGTAAAATTTTAAGAAAAAACAAGTCACGTTGTGCAGAAATACAAGGTTAATTGTTTACTGTCGCACGCGACAAAAATGTTTCTCGCAGAAATGCCCATATGTAGTGACCGTAAGGAACCATTCGTGTGTAATTTAAAGTCGCACTTACTGAACTTACATATTTTAAATTTATAACCAACTAAGCTCGTCTGTGGGGTATTTAGTGTATTTTCTTTCCACCCGTTTGCCTTACATGCAACTCTGTCACTTCTCTATTACTGCTATTTTTTTTCTTTACACCATATTGACAACTTTTTTTGTACTACTAAATACATAGAAAAGGTGGTAGGCATAGTCATATATTATATTCAGCCCCTAAATTGTGAACAATAATACGGGGAGGGGGAAAAAAAGAACATAGACAACGACAACAAATCTAGGTTATTGTGCAAATTGCCAGCACTTTTATTTTTCTATGCTAACGATTTGCAAATAAAATAAGCAAGGAAAACAAAACTATCTGCTACCAACTATTTATCTGATAAATATTTACCGTGTTGACCTATTGACATTCTTCAGTTATAGAAGGAAAAAAAACTACCAAGAATTGATACAGAAATATAAAAAAATTTATTAGTTCAAAAACACAATTTATATGCTGTACATAATAAAATAGTAGAGATATAAAGAAAAACTTAATTTCTGCCCACAAACAAGAAAAATGTCTTCATTATTAATTCATTACAGCACCATAAGGGCCAGTTTTACGTCACCACTTTTATTAGTGTTTGATTTAATTTGATTTTGTATCAATTTATTTATGTTGTCAATAGGTACGAGTAAATTCATTAAACAAAACAACCTTGGGTCATCATACTGTTTTAATTAATTATTGAGGCAAATTGCAGGGATTTTATTGCTTGTTTAGAGTGAAGATAACTGATGAAATAGATGTTTTACAAATTAATTAGAAAAATATAACGCCCATTTAGTGCAAGAACGTCATAGCTCAAAAGAAAACTAGTTTTACAGAAAAATAGTTTAAAGTTTTCAACTTACACACGATTTAATGGAATAAGATAATTTAATTTTTCTCTCAAGATTGGGTGGGCATTGGCTGAAATAGTTAGCACATTGAGTACTGAAGGTCCTGGCTTCGAGCCTGGTTTCCGGTAGTCATTAAATAACAACACCACGCATTTTTCTGATGTGCATTAGTGTCACTTTGTATCAGTTGTTGTAGGAAAATTCTAGTGATGAAGGCATACACAATGGTCACTGAACTACACCGGCTTCAGCAGATACTAATCCTAATAAAACATCTAGAGCGCCCTCCTCTACTGGCTACTAAGCACAGCTTAGAAACTTTAATACGCCTCATTGACACCAGAGGCGCTGCAATACTTCATTATTAAAAACGTGCAGAAAAAAAAGAAAAAAAGCAAAGTTGTAAAATAATGAAGCTTTCCTCTCTCGCTCCTTCACCACCTGTCTTCTCTCTATCAATATCTCTTTCCTAAAGAAGGTAACACCTAGTAATAGTAGCAGGCATTCGTTGCTTTAGTGTTACTTCTCTTTTTTTTAAAACAAAAAAGGATACAAGATTTTTGTATGAAATTTTAAATTTTGTTCAGGTTTTTCTCTCCAATAAAATTTAAAAAATTTTAGTTAGATGCTTTTGCATTTCAACTAACGATATGTAAGGGCTAAGATTAATTATCCTACACAATCGTAAGCCGCGGCGCACCGTTTGAGAAAATACAACCCTGCTATGTTGGAGTTTATGAAAATGTTCAAAAGACAACAAGAATTGATTATATCAGCGTTGAATTTTTTTCAAAATTATATCGCTCATTTGCTCAAAGAACGTCATAACTCAAAAAATGTTAATGTTGAGTTAATGAATTAATCAGAATTAATCATCATATCGTTTTGCATATTGTGTAAAAATTTCACATAAATATCTCGGTTACGCAACTCTTGAGAGAAAAATTAAATTTTCCTTTTCCATTAAGTTGTGTGTAAATTGAAAACTTAAAAGGCGTTTTTTGAAAAACTATTTTTTTAGTTATGACGTTCTTTGAGTAAATGAGCGATATATGTATATGCTTTGAAAAACACTTAAAAAATATAAATAATTTTTTGGGTACATCCAAGACAATTTTAAAGGGCCATCAGTGCGTAATATCATGATGCGAAAAAATGTCACGTGCGACTGTAATTAAAATTGGAAGAAAAATGAAATTTTCTTTTTTCATTAAGTTGTGTGTAAATTGAAAACTTAAAAGGCGTTTTTTGAAAAACTATTTTTTTTTGTTATGACGTTCTTTGAGTAAATGAGCGATATATGTACATATATGCTTTGAAAAACACTTAAAAAATATAAATAATTTTTTTGGTACATCCAAGACAATTTTAAAGAGCAATCAGTGCACAATATCATGATGCGAAAAAATGTCACGTGCGACTGTAATTAAAATTAAAAATTAACAAAGCTACTAGACTATATCAAATTAATGTAAAAACGACAATTCAGTGCCAGTTTTTTAAAAGTCCATAAATTAAAAAACAAGGAAAGAAGCCAGAATGCTGGGAAAAGGTAGAAGGAGTTGGAGGAAAAAATAAAATTTTTGAAGAGTAAAGGAATGCTGGGAAAAAGTAGAAAGAGTTGCATAAGTAAGAGCCGGTTCATAATCATAATTTATAATTTCATATTTATAATTTTGTAATAAATAAGAGCAATAGAGACAATATAAATATCATGATGCGAAAAAACAATCTCAAGTGCGACTGTACTGAAAATTTAATTAAAAAAAAATATAAAATAGAAAAATAATAATAGAAAAAATTAAATAATAGAAAAGGTCTGCAGAAGCTCATAATGCTATAAACACATTTGGGACGAACGACGAATATTTCGGTGCGAATTTTCGTCATAAAAAATAAAACAAATTTGTGCATATGAAAATGTACACAACACCCCCGTAGAACGAAATTTGTCGTGTGTGACGAACTCTGAGATAGGTTTATTTCTATTTGTACGCCGACGAACGACAAAAAAGAATTTTCTCTCTCTCTCTTTGCTTACACAATAACCAAATTTATAAATTATGAGAGCATAATTCGGTGAGTAAATTCGTCGTTATTGTGCTTCATACGACAAATTTACTCAGCGAATTCTTATCGACGAATTCGTCAACGTGAACGAAATTCGTCGTTCGTCCCAATTGTGTTCCTAGCATAATTTCTAATTGCATATTTATAAATATACAATATAAATATTATGATGCGAAAGAAATGTTACGTGCAACTGCAAAATATAACTAAACAACTTAAATAATTTTTGTGTAAATAAAAAACAATTTTAAAGAGGCATCAGTGCACAATATCATGATGCGAAAACATGTCACGTGCGACTGTAATTGAAATTAAAAATTAATAAAGCTACTAAACTATATCAAATTAATGTAAAAGCGACCATTCAGTGCCATTTTATGAAAGCCAATAAACTAAACAACAAGTAAAAAAGCCAGAATGCTGGGAAAAAGTAGAAAGAGTTGGAGGAAAAAATTAAATTATTGAAGAGTAAAGGAGGAATGAGTGCATACGTAAGAAACAAAGCCGGATTATGAAATCATAATTTAGAATTTCATATTTATAATTTCGTAAAAAGAGCAACAGTGACAATATAAATATCATGATGCGAAAAAAAAATGTCACGTGCGACTGTAGTGAAAATTTTGTTTAAAAAAATATATAAATAATTTTTGGGTAAATCCAAAACAATTTTAAAGAGACATCAGTGCACGATATAAATATCATGTTGGGAAAAATGTCACGTGCGACATTTAAATTTTAATGAAGCTACTAGACTATCTCAAAATAAAAAGCAATAAATCTAGTGCTAAAGTGATAATAATAATATAATTTTTTTATATCTGCTTATTTTCACTTAACGAAAACATTTTTTTTTCAAACCCTAACATATGCCATAGATTCGCTCCATTTTGCCATAACGTGACTGATGAACTTACAAATTGTATACATACATGTTTATTGAATATTTTATAGATTTTTTTTTCTAAACATAGCTTCCTACACAATATGTGTATGGCCACAAAAAAATTAATAAATAAATAAATATGCATATTAGAGGTTTAACCTGTTGTTTAAGCAAAAAAAAAAAAACAACTTAATTGATTGTAGCAAAAAATTACTTGTATAGGTGAGAAATCGTAATAGGGCATTTGTATGTGTGCAAGAATGTGTATGGGTGTGTGTGTGTGTGGTTTAATAAAACAATAGAAAATAATTTATGATTTTGCAAATGCAAACGTATGCAATTGCAGCCAATTGATGTCAAGAAATCTGACATTATCGCAAAAATTGCGATTCGCACGCGATGCACTTTTTTCTAACAAACTGAGCAGAAATCGCAATGAAAAATCCACACATACTTTTAGGGGCATAAATTGTATTTGGCTAAAACTAGTAACGAATGTGTATGTATGTATGAAAGTTTGTGCGTCAAGAGGAAATAATATTTACCTCAAACAAAAAAGTTTTTTTTCATGTTGTGGCAAAACAAAAACTCCAAGAACATGATCAAAATATTTAAGTGCATGAAACATGTTTTTTTTTCAAGGTCACATTTAACAGAACAGCACACACACACACCAACAAGAAATGTTTAACCAACTTTTAGGCTTTTATTGAAATTTTTGTGGAAAATAGTTTTATTCTTTGAAGAATTTCACTTTCTTTAGTTTTTAATTAGTTTAAAGCATGTCCTTTCTGTTTATAATAAAATATGTAAAACGAGACAAATTGTTGTTTTTATTAGCATTGATGTCTTACTTTATGTCATTAATTAGGGCCAACATTTCATTAAGTAACTTAAAAAAAAAGCAGTCAGTTTGAAAACTTTATAAGTTTCTTAAAGTTTCTTTTATTTATTACTATTTAGCGTTTTAAAATGATTTTATTAAATGTTAACACGACTAGAGAGAGGTTAAATATTTTTTCAAGTAACAAAGCAAATTTAATTGTGAGTAGTAAAGTTTAAAAGATTAAGCAGTAAACTTAAAAGGTTAAAGTTTAACACCGGCATTCATAAATATTTGGTAAATTTAATTTTGTAGGAGAAAACCGGTTTAAAGAATGCTTTAACTTTAACAATCATTTATGAATACCGGTGTAAGTGCCTGAAAGTAGGCATATAATTGTGAGCTTTTAATTATTTGCCACCATATAATGCAGCTATGTCCAAGCCATTTGCTTAATAATAAGCAAGCTTTTACAAAAGAGCTTTTTGCTTTCACAACAGCCAATCACATCTCAGCGACAACAATGTTTGCTGCTTACTTTGCAAAGAAACAAGAACAATATTGTAAGGGTATGTCATGAGTACAGTCGAATCCGCTTTAGCGCAACACGTTTTACTGAAAAAAATTGGATTACTGAAAGCGATACAAATCCCCGCACTGATTTTAAACGCAGCTAGTCTTATTCACTTCGATTTACCAAAACATCGCTTTACTGAAAATGTCGTATGACTGAAAACCAAAAGCAAGCTCACAACTACGTTTTGTATGAAACTTACTTCGCTTTAGTGAAAAAATAAACAATGACAAATTTATTTATTAGAAATCGATTGCATAACTTAAGGCTGAAAAAATTTTGGATGTTTTGTCCGTTAAAAAAATAAATGGCAAAATGTATTTGTCCTTTTCGCTCTTACCTACTTTATTGTATTTTTTTATTATATTGAAATTCGTGAAAAAGTTCAACAAAATGTGCACATACACAAAGTTAAATTGACGTAAAAAAATATACAGATTTGATATTAAAAATATTGTTTTACTGATTTTAAGCAGTACGCTTAATTGTAAAAAATTTCAGTAATCCGAACTACGTTTTAGAGAAAAAATCGGATAACTGAAAAAAATTAGTTTTGGTTATTTCCAGTAAAGCGGAGTATGTGTTTGGAAGTTTAAATTTATGAAGGCTTTAATTTTTAATTGTTATGCTTTTCATTAGAAAAAGTAAACGAGACCTTTGCAAAATATTAATATGTATGTATCTCCATTCTGCACTACAGCCAACACTTTAACTTTTTATTGCCTTAATGCTTGTAAATGTCAAATGCTATTTTTACAAATGTATGTAGTATTTTTATTTAACATTTAATGCGTGTAAACAACTGTTGCTGTTTTGCCACAGCCGTTGCGCGTTCGTGTCCTATTGTCATAATAATGGTTTCATCAACTTGTTAGACAAGAAAGCTCCCAAAGCATACCATACTTTTTCTAATGAACTTATTTCATACATATTTACATATGTATTTTTAAACACGCAATTAAATGACATTCTCAATTGGAGGGGAACATTTAACAACCAAAAAGAAAAGAAAAGAAAAAAAGAAAGTCAACAATTATTAATCACGAGTAAATATTAAGACGTACTAATAAAATAAAGTTTGTCATAAAAATAACAAACTAACTATGTATATGGCTAATAAACATTATGGCCTTAATATAAATTATAGCGAGCCATAACCTCCAAAAAAGCTTAAGCAACATAATTTTTGAAATGATTTTTTTTATTACGAAAATCGATTATTTATCATGGTAGATAATCGATTTTTGTCAAAAAAAAAAAAAAAAAGAAGTTGAATAAAAAAATGTCGCTTAAGCTTTTTTTGGCGTTTATGGCTCGATATCTCTTAAGTTTTATTTCCAACTGTGTTGACTATTAAACATAATTTTATAACAAATGAGTCTTGTATTTTAGTTTAGTTTAGCTATTAGTGTAAACAAAAATAACTAATTGCTGGCTTAAGATTTTTACTTGGTAAACAAATTTTATTTGGAATGTCAAAGTATCTTAGAAATATCAATATAAATACAATCTACCGTTAATGAGAAACTTTATTGCGGAAACCTTGAAATTAATTGATTGTAATATTTTTCTTTTGAACTATTGTATTTGTAATCGAAAGTAAGTAACAGAAGACGCAAAAATGAAATAAATGAAGGGAATTGTAAAACTTAGGGACAACCTTGAACTTGATTCGATACATATACTGCCTGGCTCACGATTTCGACAAGAAATTTTCGTTCGCTTATTTATATTGAAAACAAAAACAATTTTTCTTATTTTGTTTTTGTTTACAATATAAATAATCGAACGAAAATTTCTTGTCGACATCGTGAGCCAGGCAGATAATTTTTCATTTATCTTCATTTCAAAAGACTAATGGAAGTTCTAATAAGTTTTAATATGACAAAAGTTTGACAAACTTTTCCACAAAATAGAAATAGAGGCAGAGCACAGCAAGTAAAACCTTTAGTTTATAACCTTTTAAATAAAATATAGTATGTATGCAAGTGTTAACACAGTTGCACACAGTTGGCGTACGAGTAATTGTGTATGTTAAACTTCTCGTTTAGTTCATGTGAAAATTAATATACATATGTATGTAAATGTTGCTTGCAATCATTTGGCAATTACCAGGGCTCGAACTTTCATGCAAATTAATTTTCTTTGGTGATCGATAAAATGGTATTGACTACTTATATATACGAATTAACAAATTTTAAGTAATTGTCATGTGTAAATTGAAAACTTCAAACGCGTTTTCTGAGTTATGACATTCTTTGAGTAAATGAGCGATATGTCTGCTGAAAGAACATCTCTTTAAATAGTTGAAAAATTTGCCTTTATTTTCAGAAAAGAAAATACCATAAAAATTTTATAAAAATATTAATCAACCACATCCTTGATGTGTAAACATCTAAACGCTAGGGGGTAAAAATCTTTTTCACAATACAATCACAAATTTTGAGTAAAATATGCGATGCGTTATCAAATCGGTGTGAGCTACGTATGAGTGTATTAGTGTAATCATACGGACAAGAAATACAGAGGAACTTAACAGCTGCATAGAAATACACTCAACCGAATTTTAAAGCATACTTTAAGGAGCAATGTTAATTTTAATAGAAATTGCTTGTGAAGTGTAATAGTGTTGCCAGTGGGGATAAAGTTGAAAAATATAAAATAAATGAAATAAATATCAACTTTTAAATAAAAGAGCATTTTAAATGTCAAATATTTGTTTAAAAGATATATAGCAGGCTTTATAAAGAATTTATAATATTATATTATAACATATCTTCATTACGTACTGTTGCCTTACACTGAAGCTGGTGCACGACAATTGGCTAATAATCTCCATCTCATGCCAATTATTAGGGTGGAGATTTTAATCCAAAACTTTGCAAATCTACAGCCGCAATCTTTATCAAAATTTTTATTTGACGTTTTCCACTTGCATATGAGCAATTCTCCACAAACCCCTACAACTAATAATTCCACTACAGTAGAGTCAAAAATTTATATATCTTATTTTAGTTACCATAAGCCAATATTAAAAAAAAATTTCATTACTAGACGTTTACGCATCTCCCCTGTGATCGGACTCACATTGTTTTTTTTAATTCCTTTATAACCGAATAACAAGATTTAGTCCTACATTTCCTCTTTTTTGATTTCCTGTCCCAAGTACTCTTGCTATCCGCTTTAAAGCATTCACAGCTAAAATTGCTTCAAAACAGCTATTGCTGCTAAAGATGCGTGTTCATAGTTTGATAAAATTCAATTGCACTTTTTGTTCTTAAGAAACATTTTTTTATGGTTTCTTTCACTTTTCTCTGACAGCACTGATAAAGGAAAATTAAAAATGCTTTGAGAAAATGTTGCAAGAGATTGCAACTACACGCAAATGGTGAAATTGAGAATGAAAGAGGAAATTGTATTAAGTTAAACTTTTGAAGATGCTGATATAAAATTTAAGGAAGCATTTCTTAAATGTTCATATATTAATTCTTATATTATTCTTAACTTAATTGGCTTGATTTAAAAATACATGAACTACCTTTAGGCTTGTCCTAGTTAAACCTACGAAGAGGCAATATTTTGCATAAAGTTTTTATTCCTTAATAGCATACAAAAAAAATTAACTTACTTTAAAGCTTAATACATATGGGCATTTGCAACTAAAGTTTTAAAACACTTTATCATATATTCATAGAGAAAATGTAAAACAAATGTCATACAAAGTCACAGAAGCGCAAATCTTTTTATGTTTGATATTTCATTTGCTCATTTTTTTTTTGGGATAAACGTTCTTAAAGAGAAGCATTATCAATGGACTTTGGCTCTCTTAAATTTGTCTGAGGGTGTCACGTGCGACATTGAAAAGGAACACTTGTTATCAGGGCGACGAAATTATATACCGAAAGATCATGAAATATTCAGTTCAAGCAAAACTGATGAAAAATATAAAGATTTATTATCGTCGTATATACATATATAAAGTTTGTCACGTGCGACATAGTAAGTGTAAAATTTAAATTACATAAAAAAATTTTTACTTATCGCTCATTTACTCACAGAACGTCATAGCTCAAAAAATGGAATTTTTGAGTTAGTGATCTGGAATTAATCTTCATATCGTTCTTCACATTGTGTACACATTTCGTATAAATATCTTTTTTACTCAACTGTTGAGAGAAAAATTAAATTTTATTTTTCCATTAAGTTGTGTGGAAATTGAAAACTTCAAACTCTTTTTCTGGTTTTCTGAAGTTGTTTGAGTTAATGAGCGATATGTACTTTTAAATTATTTAAGTTTAGATGAGCAATCGGTGGAGAGAAAAATTGAAGGAAGATGAAGTATAATTATAAGACCATAAATTTAAAAACCGGGAAAGAGTGCGGAATGCTGGGGAAAAAATAGAAAGAGTTGGCTGAAGGAAAAATTAAATGATAGAAGAGAAAAGGCGGAATGACTGCATAAGTAAGAAAGAAATCCGTCAGAAGCCGGTGCCCCTGTGGCTGAGTAGTAGCGATGCTATCCTCTCAGTCCAGAGGTCGTGGCTTCGATTCCCGCTATAGACCCTGGGTGTTTTCCGCAGACAAGCTAATCGCTTCGCGGGTTGTGTTTGTTTATAGAAAAAATTAGAAACAATATAAAAATTATCATGGAGGAAAATGTCACGTGCGACAGTAATTAAAATTTAATTACAAAAATATAAATAATTTTTGGATAAAACACAAACAATATAACACAAACAATATAATAATAAAACAATATACATAAATATAATGATGGGGAAAAATGTCACATGCAACATGTCACATGCGACTGCAGTTAATTAAAATTAAATTTAAAAAATATAACCCATTTTTGGATAAAATCAACACCATTTTAAAATGAATTTATAATTTCGTAAAAAGAGCAACAGAATCAATATAAATATCATAATGGAAAATATGTCACATGCGACTTGTCATATGCGACTGGAATTAAAATTTAATTTAAAAATATATAAATAATTTTTGGGTAAAATAAAAATCATTTTAAAGCTACATCAGTGAAAAACAATATCATGATGGGAAAAAAGTCACGTGCGACTGTAATTAAAATTTAATTTTCAAAAATAGAAATCATCTTTTGATAATATCAAAACCATTTTAAAGATACATACATCAGTCCAAAAAGAAACTTATGTACTTGTCACATGTGAATGCCTTGTTTTTTGTAGTTATGTATGTATATTGAAAACGAAAAATTATTCAAAACCAAACTTAGCACCAATTATAGGGCTAATTCAGAGCTATAAGTTACGCATATGGTCAAAATAAAAATCAGCTTTATTTTGACTTGTTTTCCACTTTCATATATATAACGGTCGCGTTCGACATCATTAAAATGCCTATATCAAACCATTTTCAGAAAACATCAGTGGACAGTACTCTAAAATTAATTTATAATTTCGTAAAATGATCCACATAAACAATATAAATATAATGATGAAAAAAATGTCACGTGCGACTGTAATAAAAATTTTATTTAAAGGAAAAGAAATAATTTTTTGGTAATATCAAAACCATTTTAAAGAACATCAGTGCCAAAACACAACTTCTGTATCTCGCACTTGCGAATTCCTTGGTTTTTTTTGCAGTTATACTGAAAACGAAAAACTATTAAAAATCAAACTTAGCACCAATTATAAGGCTAATTTAGAGTTAAAGTTATGTTTATGGTCAAAATAAAAATTCGTTTTATTTTGACTTGTTTTTCACTTTCTTTAATTTTGCTTTCGAAATGAAAGTTAAATTATGCTTAACTTACCCAATCTGGTACACAAATTTTTAAGTTTATAGCACCATTTCGAATCTTGATTCCTATTACGTACGAGTATTCAAAACTGTTATTAAATTATTGCAGATCAATTTTAAGGCGTTGAAGCATGTTATCACTCAGGTTTTCTACTCTTATATTTTTTTATTTCAAGTTTATCCTGAGTTTAACTGAGTGCAGGACTAAATAAAACCTTAAAAACATAAGCAGTTTAATGATTGTGAAATATCTAATAATAACAGAAATGTTCATGCAATTTCAAATATTAAGATGAGGACTGTACAAGGCTGTTGAAATAAAATCTTTAATAACTTAAATATTATGTATGTGTCGTTGAAGCAACAGAGCATGATCACATAACATCATGTCATAACATCGCATGGCATTTAAAAAGTCGCATGACATAATTGTAACCATTGTTATCACAAACAGAATAGCATTCATTATTGATGTCATTTTGCGAAAATAAAAATTAAAATTAAAGCATTAAAAAGACAAACCCCCCTTGCCTAAGCAAACCTAGTTAATGGCAAGCCTAAAAGTATGCAAATTCATTTCACTTTCTCTCATTTGTGGCAATGTGTCAGGCAGCACTTGTTACATTATTTTTATCAACTAAATTTCCACAGACACAAAAAAAAAGCATTTTATTATTCATATGAGTAATGAAAGCAATAATACTCATATTAACAATTATTTTTATTATTAATATAACAAAATTAAATTAAGATATACATACATACATACTTTAAATGCTTATATACATACATGAGTTTAATGTAGCACGCGAATTTTTTAGAAATTTCCACAAGTAGACTCAAGGATTTTTCCCCAATTCCTTAAAACATAAAATATATATAATAAAAAATACTGTGGAAGGATGGCTTCAGTTTCT
The DNA here is from genome assembly GCA_944452675.1 of Tachina lurida. NCBI lineage: Eukaryota > Metazoa > Arthropoda > Insecta > Diptera > Tachinidae > Tachina > Tachina lurida. Next base: position 6,327,089 of record OX101753.1, read on the forward strand.
ATGTAGGTGAAATATTAAAGGCCAAAAATATGCCTGAAGGTAGGCACACATTTTTATCCAATATTTTCAATATTAACAAATATGATTTGTAAAATATGTGATGACTAAAAAACATGAAATTTTATAACTAAAACACATAAAGGCAACTAATAGGATTAAAAAAACACAAGCAGTACGTTTTTTCTTTGTATAATTACAACGAATTTGTGGTTTACAACAGCATAAGATGTGTTATTAATTTCTGCCCGTTTTATTAAAAATATTGCCTACTGTCAGGCTATTTTTTAAATCCAATTGAAATTTAGATTTCTACTGGGAATTCTTTAAAAAAAAGGCAGAGAAAAGAACCTAAACACCAAACTGAACTCATTTGATTAGGCAATTATTGCAAATTACCAAAACGTTCCGCCTTAAACAAGGCAATAATTTTGGAAACCTGAAAAAACTTCTCAAAACTTAAAATGCAACTAAATTAAACATTTATTAGCCAAAAAAAACTACACATTTACAAAACTTTAAGGCGCCTAAGAACTTTTTTTATACAATTTTAAAGTAACTTGCCAAAAAAATTAAGTTTTGCAGTGTATTGTAAGTTCGTTTATTTTATTTTTGTATTTTTCCATACTTTATGGTTTCTTTTGTAGAAGAGAGAGGGAAGAGTGTGGGCGTCTGTTGAACAGTTGAATTTTTAATTTGCTTTGCATGTTTAATAAAAATTTTGGCGACAATAAAAACCAGAAATAGCAAAAAAATATTCATGTAAAGGAGACATTTTGTAGGGAAAATTGTAAAAGTAATTTAGCGCAGCTCTAGAAAGCAAAAAACTTTCAGCTCTCATTCTATTTGCCCAAAGTAAAATGATTAATTAAGCGATAAGACGCAATACTACATATTTAGGGAAAGCCAACTAATAATGTCAGTCATTTAACAACAGAGCAAAAAATGACATTTGGCCTTTTCCAATTTCTAAAAGAGTTTAAATTATTAAAATATTATAATGAAAAGTAAATACGTGAATTTGTTTTTTTTTATTGAAAAAGAAGTACATACCAATACTTGAAAGATTTTAGATAAATTAAAAAATATATGCTTTAATATCGCTTTACCAAGAAATATAGCACTTGAGCTGAAATTTTAAAGAAATATGCACAAAAATAAATATTTCTCCAATCAACACCTTTAATTGAAAAAAATAAACAAAAATCTATTAAAAAGTTAATTGTGTCAATAATTAAATTTAATTAAAACTTTTAATCAATTAAATTTTTACTCAAAATTTTTAATTCAACTTTTAATGAATTAAATTTTTAACAACATTTTTTTATTTTAATTTTAAGCACAATTGTTAACTAAACTTTTCATCAGTTGAATTTTCATTCAAACTTTTAATCAACTAAAAGCAACATTTTCATTAAACTTTTAATTAATTTAATTTTTAATTAAAGTTTTAATCAATTAAATTTGTGAGCAAACGTTTAACCAATTAAATTTTCAAGCAAAATTGTTAATTAAACTTCTAATTAGTTAAATGTTTAAGCAAAAATTTTTAATTAAACTTTTAATCACTTACGTCCCTTTTCACAATCTATGGTTAAGAGTTAACTTTAACTGACAGTTCTTCATACAAAACTTGTAGTTAAAGTCTCTGTTATCTTTTAACCATACATTGTGAAAAGGCACGTTAAACTTTTAATCCATTAAATTTTCAATAAAATTTTTAAACAATTAAATTTTTAAGCAAAATCAGATCTCGTACTTTTTACCAGAAGGAAAGTTACGGAATGGAGAACACCAAAATTGGACGGTATATCACTCTCGCCCAAAACACATACAAAGTACCTGGGAGTTATTTTGGATAGTAAACTGACGTGGAAACCCAATATAGAGGATAGAGTCAAAAAGGCCACCACTGCTCTGTACGCATGTAAAAAGATGCTGGGAAAGACATGGGGACTTTCGCCTAATCTTACATATTGCACCTACACAGCGGTAGCTTACTCTACGGAATACTTGTATGGTGGAGGGCGACTGAGACGAAAGCATACCTAAAAAAGTTAGAAAACACCCAGAGACTGGCAGAACTCTGCATCACTGGAGCTCTAAAAAGTACACCTACTGCAGCCTTAGATGTCATGTTGGACCTTAAACCAATAAAACTAACCGCTTTGAACGCGGCATGCAAGTCCGTAATCCGACTGAGAATAACAGGACAAACCATTTGGTCACGGTAAATTGCTGGAAGACATGGAGTGTAGCTCGGACTACATAATTCCAGAAATTAACTTTCTTGAAAAACCACAGATCACTATAAGGGAAGAAGGCTATCTTGAAGGTCTTAACTATAGGGGGCATAGTTTCAATTTCTTCACTGATGGTTCAAAGATGGATGAAGGGGTAGGAGCTGCGGTTTACTGCCCAGAGCTCAGCATAGAGGAATCTTATAAACTTCCTGATTCCTGTAGCATATTCCAGGCGGAAATCTATGCAGCCAAAATGGCTGCAGAATTAGCTTTTACCCCTCAAACCATGAATGCGCGTGTGAATATATATATAGACAGTCAAGCAGCAATTAAGGCTATTTGAGCAGACTGTAACTACTCCTCCGTTGTGCTCATGTGTAGGAATGCCCTAAATAGGTTATGTGCTGACAGACAAGTACATGTTTTTTGGGTACGAGGACACATGGGGATTGAGGGAAACGAAATGGCAGATACACTGGCCAAAAGGGGAATCCAATTACCTGTGGAAGAAATGGTATATGTTCGGAAACTAATTCAGCACGTGAAAGGGTTCTTAGACTCTAAGATGAAGGAAGAAGCGGAGGAAATTTGGCGTGCGACGAAAACTTGTAAAACTTCTAAAATCATGTGGAGTTCCTATGATCCTAAATCGACTAAATTCCTTTTATCACTAACCAGAAGAAACTGTAGACTTCTAGTGGGGATATTAACTGGACACTGTTGGACGGCTTCATATGCCGTCAAAATAGGACAAATACTTGACGGCACCTGCAGGAAATGTAAGGAACCCGGGGTAACTGAGACAGTAGAACATCTACTGTGGCACTGTCCGGCTCTAAACCGCACTAGATATGATTGCCTTGGTGATCACACTTTTCGTAGTCTTGATCTTGTATTGGGAATAGAAATGTGTAGGCTGCTAAGGTTTGCTAAATCTGTGTGGGAGTCATTCGATACAGGCACCGCGAACTAGGCCGCCATACTTGCAGATTTCTTATCACTTTTGGGTATCGCTAAGGATCAATCTTGGTCTATGCGAGGTCCTTTGACCACCCAGACTAACCTAACCTAACCTAACCTAAGCAAAATTTTTAATTAAAATTTGAATCAATTAAATTTTTAAGCAAAATTTTTAGTTAAACTTTTAATCAATTAAATGTTCAATCAAACTTTTAATCAATAAAATTTTCAATCAAACTTCTAATCAATAAAATTTTTAAGCAAAATGTTTAATCAAACTTTTAAATAAATTAAATCTTTTTTTTTTAATTTTTAGTTAAACTTTTAATCAATTAAATTTTCAATCAAACTTTTAATCAATAAAAATTTAAGCAAAAGTTTTAATTTAACTTTTAATAAATTAAATGTTTAAGCAAAAGTGTTGATTAAACTTTTAATCAATTAAATTTTTAATGAAACTTTTAATTTATTCAATTTCTAAATAAAATTTTTAGTTAAACTTTTAATCAATTAAATTTTCAATCAAACTTTTCATCAATAAAATTTTTAAGCAAATTTTTTAATTAAACTTTTAATCAATTAAATTTTTGATCAAACTTTTAATCAATTAAATTTTTAAGCAAAATGTTTAATTAAACCTTTAATCAACTAAATTTTGAGGCAAACGTTTAATTGATTCAATTAAATTTTTAATTGATTATATGTATATGTATTTTATTTTTTTCAATTAATATCGAGAAACATCGTTTCTGTGTGAGGACTTATCTATGTCAGTTATAGTTTAGATTTTTTATGAATTTCACAACTTCTGTTGTATGACTTGAATCCCATTCGGGTAAAAAAGATCGAATTTCTATTTAATAAGATTTATTATTTCCTTCAAAAATTTTATTAACTATATATTTTTCTTTTTCATTCTCTCTTTGCAGTCTCAATTTGTACGAATTGATCAAAAAGAATAATTACAATGGTTTTAGTATGAGTCTAATACGTCGTTTTTGTAACTCTATAGTAAAATGTTTACGTTTATTATACAAAGAGAACATCATACACTGTGATCTCAAGCCAGTAAGTAGATTTTTTTATTTTTATCTTTATATTTTTGCTAAGCTAATTTTATGAAAAAATTAGACTGAATTTACATAATGAAATTTTTCATGAAATATTTGCATGAAACTTCCATTCATTTTCCTGAAGAAGGCGTGGAGAAGCAAATCAGATTAAAAAAAATGTGACGAATATGCTTCAGAGCCATTTTTTTCTAGAGATGCTTTTAAGAAATAGAAAAAGTTTCGTGAAGCAAATTTCATGAAAAATTTCATAATGTAACTAATAATTTATATTTTTTTTTTTTCTAATTTCTAGGAAAATATTTTATTAAAACAACGTGGCAGTAGTTCCATCAAAGTCATTGATTTTGGCAGCTCATGTTATGTTGATCGGAAAATCTATACGTATATACAATCTAGATTTTATCGTTCGCCGGAAGTTATATTGGGTCTACAATACGGCACCGCCATCGATATGTGGAGTTTAGGTAAGTGTCTCCTTTGATTACCATCTCTCTCTCATTTTAAATGGGAGAAAGAGAGAGAGATAGATAGAGAGATAGAAATGAAACAATTGTTTCATTTAAGCCTTTAAAGCTTATTTTTGCATATTTTAAACTTTTTTATTATTTTTGGAATTATTACAATACTTGCAGACTTTAAAAGCACTTTTTTGGTTTCACTGGTGATTAGAATATTTCCAAACAAATAATTAAGTGCTAAAATGGGATGATAGTTTAATAAACCAACAGTTTTTATTTGCTGTTAGCTGAAGTAGCTAGTGGGCCAATTGCCAATCGTTAAAATAATTATAACGAAAATTTATCGAATTCGATATTCAGTAACATTTTTAACGATATTCGCTGTGGGCTAATGTCAGCTGTGTCGTTATTTAGGCGACAATAATTTATGTGCTGTTAATTTTATCGACAAAAATCAAAAGAAAATATCAGCTGAGTACTATCGTTAGAAAGAAGTAACAGAATCACACAATCGTTATTGCAAGCGATAAAATGTATAGACAAAAAATTCGATTGTCGGAATGTTAAAAGTTACTGAATCGCACCACTGGATTAAGTAACTTTTATTACGATAAGCGTATCGCTATAATAAATATAACGAAAATTTATCGATTTTGCTAGTCAGTAACATATTTTGACGACATTTGCTGTCGGTTAGAGAAAAAAAAAATTAAGTCACAAGATCAAATTTATTGAATTTTTCTTTATTATTATTTGTGTTTTTCGCTTATTTTCACATTTTTGTAAAAAAAAAAAAAAATAACGGAATCACATTATCGTTACCGCAAGCGAATAAATATGTCGATAAATATTACGATTTTCGGTTCGCAAAAAGTTACAGAATCCAGGTACTAATGCATATCGCAGCGCCCTCCTTCGTAATTATTTGTAGCAATGAATCGTCGGAGAAGGATGGCGTTGGTTGAAGTAATTAGCACGTTGACTACAAAACCGGAGCTCCTAGGTTGGATCCCGGTCACCGAAAGTCTTACAATAACAACACCACACATTTTTCTGATGTACATTAGTGTCACTTTGTGTCAGTTGCTGTAGGAAAATTCAAGTGATGACGGCGCAAACACTGGCCACGGAACTACACCGGCTTCAGGGGATTCTAATCCTAAGGTGACATTAAGAGCGCCCTCCTTCGTCGCTGTTGTATAGCAGAATCATCGGCGAAGTAAAATAACCAATAAAATGGCTACTAAGCACAGCTTTGAAAATTTAACACGTCTCATTGACACCAGAGGCGCTGTAACACTGCCTTATTAAACAATAAATAAAATTTAAATAAAGCAAGGTTGTAAAAGAATGAAAGAACGCCTTATTAAACAATAAATAAAATTAAAATAAAGCAGGGTTGTAAAAGAATGCCTTATTAAACAATAAATAAAATTAAAATAAAGCAGACTTGTAAAAGAATGAAGCCTTCCTGTATCTCTTCCTTCACCACCTGTCTTCTCTATCACTCTCCCTTTCCTAAAGGTATCACCTAGTAATAGTACTAGGCATTCATTGCTTCCATGTTATTTATCTCAAAAAAATATTAAAATTATGCGGCTACTTAACACCAGAGGCGCTGCAACGTTGCAATACAAATTAAAAAAACACAATAACGGACTTGTAAAAACGAATATAAAAATTAACTATTTATCTGTCACCTCAACATCTTCACTTCCACTATTCCCTTTCTACTCTCACGCAACAAAGAGGGGACCATTGATTTGGATGCAAGTGAACTGAAAAGTTAGGTTTAGGAATCATTGTGACATGAATGTTTCGGAGAGACCCATATAAAAAAAATCGGGCGCTTTGTATTGATCGTTCAGAATTATTAAAACCTTAAAAAAGTATATCCATTTTACTATATTGGTGGCATTTGCATCATAAGAATAGAATTTTTTTCTAAATTCTGCTTCTGGTTTGCCAATTAGTTTTCTTTTACTCTTTTTTTAATTTTCTTCATATTTTAAATTACCAAGTTATTGTTTACTTTACTTGACCTTTCCTCTTATTCTAAATGCCTTGATTTAATGCCAGGGCTAAAACTTTATGAATTCATGCTCTCGCTAATCAAAATACAGTGAAATCTGATAGAGAAGACAAACAAAAGTGTTGCACGCACCAAGTTAAAATTAGTTTTATGCTAGAAAAGACATCCTTCTTTGCTTGATCCTACTGTTGAGCTAAAGGATTTTTTTAATGTTTATTTATGTGTGTGTGTGTTAATTTTATGAGACGACTGCTTCTACACTCTGTGTTTTTTTTATAATTTTCTAAAGCATATTTGTATGGCTTTCTGCATAAATATTTTTAATTATCATTTAAAGAATATAAGTTTCATAATTCTAGGAATTATTAAGATTAATTGGAAACAAAATATTAAAGCAAGAATTCCTCACATGTAAATAAAATGTTTGGCTTAAGTTTTGTTTTAATTAATATTTTTTCACAATTTTTCTGCGGGTATAAAATAAATTTTTATCACTTTCTTGCTTTAAAACATTAATTAGACATGTCGTTTTTTTGCGACATCTACTGAATCAAATCCATTTGCTACAAATTATGATGCTTTTAAACTTAATTTTTTCCATGCTTTTGTTTCAAATAATTGGCTTTTTGTCAAGAATTTTTTTTAATAGAAATGTTGATGGCAAAATATTTATAACAAATGACTATGAGAGTATTGTTTGGCTTGCCACAATACCATCATTTGCAAATTGCAAGATGGCGTTTTATTGAAAAGGTCCTCTTTGAAGGTCAAGGACAATGCAGTTGTGGTGGTAGGGGCTTTTTCTTCATTCAAATGGACTTTACATCAGATAGTTCTTTTATATTTAAATACTCTCAAGGGAAGCTTATAAAAATGTTATAAAACTAAAACCTTTAAAAGCCGTTTTTGCTACACAATATAGACTTCTTCAGAGGAAGGAGATGGCTGAGCTATTGGTTGGTTGGTTAGTTTACGTGTCTGCCCGCTGCATACCATTCCACTCGTCGGTGTCAACCTATTCAGGGGGTCTACTTTGTAATTCGAAACGAAAGAAGATGCTTTCGAGTTTATACATGTTATAAGCATACAAACTCGATAGTATTTTCTTTCGTTTCGAATTACACAGTAGACCCCCAGGACCGTATTGAAGTACTCGGACACGGTGATTGGTATCCTTTGCATTGAAAAATCTGTTAAGGTCACTTAAACCAATCTCTGATAAATTTTCAAGGCCATCTAGTATTTGGCTGCTTAAAAACTTGTGTCTAGAGAGATGCAAGGCTGGACATTCAAAAATTAAGTGGAATACTATCTTCCCCTTACCTTTCCCACAACTACGGCAGAGCTCATTATAACACAGGCCTATCCCACATGCATGTCTGACAATCGTCAGTGTCTCGACACGACTGCGACCAGAGAATGACAATGAGTACTCAAAAAATATACACACATAAGTTAATAGTCTTAATTTTAGTAACTGCGTACAATTATAATTGTAGCGTACACACAATTCTTACGCTCATACTCAGGATATGGATATTTAATCAGACAAAAAATTATACGTATGATACTCGGGATATTTATTCATCGTTCGCAACCCTATACATACATTTGTGTATATAAAATTGTGTGTGTGGCTGTTTGAAAACATGCTTTATATGTGTGTATGCAAGTAAAATAGCCCTGTATTTACGCTGTAGCCGATTAATAGTCAGAGTATTTTTTTATTCATGCGTATGATTGTAACACAGTCTATAAATTTTAGTTGCAGTTCTTTGTGCTGTTTAATTTATAAAATGAGTAGAAGCATAATTGTTGGATGTTTATAGTTATACGTATTCGGTCTAAAATTAATATGAACGTTTTTTATTTCTAGCTGTACGCATTCATTGTTTTTTTACGGCCAGTACTTAAAGAGTACTTAAAACGATACATTTGTGATTTTCTGACTGTGACGAGCTTTGAGATGTCCCTAAGATTTCGTTTTGTTAATTGTATTGAGCGCCTATCACTGTAGCAAAGCCACATTTTCCTAGCAACTTCACACGTGTCTAAAAGCTTCCATCTGTATTCAGCCTTATGGAGATAATGCTTAAAGATGCAGTTTTTAATCATATCAAACGGCATGGTTACCGATTCGGCTTTGGAAACGTTCATAGCAAATACTGCTAGCCCGAGCGTTTGTAGTCTGGGAAGTTGGTTAGGGTAAGTTCACCCTAGCCGCCTGATCTAGAAAGCACATTTTTGCACTACCTAACTAAAATAGTGGAAGTGGTATATGATAGTAGGCGCAGAGGTACTGCGGGCTATGGCAAAGATACCGACTTTTCCCTGTACAATCCTGTCTATCAGCACCATTCCCCGCTTCCCTTACAGTAAATTTTTTAGCGTGAATTACACTAGCTTGGTTAGGGAGATGGAAGGAGCATTCTGTCCCAAGATCGTCTGAGAAAACTCTAGAGCCGACACCGCAAACCATACTTGATCCGTCGATATATACTCTGACCTTGTATTCTCTTACTATTTTGCCTTCCTTCTATTCCCGCCTGGATGAAAGAAGAACTTTAAGCTCTTTATCAAAGTTCAAATGAGGCACCATTTAATAATAATATTTCTTAAGTATTAGGGGTAATTGCTCCAGGATTCTGGCATGAATATAATACCTTGATCTCCACCACCCATATACCACTTATATTGAGAATGTCGCCAATACATAAAGGTCGTTAGGAATTTGGTTTAATATAGCATTCAGAGTTTGTGAAGGACTAGTACGTAAATATCCTGTAATCCCGTTGCAAGCAGATCTTTGTATTCAGTAAAGTTTATCTACCACTATCACACTGTTTCTACAACCCTGACTATCGATTCATCCAGAAAATTTGTATAAAAATCACTCAAAATGATGAGTGATTTTCATTTAAATTTTCTATTCAAGTCGACCGTCCGCGTTGAGGAAACAGAGGGTAAATGTAATAAACTATTATTAGTTGAAAAAAAATGTTTACTCAAAATTAAAAATAATTTTCTCCAAAAAATCGAAATTTTCAGCGCCAGATTTTGCTTAAAATTGTATTATATTATATTTCCTACTCCATGAAATTAGTTGTAATAATATCCCTAAAATTTAAAAATTTTGTTTTTCTACTTCTTCTTTTACAGGCTGCATTTTAGCTGAACTCTACACTGGCTTCCCTTTGTTTCCGGGCGAAAATGAAGTCGAACAATTAGCCTGTATTATGGAAATTTTAGGACTGCCGCCAAAAGATCTCATTGCCACTGCGACCAGACGTCGTTTGTTTTTCGATTCTCGTGGAGCACCCCGCTGCATAACGAACTCAAAGGGACGCAAACGCTCGCCCGGCACTAAAGTCCTCTCACAAGTTCTCATCTGTCCTGATCGTTGCTTCATCAACTTCCTACAGCGCTGTCTAGAATGGGATCCTGCGGAACGCATGACACCAGACGAGGCAGCCCATCATGAATTCTTACAGCCGTCTTCCTCCTCCAGACACAGATCATGCCGCATGTCAACATCATCGTCGGCCAGCGGCCTGAACAACTCATCCTCGCAAAAATCATCATGTTACAGTTTTGCCGATATCTCACCATCGGCGGCCACAAACGGTGGACCCGTTGTGGCCTCCATAACAAGCACAACGACGGTTAGCAATGCTGCCATAACAACCACGACCAATAAATCTACACGCTCCAACAATAATCACAATCACATGTCAGCGTCCATTAATAATGGCAGTAACGCTAATGCGGTTAGCGGCAATAGCCATCATCATGGCTCTTCCACGTTACACCAGGCTACGCACGCTCAATCTTCGGGCCATTTGCCGGACATTAAACTAAGTGCCGGAGAAAAATACAATAGCATGCAAAAAATGGCTGTGCGCTCAAAAATCACTTCCTCCGTATCGGATCTTGAGTCCGTGCAGCAATACTCCCTACATCGCATGTATGGCACCAGTGGCGGATCGAATGGCACATTGGTGGGCGGCCACACTAACTCACAAATGACTCAGTCAGCCTCGCGTAAACATCTCATAACCGGAACCTTGGGTTCTACGTCCTCGGCCAAGTATGGCGGAATAGCCACTTTGGGCCACAGCCATCACAATGGCAATCACCATGTCTCGCAACTAAATCCAGCTCATCACACCACTGCAGCCAATAACAATATCAATATGTCACATTCTCAATCAACGGGCGATGTCTCGGCAATATTTGGGCGCGCTTGACTTCGTGCCCGTCCCACAAAACTAGAGCTCAAAAAATGCAAACTAGTCAATATGGTGGATTTTTGGAGCTAGAAGTGGAGGCAGTTGGGTTCGCAAGAAACAACAATAAATGAAACATAATAGATGCGAAGCAAGAGGAATTACTAGAAGAAGAAGAGAACTGCAAACAATAAATACCTTCTACGAAGCAGACAGGCAGACAGGCGAAGGGCCCCGGGAAAGGTTAAGTGTTACCAGAAAGCAGAGGATCGGGAGGAAAAAATAATAAAGCTGTGTTTCTTTTTTTATTATTAAAGTTATATTAAGGTGATTTAAATCAAATCAGAGACCCATTAGTTAATAAGCAAGTGATCAATATATTAACAGTTTTTCAACTATATCTACATGTGTATTCGAACATATAGATTTTAAATGATTGGTGTAATAGTTACAAAGAAAAATAACTAATCACCACAGTTTAGTGATAAGATAAAAAACCCCCATAAAAGCATTAGAGAGTTATAAAAATAGTCGATTAAGTTGAAAAAATAATTGCTCAATATAAAGTAACGAAACGGTTTTATCAAACAAAAAAAAACATTAATTATAATATTCAAATAAATAGAATATATGAATAGAGGATTAGCTTATCATGAAGATGATTTTGAAAAAAAAAATGTTCAATATTTTCTAGTTTAAAAAATCGAAGTTGCAAGTAAAAAAGCACATGCTCAGTAACAACTAAACTTCATGTTGAGTATTTCAAGGAAGTTCTGTGCAAAACGAACGGAAAGTTCAAGAGAGAAGTAAAAGAATGTTTTAAGTGCTTGACTTCTTCACTATGAAAATGATTGTGATAAATTCCATAAGCAATAAAAGTTTGATTAAGAGAAATATGTAGTATATGTTTTAACAAATTCACCAGAAGACAAACTTTAAAAAATGTTTCTAAATTACCTAAATTGTTTGGAACTAATTAAATGAGGAGCACAGTTTACAATTTTAATAAATTTATAAAAAGAAAATACATACGAAAATTGCTATTTAGTGTGTCATGATTTTTTTATGAACGAAGAAGAAAAACAAGCTAATTCAGAGTGGTGAATTTATTAAAACTAATATATTTGCTCTATAACAATACTTCTAAGGCTTAATTTCCATTGTAAGAGATTGCAGGCATACAAGTCATGAGTTTTGGAGTAGGAAAATTCAATATATGCACCATGGTGAGTATCTGTGAAAATTCACCACTAGCTAATTTCTTCTCATTTTCATAGAATAATGCTTAATATGTCAATAAAATCAAATTTCTATGCTTTATATGGCGATACAGACTCATTCTATATAGTGGTGAATTTTATAAAAATCATATATTAAGCAATTATATTAAAAATTGAAATGTATGCTTGAAAAGATGCATCTCTGGAAAAATTTAAACATGTAGGACCATGATTTTTGGGAAATAAACAATTTTATTTAGTAAAGGCATTTGTTCTAAAAAAAATTTACTAAATGCACAAGTTTCTTACCATGTAAAAGCTTGATATTTTTAAAAATTTTACCAATGAATTTTTTTTCAAAATCATTTCACGGTCGCTTTAATTTTCATATACAATATTTAAAAAAAAAAATCCATGACAATGTAAAAATATCATAAATAACAAATTCCCCACCCTATTTAAAAAAAGAAAGATGACAGCAAACTGTGGTGAGTTTTTTTTCGTTGTTTCCTTTAAACTTTACTATAATATAAAAAATTTATAAAACGTAGTATAAATGTCTATAATATTAATAAAATTTCAAGAAGAAAAAAAACTAGACCAGTAAATGTTATAAACAATTTCAAATAAATTTATCATTTCATTGCCAATAAATATTTAATAATGATTACAAAAAAAAAAAAAAAACAATTATACTATGTTAAATATTTAAATTAAGAAAAAAACTTTAATGTGTAGTTTCCCCCCCCCCCCCCTTCTTTAAACTATAATAATAAAACTAGTTTTAATATATCATTGAAATATTTCAATATACATAGAAATATTTAATCATCAACATACATATTATAGAATTTATATAAAAAAAATAGAGGACTGTTTTACAAAATTATATTTAAATTAATTTTTTTTTGTCTATATATCATTTGCAATTTAATTAAGTATCTGGAGTAAAGCACTTTGGATCGTTTTAATTCCTTTTAGTTTAATTTAAATTATAATACAATAATTCAATTATTTTTTAACAGCAAAAAAAAAAGCAAATAAACGAAAATTGTGTTCGAATTTTAATTTAATAAAATATTTGTAATGTCTATTTTAACTATACACACTTACATACATACTATCAATAATAATTTTCAAAATACATATTAATTATGTACTATGCAGTTTATACATACATATATGTATACATTTATATACTATTCTCTATATATACATTAATATACAAACATACTTATATATAAATTATCTTTAATATAGTGTTAACGTATAAATTGTATTATACAAGAAAATCAACAAATATATAATATCAAAACAAAATTACAGAAAAAGAAAGCAAATAATGTTAATCTTAACAAAATAAAAATTATTAAAAAAAATATCTTAAAAGAAAAGTGTGTAGACGTTTTTATTATGAAATCAAAAAGTGAAATGAATTAGCATAAAGAGAACTACCTTAATGATTACACCTCAAGACAGTGGTGAATTTAAGCTTTCCGCACAAAACTTTGCAATTAGTAAAACTTATATTAGCAGCCCAATTCACAATCTCGTGCAAATAGTCTTGCATCGTAGCGTGTGCAAAATGACATAGTATATTGATACTCACCACTTAAAAGTTCTTAGTGGTGAGTATCAATATACTATACCATTTTGCACATGCTACGATGCAAGTCCATTTGCACAAGACTGTGAATTTGTCTAGTGTGTTTACGGGCAAAAATCTAGTAGATTTCCCATGCAAAACAAAATCTATTTCGTCACTAGATTTGCTCGAAATCTACTTCAAATCTGGTGATGCAACTATGGTTTTTTTGAAATTTGTACTAAAAAGGTGCTTAAAAAGGTTTGTGAATTGGCTACATTAAAGATGTTTGGTTGTGGCTTTGGAAATTTTTCAGTTAATGGGTTTTGTTTTGGATAAAAAATCTTGATATATGTCAAAAAGAAACTGTGTGTAAACGGTTCAGATTCTCATAAAAATTTTAATTGAAATCTGCTAGATTTTGTGCTGCTGTAAATGCCCCATAATGAAACATTATTCCATGAACCTTCTTCTTCTTCTCTAGAACTACTCTATAACTTTCTTTTAGTAATGGAAATTCAATTTTAAAAACATATAAGTCCGAACAACTTTAATTATGTTTCGAATTACGAATTAAGAGAAATAAATATTAAAATATATTTTCATAAGTTATACTCTAGTTGATTGAGGTTCAATTTAAAAAGGGTTTCATATTAAAATAAAATTAAAATTAAGAAATAATTTTAACATTTTTCCAAACAGATTTTGTTGTAATTTATAATTTCCATCCAACAAAAAAAGCGCATACATAGAAGTTTTTCTTCCTAATCAACGCAAAGGATTTAAGTTATTGCCTCTTTGGACTTTAAACTATAATATTGCAACAGCTTACAAATCACTGCATAAACTTGCCACCATTTCATATGCATGTATGCATGAATGTATTTAATTTAATACTGACTGAATGGGAATTATATCATACATTAGCATATAGTCCAAGCAAAGCAATGAAAAAAAATTAATCCACAAACTACTTTTTTCCCATAGTGCTGAAAATGTGGCCAAAACAAGTCACCCTATCGGGAATAACGAGTGGAAAATTTCTTCCCATGAAATTTTCACCCCCTCGAAAAAGAAATGCTATCGTGAATCTCCCCAGAAATGTTTTCCCCGCTATCAGTACCAGTGAATGTAAAAAAAGAGAAGAAAACTTTGTAAAACGTAAACATTAATTGAAAATTATTAAATAATAAAAAGAATTATACCTAATGTACATTAGGAATTTTTTTCATGAAATTAAGTGAATGAACATTTTTTATTTGTCAACAAGAGGCCTTGGGGAACAAATTACATATATCATAAAAGTTGCCAAAAATGCAACTGAGATTAAGTTTGCGTCCTATTTTATATAAGATTCTCTTTTATAGCGCTGCAATTAGCAAATAGAAAAAGTTTCGTGCAACAAGATTCTTTAAATTTCATTAAAAAAATGCTTCATGTAATCAGGTGTTACACAAATTTTAGGTTCCCAATGAATTTTTTTTTAACTTTAAATATTCTAACTGCAGTGGAAAAAATTCTTTAGTATGCCACCGCAGTCTACGGCCATAAAATTTACTGTTTTTGAACCAAAGATGTTCATGAGAAAATGTATTGCAGGGAATTATTGCTAACAATCGTGAACTTTATTTACTAATATTGTCCTAAAAATAAATATTTTTAACTTTTAATATTCAATTCGAAGGAAAATATTGAAATTATGGGATGTAATAATTCAGTTCGCCTGTAAAAATAAAGTGAACAAAACCAAGGGAAAAGCGAAAGAAATACCCGTGAATAATATTACTCATGATAAAAGGGGAATAAAAAAACGGGAAAGATTTCTAGGGAAAAAATTTTCACGTAGGGGTGAGTATCAATTTTTCAGAGGTTATGCATTATAATTTATTTTCATATTTGTATGGAAATTGAAAACTGTAAAGTTTAAACTCATTTCCTGAATTATGAAGATTTTGCATCAAAGGAGAGATATTGCGGATTTTTTTTTAACTACCAGCAGTTTATCTAATTGACAGTTCTGACAATTATCACAGCCATAAAAGGAGGTCAAAGAGGCATGGTAATACGAGGTACTAGCTTGTTGATATGTTTATCGTTATTCTAAAATATCAGAAATATGATACGAGTATTAACAAAAAAAAAAAAAATACAAAATTGAAATGTCTCAAGACAGTTCTTGGGAATTTACGGTTGCTATGTGGCATTGCCAGGTTTGATTCCTGCATTTAATCTTTCATTTCGGTACAACAGAAGCACAACAGTGTTGCCAGAAAATTATGATGGGAGAATGATAAATCGGTTCATAGTTTCTGCTAAAATGTATTACATAATTAAAATTATGGATTTTAAATTTACATATATAGGTGTCCGTCGTTCCTACAAGGAGCATTGGGCCTCAAATTTGCATAAATATTTTTTTAGCCGTTTTTTGAAAAACTTGAACGCTTTTTTAGGAAAGGCTATGCTTAATTTAGCAGAGAAAATGGTAAAATAGCAACAATGAACTACACTTTTTACGTTCCCTTGCGATTGGAGGAAAGCTCCTCGTATTTTATTTTGGTTTTCATTATTATTTATTGATTTTACAACAAATCGAGAGCGCATAGTACTAAAAGAAAAAAAGCATGGAACCACTCTAAAAAGTAATCTTAACAGCAGCTTTTCCATGTTTAAAAGTTGAAACTGAAGATGGCAAGACCTTAGATGAAAGTTAATAATAATAATATTAATGTTAATAATAATAATGTTAATAATAATAATGTTAATAATAAATAAAGTTAATAATAATAATGTTAATAATAATAATTTGAAACTCAGGGGACCAGAGAAAAAGTTCCGATAATCGTGAGTTCATATTAAAAAGAGTTTAGAGCTCATTTTAATTAAAAACGCAAAACTTCTGACAAATGTAGAGATTGTCGAGATATTCAAATTAACGAGTTTCAAATTATCAAGAGTCAGCTGTATATCAGTTTGTTGCAACACTAAGGGAAAATGGTCAAATTGAATTTAGTTAATTTACAATTTAGCATCGAATACAAGATAACACGTTAAGCTCCTCAAATTCTATGATTTACTTTTACGTCACGAAAAATTATGATGTTCCTCTAGAGGAATTAGGGAAGTTTGTCAAGAAAACGTATTGTTTATGAGGCTAAAAAAAGTAGCAGATAACTTTGACAAAAAAACATCAACACAACAAAATATCTTGTAGACTCAATTCTTGAGAGAAAAACAAAATTTTAATTTTCCATTAAGTTGTACGTAAATTTAAAACTTTAAACTCGTTTTCTGTCAAACTAGTTTTTTGTTTGAGTTATGACATTGTTGTAGTAAATGGACGTATATGAGATGGTGGTGAATGTCATGAGTATTGAAGATATAGAATTTTCTTATTGATTGATCATGAAATTATAATATAATTTTGAGGATTGTTGGTTTCTAACATATTTTATATTTTTTTTTTTTTGTTCTTTCTATTCAGCACTTTTAGGAGTGTGAATTGGTGAATGTGATTTCCCATTTAGAGTGAATTGGTCGCTTGGTGAGTGTGATATAGAGTGAAGTGAATTGGTTGCGTGGTTTCCCACGTAAAGAGAATTCGCCTGGTGAGTGTGATTTGTGAATTCGGGTGTATTGGTCACTTGGTGAATGTCATTTCATTTACAATAAATTGTTCGGCATTCATTGGAAATTTTCTTAATTTTAATTTTATTTAGAATTTTCTAATTTTTAAATTAAAATTCTAATTTCATTTAGAATTTTCTCAATTTAAAATTAAAATTCTCATTTTTATTTTCAATTATCTTAATTTCAAATTCAAATTCTCAATTTTAGCCTGGTGCGGAGTTCATACGGAGTTTCAGGTAATCATACAAACTGTATGTAAAAAAAATTACGGAAATTCTGGCTAGTAAATTTCATAAAGAAATTTCCATTCGCTAGTACGGACTTTCAAAAGAAAAATACACAGAATTTTTGAAATGTATTGCTATCTTAGGGATCTATAAATATAAGTGGAGACTTTTTTCAGTCAACTGAAACAAAAAGTAATGTTCAAACAATTGTTTGGTCACGGAATTTTTGATATTTCTAATTTTTATCAAATTGTAATTAATTTTTAGCGTTTTTGTGCGTTGTAAACTCAAAAATAAATGAATTTTTGTGTATGCAAACATAATTATACACAAAAGGCTACACCATTATTTTTCCGTGTAGAAATAAATGTAAATTTACAAACGTGAAATTTCGTAAGAACTCGGTACTGGGCTTTACTCATTGAAAATCTTATTTATATTTGGAAATTCCCCAATTTTAAAATTGAAAATCTCAAGTTAATTTAAAATTTTCTCAATTCAAAATTGAAATTCTCATACATATTTATTTTAATTTCAAATTCTCGAATTCAATGAAAAATGTGTAGTCTTGTTTTAAAATTAAAGGAAATTCTTGCTCTTTTTCCATTTGATTCCATCGAACCGAAACGGCAACGCTGCTAATTCGTACTACATACTTGAATTGTTCACTGCAAAATAAATCATAGCATACCTTAGGGCTGTTCATATTGAAAAGTCTACACATTAAGAAAAGCTCATGGATAACAAATAAAACCCGTTAAATAAAAACTTAAAAAAGATAGAAATATACTTTAGGGTACGAATAATTATAGCAAAAGTACACTGTAAGAAATTATGTACATATAGTGCTATTATTAAATGTGATTATATAAGCAATGATATAATAACAATCCAGTCTTGCCACTTGAAAGTAAAATCATAATGAAAAAAAAAAGAGTATATAAATAATTTATAGTAAAAAGGGCCAAAGTTCACCAGATATAATTAACACAAAAAACATTTTTATTAAAACCTGTACATTTAGCAGGAAATTGTGGGTCAGCAAACGTGTAGTATATTAGAATAAATGGGGTTTTATTTTAACAACAACTAATTATAAGTTAATATTTAATTGTTACATAAACTTTTTATATAAAAAGTACAAATACTTATTTAACACTTATAACGATATAATAATAATAATAATAATAATAGTAATATTTAGTTTAAAGAAAATATTCAGTATCGAAAAAAATTAGTTTCCCCATATTACAAAAATAGATTTGTGTGTGAAAGTTTGTTCTAAAATTTTTCCTAGTTTGAAAATTTCTTATCTTTTTTTATAAGACCTGAAGTGTGCATTAGTACTTAAGCATTTGTTTAATAAAATATTTTTCACATATTTACACACATGTAAAACAAACTTTATTAAAAAACTATGCAATTTTTCGCTCTAAACTCAATATATAGATACTCATATCATTAATATTAATACAAATGAATTAAAATTATACAACTGTAGTAATGAGCCAGTCTTTTTCTATAATCAATAGACTTAAGCAAATTGTAATTACAACACCACCGCCACCGCCACCATCAAAATCTTCGTCATCATTTTGTTACAAAACATTTCCATCCGTGTAAAATGTGGGTTACAATATGTATTAAAGTTTTTTATTTTTACAAATTAACTATTTACTTTGATTTTAACATGTAATACAAATAGTAAAATGTAGTTATTTGTCTATTAATATGGATGAAATATTCAAACCCATAAAATGAATAAAAAAAAAACGAAAGAAAAAATCCCAAATAGGTTTTACTGCAAACAAAACGAAAATCTAAAATAGTTTTTATTATAAAATAACTTTCAAATAAAATCAAAAGTAAGTAAGAAAAAAAAACAACATTATTGAATTAACAACCGATACAAGATGTAACAAACAAACCAACAGTTAATTATTATTGTAATAGTATTTATATTAAGCCCCAAACAGAAAAATCTGACAAGTCATAATAAAAAATACCAAAAATAAATAAAAAATACAAAACAAATTAATAAAATTTAACAATAAAGAGAAATATGTTATGAAATATTTAATTAAAACGATATCAGTGTTAATCATTATGGGAAAGAAGTTTGGACAGGGCAATTAAGGTCTTAATAGGCTCATAAAGAAAGGCAAAGTATGGGTTAGATCAGAGCAATTACATATATGATTTATTTTGAAAAGTTTTGAAATATGTATCTAATCAATTATTAATGAGTCGACTGATTAGTCAGCAAACATTCACAAATAAATAAAATATTGCGGCTTGAGTTACAATAACGGAAATTGATAAAAAGAATTAAAAAAAAAATGAAATCATAATGAAACTGTTTTTTTACTTGAAAAGTAAAGGGACAATTAGAAAAAAATCTAAAGGCCAGCAATTTAAATTTCAACCAAATAAAATTCAAGTAAGTTAAACATACGAGTCATGATTGGGTGCGTACTCGTTTCTGGTCCTTCAAGCCATCATCAAGCTCTAACATCAGCGTTAATGTCATTTATAAAGCAAATGGAGCACCAGTGCAGCTTCAGCAGCTTATCTCTGGCTAGCGAAGAGCTTTTTGAAGTCTAAACCAAATTTATCCTTATCTTGCTTTCCCCCGAACAACAATTTGCTATCGTGAATTTCCTGTGAATTTTTGTTCTTTTCGAAATATACATACATACATATACATATACATGTACATAGCTTTGTTACAACTAAACAAAGTTAACAGATTGCTGTTTCCTTAAAGCCTTTGATGTAACCTCCATTTTCTCGTATCTTTTGCAATAATATTTCAAGTTGCTTTTTATTTGTTGAATTACTCTTAAAAATTAAATTATTCCCCCTTATTGTAAATGGCGTCGTCGACGTCACATCAACACCACAGTAAATATTGTCACGTGTCTACTCTTTATCGGCAACAATTGGCTCTTATTGACAATCTCTTACTAATCTCTAAGGCTTTGTAAATTATTGTAGCATGTTAATACTCGTAGTAGTCAATTCTTGTCGACAAAGAGTGGGCAAGTGACAATTTTTACTGTCGTCTTGGTGTGACGTCGACGACGCCATTCGCAATAAGGGGTCTTATTTAAAAAATCAATAATTAATAAAATAACTAGTACATACTCGTACTAAA
This sequence comes from Tachina lurida, assembly GCA_944452675.1. Taxonomy (NCBI): domain Eukaryota; kingdom Metazoa; phylum Arthropoda; class Insecta; order Diptera; family Tachinidae; genus Tachina; species Tachina lurida. Next base: position 6,347,897 of record OX101753.1, read on the forward strand.
ATGGAGAACAAATTCGAAAAAAAAATCATTCACGATAGGGGAATATTTATCGAAGTTGCCATATGGTCACTTGAGCAAAATATAAGATAGGGATTTTGTGAACAGGGAACAAGGTCCGAGAGAAATTTTATTCACGTTAAGGTTAAATGAGTTAAAAAAAAAATACATTCAACAGAGTCACAGGAATCATTTAGACAAAACATATCGCTGCCAATACTTGGCATTAAAATTTTTTAAAAGGTACTTTTTTAAAATGTCCTTTTTTTAAAAGGAACTTTTTTAAAAGGTACTTTTTATAAGGTTCTTTTTTTTTAAATGTACTTTTTTTTAAAGGAACTTTTTTTAAACGGTACCTATTTTAAAACATACTTGTTTTAAAAGTTACTTTTCTTTAAAGGTACTTTTGTTAAAAGGCACACACTTTTTAAAGGTAAATTTTTAAAAGGTCCTTGTTTTAAAAGGTAAATTTTTTAAAAGGTACTTAGGTACTTTTTTTAATGTACTTTCTTTAAAAAATGTACTTTTTTAAAGGATACTTTTTTAAAAGATACTTTTTTAAAAGGTACTTTTTTATAAGGTACTTTTTTAAAAGGTGCTTAAGTACTTTTTTAAATGTACCTTTTTAAAAGGTACTTTTTTTAAAAGGTACTTTTTTAAAATGTAGTCTGTAGTAGTTAATGCACTTGTTTTAAAAGATACTTTTTTTGAACGCTATCTTTTTTACAGTTACTTTTGTAAAGGTATTTTTTTAAAAGGTACTTTTTTAAAAGGGTACTTATTTTAAAAGGTACTTTTTTAATATGTACTATTTTTAAAAGGGTACTTTTTTTAATATGTACTTTTTTAATAAGTACTATTTTCAAAACGTACTTTTTTAAAAGCTACTTTTTTAAAACGTACTTTTTTAAAAGCTACTTTTTTAAAAGGTACTATTTTAAAAGGTACTATTTTAAAAGGGTACTTTTTTTAAAAGGTACTTTTTTAATAGGTACTATTTTTAAAAGGGTACTTTTTTAAAAGGTACTTTTTTAATAGGTACTATTTTGAGAAGGTATTTTTTTAAATCTACTTTTTTAAGAGGTACTTTTTTAATATATACTATTTTTAAAAGGTATTTTTTTAAAAGCTACTTTTTTAAAAGGTACTTTTTTAAAAGCTACTTTTTTAAAAGGTACTATTTTAAAAGTTTACTTTTTTTAAAAGGTACTTTTTTAATAGGTACTATTTTTAAAACGTATTTTTTTAAATCTACTTTTTTAAAAGCTACTTTTTTAAAAGGTACTATTTTGAAATGTACTTTTTTATAAGGTACTTTTTTTAAAAGTACTTTCTTAAAAGGTACCGTTTTTAAAGGTACTTTCTGAAAAGGTACTTTTTTAAAAGGTACTTTTTTAAAAGGTACTTTTTTAAAAGGTACTTTTTTTCTACCTGATACCTATCACCAATCGGCGCAAAGCACTCTCATCTGCAATATGCGATTTATAGCTTTTTTTTAAATGCCTATAATTTTAACTAGCTCACTTTGTGGATTTTCTTATTTACCAAGTTTATGTGCAGTTTTACACTCAAGTCGACAGTTTGGGTTGTAGAAACAAGGGGTAACTAAGCCCTGGTTTATATCATATTTTTTTTCATACAAAAATTAAATTTTTCTATTTTTCAAATTACGCGGTTGTCTGCTATAAATGGCTATCAAACACAAACTAAATTACCCATATTGTTCAAATTTTGACAGGAGTCAAGTGACAGGAGGAGCAGTGTTGCCCTTTCAGTTAAGAGACGGGAAATCGTACCATATTTTCATACCTAAGCTTTCACAACTAAAACATTGCACTGCAGGTAAGCTTTAGTTGCATCTTTTAAGAGCTCAAGCAGAAAAATGTGGAAAACATTCGCTGTTTGCATAAATTTATTAGAGGCCGTATTCTATGCACTTCATCATTTTATTAACTTTTATCTTAACTACATAACTTCGTCGTCATAAAGAGATTATGTGTTCATTACTTATTTAATTATTGTTAAATTTCTCCCAAAATTATACATCATGCCCATACATACTGCATACCTGAACACATTTGTATATGTATATACATACATATATACATATATATGTGTGTGTGTGTGCGGGTATTTAATGGGTTCAATAGACGTGATGTAACATAATTTTAATCAGATTGCGGTAAATGGAGCCAACAGCTTTTGAAACCAGAAATTCTTTACAATTTTATTTATTTATTTTACTTTTGCATTAAGCCAAGTTTTTTGTTTTTGTCTTTTTGGCAATCAATAGAGCAACAGGTTGGAATAAAATTGCGGAATCTTTACAAAAACGACTTGACTACAGAACCTGTTACTACCAAAAATATGTTTTTATTTATATTAAAAAAAAAAAGACACACCAACAAAAACAATTACAACATTTACACGTTTAAAAAAGGGAGAAAGACTTTCACCTAAAAGCCAGTAATAGTGAACAGCATCATCATATTATATTAATCTAAAAGTTAAATAAAAAGCATCGAAAATATTAAAAATAAAATTGTTCAAAATTCGAGAAAACAAAAAACTTCAACAATTTTATTTAAATTCCAAGTATTACATTTTATTTAGCCACAAATGACCAAAAAGAGAGTTAAAAGCGTTTGTGCGATGCAGTCACACAGGAAAAAATAAACCGGTGATGGCAGTTGCAACGTCTGCCTGCTGCACAGGTGGCCTTCAGTAATGGCGGATAAAAGAAAAGTTTTTTTTTTCAAACCTTTTGTACTCGTATTTTGATTTGAGTCTTCTTCAAATCATTTTCATTTTGGCCATATGCAGGTTGGTTGTTTGTTTGTCGTTTCAAATTTGTAATGAAATAGTTAGTTGTGAATAAAGTAATAATAAAAATAAATTAAAAGAGAGAAAAAAACGTCAACAAACTCTTCTACACGAGAAACGGTTATAAAAAGTCTGCGGTTAATAAAAACAAAAACCAATCTTGTATGTGGGCAGTTGATGATGGAACAAATATCTGTGGCCACAAGCGATAAAGTGTCGTAAGTCGTTAAACATAATTTCGAGATAAACAACGTATGAACTGTTTTTTTTTATAAAAATGGACTAGTTAAAATAATTTTGTTGTAAAGTATTAACTAATACAGCCGAGGTTTGGTCAAAATGTAGTTTTATTTTTTTTAAATAATTTTGCGCTTATTACAAATTTAATTAAACTTAGATCAATATTGTTTTGTTTAAAACTTTATAATAAACTTCGTTAGAGACATAGAAATTTCACTTAAATATGAAGTTTCGTCTGTAGAATTTTGTAGCATATATAACTCGATTTTGTCTTGGGTCGACTTATGATGTTATCGCTTGTAAGCACATACATATATAATAATTGCAGTAGTAAAGACGCACAGTGGGGGATTTTGCCAAAAAAACGAAATAATTATAGTTTCCGATTATTATAACTTTTCATACAGAATTTGAAAAAATGTTATAGAGCTTAATTTGGATTTAGTATCTTTCAAAAGAGCGGAGCTACAAAATCCTAAGCAAAATGCTAAACAAAATTCTGTTGCATTTAAAAAAAATTTTAATTTTAACTTTTTTACCAACTTTGGTCAGCTCTTTTGATAATGGAGAAGTCAATAAAATGTTGTCCGATTTGTAAAAAGAAACTTCTTGACGGAAAAAAGTTGTACTTGATTTAGATTTAATCGTTTTTTCGCCGTTTTCAGGAAAATTATCGAAATAGACCTGGGGTCTATTCGTCGCTTTCGACAACAACCTGATACGCTCAAGCTTTTAGTTTGATATTATGGAATTCGAGCAATATAATAATATGGTTCGATATCGAATGCCATAATCTCAAACTGAAAAAAACGTGATCGAATCAGCTCGTTATCGAAAGCGGCAATTGGAACCCTGCTGTTGTTGTAAATATCGAATTTAAGAACTGTTTTCTCAAATTCCAAAGCCTTAACTAAAAATATTTATCATTCCACCTTAAGGCATAATATGGTTTTAAATATTTGCAAAAATATTATCTGTGCCCGGCGAAAAATAAGAAAAATACATAAAAAATACTAAAAATTCCATTTTTGGGGTTTTTATTAATTTCTCTGGGAATTGCCGGGAACTGAGAAGAAAATCTGAATTGTTTCTGTTTTTATTTTATTTGCATTAATTATATTGATTTCCACGTAAGTGAGAATTTTTAGCCGAAAATATTGATAGTTGCCTGTTGACTAAAACACTGTTGCCCTTTCAGTTAAGAGGCGAGAAATTCAAAAAGCAATGGGCTTATTGACCCGCCTTCCTTGTTTGTTAATAATAAAAAAAAAACAGCAAAACTTTCCTAGGTATATAATCACGTATGTATGTATTTAAATATAAGCTATAGATCCCTTTAAATTCCACTAAAATAATATCGTTATGCTGTGGCATTTTGTGACATCGCAGTAGTGTGTGCTAGTGGTAACGTCTGTCATTTGCGATATTTTACATTGCGTGGCAGTGCCTTTCAAACAAAAAACATAATTTGAACGACATTGCACCACATATATTGAAAATGCCAAATGTGTACTCAGCATTAGTTTAATAATAGTTCTTACAGCAGAAAAGTTATCGATAATATCTTCAACTTTGAAAATTTTTATGTTATATAATTATTATTTTTAATTGTTTACAGAATCATCTTTATCACAGTTTGTAATTTCTCTCAAAAATGGTGATTTTTGTTAGAAAAGCTTTAAATTAAAATATCTGAGAATGTCTTTTATTCTCTATGAAAAGATTATCAATAACTGTGAATCTCATTTGTCAATAATTTCTAGTAACTATAGAATACATTACATTATGTTTCATTTAATTTTTGTTTTCTTTCTAATTTCCAAAAAGAAATCAATTTTTGAGCACTTTTTATCACTACCTAAATCACTGTATATATTTTTGCAATATTTTTCTCCATAAGCCCACCGTGCTTGGTGTGCAAAGATGATGCATTTAATTATTTATCAGAAGTGTTTTGTTTTGTTTCTTCGTTTTCGATTACTAAAACTGAAATGGTTTCGTTTTTGCTTAACTTAAATGCGTGACCACAACTTTTACTTTCTTTATTTCTAGCTACGGGAATTCTTGGCGCTCATGATACGACGAGTACTTTGGATTACAAAATACTTGTAATGGTATAAAACTCGTTTTGTGGTATCAAAAGTGAGTGCCATTAAATGAATAAATATGAAAAGGGGAGAATGAATAATCACTTTAAAGCAAAAACGTGAAGAATGCGGAAAAAAATTATTTATGAGTTAAAACAAATAGCAACAGGCGGATTTTGTGATACATATGTAAATAAATTTTAGAAACTCTTCTATATTGGCAATAGGTTGACAGGTTTCTGGGAAGAGAAAGTAAGTTTTCAAATCACTTGGATCCAAATAACAGGTCCATTTGTGTTAACTGGGAGCAGGAAACCGAAAATGCAAATAGAAATTTTGGAAAAACACATAGAGAGAGAGTCTTATTTTCGGTTTTATTAATTTTTATAGCATCGTTGCATTTTATTATTTATTTTACTTCGCCGAAGATTTGTTGCTACAAATATCGACGGAGGACAACGCATAAACACTAATACATACATATTGTTGATATCACTGGGTGTGGCCATGGATCGAATTCGGGCTCTCGAAGAAAGTCATTTTCTTTGTAGTCCACGTACTAACTGCTTCAGCCAGCAGCAACCAGAGAGCGAGTCTCTCTATTAACAATAAAAATCCAATAAATTTTTAATTTCTAAAAAAGCTGGAATTTCACCACCTAAATATTATTGCCTGTGATATCTTAAATTATTGTCGTTACTTGTCGATTAGGAAGGATGGAAGAATATTAGTTTCCTTTATAAAACCCTAACATGTGATTAAATGACTCATTGCAGCACCATTCATAAATATAAGTTAAGTTTGATAAGTAAATAGCAAACAACACAACGGCAAGACTGTTGTAAATTAGGAATGCTAAATTTGAGCTTTCACTACAATAAAAAGCTTTCAACAAATTGGAATGAATCAAAATAATTCACGTATTCCATTTGCAGTGAAAAATATGTAAAGGGTGGGCAAATTTGAAGTTAGGAAGTAAATTGGCAGCCAAATAATGAAATGTCATGAATTAAGCTGTAATCCTGTGACATTTATTTAGTAAAAAGTTGGGAAAAGTTAACCATTTTAAACAAAGAATTTATGAATTTTAATTTGATAGACCGGGTTTACGTGTACAAACCAGAAATTTGGCGCTGCATTGAAAAGAGCGGCGTCTGCCGACGTGCTAGAGGTAAACATTTTCCCGACATCATATTCCACTATTAATTGAAACATTTCTACTTTATATTGGTATCAATAAAACTGAATTTGTAAACAAGTGCGGTAGTTTCAGTCCAACTGCGAGCTCTCTAACTTTTTTGGGAGCTTCAGAAAATCACTTTCAAGCCACCCATAGAAAATTCGTACATGCAGACGGACAGACGGACATGTTTTTTTTTATCTCCTATTCATAAGGATCCAGAATAACTAACTTTAAGTGGCCGCAAATGAATATTGTAGAAATTATAAAAGAGTATAAAAAAGGTGTGTTTTAATCCGATTTACTTCTTAACCTTAAATTTGCCCACCCTTTATACCAATTCACACCACACACAATAGAACAAACACAAGAACGCTCATGAAGGTGTGGCGACCATCGAAAACAGCATGTTGCTCCGTTCTACTAGAGATTTACAATTATCACATGTGAACTTGGCTTACAGGCCGATACGAGCTTCAGCCTAATCAAAAACAGAGGAACAAACAAAAAAGTCCGGACAAAAATAATTAAACTAATTAAAAAATATATTTTAGTCCCCATCTGTTAAGAAAATAGTGACAATACTTCCAACTTTTGAAGGTATTTTTTACGTATAATTTTTAAATAAAATTTCGTTACATTTTGAAATTATTTTAATAAATAAAAATACATTTTAAAACTAAAACCTATTTGTTATACATATTTTCAACAATTTATTTTTTCAAGTTTTTGCTGCCTAATAGAATTAATAGCAATCGTTTTTAGCCTTTTTTTAATAAAACTTTAATTGAAGGTTAATGTAATAATTTTTTATGCTTCGAAAAAAAGCTACTATAGCTGTTATAAATTTTTAATAATCATTATTTCTTTTATTTAAGATGAAATCTTTTATTGCATCAAAAACATTCCACACCTTTTTAAACAATTACCAAAAAAAACAGTTAAAGAGTATGTACATACAAACATATGTATGTATGTATGTATGTATGTATGTATGTACGTGTGTACATACCTACATATGTATGTATACGTACATGCATTTGTACATAATCATCTCTTGAATATTTCAAAATGTTATGTTTTGCCCAAAACTACGAGTAATAAAACCTACAGACTTTGATATCTTTTAGTTTAAAATAAAAAAACATCAAAAGCAATAATTTTATGGATGAAACAAGCGCAATCGTTCGAACGTCAACAAATCATAAAAAAAAATCAAACCAATGTCTTAAAAATAGAGCTCGGGGGTACTCTATATTTTCATGCGAAAGCAATTTTGATGCGAAATCTTTCTCACAATATTTCGCAATTTATTTATTTTTATTTTTTTAAAACAGCAACACTGACTCTGCAAAATAAAAGATGGCGAAAATGTACAGTAATGTTCAAAATATGGAGCCATAACCGCCAAAAAAAGCTTATGCGACGCAATTTTCCAACTTAATTTTTTAACGAAAATCCATTATTTACGATCGAAAATAATAATAAAGTTCAAATTATTTATCGCTTTTTTTTGCGGTTATGTCTCAACATGTAAAAAAATGATATTTAAAATGAGGAAAGTTAGGATTCGTGTATGAGTTTTTGATTGAAAATAAACAGGGCTTTGGAACGAGTTACCAGTAGAATCTTAAGAGATAGCTCCGATATACTCTTCTTATATGACCGCAAGTAAGAAATAAATTCAGTAAAGTGCGACTTTGACTCGCGCACGAAGGGTTCCGTACGTTGGGCTTTGAGCATTTTTTTAATACAGTGTTTTTTTTACGTTTTTTTGATTAATTTTCGCTTTTTTCTCGTTTTGGCGATTTTTTAAATTTTGGCGATTTTTTTCATTTTGGCGTTTTTTTTCATTTTGGCGATTTTTTTCAATTTGGCAATTTTTTTTCATTTTGACAATTTTTTTCACTATGGCGATTTTTTTAATTTTGGCGATTTTTTCATTTTGGCGATTTTTTTTTCATTTTGGCGATTTTTTTATTTTGGCGATTTTTCCGGTTTTCCGCGATTTATTTTCGATTTAGAATTTTTTTTTTAATTTGGTGCTTTTTTTCGTTTTGGCGATTTTTTTTTGATTTTGGCGATTTTTTTTGGGTTTGGCGATTTTATAATTTTGAGATTTTTTTGTTTTATCGTTTTTGAAAATTTCAAGAAGTTTGCTCTTATGGTTTCCAAGATACAGCAAGTTATCAAAATTACATAGTCGAAATTACATTAACTGATGGTACACCCTTTAATTAAAATTTTTTAAATTTTAGTGTTAATTGTTGTAGTCTGTATAAAAATACACTAACTTTACAAATTTCAAGTGCATATACATACAATTGTATGTATATTACATGGGATTTTAACATTTTTCGTTGCTCGTTTTGGCACACCCTTTAATTTCCAACTCTCATGTATTTGTTGTTGTAGCGGCCAAGGGTCTACACACTGTGTCCAAATTTCAGGTCCGTAGCTCTTACGGTTCTCGAGAAAATACCCTGTGACGGACAGACGGACGGACGGACGGACGGACAGACGGACAGACGGCCAGACGGACAGACGGCCAGACGGACAGACGGACAGACGGACAGCGTAGCGAAAACAATAGGGTTCCATTTCACCTTTGGTGTACGGAACCCTAAAAATAAATATGTCGAGGAAAATGTTTTTAAATACGAGTACATATTGCTTCAATTTAGCTTTTTACAAAATTTCCGTTTGAATAAGGACTAATTTCTGTACGTTTTAAACGTTATTCAATACAATCTGAAAGTTCCAACGAGAACAACAGCAATGTCAGCTGTAATAAAACTGGCCGCTGCATTAAAATTGCTTGGGGAAGGCCGATACCAACATCAAATTGTCCCAGTCCACATTTTAGAACTATCGCAGCAGTCAATAGGGTCTGTTCTGTAAACCGACACGTTTTCAAAAATCGAGAAATTTCAAAAACGAGTAAATGTCTATTTGATGTCCTAAAAATTACTCGATTTGGTGACAATCAAAATTAAGTTTGAATAAAATAGTTGAACGTCAAAGTCAGCTGTTTTTAAAACCACTTTTTACACTTAAATGTATCCAGCTGCATGTAATTTGGCTTTAATTTGCTCATAAAAGACCTCAAATTTTAAATGCTTTTTATTTTTTTTGATTTTTCTTCGGTAATTTATTCGAATAGTAGCATATTCGATTTACTTTCGGCCAGGTGTGTCTACTCGATCTAACACCGAGTAAAACTATGTGAATTCGATTTTTCCTTCGTTTTGAAAACTAGAATTTATTTCCTCGGATTTAGTTTACAGAGTAGACCCCCAGGCCCGAATGTCTCATGGCTTATGGCTTATATTACATTTTACCAATCAGTTCTATTTCTTACAGAATGTATATCCAATTATTGTTTGATATTTACCCATCGCTAGACGTTTGTGTTTATCGAACGATTTTGACAGACACTTTCTTATCATAGAGTGCAGTGCTACCAGACTTGCGAAAAATTAAACCGTTCGATTTGGTGCCATTTCTCTTGCGCACCGCAATAGAAAGTAACCCCGCTAGTATGTTTGCCTTTTTTTGAACCTCATGTTGTTTTCTCCATATTCATTTGCTGACCAACGTTTGTGAATAATTCATAAAAATATATTTTATAAATCTCGTCCTAAGTGCCTTTTTCAAAAATTTATTTTCCAAAAAGTTCCTTTTTTAAAAAGTTCCTCTTTCAAAAGGCATCTTTTGGAAAAGTACTTTTGTTGAGAGTATATTTTTCTTGTTGAAAGTCCTTTTTTTTACTTTTGAAAAAGTATTTTTGTTAAAAGTACCTTTTATAAAAGTACTTTTTGGAGGAGCACTTTTGTTGAAAGTACTTTTTGGAGGAGTACTTTTGTTAAAATTACCTTTTGGAAAAGTACTTTTGCTGAAAGTACCTTTCGAAAATGTACTTTTGTTAAAAGTACCTTTTGGAAAAGTGCTTTTGCTAGAAGTACCTTTTGGAAAAGTACTTTTTTTTGTTAAAAATACTTTTATTGAAAGAACCTTCTGGAAAAGTACCTTTTGGAAAAATACTTTTGTTAGAAGTACATTTTGGAATAGTACTTTTGTTAAATATACTTTTTGGAAAGTACTTTTGTTAAAAGTACCTTTTTGGAAAAGTAGCTTTTAGAAAAGTTCTTTTGTTGAAAGTACCTTTGGAAGAGTACTTTTGTTAAAAGTACCTTGTGGAAAATTACTTTTGTCAAAATTACCTTTTGGAAAAGCACTTTCGCTAAAAGTACTTTTATTAGGAAGAGTACTTTTGTTATAATTACCTTTTGAGAAAGTACTTTTGTTAAAAGTACCTTTTGGGAAAGTACTTTTTTTAAAAGTACCTTTTGGGAAAGTACTTTTGTTAAAAGTACCTCTTGGGAAAGTACTTTTGTTAAAAGTACCTTTTGGGAAAGTACTTTTGTTAAAAGTACCTTTTGGAAAAGTATGTACTTTTATTAGAAGTATATTTTGGGAAAGTACTTTTTTAAAAGTACCTTTTCGAAAGGACTTTTTTAAAAGTACCTTTGTCAAAAGTACCTTCAGGGAAAGTACTTTTGGAAAGGATTTTTAGAAAAATACTTTTGTTTAAAGTACCTTTTGGAAAAGTACTTTTGTTTAAAGTACCTTTTGGAAAAGTACTTTTGTTTAAAGTACCTTTTGGAAAAGTACTTTTGTTTAAAGTACCTTTTGGAAAAGTACTTTTGTTAAAAGTACCTTTCTAAAAAGTAGTTTTGTTAAAATTACCCTTTGTAAAAGTACTTATGTTAAACTTATCTTTTTGGAAAAGCACTTTTGTTAAAAGTACCTTTTGTGAAAAGCATCTTTGGCAAAAAGTACCTTCTGGAAAAAGTATATCTTACTACAAGCAGCTTTTGCGAAAAGTACCTTTTATAAAAGGAAGTTCTTGTGAAATGCATATTTGGTAAAATGTGCTTTTTAAAAATTCTATTTTATAAAAAAATTTCAAAAAATGTTTTGTATTATACATTTTCGAAGAAGATATGTAATAAAAAGTGTATTATAATGAAATACTTTTTTTTTACTTTTTTTCCTACCCAAATCTGCTAAAAACTACACTGCTATAGAAATAAGACTTTAGAAAAAAATATTCTTAAAAACAATGAGAATTCTTTTAACCAACAATAAAGCGATAACTATCTTCTTTAAATATAATTCTTATTGAATTAAACTAAGCTCCGAATGCATAACATTTTTATTATGTAAATTTTAGCCTAAATCCAATTTTATTTACGGTTTTCTTTTGCAGCTGATTTTAGAGGTCAGTTTGCCACGACGCTCTGCTTTTTCGTCAGCCAAAGCAAAATAAAACTCTTCTTTGCAAATAAATATTTACTTTCTCTCCCAAAGAAAGCTTTTGTAAATTTCTTCAAATATGTATTTTCGGCTTTAAACAATAAAATTTCAAGTTCCCACGCATCAGCACTTAAAAAAAGATTTTGACAAACTCAAAGGGAATTGGGTGGCAGGAGGGAGTGTGGAGATGATGATGATGATGATGAGATTGGTAAGGCCCAAATGGGCTTATACAATTGCAGCAAGCATTGCCACCAGTTGTACAGTCGTAATAGCAAGTTGTGGAAATGAATGCATAGCAAAGCTTTCTTGCTTTGCTGCTTGAAGATGTTGAAGTGTTTTTTGTTCATTGATGCAAAGAGTAGTTAGTATCTTTAAATGCAACACATAATATGCTTTTCTTTTTATATTATTTTATTTTTTTGTTTTGCATTTCTTAGCTTTTGACCAGCTTTCGTTTGGTAGATGTTAAAGAAGAAAAAAAAAGAAGTGTTAACGTTTCTTGAAACTCACTTGCAATTTCAGTATTTTACAAGATCTTTTACAGTCAACATCATTATTCGGTTTCTCCTAAGAGTTTATAAAAATAATCTGAAAACGTGCGGTTTTCCAAGAGTGAAATAAAGCAAAATCAAATAAACGAAAGCTTTGAAGTAAATTTTTTATACATATAAATAAATTTTTGGTTTTTTTTTAGTACGTGTTGTTTTTGGCATCTCTGCTGTTTTTTTGTTGTTGTTGTATTATTTGTTGTATAGTGCAGACATACGGACAATCTACACAACAGACTGTCTGTCTGTCTGTCTGTCTGTCGGTTGGTGTTTGTTGTGTACGAGTTGCGCTTTGCTTATGTGTGAAATGTATGATTTCTTTGGCCGTTGAGGCTTAAAATTAAATTCAAACTTTGAATGAATTTCAGTTCCATTTGAAACTTTTACTAGACAAGTTGAGTGTGTTTGAAGTGTTGTTAAATTTTGGCGATTTGGTACATCTACATGGCTTAAATCAATTATTACAGAAAAGCAGAAGACATTTTGATGGACGCGGTTAAAGCTGTGAGTTTAACGCTCGCTTATGATTTTCTAAGTTATTGTGCGAAGTTTTTTTCTTCGAAAACGTTTTGTGCATATTCAAAAACATCTTTCTTATCAGCATTTATTTAAACATTTTTGGAATTTAAATTAAGTTAATGAGTTCTCGTTAAGCATAACGAAAAAAAAAGAAACTACAGCAACTGTAACATTAAAAAGTGAAAATTTTGCCAAGATTCTAAAAACGAAAGATCAAAAAGTGTTTTTACAATACATTTTTTTAAAAGAAAAAAAAAGAAACGTTTATTTATTTTGGGAGAAGAGTAGAGTAACTAATAGCTAAAAGAAGTAAAAAAAAGTATTTGAAAAATCTGCTATAAAATACATAGAAAAAATGAAAGTTTTTTCTTTTGTGCTTTTGTGCACTTGCTGCCTTTGGACAACTCTGTATGCTCAAGGATTTAATCAAAATCGTGGAATAAATGATGTGGTAAGTGATGATGTTAAAAGTTTAAATATTTGATTTGGTTATGTTTAAAACAAGAATACATACTTTTTTAAGTTTAAGTGATATATAAATTAAAAGGACTTTTCAAATCATGTACATATGTATATACATTGTGCTCGTACAATGTATAGAATTTTTAGGTTAAGACATCCCTAAATAATGACCTGGGGGTCTACTCTGTAATTCGAAACGAAAGAAAATGCTTTCGGATTTGCATATACATAATTAACATACATATTCGAAAGAATTTTCTTTCGTTTCGAATTACAGAGTAGACCCCCTGGGTCTAATCGTCGCTTTCGATAACGAACTGATTCAATCACGTTTTTTTTTAGTTTGAGATTATGGCATTCGATATCGAACCATATTAGTACACTGTTCGATAGCGAATGCCATAATCTCAAACTAAAAAAAAAAAAAGATCGAATCAGCTCGTTATCGAAAGCGACAATTAGACCCCTGGAGTTTCTTAATTTGTTCAAACCAAAAGTTTTCAAAGTTATTGATTTAATAAAAATATTTCATTCTATGAGAATTGAAAATACGGAACCTAAGCCCGATTAAGCAACTATTCCTGAATAAAATTATTTACTAACAATAACATATTTTCCGATAGTCTCTGAGAAGTCCAATCCTTTTTTAATATAAAGCTTTTAAAGCTACAAGGTAACAGTTGGGTTTTCTTTAAAAAAATTTTTTTTTTGTTATAATTTAACCCTTTACTGCATTATGTTGCAGATATGTAAGAAAAGCGTTCAATCCTCATAAAAACAATTGTTAATTTTATTTTAATGCAATAAATTTTGGTACAATAAGTAGTTTCAAACTGTAAATTCGTTTTTAATAAAAAATTGTATCTGTTAGATCACAATAGATTTAGACATTCACAAAATTTATTGAATTAAAACGCGGGCAAAATAAGTTTTAAAAAAATTGCACTACGGTAACATTGATTTAATAAAATCTTAGGGTCACTTTAAGGGCCAGTCCCACGATGACGACATCGTTCGACTTGTCGCACAGTTACATTGGAAACAACAACATTTTAAAATTTGTTTTTTAAAAACTTATTTTAACCGCATTTTAATTCAATAAATTTTGTGGAATGTTCAAGTGCATTATTGTTTTCATTGTTAGAATATTATTAGTAAAATTATTTCTATTTTAGAGCTTTTATAGCCAAGACATCTGACCTTCTTTCCTCTTAATTCTTTACAATTTTTCACTCCAAAAAAAGTCAAATTTTTAAAATTTCACTTATGCTACGAGCTCCCAGAATCTGTAGAAAAAAATTATTTTCCCTGTTGCGCATTAAAAGTTTAAAAAAAATTATTTTGATATATTTTTTTAAAAATGTGTATATTTGTTAATTTTTTCCAACAAACATTTTTTAATACAATTTGGCATATTCCTAGGCGTAGAAAGGCCATTCTAGGGGTTCATTGCTTCCCCAAGAATTGCTGTTGTCCCCCCTAGAATTATTAAAAATTGCATGTAATTAGGGGCTATTTAGATATTACATGTAACGTTTGTACACGCCCACCCTCTCCTGTCCCTTCGCAACGCTTTTTACAAAATTTTCGGTAAAAATTTTCTAAACCGTAACAAATCCTTAAGAAACCCCCGCAACCCCCCAAATCAAGGAGCGTTCGTTACGTAATATTTGGATGGCCCTTATTCACATCAATATTTGTCATGAAAATCACGTCATAATGACCCCACTACAAAAAATCTCTAGCTACGCCAATGGGCATATTCAAAGAAGCAAAATCACCGATTTTTGGAAGAATCAATGCAAAATTAGACGATTTTGAATTGTTAGTAAATGCGAATTTTCCAATGTTTTAATTTTGACCCCATTGGGGCGGGGCACATTTCAGAGTAGTCTGGTTTAACTCATTTAATTTTTAGACTAAGAGCCAATTTCACCAATTCTACTTAAATATCATCAATAGTGTCACAACTTAAAAAAAATAGTATTGCAGAAAACGCGTTTAAACTTTTCAATTTACCTACAACGCAATGAAGACATGAAAAAATATTCTTCTCCCATGAGGTGGTAGTACAAGCTGTTTATATCAAATTTTTACACAAGATAAAATACGAAATGCCAAATTATTTTGCATCATTAGCTCAAAAAACGCATTTTTTGAGTTATGACATAAATGAGCGATATGTAAATGAAGTTTTTCTTGATCTAAAGCTGTACGTGATTTTTGCACTAAATATTAATTTTACAATTGATAGATTTTTTTATAACACCTGATAAAAAAACACACACACACAAAGAATAGATCTATTTAATTATGTTGGAACTCTATTGCCTATTATGTTACTAAGTCCTAGTTTACACTATGCAAGTCTTATTGCTAAGCTGAGTAGTTTATAAGGAGAGAGAGACGAGGAAAAAAGAAACGTTTCTGTTCTCCTCGTCCTATCTCCCTCAAAGTAATCAGCTTAGCGATAAGACTTGCATACTGTAAACTAGGACCAATTATGATTGTGGCTTCTATTTGGCGGTATTAAGGCAAAGTTTGTGATCTACAATTAAGCGCTCCTCGTATGTCTGAAAGCACTACTATACACTTTTTATATTTTTTTTTATCACATCTTTGAATTCAAACTATGCACCGAAAATAAATCCATAATAAAAATTGAAAACAAAATGGCATAGATGTAGAAAGTTTAATCAGCATTGTACACCTCCCCCTGAATGACTTTTGACCTCCTGGAGTTTTTAAAATTGCTTTAGATAAATTGAAAAGTCTACTGCCTAAAATTAAGTTTGAGGTTTTAACCTGTGGAATTTCAAACACAAACATTTATGTGTATGCTCACTTGTCTTTTATATTTTGATGCAGATTAAAATATTGTCGAAAGCTTATTGTTCAGAATTCAATAGCTTTTGTTGCACGTTTTTATTAAGTTTCAATATATTATGCGATATACTCTTAAGCGTGTACTAAACAATTTTAACGTTTCTTTTATACTTGCGAGCCCATACAACAGTGAATGAAATGAAATGAATTACTAGAGCTATTCAATTGAAAATATTCGAAAGGATTACAACACAGTGTATTTTATGAGTTAAATAATTTATTTGGTAAATGTGTCATACAAAAAGTGAAAAATTAAATTTTTTATAAAATGCCACAAGCGATATGAAAACATATAAAAATATTCAGTTATTACAGTATTTATTGTCCTCTATTTATAAGCATAAATTAATAGAATGTAGCAGGTTTTAATAATACAAATTCGTATTAAATAAATAATACTCAAAAAGTAATGATTGAAAAAGAAAAATTATCTTTAAAGTGTATATGAATAAAAACAATATGAGAATCGAATGACCTTGTAGGCTAACCCTTAAAAACCAATCAAAGCTAAAGATTTTGGTTAAATTTTTTAAATTAAATTAATTAATTAATTAAATTTTTTTTTAATCAATAAAATATATTTTTGAATGAAACACTTTTTTCGATATATCGAGCATTTTTTTCGATTTTATCGTAAGCGACATGTTATCGAAAATAGACTTTTTAATTGAAATAAAAATTTTATGGGCCTACCCATAGTTTAGAATTATCAAAAAAAAAAATTTGAATATTTAAAAAAACCTTCTCCTCAAAAATTTTATTTTTGTCGCTTATGTTTAAGCGATAATATTTTGATATTTTGCCAACAATTAAAGAATTTTTTAAGCTTAAGGTCTTTATATATTTTAATTTTTTTGCATTTCCATATTTCGTTAAAACCTTTTGTTAACTTCCTAAATTTCCTGAAGAAGTTAACCGAAGGTTAAGAAAATATCGAAATAAAAAGAAATAAAAATATATAAAGACCTTAAGCTTAAATTTTTTTTAAATTTACATATAAAAAGAGGTCGAAAATATATATAAAAGAAATTGAATATTTCGTCAACGATATCTCTCGAAGGAATCACCTGATTTTAGCCTAATTGACAGCAAACAAAGTGTATCTTTGGAGCTTAGATCTGATTAGATTTGAAATTTTTTTTTAATCTTATTTTCGAAAATTTTCGAACTGAACGGATAAGTGAGTTCAACATATTTCGAATACGGGGAGGTTTTTCCAGTTCGTTAAATGTTTTAATGTATGAGAAATTCACACATACACGCGTGCTCACACACATAAATACGTACATACCCTGTCGGAAACTCAGCTAACTATTTTGCAACTAGTGCTGCCTGAGAATTCGATTACTTTCCAATGTAAACAACTAACTATTTTAACATTGCGATGTCTTAGGCGGTAGTCCCACTATGCACTTCTTTTTAACTAACTTAAAGTTGACTTCATTTAAGTCACCTGGTAGTCCATAAATTTGCAAAAAGACGTTGCCGAGGTTCGAACTATGTACCATCACACGTAAAATTTTAATCTAAAATTGCAATGAATTTCCAAGTAGCTGAGAGTAAATTTGTTGGCTCTCACCAAATGCGATTCTGGGTCAGTTCTGTTGTCAGTTCATTGTAGTTAGCTTTAAGTTAGTTTAAGAAAAGTTAACTATAAGTTAATTATTTTTGTAGACGACTAGTGATTTTCCTACAGGATACAGACATAGATCTATATCCAAACGTCAAAATATGATGAAAACTGAATTTTCGAAATTTTTTGAGAAGTTAAAAATTATATTATTAGCAGAAGTACCTTCTTAAAAACGTTTTCTTTAATAACTGATTCAAATCTTTGCCTTTATAAGAACTAAAAATAGTATAAATTTGTAATATATTTTATTTTACTTTTTTTGTTTCAAAATCTACAGACCTGTTGCTAAATATTTTAAAATTTATACTGACAATCGCTGCATTGTTATTTAAATGTATTGAATTCAGAAGAAAAAATTGATATTCTATTGAAAAAAATGAAATAAAATAAAATAAACAACCAGAAGTATTGAAAGAGACCAGGTTTGAAATGCTTAAAGATTAAAGTATCCAACATTGTTTAAATATGCAGATCAAAGTATTCTTTCAACAAACGCATAATTTATAATAATCAAATATTTCCAAAGCCAGCTACAGTATACTATATTGCAACAGAAGAACAAATGTGGTCTACCCAAATTCTATCATTCAGTAAACGTATCGATTCTTTTTCTTACAAGCCTAATTTTAATAGAGTTATGAGCTTAATAGTGCTTGATTTAAAAATAAATATAAATTTAGAGGAATTTTTATGTGCATATGTATATAAACTTAATTAAACTTAAAAACTTAAATTAAAGCGACATAACTTTTTTAATGAATTATGTACATGTTAGACTTTTCTTGTTCCAAAAATTTTTCATGAACCCAGTGAAAGTCTTAAAAGCTGTTTGAAAAATTAAATAGAGTTCAATATGGTTTACCATTGACCACAGTTGACCGACAGCAGATGGCGCTTAAATCATGTAAACGTAAAAAACAAAATAATTGAAGAAACGAAAAACTTTTTTTTTTTCATAAAGTTTATCTAATTCCAGCGTATACGGACAAAATCCTGTTTAACATCATCTTCTTCACTTTTGTTTTCATTTCATGAAAGCAAAAACAAAAGCATTTATTTCCAATTTAAACTTGAAATTTTTAACAAATGGCCCACAACTCTTAAAGACAAATAATACAAAAATCGCTACAGAAGATGTTGTAAGCAGCAAAAAAGAAAAGGAAGAAAAATATTTACTTGCTGCCACTAACAATTTTATTTTATTTCCAGTTTAAAATATTTCCTAGTTTTTGCCACAAAAAAAAATTTCTCTTGTGGCATAAAAAAACCCTAAATTTTTGTTTATCGTAAGACTGCATGCATGCAGCAGTTTTTCATGAGTTGCTGAGTTTACACTTTTTTTTTACAAAATTAACGTCTTTTTGTTCATATTTTATACTTTAAAGTATAAAGCATTGGTAGTTATGGTTTAAGTTGTAGACAACAAATACTTTAAATAAAATATAAAATAAATGGGGAGAAATGATAACTGTATCATAAAGTTAGTTGCTGCAACATCTGTGCAATTGATGTCGTTGTAAATCAGACAAACATTAAGCACAAATCTAAGTTAGGTCTAAAAGAGGAGGAAATTGCAATAAAAGTTCAATGTCGCCATTTTGGTAAAAAAACAATTAAGTCGCTTAGGCTTTTTTGTCGGTTATGGAACGTTATGGTGCGCAGCTATTTTCTGGTCTAGCAAAATCTCAAATGTGGTCTAAGGACCGTAAATTAGGCTGTTGAAGAAACTAACGTTGAACGTACATTAGATAATTTTAAGCTTCGATAACTTAAGCGAAAATTTCCACACCCTCAATTGATACTGTTTAAGATTCCGACATAGTGATCGCTATTAACGCTATTGCAAGCAAGCGGCTTGTCTAGAAAAAATATATGATTCCTATACAAATTTTCTACACAAGTCGCTTGCTTGCTTTTTGGATATATCGCTCATTTACTCGAACGTCATAACTCAAAATCATGTATGTATGTAATAAATGTTTCGGCCTTATAGGCTTTATTATTACTGAACTGAAAATAAATATTTATAAAATATAGAAATAAAATTAATTATCTTATATCGTTATTCATATTGTGTAAAAACTCTGTGCCACAATATCTTGTATCCAGAGAAAAATAAAATTTTATTTTTCCATTAAGTTGAGTGTAAATTGAAAACCTTAAACTCGTTTTCTGTAAAACAATTTTTTTTTTATTTATAACGTTGTTCAAGTAGATGAACGATATAAATATAATATCGTTACAGGTATTGAAAATTATTACTAATTCATGAAATTTCCAAATCTGATTCAAATTAACTAAAAATTTTCTCTTTTGAACCCGAAATGAGATATTTATAAATTGATATTATATAATTTTCTTTTTCAATATATTTATTGGTCAGTAAGTATGCAAATCGTCATTGATTTGCATAGTAAATTAAACTTTAAAGTTTTAAGCCAAAAGTTAATATGTATTATGTAAAATACCAGTTATTGCTGAAGTTAAAAGTGATAAGAAAAATAACATAAAAAAAGATATTGAAAAAGATATATTAATCTTTGGCATCATAAACAATATAAAGGAAGAGGAAAGATATTTGCAAAAATAAAGAAGAGGTGCTAATTGTGTTAAAGAAAGATGTAAAATGTTGTGTAAATAATTTAACGCAAAGCACATCTTAACTTATGGTGCAACTTCCTTTTTTTTTATTAAAATTTTAATTAAAGTTATATATGTACATACGTATGTATGTATAGCACTCCTTTATTGCAACAGAGGCAAGCTAAAAAAACTAGTTTTGCAGAAAATAAGTTTTAAGTTAAGCTAAAGACATATTTTATTTTCAAAAAAGGTGCGTGTTCGAGCTTTTTATACTAGATTTAACGACAGTAAAGGAATCAAATCATATCGACCCCTATTTTCGATTTAATAGTAAGCAACAAAAATTAAAGTTTTCCGAAGGTTTTTTATAATATTCAAGTGTTTTACATATCGATGACTTAAAAAAAGGACGTATCATCTTTATTTTTTTTTTGAAATCGCGTTTTTAACGGTTTCTGGGAGACAACGTATAACGCATCCTCCTTGAAGATCTTAATGTGTTACAATTCAAAATCAAAGACTTATGGCAACTTAAAAAATTAATTCTGCATGTACATAAATGCATTAGATTTTCTTCAGTGTTTTGCTTCTCCTATAAAATATCGAAAATTCGAGTTCCGCATTTCTTATATTACAAATGCATTTGGGCATTTTCACAGGAATGTCAACTTTTTATAGCGTGTGACACTAACAAATAAATATGCTTGTTTTTTTCAAAGAAAACGAAACTTTTTTAACTTCTTTGTATATTTGTGTAGGCCGTCAGCAGCTGTACTTAAGGTAAAATTTTGAGAAAAATCGAGTCACGTTGTTCAGAAATACAGGGTTAATTGCTTGCTGTCGCACGCTACAAAATATGTAGTGGAATTTCTCGGAGACATCCTCACAGGTACATACATACTTATGTATGTGTAACCAAATCCTATTAACAAAAAGGGCCAATTCACTTTACATAATACCATAGCTGCTTTTTCCAGCCCTCGGGCTTATGAAATTTTACTAAATACATACATACATATAAGTTTACTAGTTGGTTCTACCATTTTTTTTTTATCAGGAAGTTCCCACCAAAAATTCGCTTGGTGTCTCCTTATACATACGTACGTACATACACAAGTGAAAAGATTAATAAATTAGAACTGATTGACTTACCAAAATCTATCAGAGCAGGAAGCACTTCTGGTTGCAAGCTGATATTCTCACCACATTGATAACCATTCATAATTTTTACACAAACACTGTATTATAAAAACTCTCAAATTAATAATAAACTTTTAATAACACAAAAATTCAAAAGAATTTTTCTTTTAATATGTATCGTAAAAAGACACACACTAGTTGACAGGGTTGCCATTCGTTTCAACTACTGTCGCGCCAAATGATGGGTATTGCCAACGATGCCAATTTGGTGCTTTTGACACTATTTTTAGTGCTTTTTGAAGACTCAAAACGCCAAATTTTGAGCGTTAGTGCCAAACTAATGATCTATTTTATTATCGAACTTTGCATCTGTGTTGGCCTTTTTATTGGAGGATTATGAATAGTTAGACGTTTCAGTTATGCTCTAACTAAGGGTGGTGTAATAACTGGCATCTATTGGTTGCTAGACTTACTATGGGTGGCAACTCGGTTATACTTTAAAGAATGGCAATACTGTCACCCACCCATTATAATAACGGAATAGAACAGCTGTTTTTATTCTGTTTTTACGATATTAAGACAAATCTCGTTAAGCTTTGGAAAAAGTTTATGTTAATTTTAGAATTTTCTACAATATTTGTGTTTAAAAATTGAAAATTTTTAGCGATGTGGGCAGAATTTCAGCTTTCGATCAATGGATGTGGTAGAACACACGATGTGCTTCCTGCTCTGATGGTTTTGGTAAATAAATCGGTTGCGATCTATTAAATACTTCACTTTTGTGGAACACCAAATTTAGTATGTTTTCACTTTCAGTTTATATAAATTAGTTTTTCCTGCACCCAAAGGTGATGGGAAAAGCAGATAAACAAAATAGAAACAACAGAGATCCATATTTTATGGTGAAGTGATTGAAAGTTGCTTTGGTTAAGCCGAAGAGGGCTGCTGATTTATGCGAAATGGCTGTATTAGGCTGAGTTTACATCTGGCATTTCATGCGTGCCATGTGCCCAAAAAAGCGTAACCAACTAATTACTAATAAAGAACTGTGATGCAGACACGTATTTATTAAGCTAAACAGTTTCATAAATAGCCGATAAACAATTTTATAGAATCCAACATGATTGAAAATTGTTTAAATCAATAAATACATGGCTGAATATAAAAGTTCTTCATTAGTAATTAGTGGTTACGCTTTTTTGGGCACATGACACACAGATGTAAACCCGGCCTTACATTGAATCTATAATAATGGGAATTAAATAGTAACACAGATTTGCATACTTAGGTTCTTAACTCGAGTTAAGAAAATTTATTTATTAGTTCCACACTTTGAAAAAAATTAAACCTTAATCCAATATTTTGAACATTTTCATAAACTGCTTGAAATCAGGGTCACTCACATTTTCTTCAAATTCGTACGATTTTGTAATATAGTAATGTATTAAATGTACACATACATATCGATGGTATCAAGTAGAAAGGCCCTAACTCAAATAATTGTAACTTTACAGGAGAAGGTAAAACAATAGAAACAATGTAAATTTTTTTTTGTTAATCTGCTTGTAAAAGCGTTATTTTTTACACTATTGCAATATAGTTTTGTGAGAAGGTTTATTTGTGTGAAATGTATTGGAATCACTGAAAAACTCAATTTCGTGAAAAACACGAGATAGGGCCTTTCTACTTTAGACCATCGATATGTACATGAGAAATCATTTTGTTTATTTAAATATTTTAATGTGGTTTATATGTACATCTTACAAGCGTTTGTTTAGTTTTTTTTCTAGTTTACAAAATACACAAAATTATGCTAATTAAAAATACCACGTACTAATAACAATTAACTGCTGTTTGCCTTTACGCCACAAAAAGCTTAAGTACCCTACGTAAGGCAATTGATGGTTGCAATATGTTGCAAAGTTTAACAAGATAAATTAACAATTCATAAATAAATTATTCAGCCTGGCAAAAAGTCAAATATCAAAAAATGTATTTATCGGCCCTTTTCTTTAAACCGAACACGAGTAAATTTCAAAAAATTAATAATGGTCCTGCAGACATGTTTAAAATCACACACGATCATTTTCTATCAGGTAAGATATTTGACAATCTATATAATAGAAATATTAAAAAAAGTCTGAAAAAATATTTCTATTATCAGAGTTAGTTTTCTAAAATCGTGCGATTTCAAATCAATTCGGTTTACAGAACCGAACCGTATATCAAATATCAAAGTTCACAAAAATTCCTTAAAAAAAAGTATATATTATAAATATAAATTTTCAACTGCTTAAAAATATTATAAAATCATTCTGAAGAAGCGTAAAAATTTAATGCAAATATCAATGTTTTCTCTACATACTGATTTTTTATCTTTTAGAGCTAGAGTTACAAATCTGGAAGATATTTACGACATAAAAATTGTGTAAAATAATTGAACGTCACCAAAAACTCTAAACATGTTGTCCTAGTTTTTCCTCATAGTATATAAAAGAACCTTTACCACCTCACTTATTTTTATAAACAGTTTTTTATAATAATCTTCCTTTGTGAGTCTCTTTAATCACGTAGCATCATGTGTGTATAAAAGCCCATGAGCTTTTTTTTGCTTTTAAAAATCGAAAGTGTGGTGTGGCTTAAGCCCAAGAGTCACTTCTTTTGGTTTCTTTCAACTTTTTTTCTGTTTGAACGCCAACTTTTTTTTTGTTAGTTCTTTTTTGTTTGCTGAATATTTTTTGTGTTATTTTTATTTAATACGAGTATTTGCAACACAAATGATAAATAGAAGGAGAAGAAAAGATGTGTGGCAACTTTAATAGATACTTGTCCAACCAACCAACGCTTATGACTTACATTTTCGTTTTAACTAAGTCAGACTTATGTAATTCAATAATTATTATCCATTAATCAATGTGTGGAGTATTGGTTAGTACTTGCTGCCTGCCAACAGGGAATTATTGATGAAAAGTAAACTTTAAAGTTGAAAGAAATTTTCTGAAATCAATGC
Source organism: Tachina lurida (assembly GCA_944452675.1). Lineage (NCBI taxonomy): Eukaryota > Metazoa > Arthropoda > Insecta > Diptera > Tachinidae > Tachina > Tachina lurida. The sequence goes on from OX101753.1 coordinate 6,372,327, forward strand.
AAAGTAAAAATATAATAACTGCAACGATGTTTTGTTGGGCATATACCTACATACATACTTATGGAGTATGGTTATAATGGGAAGGAAAAAGAAAAATTGCAGAGTTTTTTTTTCAAGATAATTAGACCAAAATTAAAAGATTAAAAACTAGCAGTGATTATTAGATACCAGCGTCTACAATTGACTCAGAATTTGAGGTTTATGATTTGATCAATTAAAAAAACTTGATGTAATGATTTATATTTGGCTTAAAAATTTTTGCGTACAGACAAATGTATGTAGGTATAAACTATGTATGCACATGTAATTGAATTTTTTGCTTTTTTTAAATAAGAGAAATTTTGAAACTTTTTTCCAATGTGGATAAACTTAAAGCAATATTTATATTTAGTTGAAAAAGAATTTAAAATAAAAAACTAACTATAAACACGCAAGTTTATTGTTAATAACTTTTTTTTAAGAAATTAAATTTTTATTTATTTGCTCAATGCGTTATTGAGTTGGAAAGTAAATTAAATGAAATACATTTTAACAATCAGAAACAAAACTAAATACATATTGAGAAAAAGAAAAAATAAATGATTTTAACTCACAACATTGAGAAGTATTAAATAAATTTCTGAAGAGTTAAAAAATTTATTTTTTAATAATTTATTTGAAAAATTTTTCTATTCGTGCAACAAGGACTTTTTGCAAAAAAAATTTTTGTGAAAATTCGCTTTTTGTGATATAAGGGAAGTTTGGTGGAAACAAAGAATATTCGCCATACTCGCCAAAGCTAATATGGGAATTTCCACAGGAATGTCAACTTTTTGTAGCGTGCGACACCAAGCAAATATGCTTGTTTTTTTTCAAAGAAAACTAAACTTTTCTTACTTCTTTATATATGTATTTGTGACGGCCGTCAGCAGCTCTAAGTTAGTTAAACTTTTAATAAAATTCGGGTCACGTTGTTCAGGGTTAATTGCTTGCTGTTGCACGCGACAAAAAAGTGGGTTTTCTCGAAGAAATCCCCAAATATATTTTTTTTACAAAATAAAAATATAAAAATAATTAAATTTATATATAAATAGTAAATAAATAATTTTTTTGTGAAAAAGTTAAATTTAAAAAAGTAATTTTTGTGAAAAAATTTTTTATTGTGAAAATGGCGAACTTTTCACGAAACAAATTTGTCATTGTGAATTAAGAGAATTTTTATAAATAATTTAGTTCTTATGGAAACAAAAATATTTTATAAGAAAAGGAAATTTTTATGGCAAATTTTTTTATTGAACTTATAGTGAAAACAAAAACAATCTTTCTTGTTTTGTTGTTGTTTACAATATAAATTTTAAAAATGAGCGTATTTCATATTTAGACATCGTTCAAGAAATTCTTAAAAAAATTTAATATTCTTGAAATTTTTTTAGTTTTCTGTAAAAAAAACTTTTTTGAAATAAAATATTCTTTAAAGAAAATGTTTTATAGATAATAAGCGGTGTTCTGTGAATCGCACGTTTTGATATCGCCTAATTTCCAGGAAAGGGCTCAATTAAAAAGGTGACTTATAGCAGCTTTTTAATTAGTTTTAATGTTTTACATGTTTAATATATTTTATACGAACTTAACTTTGAACACGGTTTTCGATTTTGGAAGTCGCACGATTTCAAAACGCGCGGTTTACAGAACACCCCTGAATGACTTTTTGCAATAAGTACAATTCTTAAAAAGTAATACATATTTATAAAAAATAAAAAAATATTTTTGTGTAATAAAGGGTTTATAAAACGAATTTTGTATGGAAACCTGTTTTATAAAAACCTATAAATCAAAAATATTTTTTATGAATAAATTAGCTTTACAATATAAATTAGTTTTTTTTATTTAATTTTGTTTCAACTGCTCTTTTACCTTTATTCGCTATGCCACTCTTTTGTATTTTTTTTTTTGACCCATAAAAGTTTAATTAAAACTTAACCATTTAAAAATCCCCATTGTATTTTAATTTGTATCTTTTGTTTCTCGATTTTTTAATAGTTTTTTTTTTGTTTTTTGTTTTAATCATCATCTTGTTGCCACACAAACATCGAACAGCATGCAATTGTTTTTTTTTAACATTTTTACGATTTCTTTAAGCTCATTTCAATTGCTTTGACAATTGTATGCTTTTGTGTAAACGAAATGTGAATTTGCAATTTGAGCAAAAATTGAATAAAGAAGAGGCAAAAAATAAAAAATAAAATGATAATTATTCGTTACATTAGAAATTCTTAATTTTTAGGTTAACGAAGGCAAAGTATAATTCGCATAAGAAAAACCATGTTTTTGAAATTGAAACTAAATGCCATCCATGTAGATACATGACTTTTATAGCTAACGTGACCAGAAGCTTTTTACAAAAAGCGGGACACGATCGTTCAAAAAGCGGGATTTTGACGAAAATACGGCCAAAAAGCGGGATTTTTAAATAAACAACTATTTGAAAGCGGGATGTGTAATACGCACATAAAAAGTTTCGTATGTACTTAGGAAACACAGTTTTTAACTCAAAAGAATCGATTTTAAATAAACAAAAGTTTTTATTAACAAAAATTTTTATTTAGTAACGTAAAATAAATAAAATTAAAGATTTTTTGACTTCATTTACAAAACAAAATACGATTTTTATACAAAACAATGTACAAAAACTTAAGGCGAATGATAGCAAGTGGCCTTGTTAGTCCATATTATCATCAACTGACTACACCAATGTGTCAAACTCTTTATAAAAAAATAAGCAAGAACTTTTTATTTTATTATTGACAGTTTGGTGAATGTCAGTTGTTATTCTCCTAATAAGCCCTCTTGGTAATAAATTCCTAAAGCAGCAGAATGTCTGCACATATAAAGCACTGTAACAAAAGGATCTTTGAGTGTGTACGTTTGTATTTTTATTTTTTTCATTTGAGGAGCTGCCAGATCCAAAAAAAATAATCAATAACTACACTAAAAAATATTTGGAATAAATTTTTATCAGTTACATATTAATAAAAATATATTAAGAGATAAGAAATTTCAAAACTCTAAAAAGCGGGATAAAGCGGGATAAAAATTCAATGCGGGATCAACCTCAGAAAAGCGGGATAATCCCGCCTAAAGCGGGATGTCTGGTCAGGTTATTTATAGCTCTAATAAGAAATAGTTAAAGAGAATAAATATTAAAGTTTTTCTTTAAAACAATTTACATATTTTCATTTTTAAGACTTTTTTTTCAGCACTGTTGTTTTGAAATTTTGCCAACTAAGAGTAACTTAAAGTGTTGCACAATCAAATGCTTTTGAAAATATTTCATTTTTGTAAGTACATAATGGGACAGCTGTAGTTAGTTGCAAACTTGTAATGGGAATGACTAATTTGTCGCATGTTTTAAACGTGATAATTTTGGAAAACATGAATTATTATTTTATGCTGTCTTGTTGAGTCAATGTTTTGTAGCGAATTTTAATTGTTATTGTTGCTTTTGTAGTTATTTAATGAATTCCTCGTGTGCATGTGGCTTTTAAAGCCGCCAAGTTGGACTTTTTAGTTTAGTTTCAAAATATTTTCAAGCATTGCTAGATGCATACATAATGTTTCTTTTTATATAAATTTAACCAAATGATTTTTACATGCCACGAATATGAAATTATTATTTAAATAATGACAGTAAATAGTTCGCGTTTGTCATTTAAGATTATTGACCTTTAATGCTATAGATCTGGCATCCTCAAAACTTAATACACGATCTCTCGTATTAGTTCTCAAGTTTATGTACAAGTGGCAATTTGCCACTTTAGTCGGTCAAACGGTCACGCTGTACATATGTATATGTACTTATATTTATGTATTTATAACTCATTGTTTTAACGAGTTTATTGTCGATATTTTTCATTCTGGAGCTTTTTGTTTAAGCGATTTTTTATGATTTTTCTACTATGGCGATTTTTTTTGGCGATTTTTTATTCTTGATGATTTTCTATTTAGGTGATTTTTTATGTTTGAAAAAAATTTTTTGTCGATTTTTTTATTTTAGCGTTTTTCTTTTTTATGAAATTTTTAAATCTCCCGTATTTTTTTGTTAACTGTGCAGTTTTTATTTGTGAAACCTTTTTTGTTTAGGTGATTTTTTAATTTTGATAAATTTTCTACTATGACGATTTCGTACTGCGACGTTTTATGACGATTTTTAATTTTTTTTTTTTAATTTTTTTTGGAGATTTTTTATTTTTGGTAATTTTTTAGGGTTCCGTACACCAAAGGTGAAAAGGAACCCTTTTGCTGTCCGTCTGTCTGTCTGTCCGTCACAGGCTATTTCCTCGAGAACCGTAAGAGCTACGGACCTGAAATTTGGACATAGAACCTTGGCCGCTACAACAACAAATACATGAAAGTTAAAAATTAAAGGGTGTTCCAGCACGAGCAACGAACAATTTTAAAATCCCATGTAATATACATACAATTGTGCCCTTAATTATGAAAGTGGTCTAAGTCATGTGCAATTTTGCTTTGAAATATCAAGTAAATCTTTAAAAAACTTCAATTAATATTTAAAAAATATTAAATAAATTTATATAAATCGATACTATTACAACTCTAAATTAAAATACTGCATAATATAAAAATTCTTTTTAGTTTGTTAAAATGTAATCTACTAAATATCTCGATCAGAGAAATATATGACTTAGACCACTTTCATAAGTTAGTGTATTTTTATACAGACTACAAAAATTAACACTAAAATTTAAAAAATCTAAATTAAAGGGTATTCTATCAGTTAATGTAATTTTGACGATGTAATTTTGACAACTTGCTGTATCTTGGAAACCGTAAGAGCCAAATGCAAAACCGAAACAATCCCCAAAATGAAAAAAAATCACAGAAATGTAAAAAAATCGCCAAAATGAAAAAAATCGTCAAAATTAAAAAAATCACCAAAATGAAAAAAATCTCAGAAATGAAAAAAATCGCTAAAATGAAAAAAAATCGCCTAAATGGAAAAAGCGCCAAAAACTGAAAAAAAATCGCCAAAACGAGAAAAAAGCGAAAAAACAAAAATTTGTTGTTAATTGTTTATGTTTTTGTGAAGTTATTCATCATTGAAAACATTTAGTTCTGTACTATTTAACTATTTGCTTTACTTCGTTGTGTTTTTATATTTTTTGCTTTGAAATTTTCTTCCAAGAAAGTAAAGCTAATATTGCATGCCCACAAGTTGCACTTAAATGCACAAGAAGCTGACTGAAAAATTATGAAAATAAAGTTTTGTTTAAAAAAAAAGCTCACTTTTAAACACACAAAAGAATTAACAGCAGCTTAAAAGTAATAAAAACTACAAATGTAAAAAAATACGAGTAAAATCCAGAAAACGTTGAAAAACTTATTAACAAAATAAATACACACATCATGAGCAGCTATTTATGTATTTATCTTGTAGTTTTTAGTAAATATTAACTGAAGACAAGAAGAAAATAAAAGTAAACAAAAATAATTGTTAAATGCTACTAAAAGGCAGCCAAAACGACTTGTGTAATAGCTGCTTGAATGTTTTATGTTGAGGTGCACAGTGGTTGGCGGGTGGAAGAAATGCGAATTTATAAAATGTGTATATTGCTAGACTTTAAAATTTTAAATACAACAACACATAAATAAATTAAATTTTTGCTACAATTCCTGGTTGTTAAAACAAAGTTACTTTTATAAAAAGAGAGGAAGAGAATACCGATATGAGGATTAATCATTAATTCAAAAATTCCACTTTGGAGTTATGACGTTGTTTGAATGATTAATTTTCGTGCCTGTTATTTTAATTATGATATCTTTTGACTAACTATGCTTACAATTCAATTGAAACTAAACAAATAAAAAAAGGAAATTTGAAAAATTACAACAAATAAGGATAAGTTCTTCCACACACAAAGACCGGCGCAGCAAAAAGAGTAAAAAACTGTAATTTATACATTGAAATCATTGTAGTGCAGCGAAGTATTTTATTTTAATTTATATTTATTTATTTTATTTTAAGGCAAAAGTTTTTTATTTATTTTTCATAAAATTTTTCTAATGACTTTTTCACATAATGAATGAATGCAGCGCCCGCAGTAGCAAAACTACACGAAACAAATACATACTACATGTGTATATTACATTTATTTTTACTTTTATTTTTTTAAGTTTTTCTTTTCCAAAATTAAATTAATATAAAATAAAAAAAAACTCAACAACTTTGAATGAAATAAAAATTACATTTTATATGTATTTAAACCACCACACACTGCACTGTTTGCAGCAGTAGCTTGTTGAAAGTACGAGTGCAACACATTAATGCATTCGAAATAAGTCTGTATGTTAGTACTTCTACAGCAAAAACAAACAAACAAACAAAAAATTACTTGTTTTTCTCTAACAATTATTTTTTTAAATAGACATTCAAACTACATTCATGTATTTAAAATTGTTTTTTAATTTTTATTTTTTCAAACTTATGTATGATTTAAGTTTATTATTTGAATGTAAATTCAACAGAAACAAAAAAAGTGAATGACTTTTTAATGAATTTTTTTTTCAACAATAAAATAATTCAAACTCTGCTTGTAGGGAAGTAGTAAGTTCCTATTTGTATAGTGAAATAGAGAATTTGAATGCATTTTTGCTACTGGCAAGTGTTGGAAGGTGTTAACATATGTATTTGTGTACAAACTTGCAACATATTTTGCATTATTTTTATGAGGCATTCATTTTAGAAGGGGGAGGTTTGGTGTTGGCTCATACTTTTTTTTTTCAAACAGAGTATGGGAAATAATTAGAAATAGGAATGTAGTGCACAAATTTTTTATTTTGTTATTACAATAATTATTACAGTTATTAAGTTTTATTTACTGCTTAAGAATAAAGTTTAAAATTATTAATTTTATTTGCCAATTTGTTTTCTGAATTACGTACTAATTTGAACTTTTTCATTTCATATTATTTCAGGTATGTTTGAATTTTTTATAAATCCTGCTGGCAAGAAGCCTCTGACATTTAAGCAAGTATTAAAAATTAATGCCACACAATGTTGAAGCTCATTTTGAACAATATTTTGTAAAATATATGCTTAGAAAATGTACAATACATTGTACTTTGAGAAAAGTTTTATTTTAAAAAGTACCTGTTATTACTTATCTTAAAAAGTACCTTTTGGAAAAATTACGTTTTTAAAATAGTATTGTAGCTTCTCAAAAAACTATTTTTTAAAAACAGAACCATTTGAACAAAGTACGTTTTTCAAGAAGTACCTTTTAAAAAAACGTATAAAAAATTCTTGAAAAAAGTACATTAATTTGGAAATACAATAAATATTTAATAAAAATTATTAGAAATAACTATGGTCTTCATAAAAGTACTTTTTAAAAAAGTACCTTTTCGAACAAAGTGCTTTTTCAAGATGATCAAAAAAATATTTGTTTCAAAGAACCTTTTGAAAAATACAATAAATATTTCTTTTTGAAAAAGTACCTTTTCAAAAAAAAGTATGTTTATCTGGAAAAAATTTAAGTTTGATAAAATTTAATTTTTGAAAAAAAATTTTATAAAAAATACTCAAAATACTCTTTTGCAATATGTATTGAGATTTTTCAAAAAAGTACTTTTTTTTTAATATTTGATGATCAAAAAAATACTTATTTCAAAGTACCTTTTGAAAATATGTACAATAAATATTTCTTTTTGAAAAAGTATCTTTTAATTAAAAAAAAAAGCTTTTCAAAAAAGTACATATGTACTTACAAAAAAGTATCTCTTCAAAAAACGTACCTTGAGATTATTAAAAAAAATTTAAAGAACCTTTATACAATAAATATTCCTTTTTGAAAAAGGTGCGTTTTCAAAAAAGTACATTTAGAAAAAATAAATTTTTAGAAATAAATTTTATAAAATTTAAAAAGCCATATTTGAGGTTGGCGTTGGCTGAAGTAGTTAGCACGTTGACTACAAAACCGAAAATCCTGGGTTCAATCCCTGTATCCGACAGTCATTAAATAACAACACCACGCATTTTTCTGATTTGCATTAGTGTCCCTTTGTGTCAGTTGTTGTAGGGAAGTTCAAGTGATGAAGGCATAGTCCACTGGTCACTGAACTATGTATACCGACTTCAGCAGATACTAATCCTAATGTAACATCAGAGCGCCCTCCTTCGTTGTGTAGCAAAATCATCGGCGAAATAAAATAATCAATAAAATGGCTACAAGACACAGTTTCAAAAAATTAATACGCCCCATTTAACATCAGAGAGGCGCTGCAACACTGCATTATTAAAAAAAAACGTGCAAAAAGCAGAGTTGTAAAAGAATGAAGCTTTCCTCTATCTCTTCTTTCACCACCTGTCTTCTCTCTCACTATCCCTTTCCTAAAGAAGGTAACACCTAGTATTAGCAGTAGGCATTAATTGCCTGAGTGTTACTTCTCTTTATTAAAAAAAAAAAAATTTATTGCAATTTGTCAAAAAAGGACTTAAAAAAAGTTGCTCTTCAAAAAATATCTTTTTAAAAAGGTACCACTTCAAAAAAAGTACCCTTTGAATAAAGTACTTTTTTTTTAAAAAATTTCCTTTTAAAAAAAGTACCTTTTGAAAAAATTACCTTTAACTTATAAAAAAAAGTACCTTTTGAAAAAAACTTATAAAAAAGTTGTTTTTGAAAAGGACTTTTTTAATTTTTTTAAAAAATCTTATACAAAAAAGTTTGATTTTGAAAAAAAGTAAGAAATTTAATTTAAAAAAATTTCATTTCAAAAAAGGAATTTGAATAAAATAGAATAAAAATTTGTTGTTGAAAAAGTGCCTTTCCAAAAAAGGTTTATTTAGGAAAAATGAGAACTTGAAAACGGACATTAGAAAAAATTTAATTTAAAAAAAAAATTTTTAAAAAGCGCCGTTTGGACAAATTACCTTTTGGAAAAAATTGCTGTTGAAAAAATTACTTGTATCAAGGAACTTTTTACAAATACATACATACATATGTATGTATAATAAATATGTATGTAGTAGTTCTTTCTGTAAAAAGTATTTTTATACAATTTGCATTTCAAAAAAGAAATTACTTCAAAGAGCCTTTTGAAAATGCACTTAAAAATTCCTTTTTTTTTTGGAAAAAAATACTTTTCGAAGAAACTTACGAGTTTGAAAAAAGCACATTAAAAAAAAAAGTATTGTAGTTTTTCAAAAAAGTACCCCTTCTAAAAAGTACTGTTTAAAAAATTAAGCACTGTTGAAAAAAAGCACCTTTTGAGGAAAAACTTGTAAAAAACTACTGCTTTTGAAATATTTTGAAAAGACAATAAAAAGTACTTTTTAAAAAAGTACTTTTTGCAAAAATGTATACTCATTACAAAATGTATCTTTTACAAAAATTAACGTTTACAAAGTAAAGTTAAAAAAGTACATTAACCCTAGAATATGTAATGGGGTACACGGGTACCCTGGTTATGTGTTTGTGTGGTATTTTTTTGAAAGAAATTAATTTTATATAATTTATAATAAAACACCCACTTAAACAGTTTTGGCCATAAATTGTGGCTTTAACAAATTCGCTTTTGAAAATAAACTACGAAAGCTTATCAAATGTATTTGATAAAAGTAAAAGTCCATTAAAAAATTTAATTTTGTAATATTTTTTTTTTTTGTAAACGGTTTAATTTTTTTTGTAGAAAATTTTAATTTATTCAATTCATATTTAACTGCTGGTGTTCAAATGTAGAGATTAGTTAAATTTATTATTAAATGCGTTTAAATAACAAATAATGCTAATGCCACAAACACTTAAAAAATTATTCCCAAGTTGTATTAAAAAAACAAATTTCTTTGAAATTCAAAGCAAATTAAATTCTAATTGACATACATTTCACTTTCACTTACATAATAAATTGCAATTAAAAAAGTATAAATTGAAATTTTAATTGATTTAAGGTCTGTATATGAAATTTGACTGCTAAGCTGCTGCAGTCAATAACCCGCTTCATGTTACTTAAATAAAATTACAAAAACAATTAGCAAAGCATTAAGTGATGAAGAGGTTTACTTTATTTTATTAGATATTACTAACTGAAGTCGTAACGATATCTTTTTGTTGAAAAAAGAAATGTTACTTTGGGCGTTTTAATGATTTTTGTTGTTGATGTTGTTGTTGTTGTTAAGACGGCCGTAAGTGTTAAAATGGAAAAAATTTGCACATTTGGTTAGTTTTGTAATTTCATTACAAGATAATTTTTTTGTAAAAAATTAAACTTGCTTCACTGAGTTGTTGCAAGTAATTTCCTTATTTACATAAATTCCAGCATTTTAACGATAATTATCTTGGAAATTTCGCTGCATGCTGATGAACAATGACCCAACTGATCAATTTACTATTTTTAAAAGATTGAGGAATAAAGTATCTTTGTCTAAAGACAGTTTTTTAACACGAAATTTTTTATGAAAAGCACATTTTTGATAATTTTTTAAGAAGCAATTTTTTTTTTCAAACTTATTGTAGTTTTTTAAAAGGCACTTTTTTTAAAAGGCACTTTTTTTATAAGGCATTTTTTCAAAATATTTTTGCTAAACATGGATTTTTTAAAAATGTGTTTTTTAAGTACTATTGGAAGAAGGTCCTTTTTGTTTAAAAATATATTTTTTTAAAAAGTACCTATTTAAAACATTTACATATCGCTGCTTTATTGCAATAGAGGCATAATTCAAAAAGCTAGTTCTGCAGAATTTAAGTTTTCGATTTACATACATACAAAGACATAGAATGAAGATACAAAAAAATATTCTTTTCTCAAGAGGTGTGTGTACAAGACGTTTATATTAAATCTGTACACCGGATTAAATATGATATAATGGTGTTTTCTGCATTAGTAACTCCAAAAGCGCATTTTTTGAGATATGTCTATGTTGCAATAAAGGAGCGATATGTATTTAAAAAAAACTATTTTCACAATGTATTTTTGGGTACTTTAGGCACTTTTTTAAAATAGTACTTTTTGATAAGGTAATATGGCATTTAAAAAAAACACTTTTTCAAAGGTACTTTATTCAAAAGGTACTTTTATGAAAACTGTAATTGAAAAACACTTTAAAATCAACTTTAACATAAACAGATCTTTTTAATAAAGTTATTTGGTACTAAAAAACACTTTTTTAAATGTAATTGGTAATGGTACTTTTTTAAATAGGTACTTTTTTAAAATGTACTTTTTAAAAAGCTACTTTTATAAAAAGCTACTTTTTGAAAAAGGTACTTTTTAAAAAGCTACTTTTATAAAAAGCTACTTTTTGAAAAAGGTACTTTTTAAAAAGTTACTTTTTGAAAAGTTACTTTTTGAAAAGGTACTTTTTTAAAAAGCTACTTTTTGAAAAGGTACTTTTTACTTTTTGAAAAAACTACTTTTTACTTTTTGAAAAAGCTACTTTTTGAAAAATGTACTTTTTCAAAAGAGCTACTTTTTTTGAAACAGGTATATTTTTTAAAAGGTTGTTTTTTAAAGGTACTGTTTTAATACTTTTTTTTTTAAGTACTTTTATGAAAAAAAGTTAGTTATTTGAATAAAGTACTCTAAAAAATTACTCTTTAATAAGGTACCTTAGTACTTCTTAAAAAACATTTTAAAATAAAAAACATTTTAAATTTGCTTGTTTCAAAATGTACTTTTTTTAAAAAGTACATTTTTTAAAAGGTACTTTTAACTTAATTTTTTTTTATAAAAAACTTTTTAACATTTTTTTTTAATAAGGCGCTTTTTTAAAAAAGCTCTTTTTTAAAATATTCACGATAAAATTGTACAGCCTGTATCTTAAAAGTTATCAAAAAGAATGTCGAACCTTTCCTACCCACTTGACCTGAGATTCGATATAAAGTTTCAAAACAAATTTTTTCGATATTTGTTTGCGAATATAAAAAATTCCGAATTTTCGCTAAAGCGAATTCTGGCGATATTTTCTCGAATGTGTGACGATAGCCTAGTAATATATACGAAATCGATATCATTAACGAAAGTCTTGGTCAACTGGGTAACACACATAAATGCCTGTCGTTACCTTAATATAGAAAAGTCCTAACTCATTATTTTTTTGAAATCGAGATTTTTGTATTTTTTGATAGGTTGTTAGATGGTTCTTCTATCGAAATATACAAAAATGTCGATTTCAAAAAAATAATGAGCTATGACTTTTCTATATTAAGCTCACGATATGCACATATCGATAGCTTAGTATAAAAAGGGTGCATCTCAATTTTTTTTCGAAATTGCGTTTTTAACGTTTTCCGGGAGACAATGTATATTTGCATCCTTCTTGAAGATTTTAGTACATTACAGTTGAAAATCAAGGACTCTCCTATAAAATATAAAAAATTCGAGGTCCGCCTTTCTTATATTAAGCCATCGATATGTATGTGTGTATGTTGGTAAGCATATTAATTGAATGATTGTTACTTCTCTTTAAAAAAAAATCGATTATTTGAAATTTTTCTCTGATGCCTGCAATTTCAAATTATCGAGTGTCGACTGTATAAACATTTTTTTGTTGTACGAGTATATAACACCTTATAACACACAAGTAATCGAGCTTATTGTAGTTATGTGTAACAGAATCATTCAAAATGAACTGAAAATAAAATTCGCATAAAAATACGTTTATAATCAAGATACTAAACACAATATTTTATTGACATTTGCATCATCGGTAACATCGACAACATCAGCATCATCCGCGTAAGATGCAGCAACACATCGTCAACTAGACACAGCTTACGAGGACAGTTGGACAGACAGGCAGGCAGGCAGCCACTGAAACACATTTTAACATGTCTTCTTCTTCTTTGGTCCATACAAATCTGTTTAAAACATGGTTGATACTGATTGCAACACCGCTAACAGCAGCAGCAGCAGCAGCAGCAACAGCAACAGCATCATCAACGGTGTTATTTGTATCTCTGATGTAAAAATGATGTATCGTTTAGATTATGATGCAGTAAAATGGGAAAAAAATTGGCAAAAGAAGAAAAAAAAGACGATTTTGAAACAAATATGGAATAAATAAAAAAAGCTTGTGTTGTGTGTAGTCTGCTGCTGGTTGGTTGTTTGTGCCACATGGTTATAATAATTATGATTTACAATACTTTGGGTTATTAAAATGGAATGACGTTGAAGTAAAAAATGCGCTATATTAAGTCCACCACACACACACATACATACATACATACATACTTATTTACACATATGCATAATTTCTTCTTCAGTCAATGGCATCTTATTACGTTCGCAGCAGGCAATTTTATTAAACCTGTTTTTGCACGAGATATCTAAAATTTTGTAATACGCCACAGCTAGAAAAGCATTTGTTTTTGTTGATATTAAAAGCTGTGAATTGAAGAATTTTTCCTGCAAGTTTCACTAAAGAAGTGATCGGCTTAATTTTGTGAAAAAACTTCCTATATCGTGTGTATAATGCAATAATGCCAATTGAAAAAAGCAAAATTAGTTTAAGTTCGTGTTATTTCTTTCTATTTTTTTTTTGTTCAACAAAGTTAACAAATCTACAACTAACTTCCTTTTGTTTTAGTTTTGAATTCGATTTTGCCTGTTGGTTATTCAATTCGTGCATGAAAATGATATGTTATGCGTATTATGTATAAATGTGATCTAAAATAAAAAAACAAAAAAAAATTAAAGCCGGAAAAAATATTAAAATTTGAAATATCATCATGGCAAAAGAAATGACGCATATAAATGAATGAATGTATCATGTGCGCAGAGTGATTGAAAGTCGGGTTCAAAAGAAATTTGTAAAAAAAAAATGACCAGACTATAAAAAATGTATTATCTAACATTTAATCTTGTGCGAGAGTATACGAGTAATAGACAATAGGATGGATGGATCATGATTCCCTTTAACATGTTAAAAGTATGTAGAAAATAGTTTGGAGTCTAACAGTCTTACTTACATATTTTGTCTGTTTCTCGCAGCTGTTGGCATGTATCTGATTTAATTTTATTACATAAATAAATAATTGCACTGTGGCCATAAATCTTGTGCAAAAAAAAATACACACTTTGAACGTTTCTAATAAAAATTTTAATATTCTCTAGCAAATATTTTTGTTGGTGGTAACAAATTTGAGGTTTTAAAGCCATTTGTAATAAATAATTGGCAAATTAAAGAAAACAAATATTTTAGCAATCAATAAATTGTTGCATATATTTCTTTGAAAAAAATTACAAGAGCCAATAATTAATTGGGAAATAATCTTGTTGTAGAGAAATATTTTTTGACAAAAATCTCGAGATACATATTTAGCGAAAAGGGGAGGAAAATAATTTTAGAAATTTTTGAGTTTTGTGGAGGTAAGATTCCAAGTTATTGTTTTTTTGGTCCTAAAAAAATATTTTACATTACGGATTTAAAAAAAAATTATTTAACTTTAAGTACATTCAAACCAAGTGTTTTTAAAGGCTAGGTAAGACTCACTATCCCACATAATCGCACGACTTTCGAAAAAATGCAAGCCTGGGAGCAAATTACGGCACTCGTTAGTGCCGGTCCAGACTTGCAATTTTTGTTGCAGCAATTCTTGAATATGTGTGAGAGTGTTGAAATAGAAATACATATTTTTTGTATTCCTCTCTCGCTCTTTTGCACTAAAAACTAAAAAGTTGCTGCAATAGAAATTGCAAGTCTGGACTGGGACTTATCGAACGAAGTTACGAAATATTTCAATAGAGTTTATATGGAAATATATTAAAATTTCGAATCGTATCGAATGCCGTAATTTCCCCCCTGATCTAATGAATTCTTGTTGTCTTTTAAAAATGTCCATAAACCCCATCATACCAGGGTTGTATTTTCTGAAAAGTCCTATGATTGTGTAGAATAGTGCGTTCTAGCCTTAAATAAATATAAATACCTTATATATGTATGTATGTGCGAGGGCGGTTCAATAAGTCAGTGACTTTTGGAGCTTTCAGCCTCTTAACTGGAAGGGTAACACTGTGTCAACAGGCAACTGTCAGTTGACGCCTGTCATGCATAATTTAGTTTGATTGAGCCACCCTCGTATGAATAAGCTCTGGGGGATCTACTCTGTATTAATTTTCTATCACTGAAATTGTTTGTGGCTACCTTAACTTTTTTTCAACTGAAAAGTTTTCAATAAAACGATATATATGTACAAGGTGGGCCAAAAGTCACGCCTGTGTGTAAAAATTTAATAACTTTTTTGTTTATATTATTTTTTATTGTTTTTTTATTTAGTATTGGCTTTGTACGATCTAAATTTTACACAATTGGCAGGCATAACTGCACGCAAAGTTTCAGGCTCTACTGCCCCGATCTCAGCTTCAATATTGTGCTTTAGCTGCTCTATAGTTTGGGGCTTGTTAACATACACTCGTTCTTTGAGATAACCCCATAGAAAATAATCTGGTGTGAACGTGCTGGCCAATTGAATTCTGAATTTCTTGAGATAATTCGGTCTTAAGTAAAATTCTACCACTTTGGTTCGTTGCTCGTTCGTTAAATTTTGCATGGTGGTGTAACACGATTCGATGAACAATAAAAAATAATAATAAATAAAAAAGTTATTCAACTTTTACACACATGCGTGACTTTTGGCCCACCCTGTACAATGGAAGGGATAAAAAATATTTGGAGAAACGTTGGACAACGTTTATATACGGTTATCTTTCAATCCTCAATTTATGATGAAATGTCAGGAATATTTTTATTTGAGTATGCACTACACGAATACACAATGTTATTAATTAATTTCTTTGTAAATATTCTGCCAAACACTAGCAGAACGGAACAACATGCTGTTTTCAAAGGCCTCCACACCTTCATTATCAGTGCTTTTGTGTTTATTCCATTATATCTGGTGTCAGTTAGTGCAAATTTCAGCCTGATTTAAAAATCTTAAAGTGAAAGTTTAATATGAGAATTGCTTTGATTCATTGTATTACAATTTGATGAAAGATTTTTTTGGAATGAAAGCTAAAATTTATCTTGTATAATTTAAAACAACAACAGCAATAATAACATGTCGTTCTGCTAGTGTTTGTCATTTGTTACTTAAAAATTATCACAAATAATTTGGCTTCCTCAAAATACATGCACCCATATTTATAAATAAATAAAATGGATTTGAAATCCATTTTAGAAAAATTTTGTATGAAAAATTTGAAATAATATACATTTCAAATTCATTTTAAATTTTATGAATATGGGGGATGAACTTTATCCTAAATAAATCTGACAAAGAACCCAAAAAAGTAGTTCAGTAATTTTTAATAAATTTCATTGAATTTTTAAGAAATTATGTAATTGTATAATGATTTATAAAATCAATCAAATTTTGTGTTGCTGAATCTTTGTAATTAAATTTTTCAATATTGTATTGCTTCATTTGATCCGTAATTATGTAATATGTTGAATTAAAAATTAAACTAAACATTTTTTTTTAATAAAACCATAATCAATTGAATAGTTTTCACTACAAAATCATTTTCAATTTAACAAATATATTTTTAAAAGTACTACAGTTTTATCGCCGTATATTTATTAGCCGAATGCATTTCATGCAAGAGAAAAAGCTTAATGAAATATTAAAAAAAAAACTTTAAACAAACATTTGCATAATTATAATCATAAAAATTTTGCTTACAAGATACAAAAAGCTAAAAACATTATTTATTTAACAAACACTTTGCAACTGCAAGAGTTCAACAAAACTTGTATATTTTACGCAGATTCTTGCATGTTGTGATATGCGGTGCGTTCGTTCGTTTAATGAGTTGGTGTATAAAACAATCGATCATTCATTCATTTATTCGTTTACTCACTCATTCATTCGCTCATTTCAAAAACGCATGTTAGTCATTAACAATTTTTTTTTGCTTTCTTGCCAGTCATTAAAAAAAATATCAAAAAGATATAAAATTTCACTTTCGTTTTCTCATTATAATTTTTTTTATTATTATACCTGAAACAAAAAGCATGACCAATCGATTTTGAGTTGACAATTTAGTGTTTTTTTGTTTAATTATGAGTATTTGTATTTGTTGTCAGCGAAATAAAATTTTGTTATGATCTTTCTCACACCGCCTTTACGAATTATATAATAAAGAAATTTTTGAAATTTTAACACACCTTGTCATCGTTTTTAATTTAATTTTAAGTGAATAAATAATTGTACGACTAGTTCTTCTAATAGATATACACATGTATACATCTGTATATAAGCACATCCAGTTTATGTGATATAAAAATTTGCTGAGAAATAAATTCCGCTGACTGTGTTAAATGATAGAGCCAAATTTTCATAATAACTTGAAAAAAATACCCTCATGGCCCTCATTTTTAATCACTTCTTTTTGAACGATTCTGTCCACCCAACAAAGTTTTAGGCCAATTTTACTACTAATAATAAATTTATCTCGTTGCCATAAAATTTAAATTTTAAATGCTTTAACTTTCTGTATTCAATACGAAACAATTTAACCCAATCACTTAATTTTTTTTTTTCAACATTAATTGAAGGAATGCTTAAATCAAACAAACTTGACCAACGATTTTTTTGACTTGACAACTTGTAGAATGTCTTCTGCTGACCAAAAACGCAACCAAGACTCACTGAAAAAAAAGTGAAAGGATTTGATTCTTACGCTGACGAGACCGCAAAAAGAATATGACACAAAAATACTCAACAATAATTGCGAATATTTTACCGAAAACTTATTTTTTTTTACAAAACACGTACATAACGATTACAATTCGAAAAAAAATTACAACATACATACGAGCACATGTGTGCAAGTTTTGATTATAATATATCGCTATGATAATAGCAATCAAAACAGTGGGCTTGAAAAAGTAAAGCAAAACATCAAAGAAGTTTGATCGATCTCTTTGAAGGCATCCACTTTCAATACACACGCCTTAATGTATACTTTTGCAGAAGTATATTTTGAAAAAAGTACCATTTACAAAAGTACTTTTTAAACGAATTACTTTTGGAGAAAGTTTCTTCTGCAAAAACAACCTTGTGAAAAAAGTACCTTATGAAAAGATGCATTTTGAAAAGTAACTTTTAAGAAGAGTGCGTTTTGAAAAAAGTACCTTTAAAAAATATATTTTGAAAAAATATTGTAGTACTTTGTACTTAAAGCATTTTGAATATAAATCTTGCAAGTATCTTTCAGAAAAAAACACTTTTTAAAACAATTACTTTAAAAACAAACTATCTTTAAGTTAAAAGTACCTTTTGAAAAAGTATCTTTTAGAAAAGTACCTTTTGAAAAAAACTGCGTTTAAATTCAAAGTATATGTTTTAAAAAGTATATTTTAGAAAAAAGTACCTTTTAAAAGAAGTACTTCAAAAATTATCGCTGAAAAATTGCCTTTTGAAAAACTTACTTTTAAGAAAAGTATACTTTGAAAAAAGTTAATTTTTTAAAAAGTATATTTAAGCGAATGGCACCATTACTTTACTTTAAAAAGAATCGTTCGTATCATTCTGAAGAAATATTTAAGAAAAAGTACATTTTGAAAAAAGTATATTTTAGAAAAAAGTACCTTTTCAAAGAAGTATCTTATAAAGTACCTTATGAAAAACAAGTAGCTTTTAAAAAAGTAAAATTATTTTGAAAATGTAAATTTTTGAGAAAATTTTATGAAAAAAAGATATATGTATTTTAAAAAGGTTTCTTTCAGGAAAAAGTACGTTTTAAAAAGTACCTTTTAATAAACTATATTTTGAAAAAAAAACCTTTTTTTCATAGGGTAAGAAAAAAGTATATTTTGAAAAAGGTACCTTTTGAAAATCAGCCTTTTAGAAAAAAAAGTACCTGGGAAGAAGTACTTTTTGAAGAAGTTTATTCTGAAAAAGTATCTTTTAAAAAAGTAACCTTGCAAAAATTACATTTGAAAAAGTATCTTTTAGTTAAAAGTACTACTACTTTGAGAAAAAAACATTTTGAAAAAAGTATCTGTTCAAAAAAATTTTTTTAAAGTACCTTTTGAAAAAAAGTCTTTTTTTATAAAGTACCTTTTAAAAAAAGTAATTTTTTTTAAAAGTACCTTGGTAAAAAGTATGTAGTTGGAAAATTTTACTTTTTTTAAAATACTTTTTTATAATATTATATGTTTTTTTAAAGTACCTTTTGAAAAAGTGTTAAGTATCTTTTGAAAAAAGTATTTTTTAAAGTTCTTTCATTAAAAAGTATCTTTCGAAAAAAATTATTTTTTTAAAAAGTTCCTTATGAAGTGTCTTTTGAAAAAATTACTTTAAAAAAAGTAGTTTTTGAAAATTGTATATAATTTAGAAAAAATACCTTGGCAAAGAGATCCTTTTAAAAAGTACCTTATGAAGAATAACAAGCTTTGAAAAAATTTAATTTTGGAAAAGTATCTTGTGAAAAAGTACTTTCGAAAAAATAACCTTATGAAAAAAGTAACTTTTCGAAAAGGTACGAGTACCTTTTGAAAATTAGCCTTTTACAAAAAAAAAGTACCTGGGAAGAAGTAATTTTTGAAAAGCTAACTATTAAAAAAGTACCTTATGAAAAAGTGCTTTTTGAAGAAGTGTAATCTGAAAAAGTACCTTTTAAAAAAGTAGCCTTGGAAAAATCACATTGAAAAAAGGTCATTTTGAAAAAATTATCTTTACAAAAAAATTTTTTTTAAAAAGTACCTTTCAAAAAAAAAATATTTAAAAAGTACCTTTTGAAAAAAGTATTTATTTTTTGAAAGTACTTTTTAAAAAAAGTATTTTAAAGTATTTTTTAAATTATCTTTTGAAAAAACTTCCTTTTTTAAAAAATCCTTTAAAAAGTACTCTATCAAAAAAAACTTTTTTAAAAGTATGTATATAGTTTTTTAAAAAAGTACCTTTTAAGCAAGTAGTTTTTAAAAAAGTTCCTTTTGAAAAAAGTTTTTTTTAAAAAGTACCTTATGAAAAAAATATTTTTTAAGTACCTTTTGAAAAAAGTATTTTTTTTTAAATTCCTTTAAAAAAAAGAAGCATTTGAGAAAAAAATACTTTTGAAACTTTTAAATAAAAAGTAGCCTTGAAGAAACTGCATTCCCAAAAAAGCTAAAATTTAAGAAGTATGTATCTAATACAAGTATATTTTAAAGCAATATAAAAAACTTCAAAACCAATAGATTAATAAAAATGTTTTAAGAGTTTTGTAAATCTATTTCTCAATTCTCGGAACCTATTACAAAATATCAGTTTCATTTAACCAGTTTTTACAATACACAATTCCACTGAAACACACTGTGTCACAAGCAAGCAAAAAAAAAAGAAAAAGAAAAGGAAACCACACAACATATAATTACGCTTCTAACTAGAACTGCACTTATGTACATATGATCGTATTTATGTATGTATGTATGTATGTACGTATGAACTATGCATGTAGCATACATTTATAACAAAATCCTCAACCTCTGTTGCACAAACAATGAATTACTAAAAACAAGCTGTTCCTACAGCCTAAACAAGCTCCAACAAAGAGCAAAGATCTTAACTATTTCATTATAAATCACCAAAAATGAACACACAATAATACAATAAAAGTCTACATTAGATGCATATGTACACATATGCAACACAACTAAACTTAAACTCAATCAGGTCCAAACAACAACCTTGACTACTGGCCAAATTAACAAAGCTACTCGTACCAGCCAACCAAGAGTAAAATAAAGAAAAAGATCAAAAACTTTATTAAAAATCTAACACCGAAAAGTAAACGGTATAGTTTTTAAGCCAAAAAAGAAGATCATGAGTATAACAAACGATAACAAAAACTGGGTACGGGCGAAAAGGAAGGCAAAGGCCTAAAGAAACTACAAAAAAAAAAGCAAATAAATCTTCAATGAGGGAAACTACGAAAACAAACTTACATCAACAAAAGCATCCATTAAATGCTTACACAGCAACATCTAAGACCAGATAAGTAACATATTGCAACAAAAACTTACAACAGGAAATCTAGCCCCCAAAAATATTTTTTTTAACGTTTAAAACAAATTGTTGACTACAGCCAAAGCGGCCAAAGCAACATTTCTTAATTACAAGAGAAGAAAAAAACCAACACCAAAGATGTGTTTAAAACCACCATGAGCAACATCATCTGTGAGAATTGGCTACAATTGCATAATAATTGTATGCAATACAATCCAAGATGCAAAAATGTAGAGCTGATGATTCCATAAAAAAATTAGTTGTTTGAATGCATCGTCTATGTTCGTCAATATGTTAGATCTTATGCGTCTTAGATAATTTTAGTGTCATTAAAACTCGCCAAACGTACCGTGCAATATGAATTGAAATGAGGCTTGAATTTAACAGAAATGGTATTCGAACTGATAAGTTCACTTTTTTTAAAAATAGATTATTAAAATTTACCTACAAACTACTCGTACATATAAAATTTTGGCATTTAGCGAATTTGTAAGAAAGAAACTCTTAAATATTATTATTAAAGAAGATAGAAAGCTTTAAAAAGGGTTTTGTACTAAAAATCATAGATTTATAGAATTTGAAGAACTGCATTCAAATTTCTTGATTTTATTTTTTCAACTATGTTTACCACATTTATGTACAAAAAAATGTGTACTAAAAATTTTAGTACAAAAATTAAATATTTGTTCTCTAAATAACTATACCTATTTAGAAAATTAATTATACAAAAAAAACTTTAGTACGAATCGTAGTACTAAAATATGTATATGTAAGTACATACTAAAATTAAATTGTATAGCAATTTATTTGCAGTAAAAAAAGTTAAAGTGATAAAAGTCTTTTTACTTCTTAATGACAAAATAATTATTGTGCTAAGCATTTGAAAACTTAAAATATTTAAGAAACTCGCCATGAAGTTTTTGTACTAAAAGTGATTGATTTATAGAAGCTTAAGCATTCCATTCCAATACCTTGATTTTATTTTATAAAAAAAATTTTACACATTTAAGTACAAAAAAATTTTGTACTAAATATTTTAGTACAAAAATTAGATATTTTTTAAAACTAATATTTTCTCTAATTTATTAAAGTTATTTAGAATATTAAATACTAAAAAAAAATTTAGTACGTATCGTAGTACTAAAATGTAAGTACCAATTCAAGTTAAAAAATTAAGTGCAAAAATTTGCTTTATTTCGAATTAAATTTTAAAAAATCTTAATGCCGAAATAAATATGTACATATTGTGCTAAACATTTGCGGATCAGTAAACTTAAATATTTCGCAAATTCGCTATAAAGCTTTTGTACTAAAATCCAAGATTTATAGAACTTCAAGAATTCCATTAAAATTCCTTGATTTTATTTTGTAAAAGAAATTTTACACACTTAATTACGAAAAAAAATTAGTAAACATTTTAGTACAGAAACTAAATATTTTTCAAAGCTTATATTTGCTGTAAAATATTATATGTATTTAGGAAATTAAATACTGAAACAACTTTACTACGAATGTAAGTACTAAATTTAAATATTGCACGTACATATGTATGTATTACAATTCATTTCAATTATCAAACAATTTTTTCTTCGAGCCAAATTTTAAAGATAAATATTTTGGTGACTAAATAATTATTGTGCTAAATATTTTCCATCAAAAGTGCTGAATATAAACCGTAAAACGAATTTTTCACATTTAAGTGCTAAAAACCTTAGTAGGAATTTTAGTAATAAGAATTTTAGTACTAGAATTTAATATTTTCCAAGTTTTAAAATTTAAATATAAAAAAAAATTTAGTACAAACTTTAGTACTAAAATTTAAGTACTAAAATTACTTATTGTATTAGAGTTCATTTCTAGTAAAAAAAATTATGTTCTAAAAAATTTTAAACCAACAACTGATTTTTAAAGATACATACATACATACATAAATATTTGCTAACCAATAAACTTAAATATTTCGTAAATTTTATTCAAATTTTCCATTCTGAATTGCTAAAGAAATTTTACTAATTTCAAAATAATTATTGGAATTTCAATACAAAAATTTTTAGTTGCTAAATTTTTAGTACTAAATTTTTTAGTACTAAAATTAAATATTTTTAAAAAATTTAAATATTTTCAAGGCTAATTACGCAGAACATTTTACGTTTTTTTAATTAAGTATGTATGTATGTGTGTGGTAGCAGAATTTAGTACCAATTTTGATATTCAAAATTTAACTGCATACTAATTATTTTTTGTAATGTGTACATAGTTTCTACATTACAAGCAGCTAACTATAGACGAGTTATACCAAAAGTGCTAAATATTTTGAGTAACTTCCATAGATATTTTCTAGGCGATTGTAATATGGAAACTACATCTAATTTTTATATTTTCTAAAACCGAATGTAGGGCTAACTTTAAATGACAAAGAACTAACCAGCATCAGCATCAAGTGGCAACATGTCTAAACATTTTTAAACTGCCACACAGACATCATATGTCTGAAGCATGTCAGTTTCGTTTTTTTTTTGCGTGGCTCTAAATTCTTTCGTTTTGGCTCAAATCGTATACTGTTCAACCTCCCAACAAATCTATAACAAATGGTGTTTATGTTGTGGCAAGTTACGGCAGTTTGGTGCATGTTTATCTTGCTGGTAGCCAATGAAAAGAGGCCAATTAAATTGTAAAATGAAAAATCATTAGATTGCGCAAAAAGAACAAAAAAAAAAAATCAACTAAATTTTAGACTTTACAATCAAAATTGATTAAAAGCCTATTAAATTGTTTAAAATTTTTTTTTTAAAAACTGCATTAATGTTTCAATTTAAGTTACGAATATATATTTGAAAGTTGGAAATATGTAGTATATAAAAACTTTTGTTTAATTTTTAACTTTTGAGCTGCGGGTTAACAAAAAGTATTAATTGTTATAGATAATTGAATTTCAACTCACATAAATCAATATTAATTCATGGTTAGTAATTGAACTGAATTTAAGAGGCTTGAATTATTGTGCTATTGACAAATGCTTTTGGAGGAGTGGTTTTTAGTATGTACAGAAATTTATTACAATACATAATCTTAGCCTTATTATTTGTAACAAGATTTTGATTTAAAAAAATTATTGAGATATGTAGTGTAAAATTATGAATTAAACTCGCTTGAAGTTGTTTAGGAAAAATGATTTCAAGCTCTCCTCATTAAAACATTTAATTAGAATTTTAATTTTGCCTTTTGCAAACCACGACGACTTTTTTCACACATATTTCTGTTAACTTATGCTATAAACTTGCAACAGAAAATGTCAGTGCAGCACGATACGATATCATTATCACACAATTGTAAGCTAATTTATTAACGCCAAACCAGCTACAACAAGTCACATTTTCCTCAAGTCTTTGAATAAATAACAAATTAAAAAAAAACTTGCAACCTGAATTTATTAACCTACAAAATTTAAAATTATATCAAAATGAAGAAGAGAAGCAGAGGAGAAGAAAAACTGCATACAACCGCCAACAAACCTAAAACTGTGTCAATGTACGCAACTTTGACAATCAACGACAGCGAAGAGACCTGATGCACAACATGCTCAAAGCCAAAACAAATAGTATTGAAATTGGAGCCAGTGCCACCATATAAAAGGATATGTTGACTCTTGAATGGGTGAAAAAGTATACGTCCATACATACATACAAACATACATACATTTATTCATATCAAAACCACAATATTATTACGAGCATGAAACAAAAACGTTAAAAACTAAAACGCTCTTGTGGCCAAGAAAGAAAAGAAATAAAAACTGGTTCATGTCGTTAGAGATTATTGGAAGCTTTTACTTTCGTTTACATTAAACATAACCTAGATTTCGATATGGTTATTTGTGGTTGCTTGTGTTTTTTTTTTTTTTTTGCTTTTTCTAAGTGGCCAACAAGCAATGCACTGCTTTTAAGCCAGTTTTACTGGAAAGTGTACAAGGAAAAACATACTTCACTTAAAACGAATTGCAGTTGAGCTACAAACCGAACAGAACTAATGCGACAATTCTTTCGAGCCATAACCGCCAAAAAACTTAAGAGACATAATTTTTAACCTCTTTTTTCGACGCAAATTTATTATTTACGATCCTACACAATCGATTTTCGTTAAAAAAAAATTGAGTTCGAAAATTATGCCGCTTAAGCTTTTTTGGCGGTTATGGGACGATTTAATCTTCCGCTCAAAAGAGGGCTTAGTATTGGATACCTGAAGCTTGACAGCTCCTAAGGGTCTGCACCAATATTTCGATTTTTTAATTTATGCATAAAATTTAGGATTCAAATTTTCACTTTCTGGCTGAAAAAAAAACAATTTACTTGATTTTAATCTCTTCTATAAAGCTTGTGGCAGCATAATGCTGTCATATTTTCTATTAATTGCATCAATTATATGTGTGCACATGCACACAAGTATTAATAGAAACTCATGCTAAATGTTGCATCATACTTCAAACTGCATTTGTAGCATTATCATCATAAAATTATTACCATAATGATGGCGATGCAGCAATAGATAAATAAACTTGCCGCACATAAATGATAGGAGTTAAAAAATTCAATCAAAGAATAAAAAAATAACTTAACAAAACGAGTTGAAAAAAAGGTTCCAATGTTGGATTAGCTTGAGCTTATAACTTACGCTTTTTATTATTTTTTTTTTAATTTTCCCAGGCTTGCTTCCATTTTCTAACATTATCTTTAATCTGCTTATTTTCTTGTTAGCTCATCCCCTTCCACAATCAATTTCGAAGACAATTAAACACGCAACAACAAATATACAGCGAAGTTCCTCAACATCACCAGCAGCAACAACAACAACCACCACGATTACAGCAACAACCACACTTCTCGCAGCCGTCACCCAGCGTAGAAGTGCCCATACCGCAGACCCAGCAACAAAGACAACAACAGCAACGGTTCCCACCACAAACTTTGCAACATCAACAGCAGCAACATTTTCACAATCCCAACAACAATCAGCAATTTCAAAGGAATCCACCCAACCAAATACCACATTATCAACCTCAGCAGCCACAGCATTTCCAGCATCCCCAACAGCAACAGCAACAACATGTTGCACAACAACCACAGCACCCTTCGCCTGCAGCGCCTTTGGACTTGCATCAACAAAATTTCTTAGCTTTGCGTAATTTTGCCACTCAACAAGTTGGCCCTCAACAATCTTTACCCCAGAGATCCTTCAATAATAAACCATTCCAAAATGGACCTCCGGCCTACTCCACTCTCCCTGAGGAGCTTTATCAGCAACAGCCGCAGCCGCAGCTGCAGAACTTTTCGCCTCCGGAGTCGCAAATTTTACCACAAACTCAACAAAAACTGCCCGCTCAAGCCCCTGTACCCACTTTCCAAACGCACACCGTTCCCCAACAACCTTTCTCCACCCAACCACAATTCTTTGTACAGCAACAACAGCAGCCCCCACATGTTCCACTACCACAGGCGCAAACAACCCAGCAAACATTTTTGCCACAAACCCAACAAAAATTGCCGGAACAGCAGCAGCAACCATTTTTATTGACACCGAACTTGGGTATACCCGTTCCCCAGCTACCATACGCCAATCTACCTTCCACAGCATTCCCAGCTGTACAGCAGTCACAACAACAACAAAAACAACATCAGCAGCAGCAACAGTACCAGCAACAACAGCAATCACAACTACAGCAGCAACAACAGCAGCAGCAAATACATCAACAGCAGCAACAGCAACAGCAGCATCAACAACACCAGCAAAATCAGCATCAGCAGCACCATCAACAACAAGAGCAATATCATCAGCAGCAGCATGAGCAGCAACAGCAACAGCAACATCAGCAACAGCTAGAACATAATCAGCAGCAAAATTTTGCAGACGCTCAGTTCTCATCAAATGTTGGTCAATCCCAATCTTCTGATCAGGAATACAAACAGAAACTGATACAAAAGCATGAACAGTTTGTACAAAAACAATATGAAAAGTCCCAAAACAAAGTAAAGCAACAACATGCAGAATTTTTGGCCAAACAACAATCTATCAAGCAGCAGGTTTTACCCACTTTTAAAGGCAATCCAGAGCAGCAGCACCAACAGCAGCAACAAATTTATCAGCAACAGCCGCAATTCAATTATGTACCCAATCGCAGCCGACCCGTAGGACCTTCTGAATTGCCTTCATTCGCCTCGGCAATACAAAACTACTACAAAGAACATCCCACCACTACCACAACAACAACCACAACTACTACCACCACACCCTCCACTACTACCCACAAAATACACTCCAAGGCGGTGTTCAATCACATCAAGGCAGACCCTGGCAAATTTGGCCAAAAAACAGTGTCCCGAAAACCGGTCAAGACCTTTGGCAGAGATGAACTTCTGAAGCAACTTAAGGCGGCATTAGCCGAACAACCTCAAAAGGAATTGGGCAATAAGACTTATGAAGAAATGGACTTAGTATTGCCCAGTGGCGAGCGCGTTCAAGTGATAAGAACGACCGATCCAAATTTAGTGAAAGGACAACAAGCCTACACACAAGATCAGTTACAAAATTTGTTTGGCGAACAAGGTCTTCCGGCGGTAAGTGGCTCGAAAGGAAAGCTGAGCTTAGCTGATGTGGCTCCTCAGACGAAAAAGGATTTATCTTTACCGGGAGGTGGTACAGTGCAGATCTCGCGTTCTCCAGATCCCGAAGAAACTGCTGTAGACACTCAAAACTTGCCCGGTGGTGTGGACTTATCCAACTTAGCTTCATTATATGGCGGTAATGTGGAAGGAGTCTCGAATGGTGCCAATAGCATAGCCAGTACAGCTGTTATCCAATCCGATTCCGATGAGCCGCCTTCTTTAGAAGAATTGGCCAAGAGGGGCTTAATACCTGATGGTTATGAAATAGAAGGCTTAAGCTCGAAACCTAAGGCGCAAGCGAAACCTGCCCCCACCTTGCCACCCAAAAAGAAGGCCACTTATGTTTATCTAGAAGAACAATCTGATGGTAGCTTCAAGATCCAGGGCGTCAAGGCTAATGGCGAGAAGGAAACCAAACAGACGGGAACCGAGGTGGAAAGTATACTGGAACGCATACGTAATGGCGATATCAAATTGCCTCCTACGGTAACACGCCTCACTTTGCCCAACGATGAAATTGTGGAAATACAATCGGGCGTAATACTTAAGACCACAAAACGACCCAGTACTACCACCACTACTACAACAACTACCACGACTACAACAACACCACCACCGCCACCGCCTCCTACTCGAGTGTCCACTCATAGATATCATTCTAGGAATACTACACCTTATTATCATTCCACTACTCAGCCAACCCATCGCTTTTCCTCTACTCTCAGACATTTCGACCATACATTGCATCGTTCTACTCCAGCTCCACGCTACACCACTGCGTCCACTTCTTCGCCGGTTTACATACCTTCCACCTATGAGGCTATCACCGAACGACTTACCGATACTACCGTAGAGCAGGCGGCTCCACCAAGTAATCACTATTCCGATGCTGTTGTAGAAGAGACTGAACATCAAGATAAACCTTCCGAAGTTAATGTGCAATCGGCCATTCCTACATCAAGCACTTCTGGTGCATCTCTTAACCTGGACTCTCTATCAACTGCTAATCCCAGTGAAGATTTAATACAAATTCTTAAGACTAACGGACTATTTGCCATGGCCAAATATCTTAGACAATCCGGTTTGGATACCATTTTAAACGAAACCGGGCCCTATACCATCTTTGTGCCCACTGACAAGGCCTTTAAGAATTTGTTAGTGCAATTGGGCGGTCCTGAAAGAGCTGAAGAGAAATTTAAGGCCAATCCTAGACTATTGAGTGGGGTAAATTTGATGGTTGAAGGTTAACATTTTAAAAATTTTACTTAATAAATATTTTTGTTTGAATTCATTTGAAGCTTTTGTTGCACCATGTCATTCCCGGAGCTTTCGAAATAGCCACTTTACAGGATGAAATGACCGGAGTGTCCTTGGCCGGTACTCAATTGAGGGTCAATCAGTATAATATGCACGATCAGGAATGGAACGATGTCACAGTAAGTATTGGCTGAAGTAGAATGAGAAGTGAAATGTTGTGGAAAAGAGAATCGCGCCAAAATTAGTTATCGACTTTGTGAATAGTAACTCGCATTACGTGGCTTGGCTGTCGAATATCTCCATTAGATTTAACCCCCTGTTTCTACAAGCCAGGCCGACGACTTCTCGTAAGTATAAAATTTATATAAAAAGCACTCATATTTTGAAGTGATTTTCATGCAAAAAAAAATTTTGTCAGTCAGAAAGTTTGCAGCAATTAATGTAAAATAAAAATTGTTAAACACTTGTTAAACGAACATAAAAGAGAAAAGCAACTTCAACCTCCTGTTTCCACAACACGCACGATCGACTTTAGTAGAACATTTATATGAAAAGCACAAGTTTTTTTTATTGATTTTAATACGACATTTTTTAGACGAGTCGCATGCCTGACTTGTGGAAACAAGGTACAAATTTAAAAAATAAGCTCGTACAATGATTGTTTTTGTAGTGTTAGAAACTTTAGTTATAAATTAAGTTTGTAAGAACTTAAATTTGCAGCCCTTAAATATTCGATTCGACTTGCTTAAGACTTGGTTTACTCTCATAAATACTTTGACCTTTCATAGCTCACCACCATTAATGGCGCCATGGTTGTATTAAACAAAAAGGATATCAAAATACCTCAGGGTATAGCGCATGCCTTGGATCGAGTGATGTTCCCTCTACCCGTAGGAGATCTATTGCAAACCCTGCAATCGGATAGAGAAAATCGCTTCTCCACCTTCTTAAAGATCTTATATACATCTGGACTGTCGGAGAAATTGCAAAGTAAAGGTATTGCGAAATGAAAATGTACAATAATAAAAAGAAAACTAAAGTAACTTTCTCTTCGTACTTTTTTAAGGTATAAAAACTTACACCGTATTCGCGCCCATTGACAAAAGTTTCATCGACTTGGAGTCGGATATTTTGGAAAAACTTATGAACGATAAAGAGGCTGCCGAAGAATTCGCCATGAAACATATAGTACCGGGCACTCTGTTCTCAGCTGGCATGAGATTCTATCAAGTTAAGGATTCTTTGCTGACTGGTAAAACTGTTATTTTGCAAAAGACCTCAGCGGGCAAGATCAAGGTGAATGACACCCAAATGATAGCCTCGAATATACCGGCTACAAATGGTGTTATACATGCCTTGGATGGCGTGCTAGCGTGAGCTCAAATGATTTCCAGAGAAAATCTCTTATTAGCTAAGTTGGCAAACACTTAGGACGTGTTATGTATTTTTTTATAGATTAAATTGGACTATTAACTATTCATTATTTAAAAGAAAAATTGTGAATCGTTAAAATAAATCTTGCCAGTTAAATTCGTAATGACACAAGGTGCTCTTAAAAATTTTTTGAAGCCAGTCAAGCTTGAAAAAGTTTTTAGGCAACTTTATTTTGAAGAAACAATCAACAAAATCCTTAGGTGCTTCCTTTAAGTAAAAAACGAAAGATAAAGCTTAGTAGTCATGTTAATTAGTGAGCTTAAAAGTGCAAAACTTTTTCTTTCCAACACTATAAATGAACAAAAGTTTTTTCGTTTTTTTCTTTCTTTTTTGTTCACCGCAAAAGTTGTTAGATTAATTATTTATTGGACTTGAAAAAAAATTTATGTTTTTTAATTTTTTATTTCTTAACAATTTAATTAAACTATAAATTTGCAAAAAAAAAGATTACAACGAACATTTTTAAAAGCAAAATTACAAATTATTTAGTTTTAAGTGAATTCTTTATAAATAATAACCGATTACTGTACATTTTTTAAATAAAATAAAATTTAAATATAATAAAATTAATTTTTTGTGGTCTGTAGTCAAATGCTTTCAACGTTTAAGAACATTTTTGAATAATATGGGCGTATGTAAATATTTTTTTCGAAAACAACAACACAACTTCTACCTTTTTTTTAAGTTTCAAAAACAACTTTTTTTGGCTCAACTGAAAAATTCGATTTTTGGACATACGCTGTTATTCATGAAAACCACAGATATTGTTCTCTAAACTTTCGGACTCGTGTTAGTATTAAAACTTTTTTGTTTCTTTTCCACTAAAAAAGTTTAGGGAAAAGGACAAATTATTCAGAAGCTTTTAAAGCTTTTGCTGCAATTTATTCAATTAGTTAATATCAACTCCTGTTTTGTTAGCTTAGCCAATGTATTAACCTTAATGCTTGGGAGAACAATTCTATGTACTGTAAAAAGTAAATTCTGTGGGCAAAAGGAAAAAGCGTATTTCACTGTTTAAACTTTCAAGTCGATTTTCAGAAAATAATTTTTTTTCCTTCAGACAATTTTCCCGGGGAACAATTTCAAACAATAGCAAGCAGAGATGGGCGCATGTCGTGTTTTTTTCGTGACACGAACACGCACGACCCAACACAGTGACAAAAAATCTGATTTCGTTCGTTTTCGGGTATTTTCATGTTGAGCAAAATTAACACGAAAAACACGAATTGATTTTAGATGTAAAATATGTATGAATGAATTTCCAGTAGAGAAAAAATTTAATATATTGTATCGTCAAACACACAACACCAGCATATTTGTTGATGTTGAATAGGTCTCTGAAGCTTAAAGTTATGTACTTAAAGCGATAGTGCAATACATATTTTGAAAAGCGACTCTTGATAAATATCAATTAAATTTTCTGATTTTTAAATACCATACCAATAATATTTCGTGCGTGTTGTGCAGGATCTTGTTGAGCGTTTTGGTATTCGTATCGTGTCGTGTTGGAACAATTCGACACGTGTCCATCTCTAATAGTAAGTAATAAGGAAAACAAAAAATTCTAATTGGAAAATTAAAAAATTTCTCGCGGAATTTTATTCATGATTGCCCTGTATATATTTTATTGGGAAATTCGGTTTTCACTTTTATTTTATTTAGGAAAAAGTCGTCCTACTACACACTATGACTAATATATTCAATTTGAGATACAACTAGTTTAAACTTTAATTACATATGAGATTATTTAAAAAAAAAAGGCAAGCAGCAAGTCATTGCACTATAATTTCCTGTAAAATAAAAACAAACAAAATAATTGATCTTTTGTCCAGGGGTACTCTATTTTATTATTCAACTATTGAGGGAAAATAAAATTTTATTTTTCATCACACACAAAACTGAAAACTTTAAACTCATTTTCTGGCAAAGTATCTTTTTTGAGTTATGACGTTTTTGTAGAAAATGAGTATATTTATATGAAATGGTGGTGGTTTTTTTGGTTAACTTTTTCGAGATTCTACTGTTCATACATACATATATGTACATTTATTTGCATTAAGGCTCAGTTACCCGACTGTAATGTAAAGTAGATGCAACAGTAGGAAACAGCTGATCGATATTGTTATGTGAAAACTAATGAAAATGGTTATAGAGATGTAATGTAATGTAACGTAACCTACTTTTCATATAAAAATATCGATCAGTTCCTACGTTGCAGTTACTTTTCATAACAGTCAGGTAACTGAGCCTTTGTAGAGATGTAATGTAACTTAACCTACTTTCCACATAAAAATATCGATCAGCTGTTTTCTACGATGCAGTTACTTTACATTATTGTCGGGTAACTGAACCTTTAGTTAGAAATTATTTTAAATAATAACTTTACTTACATTAGAGGCGGTAGTTCTAAGGATTTGATTTGTAAGTTAAGTTCCGTCCAATAGATTAATCATTTTGTACATACTTCCTTCTCTTCATCGAAAAATAATTCCATTGAATAAACATCGTTATGATAAGCAATTTTTTAAGCACACTTTTAATTAACCATTTTCTTATTAGCACTTACATACATACACACATACATATGTACGTATGTATGTATGTATGTATATCACTTTATAGTAGTAAAATGATTTGAAATCACTGAAAAGGAGTCTGGGCCGCGGCGCACAAAAACATTTCAAATACCGTAACTGGCTGACAATATCAAATCACTTGGCATTTTACTTTGAATTCTGCATTAAATCGATTATATTCTTTTTATATGATTTGTTTTTGTTATAAAATAAATTATCTTACGCAGATGCACTTTAAATTTACAAATTTATTGAAACACTACATTTTTTGAGGACGCATTTAGATTCTTCCCTATTTACTTCTATCTTTTTAATAATCAGCTGTTAATGTTTATCAAAAAGGCGCGAGAAGTTGCCAGATCAGCAAAGCTGTAAAATCGTCAACTATCTCCTGTGTTGCCAGGTTCTTTAATAAAACTCATTTTATTTATACATTTAATTCATAAATTCATTATTTTTCTTTATTAAATCGACTTTTTGTTCATTTTAAATTGTTCATCTTTTTTTATTTATTACTAATTAATAAATATTTGACAAATATCGAGTTCTCTCTGTGTGTCTTATAATTTTGTTTATTATTTTTTTGCTTGTTTTTTAATGCTGTTTAAACAGCAAATTTTTGTTTAGATTTTTTTTTGAAGATTTTACAATTTATTTTTCGTTTTTAATTAAAGTTCTTTGTTTTGTTTTAGACAAATTTAATTTATTTTATTAAAATTTACGAATTTAAAAATACAATAACGTGTGTTGTGTGTGTATGTGGCATATTTTCAATATTATTTTGATTATTTCATATATATGTATGTATATATACATATATATATATATATATATATATATATATATATATATATATATATATATATATTTATGTTTTTATTTTTAAATTTATTTATTAAATTTATTTAAGGACTATTTTAAAAATTAAGTAAATTCTAAAAAGTTTGTTTTTAGTATTCAATTTAATGTTTGTTTTTTTATTTTAGTTTCTGTTTGTTATTTTGTTACAGAACATTTTCTTTGTTAAGTTTTAATGCAAACAACACTGTGTTAGTTAATGGAAAAATTTAAATACTTTCAAGCTTAAATAGTTTAGGTTGAAGATATCCTTAAAATGACTTTTGGAGAACTCAAGAAGTTCTTAAGGTCTACTTGTTTTTAATTATTCATGTATCAATCCTGCCAATCGTATTATTTTGCTTGTAGTGAGAACACTATGTCCTTATTCATGAAAAACCGACAAGGCATTGCCAAAAGTAAAATTTTTTTTCTCAGAGGCTGCTGTGGGCGCAAAGCACAAACCGACGTATCCAACCAACTACAATAAATTTGTTTGCTACTTACACAGTGTAATTTGCATATATTAATAAAAAAAATTATATAAAATTAATAAAATTTGTGGAACTTTTGTACAACTAACGTTTGAAATTGTTCAAAATGTAAACAAAAAATGTCAAATATAAATGCATTTAAATAATTTATATATCCCTAACTTGACTACAATTTTGGAAAAAAGATTATTATTCAAAACTACCTAATCAAAAAGTTACGAACGTATGCATTCAGAGATTGCAGGAAGACCACGTTCTGCAAACTTTTTGAAATGTACATTTGGATAGAATAACTTTAAAAAATTTGACTTTTAGGAAACAGGTTATTTGAACTTAAATATAAGTCAACGTTTTAAATAAGTACTTTTCGAAAGAGTACCTTATAAAAGAGTACCATTACAAAAAAGTATCTTTAAAATTACCTTCTAATAAAGTACCGTTTGGAAAAGTACCTTTTGAAAAAGTACCCTTTGAAAAAGTAACTTTTTGAAAAGTACCTTTGGAAAAAGTACCATTTCAAAAAGTACATTCTAATAAAGTACTGCTTAAAAAAATATCTTTTGGAAAGTGACTTCTAAAATGTTCCATTTGACAAAGTACCTTTTTGCAGTGCCTTTAATATTTTTTGCAGAAGTACATTTTGAGAGAGTACCTTCTAATAACGTACCGTTTAAAAAGGTATTTTTTGAAAAGTACCTTGTAATAAAATTAAAGAACCTTTCGAAAAAGTACCAATTCGAAGAGTACTTTCTGATAATATACCTTTTAAGGAAGTATTTGGGCATTTCCACAGGAATGTCAACTTTTTGTAGCGTGTGCCACCAAGCAAATATGATTGTTTTTTCAAGGAAAGCGAAACTTTTTTTTTAATTCTTTATATACATATTTGTGTAGGCCTTTACCTAAGGTCTACGTTAGGTAAAATTTAAAAAAAAATTGATTCAAGTTGCTTGCTGTCGCACGCGACAAAAAAGTGGAATTTCTAGGAGAAATGCCCATATTTAGAAAGAGTACGTTCTATAAATGTACCTTTTGAAATTGCTTATGTTGAAAAAGTACCTTCTAAAAATTGCATTTGAAAAAGTATCTTTTATACCTTTTACAAAAGTACTTTTTGAAAAGTACTCCTTTGAAAACTACGTTTTGAAAAAGTACTTTTCGAAGGAGTGCCTTCTAAAATAGTACCATTTGAAAAAGAACCTTTAAAAAAATTATCTTTCGATAAAGAACCTTCAAGTAAAGTGCTATTTGAAAAAAACTCCTTTTGAAAAACACCTTATGCAAAATCGCTTTTCAAAACAAAGTTTTTTGAAAAAAAAAACACACAAATTATCATTTAGAAAATTACATTTAAAAAAATTAAATGTGATTTTGAACTAAATTTTATTACCGTTTTTGTTCGGCACTTTATCATCTCTCACATCTCTCCGGGTATCTGAACAGTGATGAGGTGTCAGTCAGTTTTAAAGTTTTTTGCAATATTCTTAATAAGAATTTTCAAATATCTCTATTTTAGAATGTAATTATAAAGACTTGTAGGGAACTTGTTTGGAATTAATAAATCGTTCTTTCTAAATTTTAGGTTTCTTTTAACTTTATATAAATATGTCATATAAATAAAAAATATAAAATAAAGAACAAATAAAATGCAAATTTCTTATATTCTGGATTTTAACAAAGTTCAAATATTTCGTTAAAAATTATTTAGGTCGTAAATATTTTTAATTTTTGTTCATATCACCCTGTGTTGTAGTAGTTTTTTAACAAATTTTTTTCTTTGTTTTAATTTAATTTTTTTTTTTTGAAAACTAAAAATTTTTTGTTTTTACTTAAACATTTTTACAACAGTACACCAACCCTTTTCTTATTTTGCATAATAATAATAATAAAAAAAATACTTAACAATTAGTTAATATAAATTTTAAAATTAACAAAAACTAAATAAATCAAAGTGAAAACAAACAAAATTTTCTTGAAAAAAAATAAATACTTTTTTTACTATTTTTTTTTTCTATTTTCATTGCGGTTTATGCTCGATTATTAACACTATTGTTTTTGTAATTGGATTTTTATTGGTTTTTGTTGTTGTTATTGTTTTTACTGATTGATATATAGTATATGTATGTATGTATGTTTAAGAATAAAATTGTAGTGGATTATTTAAATATTTTTATTTTAGTTTTTGTTTGTTTGGGCTTGAATATTTTTTAAGTTGGTTTTTACTATTTCTTAGGGATTTTATTTTTTATTACGGTTGTGTACGAGTTGTTAACGAATTTATTAACACAAAATCATTAAAAACAATTGTGGTTTCAATTGGTAGAATTCGTTAACTCAAAATTCATTTTTAATAAATTAAAATATTAGCTATTACGTTTAAGTTATGGTTTTTGCATTATTATTATCATTAGAAACAAAAAAAAAAGCTTAAAGTTTTTCAACTCGTATTTGACTATTTTTCTTTAGTAATTCGTTAATTATGTTTTGCTTTCTTATTATTACTATTAGTGTAATAGGAACGACCCTAGTGTTTAGCAAACAAAAGGGTTATTTTGTTATTTTGAACTATTTTAAATAATTAAACAATAAGCAATAAACTATTTTAATATTCAATTAAACAAAAAAAAAACACAAAACGAAAAAGTAAACACTTAAATAAATATATATGTTTGTGTTTTCTTTCTTTTTTTTTAATTTAAAAACCGCTCTGTCTGTTCATGAGCCACACTTCCTCCATCCACTTGGATAAAACCCACACTTACTGTTGCTGAACCAGCAGTTGCTCTACTTGGTCTGCTGTGCGCAGCAGAAAAGCAGCGCTTTCCCGATAGGCTGAAATGACTTGGCGCGCGGCCGTTATTTCATTCGGACTGAGTTTGTGGGGCAACAAGGGTGGTGCTCTGACAGCATTCATTTCCATGTTGTTGCTACTTAAGTTGCCTACAACGGGTTGCGACTGCTGCTGCTGTTGTTGTTGTTGTTGTTGTAGCTGCTGTTGTTGTTGCTGTTGTTGTTGTATTTGTTGTTGCTGCTGCTGTTGCTGCTGCTGGGCCTGTTGTAATTGTTGCAGTTGTTGGGTGGCTGTGGCCAGAACATTTGTGTTGGTCACGTTGCCATTGTTGAGATTTGCATTGACATTTAGTTGATTTAGGGTTGCCAGAGTGTTAATATTGTTGCCGTTATTGTTGTTCGTATTCAAAGTATTGACGACGGTGGTTGAGGTGATGGGTGTATTAATCGTGGACGAGGAAGGCTTCATAGACAGATCGGTAGGAGTAACTGAGAGAATGAGAAAAGTTAAAGCCAAGATATAATAAAAAAAGTGTGTTTGCCGTTAGCTTACCATTTCCTAAAGTACCAATGCCGGGGAAATAGGCTGGATATGTTGGTGTACGACCCGCCACTGCAGCCGCCGCTGCAGCCACAAAAGGTGAGGCTGCGCTTGGCGATGTAAAATCTGTTGGTCTATAAAGAGGACTAGTAGCCGGCATACCAGTTAAACCTGCAGCTATGCCATTGGCACCACTGTTGCCATTGGCCATAGTAGAAGACAAAGGTTTAATTTCCATACCTGAAACACTGGCATTTGAACTTAAAGCTAAAGGAGAACTGCGATTGGAATTAATGCCACCACTCCCGACACTGGAGGAGGCAGCTACAGCGGCGGCGGCAGCAGCAGCTACTGCAGCGGCCGGTGTTAAGGATAGCGGTTCAGCAGTCTCCAAACTGGGGGTGGAGCGAGCAAAGCCCGTACCGGTGGCAAAAGGTAAAGCAGCAGAATTGGCGGCGTTAGAGCCATCGTTGGCAGAGGCTAAAGTAACGGTGGACGAAGTGCTGGCACCCCCTACAGAGGCTGCCGAACTGGTAGTGGCCGCTACTGCAGCAGCAGCTGCTGCAGCCGCTGCGGCGGCAGCTGCTACCGCTGAGCCGGGAGCGGGTATGGCATGGGTAATGGGTTCTAGGCCAATGCGCATGCGTTTGGCATTAAGGGACTCATTTTCGCAAGCAATGGCCAAAATTTGTTCGGCCTGCACAGAAGTTAGATGGGCTGGAGTGGGTCGGGTCTGTTAAAGAAACACAAAATAATATATTTTAAAGAAATTATAATAAACTTTTAGTTATAAATATTGCTCATTTACTCAAACAGTGACATAAATCACAAAAATGGAGTTTTTGAATTAATGATGCAGAACTAATCCTCATATCGTTCTTCATATTGTGTAAAATGGTATGTTCGGAAATGCATCACTGCGCTGTGCAAATGGAAATTTAAATGGTCTAAACTGGTTCTCTGAAGTAGATAACGCACTAATAAATGTCAAATATGGTGTACAAACATGATTACTACTAAAACAGATTATCAGCAAACTTGTATTGCATTTTAAATAAAAGTTTGCACGTATGATGCAGAGCAGTGATGCATTTACGAACACACCCAAAATTTCATACAAATATCTTGTACACTCTTGAGAGAAAGATAAATTCATTTTCGGTAAAACTACTTTTTCTAAGTTATGACGTTTTTGAAGTAAATTAGCGTTATAATAAAGTTTATGCTTTACCGTATTTTCCCAGCCATCTCGTGTTTTCTTATTGCGCCGACAAGACTTCAAATATGTTCTGATACGTTTACGTGAACGATCGCTAAATTCGGGAAATTGACGGGCACAAGAGTCTATAATGGCTTGAATTTTTTCTTTAGGCTGTTTCGAAATGGGTACTATGCGATCCAGGTTTTCGTCCACAAATAAACGCACAAACATCTGCAAAAAAAAAATAATTAAATTAAGAAAAGTCTTAAAACTTTCTATTTACAAAAGAGACTCACATTAAATGCCTTCAATCTTTCGGGGTCATGGGATTGAGGCAATTTCTCATCTATCTTATCATCCGAGTCGTCTTCTGAGCCCTCATCTTCCTCTTTCTGGCCCGATGAATTTGTCTCATCTTGCGCTTCCATGGGCGAGGGATTTCCCTCTCGCGGTACTGGCGAGAGTGAAGAGTCCAATTTGTTGCCAGATGCTGCTGCACTTTGCGCCAAAGCATTTTGGTATTGAGCCCATAGGCCACCCACTACACCCAAGTCCGGTCCCTCAGTTCCATTGCGTACAGCATTAGAATTTTGATAGTTCCATGCCAACAGCATAAGTTTCAATTTGTCGGCATCTTTCATGAGACCGGCATAGGGATCCGTTTCCGTGTTGGTGTCGGAAGAGTTGGTGGTTTCACTGGGTGCGGGGGCTGCTGGTATGGTTTCCTGTAAAGATTATTAAGAAAAACACAAAAAAAGTTGAGCAACAGCTTGAGCAAGATTCTCATAAAAATTAAGAAAACAAAGTCTTGCTTTAGACTTATAAATCATTATGTAAATTATATAATAAAGGGGTAGTAACTACTATGTAACCATATTGTGTAAAAATGTTGCCTGATTTTAGGCGCATATAAATTATAAGTGAAATTACTGCTAATTTCTTTCACAGAATTGATACAGTATTCTTTTTCTTAATTTAAATAAAATATTAATTTGTATAAAAATTTACTTTTAGGGTTCCGTACACCAAATGTGAAAAGCAACTCTATTATTTTCGCTACGAATTCTGTCTATCTGTTCTGTCTGTCACAGGATGTTTTCTAGAGAACCATAAGAGCTACGGAGCTAAAATTTTCACAGAATATGTACAATTTTGGCCGCTACAACAACAAACATATGACAGTTAAAAATTAAAGGGTACTCTAATGGCTGAGTTACCCGACTGTAATATAAAGTAACTGCAACAGTAGGAAACAGCACTTTTTTGACATTATTACTTCACAACTCGGTACAATTTTGAACGCTTGTAAAAATTATTTCTTTGTCTTAGAGGGAATAGCTTCTAATAGGTAAAAAAAAGTGGGCGGGGATATGTCCACAAATTGTTTGATTTTATGATATTCTTCTTATTCGATTGCTGCGAAACTTAGAAAACACATTTGGTTCTTGTAATTACACAGTTTTAAAGTTGAAAAAATGGGCGGGGCTACGCCCATTAAACTTTATTATTATACTTCACGTGGTTATAGTTAACCAATTTCTACGAAACTTACCACACACCTTGAGCTCTAAAATAGACACAATTTTCCACTTAAAAAAATGGGCGGAGTCACGCCCATTAAAATCTAATATATCATTTTAAGTGGTTCTACTTTACCGTTTCTTACAAAACTTAACACACACCCTTAGCTATGTATGAAAAACACAAAATCTTGCATTTAAAAAAAATGGGCAGTCACGCCCACTTACATTTAATTTTATATTACACATGCTTCTTCTTAATCAACAGATTTAAAAAAAATTTTTTTGTTCGAAAGTGTACTTCCAGTTTGGTCCCAAAATTTTTTTTCGAAAATGTTCTATCACATCTTTGCATTGAAGTCCTTTTTTACAGAATATTTTTTTATTTTTTAACAAGTTAATTGAAACCCCTTTTATTTTTTATATCCTTGGAAATTTTTTTTTGCTTCGCTGTCTTACCACCACATTCTTTTGAGCAAAGGCTTGTGACTTTGATTTGTAATATAAAGTTTTTGCCAATGAAAGGACAAACCAATGACCGCTATCTTTGTATAAGTTGCTGACCAAAAGGACGGTATTCTGTCTTCAATCGATATGAAATAAAATGGCGAAATCTTTCGTTTTTTTTATAAAACATTCAAACCTCAACATAAAACTTTTGTTAACATGATTTCTTATAGATTGATGATTTATCTTAAGAAAAGCTAAACTTGCTATTGAAATGTTTTTGTTTAAAAACTTTTTCTTAAAACATTAAATCTAAACACCAAGCGCACTTTTTGTAAAAATAACTCCAGTATTCAAGTGATGTTTTTTAAGGCAAAAACATTTGGCTTGGCTCAACTCTGTTGTTAACTAAAAACAAAGTTGATTCTTTTGATGTTAAATTTTGGTTTTTTACTAGATATGGGTAATAGATTTTATGGTAATAAACCCCTTTTGTTTGGTTTTATGTTGAGCAAGATGGAGAAACAAAAACAACTCCCAAGCATATGCAATACAATTTTATTATTAAACTTCTTCACTTGCAATAGTCGCTTTTATTAAATTTATTTTCTTATTTACATTTTAGTATTTTTAAGTACCGAAAAGAAGAAAAATTTTTTTTGCCCTCAACATCCCTTTGAACCCCTTTTTTAATTCAAAGACCGCATGCATGCAAGCTGTAAGTGTATGTTTGCGTGTGTGCGTGCGTGCAACCTTTCACTGTACACTTTCTTTAAATTACATTTTTGCTGGCATGTGTGGTAAATAAATATCTTGAAGCTTGGCGTTGACATTTTATTTTCTCTTTCTCTGTGTCTTGAAATCTAAAGTTTTTAGTTTAGAAAACACTCGTACTTAAAACTTAAGTCAGCTGGAGTGAGTAAGTAGAGTGCTGTTGCAGAGAAGAAAGTTTTCTTTTTGCTGGTTTTTGCTGTTCTTGCCTAGTCTAAGGAGTTTGCAGTCAATTTATAATGTATAAAGACTATTTACTTGTAATACACACATACTATACCGAGACATACACACATACATGAATACATACATACTTGTTTTATATTCATTTACATATAAACTCACACACAACTGTTGCTTGTAATTGTATTTATAGACTTGCAAAATTCTGCAGCACAGAATATTCAAAAATTTAATTTTTTTTCCTCTTCTACCCCAGCCAAGAGATACGACTAAAAGAATTCATACGACGAAGTGCTGTTGAGAGTATAGTACGAGTATAAGCGTGTGGGTATGAGCTGAGCTGTTGTTAGTCTAGTATGTTGCATGCTTATAAATTAAAATGCCTAAACAAGATCCTTTGCACAAATACGAGTACTCGTTGTATAAGTAAATTTTTTTCTGTAACAAGAATGGGTTTGAAATTTTTGGCTTAGGAAATTTAACAAATGTATGCGTAAGGGTTACGCAGTATTTGAGGTTTCTCTCTTCATTTATGTATTTTATTTTTTATTTTTTATTTTTACATTGCAATTGTAAGAAAATGTTGGGCATTAGTTTTAAGACTTTTTACTTTGATGATGTTGAGCAAATGTTTGGAAATTGTCTGCTTGCAAGCTCAAGGTGTCTTTGAAATGGTTATGGTGGGGTTTTGTATTTGCAGAGTGTAAAAGCTGGCATCAAGGGTTTTTAGTATAAAGAAATGCTCAAGAGTATACATACATATGTATGGTATTTGAACTTGTAAGAAAATATTATAAGAAAAAAAGAATTGTTTGCGAATAATGTAATTTAATTATAAATTTGCAAATAAATATTGCTTTTTGTTCAAGTTTTTAGTTTAAAAATATTCCATGTAAGCTCCTTAAAATATGCTTTAGAAGAACAACTATTAAAAAATATTTAAAATACCTCCGATTTCTTATGAATTGAATAAGCTAAAGTTCGTAACGCTTTTTAAGCCAAATTACATGTGATAATTATTAATGAACAAATAACATCAAAGTTAGTTGTAAATATTCTGACAACTAAACCTTCCTCATCAGCGTTCTTCTGTGTTTTGGTCCACTGTGTGTGGTGTCAGTTGATGTAGATGTCTGTCTTATATACGAAACTTTATTGCAGATGGAATATGTGAATTGGTTTGATTCATTGCATTTTCAATTTGCTCATGTGTTTTGTAATGTAGGCTCAAAGTTACCATCTTCTATATATATACCATCTTCTATATATATACATATATACAACAGTCTTACCATTGTCGTTTGTTCTTTACTAACTATGCACATGTTTGTTAATTTGCTTATTTTTGTTCTACTTAAGACAAACGTTTTTGGTTTGTTACTATTAAGTATATTTCCGATTTCAATTTTTTGCAAGAGAAAAATTAAGAAATTAATATTTTGAAAATTTTTATAAATGAAATATATTGTTATCTTCATATAGAAAGGCCCTAACTCAGTACTTTTTTGAATTCGAGGTTTTTGTATATTTCGTTAGAAGACCATGTAATATATCGAAAATTACAAAAATCTGAATTTCAAAAAAATAAGGATTTAGGGCCTTTCCATATTAAGGTAACGATATATAAAATAAATATTAAACATACTTTTAGGGGCAATTGTAATTTTCGCCCAACTTTTCCTGGTGCCTGAAATTCCTTAAGGAAATTAAAAATTGTTCTCTTTAAAGCCTGGTACGGAGTTCTTAAGGCCCAGTTAGCCAACTGTAATGGAATGTAACTGCAACAGCTGATCGATATTGTTATGCAAAAAGTAATGAAAATGGTTATAAAGATTTAACCTCACGGAGTATAAAGTCTCAGTTACCCGACTGCAATGTAATGTAACTGCAACGTAGGAAACAGCTGATCTATAACCAATTTTCATTACTTTTCACATATCAATATCGATCAGCTGTTTCCTACCGTTGCAGTTACATTCCATTACAGTCGGCTAACTGAGCCTTTACGGAGTTTCACATTCTTAAATTTACATTTATTTCTACACGGAAAAATATTAATGTAGCCTTTTGTGTAGAATTATGTTTGTATACGAGTACGCATAAATTCATTTATTTTTTAATATACACACAGAGAAAAAACTGCCTCATAGAATCAAGAAGATTTTCTCTATGAAACGTATTTAGGCTAAGGGGAATCCCAGCAGAAAGAAGCAACGATTTTTTCATACAGATTCCTTATTGTTTTTATGTGGTAAATCTTATTAATTTTATCAAGAAGAAAACCACATAAAATCAAGAAGACATCTTATTATTCACAACTTTTTTTACTCAATTTACGTTATTTTTTTCACCAAAAAACAATCCATAGAGAAAAACTTCTTGATTATATTAGGGTTTCTTATAAATTGTAAACTATAGGGATTTCTTATTGATTTTATTAGGTTGCCTTCTTGAATTTTTTAAAAAGGTTTTCTTCTTGATTTTATTAGGCTGCCT
The DNA here is from genome assembly GCA_944452675.1 of Tachina lurida. Taxonomy (NCBI): domain Eukaryota; kingdom Metazoa; phylum Arthropoda; class Insecta; order Diptera; family Tachinidae; genus Tachina; species Tachina lurida. The sequence goes on from OX101753.1 coordinate 6,416,514, forward strand.
TATTGATTTTTTCAATAAGGTTTTCTTCTTGCTTTTAGTAGGTTTCTATATGATTATGTGTAAAGCATCTTATTGTTTTTTTTTAATAAGGAAATCTTTTTGATTTTATGTGGTGTCTTGTTATTTCATTTGTACAATTATTTCAATGGTTGTTCAGGCTGATTGTTAGCATATTGGTTAGAGTGCTTGTCTATCTGGTAGAAGTTTGCTGGTTCAATACTTGGTGAGTAAGTTTATGCTACATACATACATACATATGTATATGGTATAGAATTTAAATGAAAATACATAAGTACAGAGAATAAAGACGCATTTTTTTTATTTTTTATTGAAAAAATCAATAAGATAACCTTATAAAAACTACAAGATTTCTTCTTGATTTTTTCAAAAAGGTTTTCTCTATGAAATTAATAAGATTTCCATATTAAAAAAAGTATAATTTTGTTCTATTTTATGAGGTATTTAGTAGGCACTGTTTTCTCTGTGTGTCACACAAGTAACGATACCATCGCTCTTTTGAGTGAAAAGTTTCCTGATCGCTTGCTTTTTGGAAGAGGCGATCACAATTGGCCACCGAAACTTATTTCTTTGCGGTTACGTGAAAGATAAACGGTCTAATTCATAAAAAATATTTAAGGTTTATTAAAGGTTTATTTGACAAAAATCCCATAGAAATATGTCAAATAAGCGCTTAATAAACCTGAAATATTTTTTATGAATATGGCAGAAAGTCTATGCAAATGTCCTAGGATCGATTTAAGGCCTTAAAGTTGGAATTCGTGCAGTTAGCGGGTACACACAGCAGCAAATGTGTGCAGTGGTAAGGGAATATCTCATGAAAAGAATTTGGTCCTGCAAGTGTAGCCGTAGCACTCATTTGGCTGCTAATATTTTTCATTATTAATGGCATAATCTCTTCTTTGAAATTGAAAAAGTAGCCCATGATTTCTCTTAAAAATACTCATATTTTTATACATAAAAACTAAACCTCTTATTGAAAGACCCTTTTCATCATTTGCTATAGCCCAAATGGAATTCTTAAATTCAATAAATTATTAACACAAAATAAACCTTCTGTTTTTAATAAAAAGTATATTAGCAAATACCAGCCACTTATTTTTATAAAAAAAATCCTAGCATACTTTAAGGCCTGCCTTCTTTAGCCGAGCAAGTTCAAAAGTAGGAGTTTAAAAAATAAAACTGCAAGAAAAAAAGTTTATAAAATCACGTTATAACAAACATAGCTTCAAACATAAGAAAAAAAAAATATATATATCTATATGTATGTATGTATATAAAACGTAACGCCTTTTTAGAGGAAAGAGTTATTTTTATGAAACAAAATAAAAGTTGTTTTCGCAAAAAGCATTTTTGCCAACAGCTTCCGTTTTGATGCTCATACTTTGCTAGACATCACAGGGTTTTAGTATAATAATATACCAAAAAAAAAATAGTTTTAGCGAACAGGCACAGAGGTGTGGATGATGATGTTTGTGGGCTTACAATTTTATATAAAATAAAATTTCATTTTATTTAAAAACTGGCCAACTAATGGCAAAAGCACGCCAAGCCAAAGGAAACAAGTATTAGGGCTGTTAGCTGCCACACTCGCCCCTGAACATATTGATGAAAAAAAAAATAATACGCATACACAGACATATTAAATTTAAAAGTGCTGCAAACCAAAAAAATAGACTACAACACCCATCACCATTATGACGATCATCTGGTTGATGTTGTTGTAAGTTTTTAACTATCTAACGCGCCTAAACTTATATGCTGTTTTGTTAAATGCACCCACTCACCTCACCTACACTCTTAACGCAGTTTTGCACTTCTTTCCATTTTATAGTGATGAAGTGAATCGAGAAAAATACACACATTTGAAAAATACTACGTAGCAATGAAAAAAAAACAAGATAGGGTTACATTGATATTGTATATTGTTTAAAATTTTGCGGTGCATCATTTATATAAAGACTCCAGGGCTAACACCAAACCAGAAAACACACAGGCAACCGTTAGTGTACCAAACTACACACCACTATTTTATAAAATCATACTTTTAAAACTAATGCCACTTACTACGCGTATCAACAACGGGCGGCTACAGTATGACGCAGGCCACACACATGTAAACGAAAAAAAATAACCGCTAGAGCATATTTATGTGCAGCAAAACATTAAAGGGTAAATATTGCATACTTTTAGGCAGCCCTCAATCATTGAATGCAACGCGAGAAAAAAATTGCATGAAAATAATATGCACACAGCCATTAACAATTGTACGTATGTGTGTATGTATGTATGTACGTGTGCTTGTGTTTGCTTTTCAAATGAAAAATTAAACAACAGCAACAAAATAGAAAAATGCAAAACACAACAAAACAAAACAGACAACAAAACAAAAAACGCAATGTATACTACCGGGCAGCCAAACTTTAACACGTTAACTAATGCGGTATGAAATGCACATTTATTTTTTTTTTCTTCTTTTTTCTTTTTTTTTTGTGATTTCTTTTTGAAAAATGCTGTCGAGTCCCCGCTACACAAGCACTAATTTACTAGTTAACTTGCAGATATGGGTACCAAAATGTAGTATGTTGTTATATTTTATGGCAAATGCATAAAAATTAGGCAAGGCCGGGGGCTGGATGAAGGGGTTTTGCTTGCTTTAACTGTCCACAAGTTAGAAAATTTTACATAGCACACATATGTATATATACATATGTATACACAAACATACATACATACATACATACATATGTAAACACATATATACTATTCTATCTATCATTTTGTTGCTTTTTTTATGATTATTTGTCATGTCAACGCTTTATTGTTGGGCCTTTATTGTGTTGTGTTGTGTATGTGGGTTTTTTGTTTTTAAATAAATACAAAATACTAACTACAGCATACTTTGTGGCGCTCAATTTATTTTAAAATCACAACTGCACACAAGCTGTGTGTGGGTATGTGTGTATGTATATAAATAAATTGGGCGAGTAGAAAAAAATGTAATTTGCGTGCCCCATAATATGTGTATATACGAGGGTGGTCCCGAAACTAGTAAGAAAACACCAAAAAGTTGGGATAAGTTTTGTTTATTTCCCCAAATTTATCCCGTTAGTTCATACTTCTTATTTGTAAATACATACATATACATACATATGTAAGTGGAAGGCGTTGCCAGGCAACTTTTTTATTGCAATACTTGCAAATAAGGTGTACAATGTTGCCAACTCTCAAAATCTTATTGAGAATTACTTACGGCCTTTTCCCCCTTAATTTCATAGCATAACTTGACTTTTTGAAGATAATCAATAAAATCAGACGCTTTGAACTTGTCCAACATTTTATAATGTTTTATAGGCGTAAACGAAGCAGCTGCCTCTCCCAAATTATAATGAAGATCTGCTTTAATTCTTGTTGGACAGAGAACTTGAATTACAGAACGGTGAATAAATTTTTTCACGTTTACAAATTCTTTGAGAATGCTTATTTTTGAGTTCCAAAACAAACAAAAAAACAAGTTGGCGCCCTTAAACTTTAAACCCACGCTTTATAAGGTTGCCACGTTTCAGCAAAGTAATTACAGTGAAAGCTCCCACAATCGGACACTCACCGCCGAGGAAGTTTTTGCCCGTTAACAAGAATGAAACCAAAACTTTTGTATTTATTGCAAAATTTAATTTTTGATTACAAGGGACGGTAAAATTCTCTAATACTTTTTTGTTTTAATCTGCTTTTTTCTTCCTTAAAACACTGTTCTCATAAGTCACTAAATTTTTTAAGCGCTGAATTTGTTGCATGGTTTATTTATAAGTCGATATATTATTACGATTTTTCTCTTCGTGTTCAATGACGACGCTAACTTCTTTATCAGACAAACAGATATCTGATCGTAAATAAAAATTTCTGCGCCATCAGATTCCATTAGAATATTTTCATCAATACTTACATATTCCTAATATCTGTTTTTTTCTGTTAAAACTACATTAAGCACCAATTTTAAATATTAAATTGTATGGAGGAACCCTTTAAAATCAAGTTCAATTTCGTCACTTATGCTAACTTCATTCAGGTTTTAAGGGGCACATAGACACATACTGCTTGCAGCTACTGCCGATAAACTCTTATTATACGTGTGTGATTGATACTTTACCACAAACTTATCAATCACCATTTAAAATAAAAATTTATAAAATAAACATGCGTTTGAGAACAAAAGAAATTATTGGTAAAATCCAAGAAATTAAGAGAAAACGTATTTTCTTTACATATTTTATTTGTAAACTTATTTTTTATTTGTTTTACTTTCTTTTTTTCAGAAAAAAGTCAAATTAAAAAAAATACATATCAGAAAAATGAATAAATTCATTTTTTGTTCATTTGAAAAACTGTCAGCAGTATGAGTTCATTTCAAAATCAAAACTATTTTGATTTTTCATACTGCATTGTCTGTGTGACGAATACATTAACAAAAATTGAAAATTTACCAACACATTCTTATCGCATGAGCATGAGCAGTATGTGTGTATGGGCCCCTTTACGCTCACTATAGAACATGAGCGACAGTCAAAAATTTATCAGTTTTGAATGATAGTGTTGGCTGTTCAGTCTATCGATCATGTTTGACACTCAAGCCCTCATTCATGAAAAAAATTCGACACACAAGCATAGAAAAAACAGAAATTGGATGCGCATTATTGCTAACAACATTTTTTTTTATAAAATTCACAAAAATATATGAATTCCTTGAGAAAAATTATTTGGCAATTGTGTTGTTTATGCTACAAAAATTGACTGACGCTTTTTGGTACCCACTATCAGTCAAAAACCAATATGGCCGCTGACTGTCACTCAACCACAAACAATTGTGTGGTTGACTCTGTTGACTGATGAAATTCCTGTTCACACTATCGATGAATGTAAAATTTGAGCAAAACTGTCACTCATGTTCGACAATGTGTACCCCACTTTAATAAACCCAAAATATTTTTATGAAAATGGCAGTAAATATTTGAGTGAATTTTGTTTTATTTGAGTGCAGCCTAACACTTGAATGTCTTGTGCAGCCCTTTAGTTTGCATGTAAATATGTACATATGTATGTATAGGAGCAGGTGTATAGGTTTAATAAAAATTTTGCATTTTAGGTATTGGTATTATTTTATTTAAAATTAAACTTTCAACTTTATGAAAGATTTTATTTATTTTCTATCTTTTAAGGGTTTATGTTTGGCTTCCGTCGTTTTTTCCCTTCTGTGTCCCATATTAATGTTTTTTGCCTAGTCCTTTGATTGTTTATTGCACGTTAGACATTATTGCAGTTTACTTATTACTTTCCATTCGAATTGCAATTTTTTCGAATCGTACATTTAAGAATGCGCCCTTGTGATAGACGATCAAGAAATGGATTTTGCATGGGCTAGGAATATATTGGCACATGTATGATGTAAAATTTTAAATACTCATCGTATATACATACAGAAGTAAATGTAAGCATGTGTCAATCAAATTGTGTTTTTAAATTAAAAAGGAAATGAACAATTAAAAAATTGTGAAATGTTTTTTTGCATTATTAATAATTTAGAATCTTTCAACAATTATTATTTTTATACATGTATTGATTGGTGATTTAAGAGTAAACCGTTTAGTGTAGCCCATAAATAAGAAATTATTTTATATACATATACATATTTAATCCTTTAATTCTTAGGAGAAGGCCGTCTAATTCCGAAACATTAGGCGACTTATTCGGCTGGTCTCCTACCAACTAAGAAAGCAACCTCAACAATCTTCGCTTGGAACTCCGCCGATCTCAGACTTACATTTCTGAAGGCCAGACTGGTGGCTACAACAGGCAGTCCCAGTACCAGTCTAGGATGCTATGGGCTAATCATCCAAATTTAAGTGATACTGTTGCACAATATCGAAAGAAAACTTTCGACTTAAAATTTGTATTGGGAACAACAATAGAATATGAAAATTTTTTTTTGTTTTCAATATAAATTTTCTGTCCAACGTTTTCTTTTGTTATCGTGAAACAAGCCATCAAAGCCTAAAAACTATTTTTTGTAACATACACATCGGCAATTCTTATGCACTCAAACTAAAGCATACTCTTAGGCTGCAATTCTCGCTAATATATTTCAGAAATAGTTTTTTTTATATCAAACTACGAGTATATGAGACAATCCTAACAGCCTATAAATGAATTTGAATTAAATTTAATGCTTTTTAGCTGTTTAACCATTACATTAGATATGTCGCTACATGGATATGTATGATATTTCGAAACAATGAACTTTTTTTTTTAATATAAATTTAAATTAAACACAGGCATTTTTAATGTGAACATTATTGAGGATTTACAACAAATAATAAGCTAAAGGTTTGAGCTGATGATGGTGCTGCTGATTATACTTAAAAAAAAAATAACATAGACGGCTGCACAAATACAAAAACTTACAATAAATTTATTTGTATGTATTATTGAAACATGTTGTTGTTTCTTCGCGTAAGAACTGATGAAGACCAGTAGGAGGAGGTCAAAGGACTTTAGATAATATTGCAATAATTTCCTGTAAAAGGAAGCAGCAATTGGGAAGTCGTTCTTTTTTCCATTTACACAATAGTTCCTTAATCATGTGTACCAACCAACAAAAAAAAAAAATAAATGCGTGTGTTTAAGTTGTGTCAGCAGTATGGTTAACACAATGGGGCTACACAGGCTTTACTTATGTACATACATACATACATACATACATGTGCATACATAAGTACGTCTAGGTGGCCAGTAACAATATATGGCCAGTTGTTTGTTAATCATATGAAAATTTCTACCCATCATTCTGAATTGTATTTAATGATAATGATAACCCATTTTAATTTTTTTGATGCCACATTGCTTTTTTTCTTCTACTCATCTTTGCTGCACACTGCAGCCGTATACATGCATAAAATAACTCATTTCATGTTTATATGGCGCCAATTGTTAATATTGTATTTGTTGCCGCAACTCCTGATGGTTGTTTTTTATATACAACTCACGAAAAAATAAATAAAAAATAAAAAATTTGTGTTCATATGTTACGCATACATCGAAAAAAAGATCAAAAAAGCTCCGCCTTTTTGATTATAATAATATGCAACAACAACAACAATAGCAACAACAGGCCGCTTGGTGCTACATGTTGTATGTTGTAGGGAATATGTATATTATTTTTTTTTGTCTTTTTTCTTCACTACATCTGTCCGTGCTTGTTATACACTCGCAACAAACAAAATAGTGCGTAAATGGCTGATGCACAAAATGCACCTACAAGCGCACACACGCACACACTGCTCCAGGAATGTTGCAAGTAAAAAATTGCAAATAAAAAAAAAAAGATTCCATGAATGTCGTTTGGTTGTTGTTTTTTATATTGAAAACACACACAAAAAAAAACAACATACTCGTATAACTCCGTAGAGATGGTTAATGTTATTGTTCCTTTGGTGTGTTGTTTTTCTTGTTGTCGCCTTAAAAAAGGGTGTCATTTTGTCTTTTTTTTTGCGCTGTTGTTGTATGTATATATGTAATTTTTGTACTTTTTTCTATATACTACTACTACTTGCACACACGAACACACGAACACACTTACGCACAGATCAAAAGGAGAAAAAGCCTTTATATACTTTTTATTTTACATTTTGCTGCGAGTATACTTATTGCAAATAAGTATTATAACAAAAAGACCAAGCCTTTTTTAAAACAGCAACAAAATACACATGTGGCAGAGAGTGCTTCCTCATTACCGCTACCGAAGATTGTGTGAAAGTGTATGCGTGCGTGTAAGGCAAACAAACAAAATGACAGGCAGACGGACAGACATACAGACAGACAGACAAACAAACAAGCAAGCCAGCAGTTATATTGTACTCGTACTTGAGTTTTGCACGCTTGTGACTTTGTAGGCGTCAGTCATTGTGCTCTTAAGGGAAATGGTGCAACAACTTAAAGTTGTACGATTAAAACGAACTGTCCTTTGCTTTTTGTGCTGTTGCTGGGTATAAAAACAAAGAAATTTCGAATGTTTCTACAAGTAAAATGGATGGAGGTAACGGAGGGTAGAGGAATTTTAAATAAATTGAAAGTATTTAGAGGAACCTTAAAAGCTTTTTAATAAGCTGACAAATGTTTCACTGATAAGAAGAAGGTTAGCAAAGAAGTCTAATATGGCAAAGAAGTGTATAAAACTAGTTACATGTACGAATATAAAACAAATCCATTGGAACAAGCCACTCTTGAATAACATTAGAACGATTAATTTAGTAATAAAATAAAACAAAATCTTCTTAGGCAACAACCTTAAGAAAACCCTCAGAACTTTTAGGCTTTTCAAAAACAAGCTTTGAGAATTGACTTCTAATGAAAGTATGTATGTATCTCAAAAACCCTTTTTTATAGAAGTACTCTTAAACTGCTTTTTAACTTTTAAACCAAACATTTTCATAACATCTCACCCTTTCTTACCGCTTCTCAATTTCTTACACAACTTTAGGTATATATAAATTTTAAAGCTGTTGCTAATAGCAATTTCCATGTTCAGTATTTCGAGGATTAAAAAAATTACTTTTTCCAAAAAGTACCTTTTACAACAAGTACTTTTTTCAAATATGTACTTCGTTCTACACTAAATACATTTTTCAAAAAGAATCTTGTAGAAAAGAAAAAAGCTCCCTATACAAAAACTACCTTTTATTATAAGTACTTTTTGGAACGAATACGATTTCAAAGACTATGTTTGAGGGAAAATACTTTTTATAAAAAGTACCTTTAACAAAAAATACCTTTTACAGGAAGTACCTTTGAATAAGTACTTTTTACACAAATTACCTTTAACAAAGAGTAGTTTTTACAAAAAGTACCTTAACCACAACGTATCTTTAGAAAAGTACCTTTAAAAAAGTATGTTTCTCAATAATTACCTATTACAAAAACTATCCCTCACAAAAAGTATATATTACAAGAAGTACCTTTTACAAAAAGTACCTTTTACAAAAAGTACCTTTTACCAAAAGTACCTTTTACAAAAAGTACGTTTTACAAAAAGTATCTTTTACAAAAAGAACCTTTTACAAAAATTACCTTTTACAAAGAGTATATTTTACAAAAGGTACCTTTCCCAGAAATTATCTTTTACATAAAGTACCTTAACCAAAGCGTATCTTTAGAAAAATATCTTTCCAGGAAAGTACCTTTCCCAATAAGTACCTATTACAAAAAATACTTATTATAAAAAGCACCTTTTACAAAAAGTACCTTTTACATAAAGTACCTTAACCAAAACGTATCTTTCGAAAAGTACCTTTCACAAAAAGTACCTTTCCAGGAAAGTACATTTCCCAATAAGTACCTATTACAAAAAGTACCTTTTACAAAAAGTATCTTTTACAAAAGGTACCTTTTACAAAAATTACCTTTTAAATAAAGTACCTCAATCAAAACGTATCTTTAGAAAATTACCTTTCCAGGAAAGTACCTATTACAAAAATTAACTTTTACAAAAAGTACCTTTACAAAAAGTAGCTTTTACAAAAAGTACCTTTAATAAAAAGGGCATTTTACAAAAAGTACCTTTTGCAAAAGTTAACCTTTACAAAAAGTATATTTTCAAAACGTACCTTTTACAAAAAGTATCTTTTACAAAAAATAACTTCAACAAAAAGTTCCTTTTAACAAACTTACTTTTAAAAAGTACTCTTTACAAAAAGTGGTTTTCGCAAAAAGTATTTTTTACAGAAAGTCCTTTTTATAAAAATTACCTTTCGCAAAAAGTACCTATTACAGAAAGTACATTTTACAAAATTATCTTTTATTTAAATTCCTTTTAGAAAAATGTTCTTTTCATATTTAATAAAAATAAATTTAAATTCTAATTGTCTTAATCACCTCACCAGTTTTTTTCATATGGAATCAAAATCAAATTTTTGAAAATTTTTTAAATTTTGCTTTTGTTTTTCATACAAATTCCATAAGTTATGAAACCCTGAATTTATTTGCTTCGGTGATGATTTAGTGTGGACAGAAATAACCCAGTGAACATTCTCTTACTAAATCACTAAAAAAAGGGTACCAAAAAAAAAATTTAAAGCAACAACAATTCAATATAATTATTGGATCGAACGATTTCTGGTGACATCGTGGGACAAGCCGTTAATTTGAAAAGTTACTTAAAGGTTTTAAGAAAGATTTGTTTTAAAATGATTATTGTGGAAAAAAATCTTTAAAACTAAACTGGTTTATCGATTTTTGTATGCTTTTTATACATTTCGCTCTAAAGTAATTGTCCGTCATTTAACATTCTCAACTGCGCCATCAATAATGATTTTATGATGAGTTATCTTTTGGGTGTTTTTTTGGGACATATGTACATATGTATGTATGTATGTATGTATGTATGTATGTGTGTGTGTATATTAAATATTAGTTTCGTTTTTATTTGCAAACTGCATAGATGGCTAAAAATTGGCCAAAAATAAGATATAAAAGTGACAGGAATAACAGAAAAAAATATATATTGAAATATTTTTATATAAATAGAGTATAAAAACTTTAATGGGAGTGTGTGAGTGAGTGAGTGCTTATGTGTCTATGTGTGTATGTGCATACGGCGGCATATCAAAATTGCCGTCATTGGCGCATAATATACATACATACATACAAGCCGAAGGCAATGCAGTCAGAAGCGGGCAGGATATAAAAACTGGACAGGCAACAGCAGTAAGTAGGCAATGTGTAGCATACATTTAGGTGCTTTTATTGTTGGACCACTAAAAACTAGTCAAAGTGTACGAGGAAGAGTAGAGAGGTACATATTGGTATTGGCAGTACAAATTTATTAAATTTAAAAAGCACCCAATTGTTACAGAGACACCATTTTCATTTGTGCATTTGGAGGAGTCCGGTGCATGTGTAAGTGCAAGTGAGCTTTTGTTTGATTATATAAATTGGAAAAAAAGCATTTGTGTTGTTTCAAAAGCAGCATATTTTATAGGAATTTATTTATATTTAATAAAAATAGTCGCTTAGTTACAGTTCTATTACTACAAATGCATAATGCAAATTAATAATTCTAAATCAAAATGTTTTTTTTTTGTACTTCTGCATAGCGTTACCTTAATATAGAAAGGCGAGTGTTTTGTATATTTCGTTAGAAGAATATCTAATGTATCGAATAACCTCGAAAAAAAAACTCGTTAAAAAAAATAATGAGTTAGGACCTTTCTATATTAAGGTAACGATATGTATGTTAGAGTTTCAGGGTATTTAAAGTAAAGCTTCGTAAAAACTAAGTTAATTTAATATTTAAGAATTTTCAGTATTCTAAATCCCAACTCATAGCGCTCATTTACTTCAAAAACGTAATAAGTAAAAAAAAAATGGTTTTACAGAAAATGAATTTAAAGTTTACACACAGCATAATGGACCAAGAAAATTTTATTTTCGCTTTTATTAATTCATAAACTGCATTTTTTTAGTTATGACGCTGTTGAAGTAAATGGGCGTTGTGTCTGCATATGCGTATGATTGATTTCAATAGAAAATGTCCCTGCCAGTTCATGACGTATGAATAATTTTTAATCTCTCTGTCAATCAATCATTATAAAAAATGTATCTTTCGTATTTGAAAAAGTTATTCAAAGCTTGTTTTGTTATTTATTTGGAAGTGATTTTAATACTTTTTTTCTCTAATACTCATAGCGAGTGTTTACTGTAGCGAGTGTAAATGCGGCCTTTATACTGTTGTGAATTTGAAAATAATCATTGGCATCATTGCCACTTTCGATCTAATATGACAGTTAATGCAAAAAATTAATTTTTTTACACACACAAACACATTTATTTTTTATTATGACATTCGATACGATTCAAAGTTTAAAAATATTTCCATATAAACTCTATTGAAATATTTCGTAATTTCGTTCGATAACGAGTGCCGCAACTTGGCCCCTGTTTTAGAAAAAGTTCATATACATATATATGGCATATGTATATATGTACATATTGTTACCTAAATATATAAAGGCCCTAACTCCTTATTTTTTTTGAAATCGATTTTTTTGGTACATTCTGATAAAGAACATCTAATGTATCGAAAAATGCAAAAATCTCATTTTCCAAAAAAAATGAAGCGTTAGGGCCTTTCTATATTAAGTAGTATGTCTACATTCCCACACATTACTTCTCGTAAATGTTGGCTTCCTTGTGCTTACATATGTTCCGAACTACTCTTATTTTTATCTCTCCAACACATCAAAAGCAATTCAATACTCAAACGCTAAGTTTATGTATTTTTTTTTCTATTTCTCTATGACGAATGTGTAAAGCAATTTTTGTTATAAATGCCTGTCCGTCTTTCTTCAGATTCACGTGCTATTGAAGTGCTAATATGGATGCATGTGTTTGATAGGAATGATATACATACTACATATAAAATCAGTAATAATCAAATGGGAACAAAATCATATACCCATCAACACGATTTTTTTTTACCAACACTAACTATTTTGCCATAGATATCATAGAAAATGTTTGGTAGCGATTTCAATACTAAACAATAATAAATAACAATGGGCCGGGGAAATAGAAAAAATAGACTATTTTAAAATTAATAAAACAAAGAATTTTTTACAAATGTTAAACTTAAATTGTAGCAATTCCCAAAAACAAACTCTATTTATTAACTTGTTTGCACCCGGTGAAAATACTTTATGGCAACAATTTACTTTTGCGAAAGTAATGAATAGCTGTTGTTTTTTTACATTTATTTTCTTTACATACTTCTTACAACTACAATTCGAGCTAAAAAAAAGTCAGGCAATGTAGCAATGGTAAAGTAAGACAGTGTTGCCAGTTATTTTCTAGAGCTTATCCCCAATTTTTGATTTGTGATCCGCAAAAGTCTCCAAATTAAGTTTTTTTGATTAAAATTTTTTCTTTTGTGAAAAAATATAAAATTTTTTTAATTTTATTTGAAAAATAATGACAGAAATAACATATTTATTCAATAAAATTTATTTATATCGAAAGCTATATTTACATTCATATAAATTTACTTTGTACTTATAAAATTTGTAAAAAACAATTACACATAGTTTAATATACCCAAGTATAAAAATTGTTAACCAAAATTTTCCATTTCAAAAACTTCAGAATCGAAATCTTCTGATTCATCAGCCTCAGAAACTTTGTTGTACATAGTAGTTGTATTAAGGTGCTTTAGCATTTCAGCAGGATTAAATTTATCACAAAAAATTCAATTATTTTTAAAGTGTGTTTATTCATTATTGGTTAATCTGCCTTGATACTTCTTCTTTATTAGAAACCATTCACTATGAATAGTAACACACATTTTTAGACTTGCCAGACGCATATTTCTTAGTTCAAAAATCATTCTTGTTACTATCAGTTATAGAAAAAAAATCTCCAAAAATTCCCCTAAAAATGTGCTTATCATCCCCAACAAAACCCCCGATCCCCAATAATAAATTTTGATCCCCAATCGCCATAAAAATCTCCGATTTGGGGACAAATCCCCTTAGCTGACAACGCTGAAGTAAGAAAATAAAAAACTTTATTGAGTTCTTGTCTTAACTTTGATATTAGTTGAATTTCTCATTTGTTTAAATGAAAAATTTACATAGATAACTCTAGTTGTTCTAAGAAATTTTTGGGTAAAGTGAAATGCTTATAGAATCCAGCTAACCTCTCAATAATCAATTTCAATGTATTTTTACTAAATAAGTAAAATACTAAATTTGGTATTAATAGTCCTTTAGCAAATGTTAAACTTAAATTGTAATAATTCCCAAAAAAAAAAACTCTAAGAATTTGTATATTTATAATTTGATTAGGATAAAGTTTGTATCGCTCTGTAAGCCAAATTACGTGTGATAATTTTTAAGGAACAAATAACACCAAAGTTTAAATTAAATATTCTGATAAACACTAGCAAAACGGAACAATACGCTGTTTTCGAAGGTCACCACACCTTCATCACTACGTCTACTTATGTATTGCTTATAAGGGTCGTTCAGACTATAATACAAGTATTAATACTTTAGTGGAGAATGCAACTCTGACATGTTGAGTTGTTATTGTATTTTGAAATTTTTTAAACAGAAATCAGATCAGGGAGGCATTTTCGTCAAAAGTATTAATACTTGTATTATAGTCTGAACGGCCCTTTAGCAGCAACGAAATGCATCTAGACGTACTAAACCAACAACAAATACATTTTTTAAATAAATTAAATGTCGAAATGTAAAAACAAAATGCTTAATATCGCTTAGAAACATTTTATTAACCAAAAGCAGTTTATAAATTTTTTGCGCCAAAATTTATGGCTCCAAGCCATTGTGCGTTTTCCTTTTCACATCATGATTCTTATCTAAACTTGATTGCTGAGTGATTTTTTTCACTTACATTTCTAAACAACAATTTCTTTTTTCTGGTCATTTTTTTTTTGCTGTTTTTGTGGATAGAATGATGCTTTTGTTTTGTCGTGTGCCCCATTTTACACTTATTAACATAATGCGTGGCCATAATGTGGATGAGACTAAAACTGTGCAAATAGCCAAACAAACACGCACTCACTCACTCTTTCTGTAGGTGCATGAAATCCATGCACATCATCATAAGTGCCCTGTGAGCCTACACAGGCAGACGGACAGACGGACAGACATGTTTAGATGCAGGTTGTTGTTGTTTTTGTTTGATGCATTGATACATGCGTGTGTTGCATTAGTTTTAGCTGCTTTAGTATTTGGTAGTAACAGAGTTTGTTGGTTGGCTTGTATGGCGAGTTTATAATTTTTTTTTTCAGTGCTGATTTGCCTGTCTAAACCATGGCCACATAAGTAAGTGTATTTGGGTTTTATTGCTGTTGTTGTTGCATTTGCATTCCATACAAGTATGTAAGCAATGCATTATGCCACTTCACTTGTACTCATGCAACAACATTCTCAGCTAATGCAGAGTGTTTAATATGCGTTTGCTTGGCTGTTTCTCTATCTATCTATCTATCTGTCTGGCTGTCTGTCTGTCTGTCTCTCTGTCCGTCCGTCTGTATGCGTGTGAATATTTAGAAGAACTAAATATTTGTCTGGCTGTGTAGCTCAAAAGCATGCGTGTGTGTGTGTGTGTGTGTGTATTTGTATATTTCAAGTAAGTGCATTTTGTTTTTCCTAACAATGTTGCTGTTGCTTGTGAATAACTGCGTGTTTGTTATTGTGGTTTGATTAATATTCGCTCAAAATACAATAGCAAAGGACGCTAAATAAATATGTATGTATATACAAACAAAACAAATGGGAATAAAAAGTATAAAATATAAATAATCAGTATGAAAGATAAAAAATTTCAATCAAAGATTATGAGGATTATATTAATTCGTACTCGTAGATTGAGTGATTGATGAATAAAATAAGAAATTATGTATTGAAGGACAATTGAGGAAGCCTATTGCTGTAGAGTGCAATACATACATATACATACATATATGTATGTATGTAAATACATTTTGAATAATTTGCTATAAATTGACAAGGACTTTTTCATAATAATTGAAACAGTTTAAATTTTGTAAAATAATTTAAGCAACTTAAAAAAAGCATTAGAAGCAAGAAAACTTCACCAATTAGCACAGTCAATAGCTATTGTAAAAGTACGAAAAAAATTCAGCCAAATCTTTAAAAAATAGTTAGTTTCGTATATGATATACATATGTATGTATAATTAAAGGCTTAGTCAAAACAATCGTAAGTCTTTTGAAAAAATACAACCCTGTACCTGGATTCAGTAATTTTTTTGCGAACCGAAAATCGTAATGTTTATCGATATATTTATTCGTTTGCGGTAACGATAATGTGATTCTGTGAATTATTTTTTTAACGATAGTGTGTATTTGTGTTTTACCCGCCATTTAATTGTAATTAAATCATGTGGCATCCCTGCATACAAAATGGCAAAATAATTAAAGAAAATAATAATAATAATTAAAGAAAAACTGAATGAATTTAAGCTTATTTTACTTTTTTACTTCGACCGACAGCAAATATCGCTAAAATATGTTACTGAATAGCAAAGTCGATAGATTTTCGTTATATTTATTATAGCGATACGATTATTGTAATAAAATTTACTGAATCCAGGTACAGCGATCCGACAATCGTTATTTTTGTCTATACATCTTGTCGCTTCCAAGAACGATTGTGTGATTCTGTAACTTCTTTTTAACGATAGTAAATCGATAAAATTAACAGCACATAAATTATTGTCGCTTAAATAACGACACAGCTGACATTAACCTACAGCCAATATCGTTAAGTGTTACTGAATAGCAAATTCGATAAATTTTCGTTATAATTATTTTAAAGATGAGATTATGGTTAAAAAAAAAAAGTTAATGAATTGCACTACAGGGTTGTATTTGCTCAAACCTCGTACGATTGTGTAGAATATTGAATATTTGCCTTAAGGGTCATCCTAGAGCATAATCTCTCTTACCTATCAAGAAGTAGTGAGGGCTTGCTGCTAATCCCATCGAAAGGGAATTAGTTAGGAGGAAGTACGGGATACCTGATTTCCAACCCTTACCCTTAACAACATAGAGATAAAAATGTCCAACACTGCAAAATATATCGGCTCAGAGTCGAGTTTTAAAATAAATATTCTAGGGAGGGTGAAGAAAGCAACAACTGCACTTTGTCTCTGCAAGAAATCCATTGTAAAATTTTGGGGTATCTACCAAATATCGTTCACTGGGTCTATACGGCCCTAGTATTATGTATGGGGTCATGGTGCAGTATCAAACCTTGGAGAAGAAGATGTATCTTGTACATATGTTACACAAGAATAAAAGATTTGTTGCCTCATTATATACCATTCGATAGTAGGCAAGGACATAACAACAATCTTTGCAACACGACTTCTTTGGATTTTTCCGTGATGCAGAAACGGCATTGGCCACTGCAGAATAGAGGATCCCGAAGAGGACGGAAGATTGCTCAAACCTCCTCCGCTCTTCTTAATAAACGTCTTAGCAGGACCTCAATGACATCCCGAAAAGCGTGGAGGAATGGTACTGAATGTAGAAGAAGGATCGTTTAATTTTATACTAATGGATCCAAAACTCAAGTAGGTGTAGGTTACGTAGTTTACTCAGGGACATTACTTATTTAATCACCCGGATAAGAAGGAACCGTATGAACTGACCAGAAGGGCCTCTGCTGCTCCGTTCATGGGCCCAAAGCCGTTTTGTACCGTAAGTTGGTCGACTGTAAGCTCTGTGATCAATGAAAATGATACTTCGACCGCAAAGGTAGGCCAAAGCATTGATGGAGCCATTTTCATATAGTGGCATTCTGAACGTGTTTTTTTTCTGGTCAGTTTGGACTGAACTAGCCGCTGTTTAAACGTAACGAACTTCGTTCATCGTTTATGCTTAGAAGAAGACGAGAAAAATATACACATTCTTTGCTAGTGTTAAGATTATATTAAAGCGGCGTTCTCCAATCTATGTGCTTACTTTCATAAGGAGAGTCAAACAGACCTTGACTAAATTTACAAATCTATGACACAAAAGATCCAGCAGCTGTCGCAGTGCTGGTCTTTGAATCAGATCTTTACCCTACTTTAATCTATTCTAGTTAGGGACTTTCTTCCTTCTTTTCACTGCAGTGTTTGCCAGGCAGAGCTCCTTTCGGATTTGTAGTGAGTAATGCCATCGCAACCGTAAAATAGGCAGAGTGCATGGAATGTTGCTCAAACAGAACAACTATTTTGATAAAAAAAAACTATTTTATAATTTATATGTTTACGGTGGTTTGGCAAAACTGAAAAAATAAATAACCACCAATTCGACAGCTGTAGCTTCAACAGTAGGGCCGCTATCAGCTGTCAAATGGCGGAAGTCTCTATGGGAAGAGCCTTTATTAACAAAATGTTTCACTGGAATAGTGCGTACTGCGACACTTTATCAGTCTGGGGATCCGTAAGCTCAACTCTCACCAAAAGCTTCGAAGAGAACTTCACCACACAGAAAAAATATATTCCAGCAATAAACAACTTTAATTGAAAATAAAACCAAAAATCAATTAATAATGTAATTGAGTCTTAAACTTGTTTAAATAATTTAATTTTTAAACAAAGGTAATTATATTAAAGTTTGTTTTTTTAATTATTGCCACTGTTACCAGATTTCATAAAAAATAATTATCCCTAAAAATGTTGGAAAATTCCAACGAAACGTCGGTTACATTAAAAATTAAATAAAAAACGTCTTTTATTTACATTTTAAAGAAATTGAATGACCTTGAAAGCCTGAATAGATTTAATATTTAATAAACCACACTAAAAGTTCAATTGACTTAAATACATTTTTAATTGATTTTTGGTTTTATTTTCAATTAAAGTTGTTTATTTCTATTTCTGTGCAAAACGGATGGAAATTTTTCTTGCTCTACTTATTAATATATCGACAGGTGGTTATTGGTTTGCCGCACAGTTTATTAAAAATACATTATTACTGCGATAATACCACACCAATAACCACCCGACGATATGTAAGTTTTTTTTTTATAATTTGTAATTGAATTTGTAACATTTAATAAATATTTAAATAAAATATCACATACATAGTTAAAATCTATTTTCTTTTAGCTTCTTTAATTTTAAATATTGAAAGCTGCAGAATAACCCACAAACTTTATTCAGCAATTGTAGCTGTTATCGCGGCAACAAAAAAATGTTCTCCAGGACTTTCTACAGCACTTGAAAGTTAACATTACTCTACATAAATACTCAAGGAGTTTCAACAAAGTCTGGAGTAAAAAAAGTAAAATTCGTATTTGTTTATACTTGTGAGGAAAGTATGCTAAAAAAAAGAAGAAAAGTTGTGGCGGTTATTACTGATTTAGGGATGTGGAAATTAAGAGGCAGAAAAAAAATATTGGGTGATATTGCATATGCAGCAGCAGTAGGGGCGAGGAGGTCGAGGCAGTAGCAGCATAAAAGTGTTCGTTACTCTTCAAAATTAAAGCAAAAGCAGTCAAAAAAGTAGATATAAAATTTTCAGTTTTTTTTTGTTTATTTTATTAAATTAAGGATGTTATCTTAATGGATTTCACTATCTACATTTAGTTAGAAAATAGCCCAGGGGGTCAACTCTGTAATTCGAAACGAAAGCAAATGTTTTCGAATTGTAATGTTAATAACATACAAATTCGAAAGAATTTTCTTTCGTTTCGAAATACAGAGTAGACCCCCAGGATTTTATACGCCATCTTAGTTCTTTGGGTTTTTATTTGTAGTGTATCTTTATTTTAAACCATTTCCTTGATGTATTTTTCATTTTTCTTCGTTTTTTTTCTCACATTCAGTTTTGCCCTCAACATTTGTTATTATTGTTATTTTTTTCCTTTTTTGCTTTTTGCTCTATTCATAACCTACTAAACAGGCGCAATTTCCTAGTGGCGGATGTTTGCAATTAGTGGCAGCAGCAGAAACATATATAATATTTTTTATATCTTTCTTGTTGCATCACTGCAATTTCTGTACGAACAAATGAATGTATAACACAGGTATAAAGCAACAACAACAACAACAAAACTCATACAACATTTTAATAAACACAATCTACCAGCTATGAATTTGTATTTTATTTTCTCTAGTTTTTTTTTTAATTTTTGTTTTCCTCCAACTTGCGCCATCATACATAGAAAGTGTTTGGTTTTCTATGTTTATAGAGCTCTTAGTGGCATATATTAATTACCATAAAGTAGTTGGTAATTTCTACTGGGTGTGTTGTGTGTGTGTGCGTGTGTATATGTATGCATGTATGTGTGTGGTTTTAAAAGTATTTGTTTGTTTGCTTATTTGTTTGTTTTACTGTAGTGGTAACGCACACTTCCCTATCTATCCATCTAGAGTATGTGTAATTAGCTTATGAAAATGGAATATAAACAGACAATAAAAAATAATAATTACAACAACAAAATTGTTAGAAAAAAAAAACAAAAAGAAATAAGGAATAACAAATCATATAAGGTAACGATGGTTAGCATACTTTTTAAATGTATGTAGTAGAATGTTACAAGTTTTAGAAGAGAAAGTGTAATTAAGGAATATAAATAAATAAATAAATAAATCGGCATAATTAAATCCGTATAAAAGAAAATTTTTAAAATCTAAAGGGAATGATGAAAATCGTGTGGGCGATTTAGGAATTAAACGTGCAGGGTTTGGACATGGCAACCATGGAATTAAGGGTCTTCCAATAGAGATTTCCGCACTTTTGACAGTTAATGCGAGGGCATATTGTTGCAGACAAGACAGCTGTCAAATTGGCGGTATGTATGTAATGCTATTTCGGAGTTTTTATAACCCTCCTCCCTTCCCCCCACCCCCCTCATAATAACACTTTTTACACAACTTTCAGTATACTTTTTCTAAACCGTAACACATTCTTAACACAAAAGTATCGTTTTAAGTACTCACAAACGACAACAACCGTATGAGCTGCAATCATGAGTACAAAAATACTATTGACTATTAATCGGCTACACTTGCGTACATATAGAGTTATTTTATCCTGGAAATAACGCGGCTAGTCCATACATGCACGTAAGTACTACTCCATAAAGGACGAGGACTAGTCCAAACATAATCAAAATGTATGGATAAAATATTGTCTGTTTAACATTGCGATGTCCTAGGGCTGGACCACATGGTCCAAATTTGCATTACATCGTACTAACCCCAAAAATTACCCTCTATATATGGAACAGTTATAGAACACTCGCATACAATGTGTGAGTGTTTTACAAGAACGATCATAATCGTTGAAACATGAACACTTATCGTGCAGCATTGAATGCTTGTGTGAAAACGACATGATTCATTAGTGCATTACATGGGACCATGGTATAGTCTGTTTCATCTAGATTGGACCATGTAGTCCATTATTATTTGCAGGGTATTTACACACACATACACACATAAACACACAAATGTACTTATGTATACGGTGGCAAATGATAAATAAATATCCCGAGTATCATGCGTATATTTTATTTGTCCGATTAAATATCCATAGCCTGAGTATAAACATACCCAGACTGTCTGTATGACATTCAATGTGCTTGATACGCATGTGCCTTTTTATTTTTAGTTGTAACATATTTTAGCTTTCCACATAAATGAAGTACACTCAGGGAAAAGCTGCAACTTAAAAATACGAACGCGTCACATTAATTCAATGAATTTCATTATAATAGAAAATGTATTATGAGATACTTAAAAATAAATAAAATTAATAAATTAATATTTTTCGATATTGAAATAAGAAATTTCAACATGACTAGACTTTCGTTAATGTTTTTTATTAATTAAATATGTTTTTTTTTATAGATTTTAAGCTGTTTTTTCCCTGGGTGTAGAGATGCTCGTGTATGTTGGAATCGGCTTAAGTCATAGTTGCTTGAGAGAAAATATGTGACAGTTGGGCTATTATGTATATTTTTTTGAGTACTCATTGTCATTCTCTGTTAAGAATTCCTTCAACCAAATATGAGCTTCATTGTTAAACAAAATTTTGTATGGAAAATCAAAATCTAGTTTGACGAACAGGACCATTATTTTGATAGAAAGTATCTATAATTTTTCAGCGCTGGTCTAGTTTAAGTCTGCCCATGATGCAATGGCAAATCTGACAGCACTGTTTGAAACATATGAAAAAAATAAACTGATGAAAGTCGAAAATAGGAGTGTCCGCTGCTTGTACTAAATAAGACTTAATTCAATGATAACTTCACTAAGGTAAAATGCCGTCGGACTCAACAATCTCTCGATGGTCAAAATTTTCGATTTCTTTAAAATTTTTAATATTTGATTTATTAATTTGAGACGTGTTGCTACTTCAAATAAGGAAATTTAAGAATTTTACATGATATAAAGTGTTTGCAAGTACCTGCTTTTAAAATAATCAAAACTCCTCTTGTTCTCATACCAAGCAAAAGCGTAGCAACTAAATTTTTAATTTTGTGTTTTAATTCCTGAGAGACTTGCAACCATCCAGCCACCAACGACTGGCTGCACTTATAAGTTAGACGACATTACATCAACTGTCGCAACCGCTTTTCGTTGAGAGAAAAAAAAACTACAACTGACTAAAAGAGCAGCCAGTTTGTCGTAGTAATTTTTGCTAAGCCAAACAACTTTTTTTCATGGCGTTGCTGCGTCGCCATACGGATAGTTTTTAGATTTTTGGTTGATTTTTTATGCATTTACTTACTTAGACTTAAACACTTCTCCCTCACACAGCTTTCCAAGGCAACTAAAAACTATTCTTTTGAACAAAAAAGATCATTGCCATCTACCAGGCCATATTAAAAAAAAATAAGAAGAAAAAAAAAACAAAGAAGTTGAATAAAACAGCAGCGGCAAAAATAACAATGAAAAAAACTTGCTTGAAACCCTGCAAGAGTTTATCTCATATGAAGCATACATTTGGGGTGGTACGTATGCATGTATATATCCTCTCACACTTACACATGAGGGCATCTGCACACACATACATACACATACAGTTTCTATGAATTTAGTATTTCTTTTGCCATTTTGTTAGCATTTGAAATTAAGCTAAGATGTGCTTTGCTGCTTGCTGCCAAAGCTTTGCCAGGGGTAACAAAGTTCACTGTGTTCGAACGATTGCTGCTAGAAAAGAAAAATTGTCTTGCTTTGCTGCATAAAGGATGATGTCTTAGCTGTTTGCCAAATATTTATGTATGTGTAACATCGTATAAAATCATATATAAATGATGAAAGGTTGCGAGTGTGACCATGGATGTGTATAATACGGCATGGCATGTGCTTAGAATTCGTGTAGGTGCTGATGGATGGAAGGAATGTTGTTTCAAAGGGTCTTGCATTTTAATTCTTCTTTTTTTTGCTTAATATTTTCTGTTAAAATAGAAGAAACATAATTTCTACTTTTCCCTACTTCACTCTTAGTGGGGACTAGAGAAACAAACACTGATAAAAAAAATCAGAGGGACAGCAATTTTGTTTACATATGTTCAAGGATTTTGTATCAAATTTGATAATTACTAAACAGGCATTCAATTAAAATCTTCATCTAAATCTATACTGTTCACACAGTTTTTTTTTTATTTTTATTTATTTATTTATTTTGACATATTATACAAAGTAAATTTGCATAATATGGTGTTGCACAAATATGGGCGGAGTAACTAAGACCATATGCTCAAGATGTTATTAACAGTATTTAAAAAAAAAGTTTTGTGACTGACTGTACACGACCTATGCCTTCACAGAAAAGGAAGTAGCAACGTGGTTGTTAAAGAAAATCCACAAAAAACCGCAATATTATACGGTTATACGTGGCAGATCAGTCAACTCAAAGGCCAACCAACACGCACAAGCCTGACCGCACTTAAGTAATAATTACGATGACGCGAGATATATTCTCCGACCCAGAGCTGCTTAACGACTGCTTTTTTTTTAATATTTATCAAGAGTTCGTATCCAAAATATGTATGTTAGAACCATTGACTGAAATTTTTCCTAAACTACAACCAAACAAACAATTGCAACACGGCTGATTCACACACCTTATTAAGTGTATTTTTTTTAGTACAATTTAATTAGCAAAACAAGTTAAAGTTTTTCAACCCTGGAAACGTCTTTTTGATTTTTTTTATATTTTTATTTATTTTTATTAACAATTTTATTCGTACTGAAATATAAAATCGAGTTTATTTAACAAAAAATAAAACAAAAATTTGTTTTAGCTGGTTACTTTTATATGGCAAAATAAAGTTTAAGTTTTCCAGCTCTGAAACCGTTTGTTCGATTTTTCAGATTTTCAATACCAATCTATTTCGGAGCATTTCTGACACATTAGTTCAGTCAGTATCTAGCTTTTCTGGGAGATTCGGAAAAACGATTTCACGTACAGACAGACGGACAGACGGATAGCGCTTATTCGTCTTCCCTATGCATAAGGATCCAGAATATATATCGAGCCATACCCGCTAAAATAGCTTAAGCGACACATTTTTTGGACTTCGTTTTTTTTGACGAAAATCTACTATTCAAGATCGCAAATAATAGATTTTGGTAAAAAAATTAAGTTTGAAAATTATGTCGCTTAAGCTTTTTTGGCGGTTATGGCACGATATACTTTATGGGTCACTTATTAATATTGTTGAAATTACACACGGAATGACAAACAAAAAACTGTGCAGCAGCCAATATTATTGCAACTTTACAACTGAAATTAACAGCTGTTAGTTGTCAATTGCCATACGTTATAACATTTTTGGCAACTAGCAAAGCAACTAAAGTTTAGTTGCCATTCATAATCCAGCTATTGGCTTTTATATATGTTATTTGAATTTATGTTATTTCAGAGGCTTTGAAGTGTAAAGTTTATTTTACAAAATTTTTTTATAAATAAAAAAAAAAAATATGGCATAGACAACCTTGCATGTCATTCCAGAAAATTCCTGCTAAAATACAGATTTTGGTAAAATTTGCGGCACTCGATACACTTTCTAGGTCTATAAAAATCAGTGAATATCTAAAATCGATTTGACGACGGCTTTGAAGTTATTAAAAAAACGATTCTTTCACACGAATTGCCCGATTTTTAAATTGGCAGTAAACGAATTGTCTTTTTGAGTTTAACAGCTCTGATAAGATTTCGAGCTTGATGGGCTTAGGTTCAAATTCACAGTCTAAAGTTAACTAACAGCCGTCGTTTAACTAACGATTTTTCTTATCAATTTCATTAGTTAAACCAGCTTCATTAGTTGACTTAAGACTGTGAATTTGACCGTTAGGTCCAATTTTTGACTTGGTATTTAAGTTATAATTACATATTTTAAATTTCTATTTAAATACGAAATTATGTTTTTGAGTGTAACTATGCACTCATAATAATACTTAAATAATAGTTAAATGCACAACCTTGTGTACTTAAATTCTATTTAAGTTTTTCGAGCCTACCATATATTTTTGTGCATGTGTATGTTTATTGAAAACATATACATGAAAAGGAATTTAGTTTAATTTTCATAAATATAAAACATATGCAACACTTACCCCCTGTTTCTACAACGCAGACGGCCGACTTGAGTATAAAATTTGTATGAAAAGCAGTCATTTTTTTGAGTGATTTTCATAAAAATTTTCTAGACGAATCGTCTGCCTGACTTGTGGAAACCGCACATTAGTTTCATATCGTGAAATAAATAAATAGAAAAATGCGTTCTGATGCTCTTTTGGTTTCAAAACACTTGCTTTTATGCAATTTTAGTTTTCTACATGTTGATAACCTAACTTTTTTATTTATATTCACCCTTATTCCAGTTGTCGACATCGACGTCACTTTAACACAATACCAAAAACTGGGGCTTGTGTACCCGTTGTCGAAAACAACTGACTTCTGTTGGCAGGTTTATGCAATTTCCTAAAGCTTAGGAAACAGAAATAGATTGTTCGTAGCACAAAATTGTTCTCGAGAGCGAGTAAGCTAGCGCCAATTTTTTTTTGTATTGTGTTAAAGTGACGCCGATGTCGACAACTGGAATAAGGGTGATTAATTTGCTGCTGTTTGGAAAGCTTTCCATAATACATATTTGGAAAATTGTAAGTGTTGCCATAATTTCAACGTTATTTAATAAGAACTTGAACTAACGACTGAAAAAATTGCATTGTATTTAAATATAATTTAAATTTAAACATAGATTAGATAAATAAGTACTTAAATATTTAGTTAAAAACTAGAGGTTAGAAGTTTAAATTTTGTTTAAAACTAGTTTCTCTATCTTACGACATCTAAGTGAGACCCAAGTCTTTTGAATGCCGTTCTAAAATAATGAGATATTTACATGTATACACACAAAAATAGTCAGAAGCGACTCCTAGGACCTCAAAACTATCGAAAAGATGATGAAAACTTAATTTTTGAAAATTGGTTTAAAATCATTAACTTCTTATAGCGGAAAAAAATTTAAAAAGCAAATGAGGGAAATGTTGCGAATGTAGCGAAATTGTCTTATAGGGCATTTACATTGTCTTGAAATCTAGTGCTAACCCAGATTTCGAGCCAAATCTTGCTGCTTTTCATACCAAACGAAATCCATTTTGTCAGTAGATAGATTTTTAACCAGAAATAATTAAATCTAAAAATGTCTCACTTGTCAGTAGATTTGTAGGAAATCTAATCAAAAAACTAATATTTCTATTTATTTTTTACTACCCTGTACAACATATTTATTAAAAAGAAGAGCGAATTCGCTACGGTCTGCTTAAAAAGGTGTGTGAATTGGCTACATTGCAGTTGTTTGGTTGTAGCTTTGGACATTTTTCAGTTAATGGGCTTTGTTTTGGATAAAAAAAATCTTGATAAATGTCCAAAAAAAATGTTAGTGTAAACGGTAGAAATTTTCATAAAGATGTTAATTAAAATCTGCTAGATTTTGTGCAGGTGTAAATGCCCTATTAGCTACGGTCGGCTTAAAAAGGTGTGTGAATTGGCTACATTGCAGTTGTTTGGTTGTAGTTTTCGAAATTTTTCAGTTAATGGTTTTTGTTTTGGATAAAAAATCTTGATTAATGTTGGTGTAAACGGTAGAGATTTTCATAAAGATGTTAATTAAAATCTGCTAGATTTTGTGCAGGTGTAAATATCCGATTTTCTTGCTCTATATTTCTCTGAGTGCAGCTTTGCTATCATTTAAGTCCACATGTGCATATGAAATGGTTGGTAAAAACATTTTTTTTTCCTATTTTTTTCTAATTTTTGTTCTACCCAAGAACTTTGTTATTTTTATTTTTTATTTTATTTTTTTTATTTGAAAAGAAGAAAAAGTTTGTCTTGCGTTTTGCCTTGATGTAGAGAGGGCTTCCCAAGTAAGTTGGAATATAAATGCATGGAAGAGTAACTGACTGAATGTCTGGTGCCTTTTTTTTGTTGGAGTACATTTTATACATACATACGAGTATCTAATCTTTTTTTCATTTAAACAACATACATACATAAAATTTTGTTTGCAGTCGTTACACATACGATGGAGGAATAATATCCAGCACTGGCATGCATGTGTATGCGTGTGTGTGTGTGTGTTTGTGTGTGTGTTTGTATATTATTTTTGATGCATAGTCAGGACTCTTTCTTGCTAGTATTACGATTTTTATTTTTGGCACTTGCTGATGACGACAACTTTTTTATTTTATTTCTTTGCTTCTTTTGCTGTTGTTAGTGGTTATAGCGTTTATTTAAAGCAGACCCTTTAAGATTTCAGTGTCCTAAATGAGAATAATTTCCATGTATGTATGTGCACTTGTATGTTCGCAATATGTACAGCTCCTCTGGTGAGTTTTGGGGTTTTAGTATTATTATTTTTTTTTTTTTGTAAAAAGTCCACACAGCACAGCAACCTTCTAAAGCAAACAATTAGTTGAACTATGTATGTATGTGTTTGAATGTGTTTCAGCATTTATTTTATCCAGCAGACGTGGGGTGCCTCTTTAGCATTTTCTTTATGAGATGATGATGATGGGTGCCAACATTCTTTTTCCCCACGTTACTTTAGATTTTAAAAAAAATAAACAAAAACGTTTCATATTTGTGCTGGGGTAATGTTTTTCCAGGGTTAATATACCATTCACAGCGAGCAAGGATTAAAAAAAGGAAAGAAAAAATACACTGCGGTTGAAACAACAGAAAATTTTAGAGGAACAAAAACTAGAGAAAAAAAAAATGCTTGTGTAATGCCAACATCTAGATTCTAGAATCATCAACATTGTGATAATAACTGTTATTTCAACTATTCTGCTTTGGAGGTTGGCTTTTGAAAAGGGTTTTATATCTGCATACAATATTCACTAAACTATAAGCCGTTTGCTCGTTAACACTCTTCACTGAAATACCCTTTGCTGTCCTTGCATTTAGAAATTTTCCTTCACTCGCTTTTTAGAAAAATTTTTGACCGTAAAGATTTCCAAAAAAAAAACAGCTTTCAATTGAAATGAAGAAAACTTTTCTATGTGTATGTGGGTGTGTGTGTGTGGGTGTTTTTTTATGTTCCTCCCTCAAACCCCAAACATTTAGCAAACAGATAATATTGCACAGCTTTTGTGTACCTTTCCCCCCAACTCTTTGTGCCATTTCCTCGTTACATATTAAAATAAGAAAAAAAAAATTAACAAACATTTTTGCTTCGTTCATGCATATTTATCCGTGAGTAAAAGAGAGTGGGAAGCACAAGCGGTTGGGGTACTTAAAGCTTAAGCTAACCTTTTCGTTTGAGTATCCTTTTTGTTCACAAAAAGGGACGCAGATTAAAAAAAAAAGATATTTTGTTTAGCATTTTGCCATTTCCTTCGCTGTTTAGCTGCTTTGAAGTGACCGTCTGCAGCGCAACCCTGTGAACGGTTGTCAGCAACATCATTCGAGTTATCAGCAACTATTGCAGTTTTTTCTTTAATTTATGTGTGTGTATGTGCCTGTAGAGCGCTTTCTTGCTGATTGTCTACCCTTCGTTTTTTTCTTTTTGCTCTTCTGTTCTTTTTTTTTTTGTAATTCATGTCTATCATCTCTCTTAATGTCAGCAATGTTGTAGTTGTTGTATTGAAAGATGTTGTAATTGCTTGGAGTGGTGGTCTTGTTTGTTGCTGTTTCTTTTTTTTTTTTTGATTCATTTTAGTTTTTGCTGCTGTTGCTTTTGTTGGCGCGGAGGTCTCCTTTTTTCTTTACTATTTGCTGTCCATGTGTTTATTTTCTAGTACAAACATTCGAATTGTGTTTGTCTAGTTGGCACAAATTTGTCTTTTTGCTCATTTTCATTTAACATTTCAAGCTTTTCGCTTTATACTTTAAAGGAGTTTTTACTTTTTTTTTATTTTAGACAAAAAAAAAGAAGAGCTCGTCAATTCTAAATACATATTTGATTTAGAAAATTAGTTATAATTGCAGCCCTGCCTGCTTATTGCAATTAAGCAGAAAATGTAATATCCAACCGCCCCAGCCCTCCTTATCATTCACTAGCACACTATTTTCAGCTTTTCCTTTTAGTTGTTTTCAGGCACTTTAATAAGAACTTGCAGTGTAAAGAAAAATATACTGCAAAAATATACAACATTTCTGTTTTACAAGAAATAGTTTGGAAACTTTTTTATGTAAAAAGCAAGTTATGGCACAAGAAATCCATGAGTACGCGGATTCAATAATTTTTTTTATGATAATCGTAACGCTACAATATGTATACACAAAGTTATGGCACAAGAGATCCATCAGTACGCGGATTCAATCAAAAAATTTTACGATAATCGTAACGCTACAATATGTATATATAAAGGGTGTTTTTTTTAGAGATTCACTGCTTTATTTGAGCACCCATTTAACAGCTGATAGTTGCTTTTTGTTTAGTTTGCATTTGAAATTACATTATGAAGCAACGCGTGCAAATTGTTGAAATTTTTAATCCCAATAATTGTTCTATTCATCAAACTCATCGTGCACTTCTTCCATTTTCCGATCAAGCCTTTTTCTGGTTGAATGGTTACGTAAGCAGAATTGTCGCATTTTATCGAAACACCATTACTGTTTGGTGCGCTTTATGAGCTGGCGGAGCCATTGGCCCATATGTCTTCAAAAACGATGATGGTCAGAATGTTACTGTCAATGGTGAACACGGTATAGGAACATGATTCGAAATTTTTTCGTACTGATATGTGGTTCCAACAGGACGAAGCCACATGCCACACAGTGGGCGCTACAATTGATTTACTCAATGAAACTTTTGATGAACAAATAATTTCACGTAATGGCCGGCCCAATTAATTGGCCACCAAGATTGTGTGATTTAACCCCATTGAATTATTTTCTTTGGGGTTATATTAAATCACTTGCCTACATCGATAAACCACAAACAATTGAACACCTGGAAGTCAACATTCGAAGAGTTGTCGGCGAAATACGGCCGCAAATGCTCCGAAAAGTTGTTAAAAATTGCTGTTCCAGATTGCGCCTTCTACACGCCAGCCGTGGCGGCCACATGACAGAAATCATATTTAAACATTAATTTCAGAAAATTTTCTTTCCAATAAAGCCCGTTCCATTGATATTAAAAATATATTTCTTTGTTTTATTATGATTTAAACTTGTGTCACCCTTTACATTTGTATATACTAGCTGAGCGTGGCAAACGTTATCTTACGCCCCTACGCGATCCAGCCGTTTAGTTGCAGTATAGATAAACAACCTAGATACCGACTGCAGCGCCATCTGCCGGACTGATTTGTGAATCTAAACCATCCAGGGCGCCACCTAAACGCATACAAAAACAATTCATTCAAATCGGTCCCCAGCCGCTTAGCAGGAGTTCAGTGGCATACACACGTACAGTAGAATTATATATATAAAAGGGAAGATACTCGTATAACGAGAACTTAACGATTTTGCTACCCAGTAACATATTTAAACGATAGTCGCTGTGGGTTGAAATAAAAGAATTAAAATCAAATTCAATTAGTTATTTTTTATTTTCCTTTGTGCTATTTGCATCGTTCTTGCGCTGATTGAGCTCTAAAGCAATTGAAAACTAATCCAATGCTTTATCGCAAAAATTATGTTAAGCGATGAGGCTCATTTTTGGTTTCAATGAACAAAAGAGCCGCAGATTCCATTACATCCAGAAAAATGCACCATTTGTTGCTGTTCACACGCTGTTGGCATCATTTGGCCTTATTTCTTCAAAAATGAAGCATTACGGTCAATCGAGATCGCAGCATGGTCAATGATTTTTTAGTGTGAAAATATGGATGAGAGTGATCTAAGCGAGATGTGATTCAACAGGATGACGCTATGTGCCATACGATGACCGCCACCATCGACTTATTGAAATCAAGTTTTGGCGATAAAATAATGTCAAGAAATTCACCCGTCAATTGGCCTCCAGACTCGCTCGATTTGACATCTATCGATGATTTCCTGCAAAGGAAAGCGAGCGAGAATCGATGCCTTGGAGGCCACTATACGTAATGTTAGAAATATCATAAACGGCAACACTGTTCAAAATCAGAGATGGTTACTTTGATCTTCTATTAGAAAAAATCTTTAGACAAATTGGAATATGATGAATGAAAAGAATTCACATATTCTATTTTCATTAAAAAATATGTACATATGTATATACAAATACAAAGATTTATCTTTCTTAAATTCACCGTACTTAAAAATGTACTCCCATATGCCAAAAAAAATATTAACATGTGCTTCAAGTGTACCTTAAAACCGATTTTTGTATGGAAATTTTTGTTTTAACGTACACTTCAAGGACACGTTAATTTTTTTTTGCATATGGGGGTTAAGTACGAATAGTCGTAGCACTAACATTTACTTAAAACAACCCGAAAACAAGATTACTTTAGAAAACTAGTTTTAGCCTTTCTTAAATTGCTTAAATTACGCAAACAATCTTACATCAAGTACAAAGTAGTTGTTAAAATTGTATTAAATGGCACAAAGTGGACCAAACACAAGAACGCAAATGATGAAGGTGTAGCGGCCTTCGAAAACAGCTTGTTTATTCCGTTCTGCTAGTGTTTGTCAGAATATTTAGCATAAACTATGTTGTTATTTGTTCCTTTAAAATTACCACATGTAATTTTTGTTCCACAAAATACGAACTTTGGCCTAAACATAAACCAAAGTTGCCAGATTTTGCTTTTGGTTGTTTGAATAGGTTCAGTGCAAAAAAAAATAGGCCCTGTAAGGGTATTTGCATATATTAGCCTTTGACGGCCAACTTTTATGTTACCGACTCCGAACTGCACTCTAAGCGATGTAACTCCTAAATGCCTACAAAAGGGTCAATACTTTTTTTAAACAACTTTTGTTTATTTTAAAGCAAATATATTATTTTAAATGTCTGTCAGTTTAGTCAATCATTTTATCTGCTCACTGCAATTGCCAGTAAGAAGTTACTTTCCCTGCCTGCTGCTCAACAAAGATGCACCAAAATACAATAAACCATCTTCAATGTTAAACAAATTTAAAAAATAGAAAATAAAACCCTGCAAATTGTTCAAAGTTTTGCTGCCTGCTTAAGAGATCCAAATCTAAACAATAACATGACGACTAATGCTTTTATAAGTATTAGTTTTAGTTAGTATTTTTTGCTGGAGTTTCACGTGGCGAAAGGTGTTGCTTTAAATTTTGAAAACAGGCAAGTCTGTTTTAGTTAAGAAACTTTCCGCACCTATTGTTTGCTAAAAACTCAACTCAGTTTTGACTTTTAAGTTTTAGTAAAATTCCTTATATTGTTTTTTTTTCTTCTCTTAAAAGTTAGCAAATCAAAAATCCTTTTCAAACCCAAGTGCAGAAAGCAAGTCTAAGAAAATACACCAAGCAAGCTGGTCCTGTTTCAATTTTAAAGTTGCTTTTAGCAATGTTTTAATATTTTTTTTTGTCTTAAGTTGTCTTGATGTGGGATAGACAGCAACAACAACAACAACAACAACAACAACAACAACAACGCTAAGATATAAAACAAATTTCTATGAAATCCCAACTTTATTGGTAGACATTTGTGTTCAACACCCACACCCATGCACTTCCTTTTACCCGGCCAGCAACTCCCTTTACTGTTCAACTTCCTTCCTCATCAGCTAAAAGTCTTCTGCCTGCTTCTTGGAATACCATAAAATGAATGAAAGGAATAAGAAAATACAAACTTATTTTGGCTTGAATAAACTGATTGTGTTGCTGCTTTCTATTTGATAAAAATTTAATGTTTGTAGAGTTTGTGTTTTGTGTGTCCTTAAACAGTCAGTGTGTGTATTTTTTTTTTCTTTTTCAGTTCCTTTTTCTAGCAAACGTTGGACGGTTTTTTTTTCTTTTGTTTCTTCTTGTAACGTTCAAAACTCATTTTCATCTCTGACCATTTGCTATAAATGTGAATGCGAATGTGAATTACTAACTCTGATGTTGTTCATCAATTCCAACTGATTCTCATCTATGGGTCTTCATTTTGTTTCATTCATTTATTATATTTTTTTTTATATTTTATTTATTTTTTCTTTTTACATCTGCTGGTGGCTGGCTGTATTGGTTTCAAAGAAATCCAAGTATAAGAAAGCAAAAAGTAGATGAGAAGAAAAAAAAGCATATTTTTTTTAGCAAGAATGGCATGAGTTTAGCAAGAATATTTTAGTTTAGTGTTTCTAAGGGTATGAGTGTGTGCGAGTGTCTCTCATTTGCTTTGAAACTTTATTTGTATTCAAAGGATATTCAAATGGAAAGAGGATAATGACAGCATTTGTTTTCCTTTTAACAACATGCAAAGCACGCCAGCCTGCTGACAAATTTTAATGGTATGAATTTTTTAAAATACATATTTTCCGTGGAAACCCGTAATAAATGTCGAGTTATTCGGGGAAAAGTCTGAAGTTGTGGAAAACTTAAAGTGCTTCTATGTAACTTTTGGCTGGATAAACAGATCAGTATTAAATTTTAACGCAAATAAAACCACATTTGTTAAGAAAAAATTATTATTATAAATTATTTTTATAAATCATCTTTATGTAAGGAAAAATAAAATAAATTTTTTCAAGTGACAAGCTACTTGACCACTAGAATTTAAAACATTATAAAGAGAGTTACTCGCACAAAATTTCAAGTCTCTAGCTGCATTTTATCCATAAATATTCTAAACTAGAAATTTCCACTACACGAAAAGTGCCACGCCCACTTGAAATATTTACAAAATATAGAGCCTATTGT
This sequence comes from Tachina lurida, assembly GCA_944452675.1. Classification (NCBI taxonomy): domain Eukaryota; kingdom Metazoa; phylum Arthropoda; class Insecta; order Diptera; family Tachinidae; genus Tachina; species Tachina lurida. Next base: position 6,450,376 of record OX101753.1, read on the forward strand.
TTCTTAAAAACTATTAGTAATATACTGTGAATTTCAGCGAATTGGGTTCACAGGTTTAGGGCTCCATAGCTTTCAAACATATATTAACTTTTACAAATAGACAAATAGACTTAAAATATTGAACCAACTTCACATATAAGCACTGAAAAGTTAACAAGTAATAATTAAAAACCCCGACTGCGACCAACTTTGAACCGTTAAATATCCTAAATGGTCATTCGAAATGAACAAACATAAGAGAAGCCTAAAGATGATTTTAAAATACTCGTATCTGGCGAATGATATCCATATTGATAGAGTTCGCTATATACAAAATGATATATAGTTCGCATTCACAAAATGGCGTCTGTGGCCGCCATATTGAGTTTTGACTGTTTTCTGTGGTTTGTGCTCATGTGCAAAAACAATAAAAAACTAATTGAGCAATCGTTCTCATTGTTTTTATTTTCTTTTTATTTCACTCACTTCAAAGAACGAAACAAACCAAAAAACAAACAATTTGTTTCGTTTATTTTTGTGCTAAATCACAACAAAAATAATAGTGGCGATTATTTTTGTTACAAAAATCATGTCCTGCAGGAGGTATGGCGCATTAAATAGCATAGCTATAACAAATTAGTGTGGTAGCTTTATTTACTATAAAGTAAGCATACAAACAAGAACATTCACAGTTTGTATGAAAGAAGTATATTCTCAAAACCTGTTCCTTGATAAATTCAGTCACAGTTGTGATTAGTGATTTCTCAATCGCTGTGAAAAAGTAATAGGTATGGAATATCTCTAATACTCATATGTACATTAGCGTGGCCGTTAGTTGTATAGAGAATTTTTTTCATTTCTTATATTTTCTTTCCACAAATAGGTTCAGTTTTATATAAAAAAAGATACAAAATAATTTCATAGCGATAAGTTGTGTTTTAGGGGCTGCGTTCGCTCCTCAAAGTTGGCCCTAAAGCCCATTTATTCAATGTAATTTTTTAGTTAATTATAATTATTACAATGGCAAGACTGTTGCAAATTTAGAAATGGTAAAATTGAGCTTTAATTATAAAAAAGCTTTCAGCAAATTGAAATACGATGAATCAAAACAATTCACATATTCCATTTGCAATGATGGCTGAGTACATAAAGCACCACACACAGTGGACCAAACACAAAAGAACGCTGAAGATGAAGGTTTAGTGGCCTTCGAAAACAGCTAGTTGTTCTGTTCAACTATGTCTTGTTAGGCTGAATATTTACAACTAACTTTGGTGTTATTTGTTCATTAATAATTATCACATGTAATTTGGCTTACAAAGCCATACGAACTTTAGCCTCTTCAAATCATAAATATAGAATAATAATTAAAAATTAACTATAATCTACCTACTTTTTAAAAGCCAGACTGTGTCTTTCTTAGAGCTGAGCGTGTGTTACAAGTTTCTTAAAAATCGGTCAAGTAGAAGCACGTGATATATAATATTAAGCTTTAATGGGCGTGGCTCCACCCATTTTTTTTTATTTGAGATTATGACATTACGACAGCGCTATGTACTAAGTTTCGCAGTAAAATGCCATGTTCAGCTGAGTTCTAAATATGCCCGGGAAAATAATTCCCTCGGAATTAATTTTTTTTTAAATAGAATCCACCTATGTTAAGCATATTCAACTATTTTCTTTCAGTTGTTTTATTTTAACTGAAAGCTTGCAAATGTCTTTTTAAAATGAGGTAGCAATGAATAGGGAATAAGATCCGGGGGACCAAATGGAAGCTCCTCTCAGACCAAAAAAAAAAAAAATTAAAATCGATCGAAAAGGTAACAAATAATGAAGTAACAAACTTGAAATATATAAAGACGAATTTATATCTCCCTCTTTTTTGAAGTCAGTTAACGAAACTTGAATACATTTTAACAGTCATTATTAAGGCTTTATAAAGGGTTTATAAAACCGATTTTCATAAAAAATTTTCCTTATTAAACCTTATTAACCCTTTTCCTTCCAGGGGGCTGGTACACCCATGGTCGCACCAGAACCGTTTTGTGGACTCGGATTGGACAAAATTCGGGAAGATATATTGACATATAGGGAACTCCTCTGGAACAATCTCCCAGGATTCAGACATGCAAGGCTAATGATTGGAACGTATAACCAAAATCGTTTCATAGCTTTCATGCCACTGAGTAAAAACAATATAATAATGCTCACAGGGTTCCTCACAGGCCATTGTAGACTGAGAAAACACCCCAACAGACTTGGCATTGAGAGTAACAGCCTGTGCAGATTCTGTGATTACGAAGATGAAACTCCAGAGCATATTCTGAAGGACTGTGAAGCGTTATGCCACAGAAGATATAGCCAATTGGACAGGCACCTATTGGAGGATTGGGAACTGCCAACTCTGGACCCAATGGCAATATTGATATTCATCAGGAGAGCAGGTCTAGATGAGGTGCTCTAGCACCTGGCAGGGGATACAATACATTTATTTCGGTCGCAGTGTCCTGTGCTTCTCGTTTAACTTTCCTTTTCCTTATTAAATATTTATAAATAAGTCCTTAAATACACATGAGTATGTATGTTAAAGAACTTTTTATCACCCCAAGACTAATATAATTTAAAATTAAAATGTTTCATAATTAAAATATTTATTTTTTTAATTTCTCGAAATGTATGTAATCCATTAAATATCTCAAAACCACGAATATATGACTTATATCACTTGCGTAATTATCGGCACTTGTACTTCTATTCACAAAAATATATTTTCAGAACAAAAAAAAAAAACAACGCAATGAATAATATCTCTTGTTACTTCTACATTTTTGGGGCATATTTCTTTAAAAAAGAAAATAATAGAAAATGATTAAAGAGCAGACAGACAGACAGAAACAAACCAAGTAGAGTGAAAGCGCCTTAGAAGCAAAGGAATCGCAAGAAGCAAATAGAAGGAAACAAACTGTAACAAGTTGTTGATGTTGATGAGTATGAACAGCATTTGCTATCAAGGATATAACTCTGCCAAGGACTTGCAAAAGCAAAGTGTAAGAAATGAGTGAAGTGGCAGCCGTTTGCGCGTGTGTGTGTGTGTGTGTGAGTGTAGCTTAGCAATATAGTAACATTGTATTTCTGCTATTCTGTACTTTTGCTTTAGTTCATCTTAAACAATTCAGTAGACAGAAAAATTTGCCAAGAACATCAGCATGACAATGCCATCCATGGAGGAGTAGTGTAGTGGAAGGCAAACGATATTAGATGCTACATATCGAGCTGCCAATTCAAATGCTACAAAAAATATATAAAAAATTATTTTTAAGAAGAGCATTTATATATAAATGTTTGTATGTATAAAAATCTTAAGGATATGTATGGCTACATGAGTGCGCCAGGGTCTGTTTGAAGAAAGAAATAATAATTTTTTTCTCATTACTTTAAAATATGAAGACGGTCAGAGGACTACGAAAGGATATATAGACAAATATTGTTGTGTTGCTTTTAAGGGAACAAGTCTAAGGTTGCCAATAACTAGAGAAATGTGCTCCTATATGTATGTATGTGCAAGTGCCTGTGCCTGTGCCTGTGCCTGTGCCCTTTCCATTCACAGCAACATTAAGCAATATAAATGAAGAAATATTGTGCTGTGCTTGTGTGCTTGGCTGAGGCAAATGTCTGTCCGGCGAAGCGAGAAGCAGTCTTTTATTTTCAATATGTCTAACAAAACTCTTAGTTTTATAACGTACCAACGAACAACAATTTCCTTCCAAGGTTGATGTTTATGGCAACAGTAAAAGTTTTTCCTTCATTTCACCCACACCTCTGCGGGAGGTTTCAACATAAAAATAATCTTAAATGAAATGCTTAGGCACTCCTTGTTTTAGCAGCAAGGCAAGTTGTACACCAAAAATAAAAATAAAATAAAAAAGCAGCAGCAATAAACACCCCAGCTCTTAGTGTATTACTAAACACACCATACCCCTCCCTCTCCCCCACCCACCATTCTTTCAACTCATATGCCCTTATACATTTGTGTGTATATTTTAGCAGACTATTTATTGTACGTTTTGTGTATTTGAACGTCAAGACATTAGTTAACATTGGCACATGTTAGACGCCAACATACTGTCACATACACACACAGGCGTACACACGGCTTCACTTGCAACATGAAAACAACAAAAATAATAAAAGCAAACACACACATACATACAAACATATAAAGGAATAAAAATAAAAGTCTAAACATCCTTTATTACCTTATAGCCAAGTGCACACAAACAGTCTTATAAAACTAAAGAAAATTAACCGAAAATTTTCACATAAACACACTCTCACGCTACTCTACCACTCGCTTTCCATTACTCTGTCTCTCTCTCCCTCCCTCTCTCTCCCTCTCTCGCTAACATTTACTTAGTCAATATTAAAAGGAAAAATGTCTTGAGCTTAGCATCACACAAACTTTCCTTCTTCTCTTTGTGTAAGTGTGTGCGTGTGTTGTTGTTATTTCATTTTGGAGGCCCTTAAACTCGTACAGTGTGTGTGTGTGGCACCTACCTCTTCACTCTCTTCATACTTTTGTACATATTTCGCTGTAATTCTGTTGAAGAATTTTGTTTAATCAAGCCTACGTTCTAATTCATGGCTTTTGTAGTGTAAGTATGTGTGTGTGTGTGTGTGTGTGTGTGTGTGTGTGTGTGTGCAAGCCGTCTAAGTACATACATCTGTATCTGTATCTGCTTTCCTCTGTATCGCATGTAACGAGCTCGTTGCATTAAAAGCAGAAGTCTGATATTAAAAAAGGGTAACAAACGTTACACCAATCTTTACATATTCATGTGTTCCCATTCCCATTTTGCGAAAGTTACCCTTTTCCAACATATCTTGCGTTATCATACACACAAAGCACAAACACACACGTGCAGCCAGCAGTCTTAGAAATTTTCTATTTCATCTTAGTTTTCTGTTAGTTTTTTTTTTATTTGTTCGTTCTTCTTACGAGTATAATAAAAATGAGTGTATGATATTTCTAGTGAAACTAAAAGGGAAGCATACCCAACACAGTAAGCAATTTGAAAATTTTGCTTAAAATTTTAATTTCTTATATGATCCAATGCCTTCTTAAGGTTCCTTCACTATAAACTTTATTATTGTATATTATATTTGGCTCCACTATACCTCCTCGTTGGCATAAACATTTTCCAAAAATTCTAAAAGCATCATTCATGTGCTGTGTGCAGCACAAATCTATCCTTAACTGTATGTGTGTTTTCATCAGAGCTTTTCTTCTACCCAAAAAAGCAATTCTAAAATCTAAACGATGCTATGGAAAGCAACAAACACGTTTATGCATTACAATGCCTGCCACTGTCTGTAGGTACGTACGTACAATCGGCAAAAGATGTTTTGATGCCAACAAAAGATGTCGACAAATAAAAACTAATCCTTAAGGAGCTCAGCTCTAGTTTTAATTTTCGTTATGATTTAATGGTTTCGGTTTAATAAAAAAAACAAGGATAAATTAAAAAAAGAAGAGAAGAAATGAGAGAGAAAGCTTTTATTTCTAAAAACTTATTTCAGGGTACTTTTAACAAAAGGTACTTTTTCCGCCAGTTACTCTTCAAGAGTTTTTTTTTTCAGAATGCAACTTTTTCTAAAGTTAACTTTTTTGGTATATTTTACAAAAAGTATTTATATAAAAGTTATTTTTTTCAAGAATTGTTTCGAAGGTACTTTTCGCAAAATTTACTTTTTTAGGGTTCCGTGCACCAATTGTTAAAAAGGCATCCTATTGTTGTCGCTAAGATGTGCATGTGTCTGCCTTTCTGTTACAGACTGCTTTCTCGAGACAGAGTAATAGGCAAACTATTGAAAATGTCAAAAACGCTAAAACTAAAAAATCCCAAAAATTACAAAATCGCTAAAATGAAAAAACGCTTAAATTAAAAAATCACCAAAAATAAAATAAATCGCTTAAATGCAAAAATATCACCAAAAATAAAAAAAATCGCCAAAACTAAAAAAATCGCCAAACCTAAAAAATCGCCAAAACTAAAAAAATCGCCAAAACTAAAAAAATCGCCAAAACTAAAAAATTGCTGAAACTAAAAATATGTCTTGCAAAAAACAAAATTAATCGTCTAAAACCGAAAAAATCGTCAAAGCGAAAAAAAAACTCCAAAACTAAAAGGAACGTCAATAGCAAAAAATCGTCAAAAACCGTAAAAAATCGCCATATTTGCAAAGTTCGTATGGTATTAGATATGAAGTCTCCGTTATATGTGTCTATTAAACTTTTTAATGAATTAAATTTTTAAACAAATTCACTCAATTAAATTTTGGATTAAACTTTTACGTCCCTCTTCACAATCTATGATTAAGAGTTAACGTGAACTTTAATTGCATGTTCCTCAGACAAAACTTGCCGTTAAAGTCCCTGTTAGCTTTTGATTGCACATTGTGAAAAGGGCCGTTAGTCAATTAAATCTTTTAAACCGAAGTTTATATCGTTCAATTAAATGTTTAATTAATTATTTTTATATATTTTTTAAATAAAAATGTTAAAAGGAAAGAAATAAATAAAATGTGGCCTTTGTACTCGGTAAAAGGAACTTTTTGGAAAAATTTACTTTTGTGAAATAAATATTTTGTAAAAGGTGCTGTTCTCAAAATTTCAATTTTAGAAATATGCTTCTATTTTTGCAAAAAAAAAAATACTTTTTTGAAGAAGTACCTTTTGTAAATGATACCTTTTCAAAAGTTTTTTAAAGCACTTTGTACTTATTGCGACATGTCAAATCACGGTGATTTCAAAAAATGGATAAAAGCTAAATCACAGCTTTTGTAAATTTCATTATTTAAAGCGATGGAAGTTGGAATAAAATATTCTATTATACATGACAAAAACTTAAAATAAAATAAAAATCCACTAACAAGTGAGTTATTAATAGTTTGTTTTTCAAATCACCGTAATTTTCAGAACAGGCCCGATACTTTTTTTTTTGCAAAAAAATACTTTTTCTAAAAAGTACCTTTTGTAAACGATACTTTTTGTCCTAATTTACACTCAGCAAGTCTTATTGCTAAGCTGATTAGTTTTTTTGTAGAGAGAGACGAGGCCAAAATAAACGTTTATGTTCCCCTCGTCTCTCTCTCCGACAAACTAATCCGCTTAGCAATAAGACTTGCTTAGTGTAAATTAGGACTTTCAAAAGTTTTTCAAAGGACTTTATACTTATTGCAAACAAAAACTTTTTTAAAACAATTTTTGAAAAAGGTACTTTTTTGGTGAAATATACTTTTTGCAGAAAGTACTCATTTCAAAGTGACATTTTAAAGGACTTCTTCTTAGGAGCTACTTCTTCCAAAAACCACATTTCCTGAAAATAATTTTTCCTAAAAGGTGTAGGGAAAAATAGTTATCAGAAAAGTACCTTTTATAAAAAGTGCTTTTTATTAATTATAATTTTCTTTAAGGTACTTTTGGTAAAATAATACTCTTATAAAAACACTTGATGTTGTGTAATAAATTTTTTTAGCAGATAATGTTTGTTGAAGGTAAAAATTACTTTTTACAAAAAAAGTACTTTCTTTTTTATAAAAAAGTACTTATCCTAAAAACTACATTTTCTAAAAGATACTTTTTACTAAGAAATATTTTTTCTATCAGAAACTTTTTGTTAAAGATACTGTTGCAAAAGTTGCTTTTTTTGAACGTACTTTGTTCAAAAAGTAATTTTTTAAAAACAAAAGGCACTTTTTTTTTAAAGAATTTTGTTATTTTTTGGCGATTTTATTTTATTTATTTATAGCATTAGAAACGAATTGTAAATTTTAAACAAATGATAAAAGGGAAATTTTTAGTAGACTTTAGGCTTAAAGGTTCAATCAGACGTGCCATAACCATAACCATAGAAAACAGCTGTTCGAAACAAACTTATGGGCAACACTGTATTTGATTACAGGTGACTCGCCATAACGCCATAGAAACCAATTGAATTTTGGTTTGGTTGTGGCTATGGCACGTCTAATTTAAGCTTAAATTAATTATTAGCCTGTCGCGCGATGTCGATAACCAGGCACAAGGACTTCATGCATTTAAAAAAGGTGTTTTAGCCACCTAAAATATGACATCAAAAACGCAAAATATGCACTTAAAACACTAAAATATGCACATATTTAAAAAAAAATTATTCTAAAAAAAAGTTTTCAATTTACATACAACTAAATAAAGATATAAAAATATTTTTTTCATAAGGTGCGTGAACAAGCCTTTTACATTAAATTTTGACACAATATTAAATAGGATATAACGATTGTTTCTCTATTTTCTCTTGAAATCATCAAAATTACAATTTCCATTAAAATTGGTAGGTTCGTGTGCTTGTACAATCGTTCTACAATTCTACAACAATTCAAGCGAACAAATTTAAAAAAAAAAACAGTTTTTCATTAATAATTTGTCAACAATATTTTTTGAAATTTGAATTTTTGAGAAACTATGACACAAAATTATGCGTTTGTATCAAAATATGAGACAAAAATATGCATTTATGACCAAATTATGCAAAAATATGCATTTTAAGCAAAATATGCAAAAATATGCACTAACCAATCGATGCCATTTTTAGGCAAATTCAATTTTGTTTTTGTTTCAAATGTAGGTGTGCGTCAAGTCAAACGTTGACTTGGTAAGTTTTAAGGCCTGCCCCACCATGTCACCAGCAAACGTTCGATCGACAACTTGTATTGCAAACAACAGTAACATTAGAAAATTTGTTGTTGTTTTCAATACAAGTATTCGATCGAACGATTTCTAGTGACATCGTTTGTCAGGCCGTTAATATTTCTCTTTTAGGTACTTTTTCAAAGAGTACTTTTTTAAGTAAATTTTTTTTAATTGTTTTGCTCTAGGAGGTACTTTTAGAAAATGTAATATTAAAAAAAAAAAAAAATGAAGGTCAAGTGAAGTCAAATGAAGGTCCGAATGAAAGAATTTACTACACACACTCACACTCTAAGACGCATAAAGAAATACTCGTATGCCAAACATTATTGAAGAGCAAATGGAATTGCACATATGGTTATGGACTTATAATATAATATAATCGTACTACGACTTACGTCTACACACAAATTATTATGGTACCGCACTCACTTTTTCCCATTTAGAAAATTTTCTTCGTCTATTGCTGCTTTTTTTTAATGTTCTTGTGATGATGTCGATGATAGATAAAGTAAAGGAACACACTAACTTTCTTAAACTACTAGAAGAAACATAAAATTACACACACACACTCGAGCACACACACACCCACACAAAGCCATACCTAAAATGTAATAAAAATGAAAAAAGAAGAAGAAATGCTGTAAAAAGGGAAAAAATTCATTTTAGTAAGAGATAAAACTTGTACATTTGTTTGTTTTTGTGCTACGACATTCAACATTTCTTTGGCAGTATGAGTGAAGGATTTTAGCACACACATGCTAAGAAAGTATGGGCGCTAAGGAGTAGCACAGGATATTCATTTATGAAGAAAGGATATGAGCTTAGTTTCTACTAAATGTACATATATCTATGTAAGGATATGGCTATGTTCACATATGTGTTTGTATGTACGAGTATAAATGTTTGTTTCGTAAGTAATAAGGACTCGAAATGAAGGAAGAACGTTTGCAGTGAGTGCCCCCTTAGGTTTTATGTTTAGATTAAATGCTTGACCATAGAACTTGGAAGGAAAAATTGTTTCATAAAGAAAGCTTTAACAGTAAAAACTTAAGCAAACCAAAAAATAAGAAAAGGGAACTTGGCAAGAAGGAAGTAAGGAAGGAGCCAAAACACAACGCAACCAACTTGATTTTTTTAAAAACTCCTTTCACATTAATATAATCAATTCGAGTCCTTTTTCATTTTGAAATCTTATACTTACAGACAAAACGAATAAAAAATTTATAGCCCTGACAATTTCTCAATAGTTGGTTCCATTTCGTTTCTTCTTTAAGACTTTTAAAATTCCTCATACGTGTGTGTTGCCAGAAAAACTTAAAAGGCCGACACATACAACAAACAAACTGGAGCTAAAAAGGAACTTAGAAATACTCGTAATAAAAAGAAAAACCAAGGTACAATAAAAAAAAAATATAACACATTAAAAACTCTGCAATGACCCACCCACTCTAATATTGAAGAAGGGATAGTTAAAGAAATGAAGTGTTCTCGTAAAAAGGGATATAAACCCACACCCAGAAAAATTTTGGAACAGAAGCCGCCTCCATACTCTCGACTGTAAGGCACCTCACCCAACTCAGTACCCTGTCGTAACAACAAAGTTTAATAATAAGTAAGAGTTGTTGTTGTTGTTGTTGTTGCTGTAGATGTTTTGCACCCACCTACAGAACATTTCAAACTTTTGACTTGAACTCCAAAGCTTCTATTCTATGGTGGCTGCCTGCCACCTCGGTTGATTTCGTAAATGGCTTTTGTATAACATGAGTGTGTGTGTGTGTGTGTGTGTATAAAACACATTTGAATGTGTGCCTGTGTTGCGCTCATGTGCTTAGATGAGTGTTTGTATGTTTAAATAATGTTGTGTGCGGTTGTTATAGACGCCAAAGAAGCTTTTTCGTCTTTTGTTGTGTTTGATGAATTACCATGAGCGCTTTTTGAAGACATGTGCACTTCATCAAACGAGGCTGTAACAGAAAGTTCTTTAAAATGCAAAAAGATTTGAAATTAAAGTTTTATTTCGTTAGCCTTTTTGGAAAATATGTATATTTCTTGAAACTCAAACGATGCGTGCAAAAGTTCTTTTGCATTCTTTGAAAAATGCAACTTTTGAAAGGACTTTTTTCTAATTTATTTTTTTTATAGATTATTTTGAAGTTGGTTTTTAGAAAAGATATCGTGTCATATCCGCCAAAAACTTTTAAAAGACATATTTTTTAAACTTCGTTTTTCGACGAAAATCGATTATTTAAAAACCAAAATAACGTTAGAAAATTATGTTGCTTAAGCTTTTTTGACGGTTATGGCACATTATGTTCTACGCTTTTTGTAAAAATTTTTTTTGTTAAACGTAAAAGGTACTTTTTGTAAAACTTTTTTTGTAAAAGTGATTTTTTGTCAAATTAATTTTTTGAGAAGATAGACAGACCCCTTTCAGATTAGGCAACTTTAATTGCGCAAGTATAATTTTCATTTTTATTTATTTTCTTTTGAACTTGCTTTTATGTTCACATTCAGCAACTTTGTTGAGCAAGTTTAATTTTCTTATGCTCGAATTTTCTTAATTTGTTGACGTTTTTATTTTCATTTCTGTATTCATTGTAATTGTGAAAGTGATTTTAAATTAATTAATTAATTAGACAACACACCGAAGAAAAAATAAAAGACAATGTCAAAAACAAATAAATATCCCAAGACAAAAATGACAGCAGAAACAGAATTGCCAACCCGACCTTTCCTCTCACACCCACAAACACAAGACTTGCGCAAGTAAAGTTGCCTAATCTGAAAGGGGCCATAGTTTTTATGAAAAGTATTTTTTGAAAAATATCCTCTTTTAAAAGAAACTAATTTTTAAAGTAACTGTTTTTAAACGATACTTTTTTAAAAGTTAGTTGCCATAAAAGGTACTTTTTTTAAAAGGTAATTTTTTTAAATGTATTTTTTTTTTGCACGGTGCTTTTTTTAAAGAAGGTACCTTTTTGAAAGTGCCTTTTTCGCTGCTTTGTAAAAAATATTATTTGAAAAACGTAGTTTTTGTAAAAGGTACTTTTAATAAAAAAAAACAATTTGAAAAAAGTACTTATCTAATAAAATTTTTTTGTAAAAAGTACTTTTGCAAAAGAAAATGTTTGAAATGGGTACTTTTTAAGAATGTATTTTTTGAGATCGATTTCACATTTATTTAAAGGAACTTTTTATAAAAGTGGGCCTGATTGGGTAAGGCGTATTTCAAATACGATTAAGTCTTCTTTAATCTATTACCAAACAGTCGTAGTCGTATGTGAAATACGCTTTACACAATCAGGGCCATTACTTTTTTAAGTTAATATATAAAAAGGATTTTCTGTCAAACCTACTTTTGCAAAAAGTACTTTGCTTAAATGTTCTTTTTTTTAAAAAAAGGTACTTTTCTTAAACGGGACTTTTTGTAAAAGGTACTTCTTGAAAAAGGCCCGTTTTTAAAAGGTACTTTTTAAGAAACGCCTTTTTCAACGAAACTTTTTCAACAAGAATTTTTAGAGAAACGTTGTTTTTGTAAAACGTAATTTTGGACAAAAGAAAGAACTTTTTGAAAAAGGTACTTTTTATACAAATTGTTTTCAGTAAAACATACTTTTGTAAAAGGTACTTTACTTAAATGGATCGTTTTTGTAAAGGTACTTTTTGAAGAGCATCATTTTCAAGAAAGGAACTTTTTGAATGAGATTACTTTTAAGAAACTTACTTTTCTTAAACGTACCTTTTTTGTACATAATACTTTTTGAAAAGGTACTTTCTGCCAAAGGTACTTTTTAATAAGTTAATTTTTTACAACTTTTTTCTTTTTCGTAAAAGGTATTTTTTTTAAGTATTTTTTGTAAAAAGAACTTTTGTTAAATGGTTTATTTTTGTAAAAGATACTTATGGACAGAGGTACCTTTTTAATGCATGGGTACTTTTTTAAAAAAGAATTTTTCGTATAAGCTTTTCTGAAAAGGTACTTTTTGAGACATTTTTAAATGTGTATGTTTTTTTTGTAAGAAATATTTTTTGTACGAGGTCCTTTTGATAAAAGGGTCTTTTAGTAAAAGGTACTTATTTACAAAATGTGTTTTTAAGAGATAATTTTTGTCAAATGTACTTTCTTTAAAAGATACTTTTTGTAAAAGGTACTTTTTTATATATTTTTTTTGTATTTTTTTTTTAACTTCTCGCAAACAATTTATTGCTATTTTGTTTATTTTTTATTCTTAATTTCTCGCTATAGAAAGTTATTGATTGATTTTTATTTCGTTTATTTTTTTAATGGTTAATATTATGTTTATTAAAAAGAATTTATAGGTCTGTCTACGTTCGTATGCTTTCTATTTGCGTTGTGCAAATTTACAAGTTTTTAGGTATTGCCTTTTGTAAAATTTGCCGTAGTACCGTGTTCCCTTCTCAAGCCTCCTTTTTTGATATCAATTGTCCCTTGACTTGAGACACCCCACCGAAATTTCCACTTATTCTTTGCTTAGTTGAAGACACACACACACACACATATTTAGAAACTCGCATAGACAAATATTTCAGTAATCGCTGTTTTCTTCTTGAAAACAAAATTACTTACATACAAACTAAGCGATGCGCCGCAATTTTACTTAAAGCATACACAACGTTTACAGTCGGTATTAGGCGGTGTTACTCTTTGAGACATTATCCTCCACATAAAAACTCCATCCATCTCTTCAAAGCTCTAGGCATAAATTATGCCTCGTTGCTAGCTAGTAGCTTGTACGTATGTATGTATGTATGTATGTGTGTATGTGTGTAAGTATGTAAGCGTGTTTTAAGAGGTACGTGTGTGTATGTTCGCTGCTGTTCTTCTTTCTACCCAGCCTTGCAACCTACGCATCTCCCTATTCAAGCAAGTTCCCATTTAATGTTTTTGTTATTAATGCAAACAGTTTTGTATGGGTATGTCTGTGTCTTTATACACAATCCCACACACACACACAAACACACACACATACATGCATATAGATTTTCACAGAAATACTTGCTTAAGAAGAAGAAAATAGAAATGAACGTGCCTGTGGCTTTAGTGTGAGGTTTTGATTTTATGTGCTGGCTGAGTAAATGAATGACTAGATGGAAGGGTGGCAGGATGGATGGATGGTTGTGGTGGGTTAAAGTCGGCGTGTTTTTTGACTTAGCTTTTTTTTTTGCCAAAAAAAAAATTCATGTGTTACCTTCATATAGACAAAATTTAAAGCAAATCAAATTTTAATTTTTATTTTGTTTATTATTATTGTTATTGACCAGCCTCCCAAGTAGCACATGGCCAATATTCCTTAGATACACAATTGAAGGGAGTTTTGACAGTAACTTGTGAATTTTAAAATTTTTATTTTAAATCATTACTTTCATTTAATGATCTTTTATAGATGCTAGTTAAAATTTAACTATGTAAGTCTTTAGAGAAGAAAGTGTACCTAATATTCGTCTTGGCCCTGTAATTACATTTTTAAATTTATCTTGCTTCTTTTGATTTTCTACAAGTTTATTGCTAACGTTTATCTTGAAGTATCCTTATGCTCAAGGATTCAATATCTTTACCTAATGTTGGCTTAGCTTTGCAGCTGTGTGTGTTTTTTTTTTTTTTTTGCATTTTATCTTAATTTTATTTTTTTATATTTTGATTTTATTATTCCTTTTTTCGCATCGATGCAGGGAAGTTGGTATAAGTGACCATCCCTTTAGCGTAAAATTTATTATAAATACATACATAGATACATATATATTTTTTCTGGTTAAGCAACTTAAGCATACGTCTGTCTATCTGTTTCGAAGGCATGATTAATTTTCTTTTTCTGTTTTTTTTTTTTTCTACGAATTTGATTTCTTATATGTCGGTCTGGGTGAATGTGTTCTCTAAGTAATTTGTAAAGAAATGAGAAATGTTCTTCTTTTCGTACAGGGCAAGGTGAGCTGGAATATATATAACCAAGTTATCCATACTGGCTTGAGTATAAAGTTAGAGCTCTGTGTGTATAAATTATTTTTATATTTCTTAAATATATGATTTTGCTTAAAAGGCTAAATCGATGTTTGTAGAAACAAGTCGTTAAAAAAATAATGATGATTTTGTATAAAGATATCAATATTAGGAAGTTTTTTCTTAATATGTATGTAGTATCAAGGTTCCAATTTGAGATAAAAGTGTTGCTTAACTCTATTAAATTAAAAATATTCATCATACGCCGTTGTATATTGATTTGTAAAAACTGCATAAATAATTTACTGTTGCCTACTTTTTAGCGCTATTGTTACACACAACTCGTCGGGTAGTTACTGGTTTGCCGCACATTATACTAAGAATACATTATTACTGCTGCAAACCAGTAACCACCCGACGAACTGATCAACTAATTTCTCTTCAATGACCAAACGTTTTTGGCCTTCTTCAACTTTAGTTTAAATTAATTTTTGTAGTTTTCACACTCAGAAGTTTTGAAATTTTTGCTATGTCTTGTTTTTAAATTATATTATTTTTATATGTATTTTTTTATAGCTTTTGCTTTGTTCATCCACAAAATCATATACACACATAGTTTTAGATATGAAACTTTTTTATTTTGCAACTACCAGTGCCACACTGCAATGTTTTTGAAGAAAATCTACTGTAGCATGAATAAACATGCATTAAGAATAGATTTATAATTTATACTTGACTGTATTATTTGACAAAATAGAACAAAAAATCTTTTATTATTTATTCATCTGTTCAAGAAATCGTCTTCGGAAAGTTAATAAATTTTATGATAATATTTTCAATCCATACCTTAAGTTTTGACGAAACGAAACACTTTTTCACTATCGATTACAACAATAATCGTCCATCAGAGCAATCAATTCTCTCTCTTGATGACAATACGCATCCACAGAGACGTCGTACAGTGAGTACAGAAGAAGTCACTGCTGCTGTGGAGCGTAGGGTAGAGGAAGACCCGTATCAGTCTATAGTAGGGATGGGCAAATGGAAAAAATGTATCGATATATATCGTATCGATATTTTTTAACAGTATCGATATATATTTTTTGAAAACATCGATATTTCGGTATATCGATATTTTTTGTTGCATTAATTTGAATGCACAATTAGTAACTTTAAGAAATTTAATAAAAAGAACTATTTATGTTAAGTTATACGTAACCTAATGTAGCTCCTTAAGACTTCATTAGTCTTTACTTTCTGTTGCTGCACTGTGCTGTGTCGTTCTGTTTCTAAATTTTAATAGTTACTTCTTATGTAATAAATTATCAGCTGTTTCGGACCAGAACGGTCACTAAAGTGGAACTTTTTCATTTCCTGTGAAAGCGGGAATGACTTTTCGGTTTCCCGGGAATTCCCGCCTGGTGCAAAACAATACAAAATATTTTTTATTTAATTTTAATTTATTTATTTCAACAAAAAAAAAAAATTATAATTCATGATATCGGTTAAATAATAACGTTTTATATACACATTAGTAAAAAAAAATAATACAATTTCATTTCCCGGCCGTAATTCTTGTAAAGTTTTAGCTATAGTTCTACTGCCATCAAAATGTGCGGGATCCCGCGAAATCCCGTGTGAAAAACATTAATTGTTATATTTCAATATAGTGTTTATGTTTTTCTGGTAAAAATTATATTTTTTTAAATTCTTAAAGCACAATCACAATTTATTTCGAAATGTTTGTATTTTATTTATGCTGCCACTTACAACTAGTTAACAGTTTTTTTATTTTCACAGGTTGAACCGAAACAGAACAGAATTAAGGAGAGAAAAACTAACGGCTTTGATTTCTATAAACCAAAAAGAGTCAGCTGATTCGTAAGCCCTTAGGCTTATACCCACACAATCCAAAAGATCAACTGCCTTAGCTGGGTCACCTTATAAATTCGCCAGTGATGTTATTATGAAATTTCTCTTTTTTTCTTCGTATAGTTAAAAAACGGCTATAGCTCTTAAAAGTATCGAAACCCGATACTCGTAAATAAGAATCGATGTATCGATATATCGGTTTTTGAAATATCGGCGATATATATCGATATTTATTTTCTCAAATATCGATATTTCGATATTTTTTGCCCATCCCTAGTCTATAGAGTCTACAATCAGGCTGTAGAGCCATGATTACTGACTTTTTCGTTCATCAAGTGAACAACCATGATGTGCAGGAGCTGTGGTTTTAACAAGACGATGCAACATGTCACACAAGCTCTTGCCAAAATTAATTTATTGAAGAAAACGTTTGGTAACCGCATAGTTTCACTTTTCGGACACGCGAATTGGCCTCCAAGATCTTGTGTTTAACGCCGCTAGACTATTTTCTGTGGGGATATAAGAAGTCGCCAAGTCTTCGCCGATAAGCCCGACACGTTTAATCACTTGGAGGACAACATTCGCCGCGTTATTTAGTAATATACGCCCACAAATATTGGAAAAAGTAATCGAAAATGGAACCTCCAGATTAAACTACATCTGAGCCAGCAGAAGTCATATTTAAATTATAATGCCAAAAGATTATCTTTCGAATAAAGTAAATTTCATGTCATATTTCAGTTAATATTTGTTTTATTCCATTTAAAAGTTATATATCTCTATAAAAAAAGAGCACCATTTACATTCAAAGCAGCAGCGAATAGTGTTAAGAGTTTAATAACATCTTGTTCTTTTCTTTATTGCAGTAATTTCTTTTATTTTAGAACCAAATATTCTCATTTTGACAATTCATACGTCTGACTTTGACAATAATAATTTTAAGTTGAAATTTTGAATTGTAATTTGCAAACAAGCGTTCTTTTCTTAAGAAAATTTTAGTCTTGATACGAAAATTTTTGTTCTTGATTTGAGGTCTTTAAAATTTAAAAAGTTTTTCAGTCCAGAACGTATCGTGTTTTTATTCTCTACTTCTTGATGTGATAAGATAATTTTAATGAACATTATTTTAATTTGAAATTTATTTGCTGGTGGTTCATTGTTATCCAATGGATTTCTAATTGTATGAAGGCATAGAAAAATGGAACAGATTCATATCGAATATAAATTATTTGCTGGGTTTTCTATACGTTTCTAAGCCTACTAGTATGCTAATTTTTCTTTTGTGATTTTTTTAAAAATACATATTATTATTTGTGAATTCTCAAACAGTTTTTGAAAGTCTGTGCATAAGATAAGAGACTATTGAAAATGCGTGGTTAAAGTCTACTGACGATTTGTTACAGCAACAATGAAATGCATATAGACAAAACCAGCAGCAAAATTAAAATAAACATAAGGTAATATATCGAAAAATAAATTTCTTTAAAAAATAAAAAATTGCTTTTTTATTGTCATAGAAACACGTTAGGCCTAATTAGCTAAAGGAAATAGTCTTCAACTCAAATAAAAAAAAAATTTCTTTTATATTTTTTGTGTTATATTTCACAATTTAGAGTTCTATCGGTCTTAAGAAAAATATTAATTCAAGTGATTTAACAAATTAAGAGGCTTCTTTTTGTATACAGCAAGTGTAGAATTCAGGGTTTTGGCTGATATTTGAATTGGACTACTACTTATCATGACCACTTACGCGAGAATTTTATAATATGATATGGTTCTAAAAGTTTCAGGCACCTACTAAAGAATATAGGAATATATATTTTGCTATATAAAAATGTGTGCTTTGGGATGAAAAAGATTAGTTTTAAAAATTGTAGTGCAATCACTCAATAACTGAGAGCTGCTCATATCAATTTTCCACTCAACTCGCTATTCTGGGTTGTATAAGCAGGCTGTAATTGATTATAAAGTCATT
Organism: Tachina lurida; assembly: GCA_944452675.1. Lineage (NCBI taxonomy): Eukaryota > Metazoa > Arthropoda > Insecta > Diptera > Tachinidae > Tachina > Tachina lurida. The sequence goes on from OX101753.1 coordinate 6,468,883, forward strand.
TATTTATCTAGAGAATGTACATATCGCACACTAAATCATAGAGAGTCACAACTCAAAATTATAAATGTGCTTTTGCTTTTTTATAAACCAGTTAATTGAAGAAATCTATAACGTGCTCAACAATTTCTTTTGCAATACAGTCTTCTTGAAGAATATAAAATAGCGTTATGCTTGTTTTTATGTCACATACTTGCGTCATTTGTACAGTATCAACAGTTGTTTGCAACTACTAGGCATCTGAAATTGAGTTAGTGTGCGATATGTGCAGTTTATGCAGAAAAGTTTAAGCCCGTAAGAAAGAAAAATTAATTGAAACTGCTGCCTATTTTCCAAGGCTGATATTATTAATCATACGCATACGTTACCAACTAATTGTGACTTGGTTTAGCTAAAAGTATTGCCTACTTTTATGGGTTAACATAATTAATCATACGTAAGGGTGGCTAATGCCACTTTTATTTATTCTAAAAACAATTAATTTTTTTATTTTATTTAAGGAGAATCCATATGAGTGAGTACCTGTATTCAGTAGCCTTTTGCGTAATATTTCTCAATATATTTATTCGTTTGTGGTAACGATAATGTGATTCTGTAATTTATTTTTTACGATAGCGTACATCTGTGTTCTACTCGCCATTTAAATGGCAAAATAAGCGAAAAACAAAGAATTAAAAAAAAACTAAATGAATTTGAGCTTGACCTCAACCGTCAGCAAATATCATTAAAATAAGTTACTGGATAACAAAGTCGATAAATTTTTGTTATAAATATTAAAGCGATACGATTATCGCAATAAAAGTTACTGAATCCAGGTGCAGGGGGTCTCAACCACTCAAGTGATTATTTTCGCGGCTGGTGACTTAAATATCCCTCAGATGTGAACACACATTTTCCATATACAAATATGTTTTGAATTTATTCAAGCAAAAATTTAGTTTATTAGTCTTTTAAAACAAATATTTTCTATTGGAGAAAAATAAACAAATACATACATAACATATTTTCCAGAAAAGAAAACATTCCCCATTTATTGTGAATAGCGTCGTCGACGTTACATCAAAAGGACAGTAAATATTGACACTTGTTTACCCTTTATCGGCAACAATTGGCTCTGATCTCTTACTAATCTCTTAGGATTTTTAGCTTAATAGAGCACGTTAATAGTAGTCAATTGTAGACAAAGAGTTGATGTGACGTCAACGGCGCCATTCGCAATAAAGGCGATTATAGATAACGCATTGGCCGTTATTATGAAATGTTTTCTATGCCTGATCTTCGCTGGTTATGGGACTTTAAATGTCACTTGTTAAGACAACGAAGTTTCAGTTGTGCATAGATTTTTCTATCATAACAGATTGCAGGGAGAAAAATTGCTAAGAAATGAAAGTGTCTGGCCGTGATTTTTTGTTTTAGTCTCATAAACACTACTACTGGCGAATGAATATTCATAGTCAAAACTAAGTATACTTTAAGAGCTTAGAGCCAGTATTTTGTATGGTAATATTGGTTTTAAATTTTTAAAGTACACTTAGTTTTGACTATGCATATGCAGGACTGTTTTCTTTAATTTGACCCAAGCCCAAATTACAAGTACATTTTTTGAACGTGTCATAGGGCCAATTTTTTTGAGAAAAATGTCGCAAGTCTTTTGGAACATGGTTAATTTTTTAATTTTTTCCATAGAACTTTAAAATTAAAAAAAAAATTTGCTCTACGAAATGAAGATCTGTCAAATAATATAATTCGGTTTGAAAAATTCGTTCTTTGGATGTCAAAAATATGTACTGAAATGTTTTTCATGACATCCAAGGGATATGTAAATTATATATTATATCCTGTAATTCCTAGGAGGAACATATCATATCATCTCTATCATTTGAGATACACTTTATTTCGCTTCAACTGCATCCTGCTTATTTTATTTTATCCAGCTGTCTCTTCCAAGTATGAGAAGGTCCCCGAGTACGTCATTGACCAGGCGATGGACATTCTGCTAATATCGTCGGGGATATTTAAATTACAAGCGGCAAATATGGTCACCTGGGGGGTCTACTCTGTATTTCGAAATGAAAGAAACTGCTTTAGAATTTGTATGTTATTTATATTAGTACGAAAGTGTCATAGCTTTTGTTTCAAATTAGAGTAGACCCCCTGAGCAGTTGAGGCCACCTGAGAGTCTACTGTGTAATTCGAAACTGCTTTCGAATTTATATGCTTATTGGACGTAAATTAGAAAGCATTTCCTTTTCTTTCGAATTACAGAGTAGACAACCTGATATGGATGCGCCTTGCTCTCAGTCTTTTAGGTAATTTATTTTAATATATGTATATCAGTTTATATATGCCAACGGTGTTTACAGTTGCTAGACTTAAAATTAATTTATTCATTTTACATTCTAAAGAAATGCTTATCTGACTGAAACTTGTTGAATAATGACACTGACCTAAAATCCTTTAACATATTCATAAGTTTTCTAGCTCTATCGCTAAGTTAAATAAGCAATCTACTTAATATTAGACCAAGAAGTGAGTTGAAAGACTTTAATAAAAAATTCAGCAACATAAATAATTAAATTTTTTCAAACCAGCTTCCCAGCACAACTTATTTTATTATTTACTCTTTTAAATAATCCATTTAAGTTTAATCTTACCTTATGCAAAAGCACCGAGGCTTTTCTTTTAGAAGCCATTTTGCTGCTGCCTCCACCGCCACCAGTTGACGACGCCGTACGTGTCGATGTTTTGGGGGTTTTTCTCGGATTTTTCGGAATTTTGAAGAATTTTTTTAATCACTTTTCAGAAAAAGACTTCCTCCACAAACAACTTAAAAAAGTAGTATTTTTTCTATTTAAAATATTATGCTCTATATTTAAACACTGTTTTGAATTTTTTTTTACAAAATATTAGTTTTTAAATTTCGAATAGTAACGGTTTTATTTGTAATAATTATTTGGCACTGTTTTTGATAGGCTCTAATTTTTTTTCTTATTTTATCCTTTTTTTTTGATATTTTTAATTTTCTATTTAAATTTATAAAAACCGTTTTATTTTTTCTCTTTCTTCCTTTGGCTTGGTTTTTTGTTATTTTCTTTTCTCTTGGGTTTTTTATATCCTTTGCTTTAGGGGCCAACAAATAAAGGACAACTTATCACCACGACAATTCTTAGCGAACTGATCAAAACAGAAACATGCGAATAGATTTTGAATTGTAATGTTTCATTTTACCAACAAAAGCAGCAACAATTGTAATAAAGTAAAAGCACTAAACAAGAAGAAAAAAAAACACAAACATTTAGAGAAGAGAGAGATGACACTTGCTGTTTTTATTTTCATTTCTAGTTTTCTTTTTCATCAAATCGGAGCATGCGTCTTCGGTGGGCGCCAAATCGAGGTGATGATGATAATTGTAAATGTGGGACGTTGAAAAAAAAATTTATAATCAGCACAAAGCACAACATGTGATAAAACAGCATGATGAAGAAGCCTAATAGTGGATGCAAATTGAAAAATGTTATGAAAAAATTACGAAATAATAAACGTGTCTGTGTGAGTCAGCCTGTTAGTAGAGATTTTTCAAAAGAGCCTGACTGAGTAGTAGGCCGTGAGAGTAGAGTATATGAGGATAAAAACAGAGAAATGATAATAAGCGGCAAAATGTCAAAGTGACATACCGACATTTGGCTGGAGTGGAAAGCCAAAACAACAAAGCAATGAAAAAAAAAACGATAACATTGAAGGCAAGCGAAGAGAGGCGGCAAACGGAATTTTCGTAAAAGGGAGTTGAAAAAACAGCTGTAGTGACGTAGTAGGACGTAGCAGAAGCCGATTAATATAAAGAAAGAAAAAAAAAGCAAAGCTAAGTATGTATGTGTGTGTATGGCGGGTGGGTAAAAACACGCAACATACTCTGCATTCTTGTACTCGCGATAGTAACGTTTGTCAGTTGTTTTATTTTTTGGATTTTTGTTTTATAAACGAATTTAATGAAAAAATAAAATAAAAATAAAGAGTGTGAGAGCGCGCGTAAAATTCTATACACAAACAAATGACGGCTTTTGTGAGTAGAAAAAAAAACAAGTATTTTAATGATTAAGTATGAGTAATGAGTTTATGCCAGCACGCTAATGGTTAGAGCACTAAAAAGAGGCTATAAGGGGCTAAAAAATACACAGTTTTTTTCACTCACATACATATATATGTACATACATATGTATGTATGTACATGTGTAAAAGTGCCGGTGTCGGCGTTTCGGACTTAAAAAACATGCAACAAAAATTTAGGAATACCCACTACCAACAAAAAAAAATTAATACAGCAAACAAAATTTGAATTGTTAGAGCGTGGCGGGGGGGGGGGGGGGGCGGTAGCAAGAGTTGAAAAACACTCAAAGCACAAAGACTTCTAAAACAACAACAAAAATAGACAATGACAATTGAAAAATTCAAAATAAAAAAAAAAAATATAGACGAATTGTTAACCTCCTTCTTTTTTTGAAGTCGGTTAAAAATGAGTTCAACACGCGGGTGTATGAAACACATACATACATACATACATACATGCATATTTACTTATGTTTGTATGTGTGTTGATATAAATTGAAATAAACCAACTGTTTGGCACTGAAGTTTAACGATGAGCAACATGAAGAGCAACAAAACTTTAGGTTGATAATGAAAAAGGAAAAAAAAAATTCAAACCAAATGGTTTAGTTTCAAAAAAAAAAAAGCAACCCAACTAAACAACAACAAGCACACGAACACTTGTTTGGGTGGGGGAAAAATGTAAACAGAGAGTTTGGGGACTTCGGCAAGAGAAAGGGTTCAAAAACATTGATATGGAGAGTGAGTGTGTATGCATGTATGTATGTATGCGTGAGTATTTGTATTACAGTCTAACTTGCAGTGGCTAACTTATAATACAAAAAACAAAAACTTTCTCTTGTTGCTGTTGTTGTTGCTTAAAAACCAAAACAAAACAGGTTTTTTCACACACAAAAAAAAAAACAAAAAAGAAAAAGAAAGCGTATTTTGTAGTAGTGTTAGTGTATGCATTCCCTTTTAGGCTGGGTAATAACGATGATTATCACGATGCTAAAAATCATTATGATGATTATGATGACGATGATACGTACTCGTAATATATGAAAACTTTTTTTGTGAGTAAATTCATCATTGTTTAGTGAGTACGTAAGCAAGAGTATGGTCAAGTTTAGCTTTAAAAAAAATAGTAAAGCAAATGTGAAAGTGTGTTTGAAGTGGGCAAAGATTTTTAATTGATGATTTTCATCATATCTTGTCGCGTGGAGTGTAAGTATGTATGTATGTACATATGTACGTGCAATGTATATCTTTATGTATGTGAGTATGTAGTTGTATATATGTACATGTGTGTGAACATATGTATATGTATTGGTGTATAAATACAATTTGATTTTTAAGTTATTTACATACATATGTACGTAACTGCTTGAGTTTAATTTTTAATAGTTAATTTCTTGGTTCCGGCCTTTTTCTATTTCCATACCTTCTCTTCTAATTCAATACATGTGTACTCGTATGTATGTAAGTATGTATATGTATGTACATATGTATATGTATGTATTCCCAGCCAGCATTTTTTGAAATTTTCAATCAAATTCGAGTCTTTTTTGACTCCTCTGCGCGATTAAAAAGCTGGAATATGCGCTCATTCAAATTATATAATCATAAATTATACTTTTGTCGGTAGAAAAACGTGACTACCCGCGACTCCTCTTAATAAATCATTTATGAGTATTTTTAGGGTTCCGTACACCAAAGGTGAAAATGGAACCCTATTGTTTTCGCTACGCTGTCCGTCTGTCCGTCCGTCCGTCACAGGATATTTTCTCGAGAACCGTAAGAGCTACGGACCTGAAATTTGGCCGCTACAACAACAAATACATGAGAGTTGGAAATTAAAGGGTGTGCCAAAACGAGCAACGAAAAATGTTAAAATCCCATGTAATATACATACAATTGTATGTATGTATATGCACTTGAAGTTTGTAAAGTTAGTGTATTTTTATACAGACTACAACAATTAACACTAAAATTTGAAAAATTTTAATTAGAGGGTGTACCATCAGTTAATGTAATTTTGACTATGTAATTTTGATAACTTGCTGTATCTTGGAAACCGTAAGAGCAAACTTCTTGAAATTTTCAAAACCGGTAAAACAAAAAAATTTAAAAATTATAAAATCGCCAAACCGAAAAAAAATCGCCAAAATAAAAAAAAAATCGCCAAAACGAAAAAAAGCACCAAATTAAAAAAAATTTCTAAATCGAAAATAAATCGCGGAAAACCGGAAAAATCGCCAAAATAAAAAAATCGCCAAAATGAAAAAAAATCGCCAAAATGAAAAAATCGTCAAAATTAAAAAAATCGCCAAAATGAAAAAAATTGCCAAAATGAAAAAAAAATCGCCAAAATGAAAAAAATCGCCAAAATGAAAAAAATCGCCAAAATTTAAAAAATCGCCAAAACGAGAAAAAAGCGAAAAATAATCAAAAAAAAAATTATTTCAGCTGAAAAAACGTAAAAAACACTGTATTAAAAAAATGCTCAAAGCCCAACATACGGAACCCTTCGTGCGCGAGTCAAAGTCGCACTTTACTGAATTTATTCTATATTAGTTTAGACCCCTTTTCTAGTATTACTTAAAGTCTTTTTAGAATCGTTTTCTGATCATTTATTAGTCGTATTTCGCTTCATTTCTTACTCTTTTTCGAATTGTCTTTCAGCCATGTTTCTAATCGCTTACGAGTCATATTTGAGAAATTTATCAGTCTTTTTAGGAGTCTTTTTATTGTCATTAATGATTGTAATTTGAGTCATTTATCAGTCGCATTTATAATCGTATTTGTCTCATCTTCGATTATTTTTTTTAGTCGGCTTTCTGAGTCCTACGTTTAATGGTCAAACATAATTACGGCACAAACACATTTTACCTACAAATTGACACAAAGAGGAAGTCACAGAAAGCAGTCCAGAGATTGAATATATTTTATTTTGACAGCGTTTTTTCACCACACTTCAATCAATTTCATAGATTTTGTAAAGAAAAATAAGCAGAAAGAAAATAAAACATATATCAGAGAGCAGTTGAAGTTACTGCCGTTGATTTTATTATGGGCTTTGTTAATTTGACAGCGATTTTCCGAAGTTGCAGACTTATTCTGTTTCATCATTTCATATTCGATTTAACTTTTATAAATGAAAAAAAATTAAGTTTTTGACACTATACGTAAAGATTGCCTCATTATACTTAAAAATAACATATCAAGTAGTATTTAATCATCTATCTGCGTGAAATATGATCATAAATACATAATTATAATCACTTTTAAAACACCTTCGTGATTTGTTTTTGATTAAGCATTTTTCAATCTTCCAGATGAATAAAATATGATAATAACTAACGGAAATAATAGTCACATTTTACACGTCTGGATGGTTAATTTTCGATTGCAATACAATTTGTTATTGTATTTTAAATCGAACAAGTTTTAGCCATTAGCGCGAATCATTTTCGAGTCCTTTTCTGATCGTGTAAGTGATAAATCAGTCATTATTCGTGATAAATCACGAATAATGATCTAAAAAGACTCAGCAAGGTGATTTTTCAAAAAACAATCTTCCAAATGCTAGATGGGTTATAAAATATGAGCGTCTGCATGTATTTGTTATGCATATGATGTTTTTTATACTAAATTTTTAAGTCTTTATCCATAAAAATTATTGTTGATTTTTCAAAAGGTTTATAAATCAAATTGCTATAAAAAATTAGATTTTTAAGCCAATAATTGTTTTATGAAAAAGTCCCATTATTATAGCTGCCGAATAATTAAAGTTGGGATGTTATGGGAGAAATGAAAAGAAACCTTATTGTTTTAACCACCATGTCCGTCTGTCTGTCACAGGCTTTTTCCTCGAGAACCCTAAGAGCTACGTACCTGAAATTTTCACACAATATGTTAAACTATAGCCGCTACAACAATATATGAAACATGTTGAAATCCTAATGTAATACATATACATACATACATGCATACAAATATATATATAGTCACTTGAAATTTTCAAAGTTAGTGTATTTTTACGCAGACTGCTCCAATTAACACTGACATTTGAAAAAGAAAAACAAAATTAAAGGGCATTCTATCAGTTAATGTAATTTTTACAACTTGTTGTATTTGGGTAACTCGTGAAATTTCTAAATATGCTAATACTAAAAAATCCTAAAATAAAAAATTGCCAAAACGAAAAAAATTTGGTGCTTTTTTTTTGGTTTTGGTGATTTTATTATTTAGCTAAAAATTGCTAAAACTAAATCAAATCGCCAAAAATCGCCAAAAAAAAAAGAAAACGCGATGGCTTAAAAAACTCCATATAACCAAAAAATTCCAAAAACAAAAAAGCGTCAAAACTAAAAATCGCTAAAACTAGAAACATGTTTTGTAAAAATAAAGGGTGTTTAAATTTTAAGGGCCGAAATCAGCCCTTTATATATCTGGGCATATATTGAGTTGCGATAATATGATTTATATTATACATAATTTGTTTTTCACATTAGTGATTACTGACAGTGCGTTCAATACAAAAATACCTACGTTTTGTTGTAGACGTGAACATTTTGGTTAAATTAACAAACGAAAATCGCCATAAACCGAACAAATTCGCCAAAATACCCAATCAACCTTCAGCTTTAAACACCGGACACGATTTGGAACTTGGAATGTACGAACGCTTTTAGATCCTTGAAAACTTGCGCAGGTCTGCCGGGAAGCAAAGAACTATAATCTCGCTTTCCTACTCCTTTGTGAAACTCGATGGCCGGATTCTGGGGAGTTCTCAACATCTGATGGATTTTTGAGGCCCTATGCTCCTTATAGGAACTAAATTATCTAATATGTACATATATACATATATATTATTTTATAACTAATACAACACGCGAAGGGATGACATTGTCTGCGGAAAACATCCAGGGTCTATGGCGGGAATCGAACCCACGAACCCTTTATACTCGTACGAGTATATATAACTTCATTTTTTATTTGGACGTTATTTTCCTGAGCCTGAAGTGGCGCTATGAATTAAGCCCCAAGGAAATAACGCCCAATAAGAAAACGAAATAAGGCCCAATAAAATTAAAGAATTTTTAATTTGACTTCATTTCATTTATTTTGGACTTTATTTCATCTTGAGATTGGTTAGATTTTTTTTACTTTTTTTAGGCTTTATTTAATCTTGAGTTTCGTTTCATTGGGATTTATTTCATTTATATTGGGTGTTTTTCCATAAATTTTCTCTTGGGCCTTATTTAATTTTTTGGGCTTTATTTTATTGGGTCTTATTTAATTTCTTATTTGAGGATTCTTTCCTTGGGTCTTATTTCAAAGCGCCATTTTATTTGTTTTTAATTTCTAAGGGCCAACTTCAACAACTATATTTAAATATCCATTCATATTTAAATGTCGATTTTCATTAATTTTTTGTATGGAGAAATGTCTTTTAAATATGAATTCATATTTAAATAAATTGGTGAATTTGGCTCTAAATAAGTAGAAGATAAGCAACTTTAAATACTTATTTCCACTACAATCTTTGTACTTGCATATCAGACAATAATTTATCTACACTTAAACACCAAAATGCTTAATATTTTAATGCGAAATCAATTGAAAAACATAATAAGACAACAAAAAAAAGTTGCCTTTTTATGCATTTTATAAAAATGAAAATAATCTTCCTTTTAATCCTGGTAATCATTTGCTGTTAATTAAGCTGCCTACTTTAAATAGATATTATAGAATATTGTTGTATTAAAAAAAATTTATCTCTACATTTAAATACAAAACAGGCATCAGCGATGAAGGAAAGCAAGTGAATTTAATTTTAATAAAAATCTGATGATTTTGTTTTTTCAACGTTCGTTTGATTAAAAATCTACTTGACTACTTTTATTTAAATGCTAATTTGAAAAAAAAAATTGCTCACAATGGCTAACAACAAAGCACCAGAGTAGCAGCAAGAAAAATTTATTGTATTTGAAATTAAACTAAATATTCTATTCGTTGTTTCTCTTTGGCATTTTACAGTGAAGCAACATCATTTTGAATATGCATCAAATGGCAAAACATGCGGACACCTACAAAATCTAAGAGCTCACACTATTTGTTGCTTATGTACGTATGATGGGTGAAATGTAAAAAGGCTTTCGACAGCGAACACAATTTCATGCATAGAAAATTTAATTTTTCGATCAACCAGAAAATAAGCGCAAAAATCAAGTGAAAAAAAGTCGCATGAGCTGCTCTATAAAAAAAACGGACTGATGAGGACACTGCCAATCTGTTGTTGTTGTGTCAGATTTTATTTATTTTGTATATATTTTTTTTATAAAATATAGAATAAAATCAGGCTCTGTAAATGCACAAACACACTGCTCTATCTATGTGTGTGTGTGTGTGTGTGTTCGTATAGAAAGTAAACGCCTATTTGTATTTTATTATTTATTATAAACAAAACGTCATTTGGGGTTTGATGCAAATGGAGGAATTTAGTGCCTGGTTGTGAGCCTGTCTGTACAACAACTAAAGTTATGTTCTTTAAATATAAAAAAAAAACCCCTCCCTACAACTATTTCCTTGTTTTTTCTATATTTCTTTTTTTTTTTTTGAACAATGCACCAAAACCAGCACGAATGTTGTGCTGCAACAGCCAGTTAGTTGGCGCTTTCCTTTTGCATTTTGGTAGTAGCATGAATAAATTTTTATATTATATCGTTTAAAATTTTTAGCTTGTTTTGAGGTGGAGAGAAAAAGGTTTGTTTGAACATTTCAATTTTTTTTCTATTTCAATACTAAATGCAATCTCTCTATGTATAGACAAAAATTGCATTTTTCACACATGCAATAGCCCACTCTAAAGGAATACACACACACACAATAATACAAAACAATTACAGGGTGTACTAAAAAGAAATGTTTCCTGCCATACACATATGCACATAAGTAAGCATAAATTGCTGTAAAAAGCAAGAGTTAATTTTTAGAGGTCCGTCCTATAGTCCAATGGATGCGAAGGATGACAGAAAAAAGAAGGATTATTATAATAAATGCTTATTGCAACACTCCTTTTTTAAGATCAAATATTTCCATACTTGTACTTTTTAGTTGGAAATGATCTTTTGTAAAAATTAATTTTCGTAAAACGTACTTTCTTTCTGTAAAAGGTACTTCTTGTACAGGGTACGTTTGGAAAATGTACTTTTTGTAAGCGATAATTCTTGCATTAGACACATACTTATTGTCAAAAGGTACTTTTTATTTTGAATGAAACTTTTCGAAAATTTTGTTTTTGTGAAAAGTTTTTGTTTTGTACAAGGTACTTTTAGTCAAAGGTACTTTCTGTTGAAGGTAATTTTTGTAAAAGGTACATTTTGTAAAAAGTACTTTTTTAAAAATATAATTTCTATTAATTGGGTTTTTGTAAAATGTACACTTTGTAAGAGGCACTTATGTAAAATAGACTTTTAGAACAAAATATTTTTGTTAAAAGAAGTTTTTGTAAAAAGTACTTTTTTTAAGAAGTAATTTTTGTAAAAGGTACTTTTTGAAAAAAGTACTTTTTGTAAAAGGTACTTTTTGCAAGAAGTACTTTTTGTTAAAAGTACTTTTTAAAAGGTATAACTTGTATTTTTTGTAAAATGTACTTTTATAAGAAGTACTTTTTGAAAAGCTAATATTTGTAAATCGTACTTTTTGTAAAAGGTACTTTTTGTAAAAGCTACTTTTTGTAAATCGTACTTTTTGTAAAAGGTACTTTTTGTAAATCGTATTTTTTGTAAAAGCTACTTTTTGTTAATCGTACTTTTTGTAAATCGTACTTTTTGTAAAAGGTACATTTAGTAAAATGTACAGTCCTTAAAAGTTGCAAAAAGTAAACTTTCTTAAAAACACTCTTGTTATATGTAGTTTTTATATAAAGTAATTTTTTTAATGTGTACTTTTTGTTAATAGTACTTTTTGCTAAAAGCACTATACATAAAAGGTACTTTTTATAAAAGGTTCTTTTTATTAAATATACTTTGAATTATAGATACTTTTTACAAAAGGCACTTTTATAAAAGGTACTTTTTCTAAAATACACTTCTTAAAAAAGTCCTTTTTATAAAAGATACTTTTTATAAAAGGTACTTTGTATATAAAATACTTTTTGTAAAACGTTCTTCTTTTAAAAGGTGCTGCTTTTAAAACGTATTTTTTATAAAACGTACTTTCTAGAAAAAGTACTTATCACAAACGTGCTTTTTATAAAAGGAACTTAAAAGTGTACCATTTTTAAGAGATAGTTTTCGTAAAAGGTAGTATTTTTAAAATATACTTTTTATAAAAGGCATCATTTATAAAAGTTACTTTTTATAAAAGATACTTTTTATAAAAGGTACTTTTTATAAAAGGTACTTTTTATACAAAGTACTTTTTATACAAAGTAATTTTTATAAAAAGTACTTTTTAGAAAGAGTGCCTTTTATAATAGGTACTTTAAAAAAAAGTACTTTTTGGAAAGGGTACTTTTTATTATAAGTTCTTTTTCAAAAAGTATCCTTTCTAAAAAGTACCTTTTATGAAAAGTAACTTTTATTAGTATAAAATGTACTTTTCGTAGAAGGCACTTATTATCAAAAAAAATGTGCATTTTAAAAAATGTATAAATCTGCTGACTTTTTATGGCAAACATTTTTTTCCACTTCTTATTTGTAAAACCCTGTTACAGCTACAACATGCAAAATATTGGTAATGGTAACACAACCTGCATCCATTTTTGATTTAGTTTTGATGTTAAAATTGCTACTGGGAAAAAATTTTGTTATTTGTTAGCATAAACACACACACACACACACACATACACGGATACATACAAATTCATTAAAATGCATTTCCATGTGTCCAGCAAAAAAATTCAAGCTCATGTGCAAGTAACGAAAAAAATTTACTCATATGTACATATGTATGTGTGTATATGTAGGATATGGCACAAAAAAGAAATAAAATAATATTAAAATATAAAAACCTGCGAACATTAAATACACAATTCTAACCAAAACCATTGAACTGACCCTTTCGTGTTGCACGATGGTAAATGGTGAATGGTGATGGTTTTTATTTTATTTCGTTTTCATCTATTTGGTGGCCACCTTTGATAACCTAACTAACATCTATGAAATAGTGTGTGGGACAACCACTGGGACACACACACACTCACACACCTACACAGAGTCTAAATTACAAACTAACGTACCTCTTTTTATGCACAAACCAAAACAAACACACACACACACATAAACAGTATTCTGTGCATTTTGTATATAGAATTTTATACATATGTTTTGTTTTACATAAATATTTAATGCTATACAAAAAATTTTTATATAACAGCAAATGCAACTTATGTATGTATGTGTGTGTGTGTGTGTGTGTGTGTGTGTGTGTGTGTGTGTGTGTGTGTGTGTGTGTGTGTGAGTTTAGGTTTATGCGTTTTTTGAGCTGTAGTGCAGTTTTTTTTGAGCTGATTGTGCTCTATAAGCCTTTGAGTTAGTTATTCAGATATTTTTTTTACATAGTATAGTGCCTCTTGCTTTTTTAGCCATGTTTAGCTGTAGCAGGGTTGTGCTAATTAAAAAAAAAACGACAAAAATTTAGCATATTTAATTTTTTCTGCAGTTATAAATATTCTTTAAAAATTGAAAATAGCATTTAGTTGGTATTGAAAATATTTTAATGAAAAAATTTGTTGCAAAGAGTGCAGCAGCTTTAGTACTGAACTAATTATGTACCATTTGCGCTTTCGTATAATAAAACTTTTTAAATTTTCTCTCGACTTCAGTCCAGGGATTTTCAGCTGTAAAATGTACTTTCAACCGAGATATTGGCTTTGTGACATAAGTTGCTATGTTCTTTTGAATGAATTTATTGCTTAACGTCCATATCCTTAAAAAGAATTAGACCGAGTTTTCTAAGAGCTTCATACTAATAATGCCATCATAGCACTCACAGCTATATAAATTATTTCAATTGTAACCCTACGTCTACACCTGATATATTTTTATCATAACAAAAGTCAAACTTTATATTAAAAATAATTTTTTTATGTGAGATCTTTTTTTCTATATGGAATTTGACATTTGTCATGAAAAAAATATATTAGGTGTAGACGTAGGGTAAAGAAAAATTGGTGTGTTACTTGACATTAATATGCGTGTGAAATTCGATAGAATTTCAATAAAATTTCTATACTTTGACTTAGGGTGCCCCTGTGGCTGAGTGGTGGCGATGATAGCCTCTCAATCCAGAGGTCATGGGTTCGATTCCCACCACAGACCCTGGGTGTTTTCCGCAGACAAGCTAATCGCTTCAGAGGTTGTGTTGTGTTTAAAAAAAACTTTTTGACAAACTCCATCCATGGTCGACTTGAGCAACAAATTTATGTATATATGTACATAGTACATAAATATATGAAGTAAGTTTTTTAGTGGTTTTCATATAAATTTTCTAGAGAAGTCGACTGACTGACTGCCTGGTTTGTGAAAACAGGGCTTAGTTGTTTTACTCAATACAACAGTTTCGATTTGGTGTTTTTCAAGAACTAATAGTGAAAATGTATACTTTTGTAGAGAATATTGATATTACATGTTTTTGGAAACCAATAAATTGAGTGCTTTTCATATAAAATTTAATAGATACGTTTCCAGTTTGTAATGTAAAAACTGCTTCTAAGTTAATTCTATTATTTTTGATTTTATTGATTAAGCTTTACATGTCGTATTTTTAATATTCAATAAATTGTTTTTTTTTTCATCCAAGATTTTGCTACCATTTAAGGTAGCTTCTTCAGGGATTTATATTTTTGTCAGACCTATATATGTACATATGTATGTAATAGGCAAATACGTTTTTTGTTATCTCTTTTACGCCGGTACTACTGCACCGATTTCGAAAAGATTTATATAGTTTTAAAGGTTTTTCTTCATAGATGTGTACAATCTATATTTTATTGAAATCGCTTTATTATTTTTGGGAGTTACAAGCGATTAAAGCTGCTACTACTGCATGCACACAAGCATCTATTAGCTTACACTTTAAAAAGAAATAAAACATATGTATGTGGGTGTGTGTGTGTGTGTTTGTAGTATTTTCTCTTGCTCTTGAAAATTTTTTTCTCTTAGTTGTTATTGTCTGAAAGCCATAATACTTAAAGGAAGATTTTTTGTCTGAGAGGGTATAGCTACCAATTGGCCCCATTGTAAAAAAGTGGGCGGGAACACACTCACAAATTTTTCTATTTGATTTTAGGATATTCTACTTATTTGATTGATGCGAAACCTAGCAAACAAATTTGGTTCTTGTAATTACACAATTTAAAGTTGAAACAATGGGTGGAGTTACGCCTATTAAAATTTAATATTTTATTTTAAGTGGTTCTTCTTAACCGATTTATACAAAACTTATTAAACACTTGAGCTCTAAAATAGACACATGCGTCCATTTAAAAAAATGAGCGGAGGTACGCCCAATAAAATTTTAGTTGATATTTCTTAACCAACAGATTTTCAAAACTCTCTCTCGTTTGTCCCATAAAGTTTTTTTTTTCGAAAATTTTCTATCAGATCTTTGCATTGAAGTTAGTTTTTTTTGCCACAATTATTTGTTTTTAATATAAATGTTTGATCGAATCTGTTGTTCGCATTTAGAGAAACAGGCTCCAAATATTAATCTTGTTTCTTTTTTTTTTTTTTTTGTAAATATGTATAAGACACGTTAAACAATTTTACCACAACTTAACAAAATTTGCTCTATTTTTTAGGAAATTTTTATTTTCATAGAATTTTTTTAAAACAGGTAAAAACAAAATCTGGCAACACTGATGATATTTATGAGATCATTTGCTGCCCGGTTGGCCTATGCCAATTTGTATCCTAACCACAAAACATACAGAAGTGTCACGAGACAGAATATAAGGGTATTTTTATGTTTGTCTCGTTTTCCCTCAAATTTTGTCGGTGTTTTTGTTTTGATTCTTCTTTCTTTCTTAGCTGTGTTAATTGGTAAGTAGTAATACACTATAGTATCAAATACACTATACTTTTCTCTTTTTTCAACGAATTTAAAAAAAAAACTGATGGGAGCTTTTTTTACCTGTCACTTTCTTCACTTCTGCGTATTCTGTGTTCTAACTAGAGCTGATGAAATATGTGAAATGTTTCGTAGGAATCGGTTGAAGTACGTGGAATTAAATTTCAAAGAGCGTGGACACGCCTTCTTTTTCAAACACGTCAACGTTGGCTGAAGTAGCTAGCTCGTTGACTAAAAAAAACCGAAGGTCCTGGGTTCGAGCCGGTCTCCGACAGCCATTAAATAGCAACACCACTCATTTTTCTGACTTACATTAGTGTCCCTTTGTAGTAGTTGTTGTAGGAAAAGTTGTGTAGCAGAATCATGGTCGTATTAAAATAACCAATAAAAAGACTACTAAACAGAGCTTCGAAAGATTTAATGCGCCTAATTGACACCAGAGGCGCTGCAACACTACCTTATTATAAAAATAAAAAACAACGTGCCAAAAAGCAGAGTTGTAAAAGAATGAAGCTTTCCTCTATCTCTTCTCTATCACTATCCATTTCCTAAAAGAATGTAACGCCTAGTAATAATACCAGGCATACACTGCCTGAGTGTTACTTCTCTTGTTCTATACAAAAGTTTCAAAATAGTTGATTAAGTTAGTCCCTCTCCAGACTTGCAATTTTTGTTGCAGCAATTACTCTACAAAGTAAATTTTTCAAATATTGTTGCATAAAAATGGGCGGAGCAGAGAGACTACCATATGCCCATGATGTTATTAACAGTATTCTTAAAAATGTTTTTATCACTGAATAGTCGAATAAATAGAAGCAAAACACGTGAAATATACAACTAAAGTTTTTTTTATTAGGGACTTGCGAATAGTTGATAGCAGTCATATTGCTGAAGCTAAATCTGTTAAAGTATTTTATAAGTACGAAAAACAAGCGAGAAATCAATTTTTCTTAAAATCGTAAGCCTGACTTTAGAAAAAGAAGAACATCTTGATAATGAAATTGTTAAAGCAAAAATTGTTAGTTGATTGGCAATGGCTAACTGACAACTTTTAGCGAGTTCGTTCCTCATATGGCCAAATTTCCTTCCGTTCACAATTTGTTCCTTTTTTTAAGGCATTAAATATAAATTTTTCTTATTGTTATTTATTAAAAATGTATGTACATAAATTCATTTTTGTTATTTCATGCATTAGTTGGTCATTTGTGTATGCAAAGGATAGATTGACTAAAAAAATACATGAAATTTTTTTTTATATGCAATTTTGACTGACCGAACAAACAGGCATCGACATGCAATTTAGAGATTTCTGCCAAAGGATTTTTTTCGCCATGGCCAAAAAAAAAATCTAATTGTTTTGCTTAAAAAATATGTGTATATTAAAATTTATATCATATTTTTAAAAACACACATACACTCACAAATACACACACACACACACATGTGTACTTATAGGTACTTGCACAAAATTTATATAAAAGTTATGTAAATGTGGGTGTATGCACATAAACATGCTTATGTAAATTTACACACACACACACATAGATATATATGTATGTGCTTATATGTACAAGTACATATATACATATGTATGTATATGTATGCAAACATTTGTTAAGCGAATGTGTCATCCTGTATTGTTGTTTATGTCATTTCATTTAATCATTTGGCCTTTTATTTGGACAGTAACTCCCTCTAGGTGGTTTGTTTTAAGGAGTGAAGGTGCCACGGAGGCTTAGAGTTCATTTCAAAATGTTTCATTGTTTTCGTTTTTTTTTTCTCCTTTCCTCAACGGTATTTGTTTAATTTTTAGTTCTATTTACACAGAATTAAACTAATAATGTCCTAACCTAGGGCAAATATTTTAAAATAAAATATTGACCCAGGTTCCAGCATTGTTAACTGTATGTTTATATATTTGCATATGCACGGATATAAGTGGGTACAGACATATGTATATGTGGCCTTTTTAGGTAATTAAAAAATAATTGTTTAAATTTTTGTATTTGTTCTCTTTTTATGGGAACGATAATAATTAAATATTATTAAATTTTGGAAAGCCGTCGGCTGTTAAGCTGAACTGAAGCCTTAAATAAAATCATAAGCGAATTTAGTACGAGTAATACATACATACATACATATGTATGTATGTATGTATATTTGTATTAAAAAACTATAAAAATAAAAAAGGATTTTAAAGCATGTAGTTTTATAAATTAGAGATATGTACTTGATTGGGAATTTATATCATCTACACGCTTCGAAAATTATTATTATATTTAATAAATAAAGTTGTCACAATATATGTAAATCGTAAGCCGTAGAAAGTCAGCATCATTGGCCCTGAGTCTGTTTCCTGCAAGTTCAGTATTTATCAGCTCGAAGGCTCTACTTACTGCCTACATAACTACGGACATAGTCCCACATTATACCATTTTGCAGTGTATGGAAATCAAAATATTGATATTGATATAGAAAACTTTAAATGAAGAAATTGTGAACTTAAATCTCAAATTGCGATAATTCCAAAAGAAAGACTTCAATTTGAACTCAAGGAAAATGAAATAAAACTGAAAATTTAATTTGAAAAAAAAAAATTTCAATTCAAAATTTAGTATATTTGAAATTGAGAAGCTTCGGAATGAAATCAAGATATTTTTATTTCAAGTTGAGAAAATTTCAAATCCAAATGAGAATTTCAATTTCAAATTAACTGCCAGTTTATAGAAAACAAATAAAAACTCTCGTCTGTCTCTGTTAGATTGAACACAAAAACAAGCCATCCAAATTTGTTTTTGTTTTCAATATAAATAGATAGACGAGAATTTTTATTTGTCTTCTATAAACTGGCAGTAAAATTTAGAAAATTCTAAATGAAAAATATTTATGAAAACCCCTCAAAAAAATTAGTGCTTTAAATATAAATTTTATCAGGGGGTCGATTCGATCGTCTGGGTTGTGGAATCAGGGTGAAAATTTGAAGTTGAAAGGATTATAACAGAAATTGAGTACTTACACAATTTTAAATTGAAATTCTCAATTTCATTTTTAATTTTTTTCAAATCAATGGATCATGGTGTAGTTCGAAGGACCATGAGCAAGTTTTAAATAACCTTAATTGCATTTGTCTTAAGAAAATTTTTTAAAAAATTAAAAATTCTGTGTTCTTAAAAACGATTTCAGTGCTATTAGTGAAAAGTGCTTTTGTTTTTTGTATTTTGAAACAAATGGATGATCCGCCAAAATCACATGCATACATGTATTAGTCACACTTTAGTACCGAATATAAAAATGTTCTACCTTCCATGGACGTACTGCTAATAATTGTTCTTTACCCTAATAATACTGTTAGCAAAGTTCTTCATCAGTTTTTAAACTTTAAGAAAACATTTCCTTTCGTTTTGAATTACAGAGCAGACCCCCACGATTAGAGAGCCGATCTCTGGGTGACAAAAACTCAGGAGTGCTAGATACATGCAGACATGTTTTGTAAATCACATGACTTCAAATCAATAATGGTACTGCAGACGTTTTTAAAATTATATACGATAAATTTCTTTCAGAAATGATATTTTATTTTCTATGCAATAGAAACATTAAAAAATAGTGAACAAATATCTGAACGACCATTATTAATTTTGAAATAACATGTGATTTGAAGCCATGTGATTTTCAGAACATGCCTGATATTTTTTATTTGAAGACGAATATGTGCTACTAATTTTTTCAAAAACCAAGTTATTGAGTTTATATTACAAGGTTTCCCAAAAAAGTCCTACTTTACCGGTTATAAAAGCAAAGGTTTTTGATTTGCAAAAGCTGTACAAATCAAATATAGTATGGAATTTTTTTTAATAGGTAAAAGTTAATTAAAGCAATAGTATTCTTCCAAACCATGCAGTTTTTTCCATTTTAGGGAACATTATGCAGTTTCTTTTATATAAAACATTTATTTTTCCTTATACATATGTATGTATGTATGTATGTACATACATATTAAGCAGAGTCGAGCTTAACTTTTTGTGCATCTTTAATTTTTCTCATATTTTTCGATTACCATGGAGCACTTTCTTCTAAATAATTAACAAAAAATATATAACTTTTCTCAACACAGTCAAACATAATATTGCCTTTTGGAACCAAAAATTCATTAACTACCAACAAATGAAATGCATATGTGTGTATGTACATCATCATGGTCACGAAAACAACTTCTTTTATCCCAACCAACGATTATTCAACAAAACGGTCACCCAAGCAATCAAAATGGAAGAATAACAACATTCTGATTAATTTTGTGGATATTTCATTAATAAATTTAGAAAAAGAAGCGCAAAAAATACATAACAAACTGAAGAGAAGTGGAAAAGCATAAGATAAAAGTACATGTGTATGTAGGTATGAAAAAGAAAACTCGTTAACAAATGAAAATCCAATTTTTATCTAAGAAAAAAAAAACAAAAACGATATCTTAAATGGCATTCACTTCACACACTCCCACCCACACCCACACCCACACCCACACACTACACCGTCAACAGTAATAGAAAAATATTGTTAGCCACCGCCAAGTCTTAAGGTATAGCCTCTGTCTGCTACTTCTCCCGATTTATGGCGCTGACAGTGTCAGCCAAACAAGTTGTGCAATAAAAAGCAATAATGGGAGAAAACGAAAATCCAAATACAAACATAAAGAAATAGAAAAATCAGACATCTTGGAAATAAAAAAATTGAATCCTTCATAATGTTGGACTAAAGGATAGACAGACATTGATGGTCACCATGGTAAGAAAAGAAAAGAAAGAAAAAAGATTTCATCACCATCGACAGTCAGTCAGGCAATACCCCCACACGATGAGTTGGAGAAGAAGGCAGTAAAATGTTGATTTCTCAAAGCTTAAAAAGTAATTTGCTGGTCAATATCCTCAGCTTCAACACAAACAAACATACATACATATGTACTTACATATATACTACTTATACATATGTACGTTTATTTAAATTTTAAATTTTTTGAGACTTGTAATTTTGCGCTAAAGATTTCATTGACTGTTGGCGGCTACTTTATATCCTTACAAGCTTTTTATATGTATGAATTGGGCCTTATTCAATTCCACAAAATTTAGACTGAACTTAATTTACATAAAATTTGGAGCGCTTTTTCCATCCATTTGGTTTATGAAATTTCACTAACAACAAACATATGTATGTACATATGCAATTTCCATAGACAAGGAGCTTCTTTTCTATTATCAGGAAGCTGCCGCAGATAATCGTTTATATAAAACTTGATGTGTCCACCCACAAAAGTAAAAAAGTTAATAAACCAAAATTGATTCATTTACATACCAAAAACTATCAGATCAGGAAGCATATCGGGTTTAGTAAAACATCCATTCGCCGCAAGCCGAAGTTCTTCGCATATCGGTGAAAATGTTCAATTTTTAAACAAATATTTTATTATAAAAATTCACAATTTAATATAAACTTTTTAGAATGAATGCAAAAACACAAAAATTCAAAAGAAATTGTCACTTAATATCGTAAAAAGAACAAGACTAGTTGACAGTATTGCCATTCTTTTCAACTACTATCGAGTTACCCACTATACTACGCCTAGCAGGCAATAGGTGGCAGTTAAGACGAAAAAAAGCGCGTTTTTCATAGCCAAAATGCGCTAGATTGGCATCGCTGTTTACGATATTAGGACAAAATTGGTTTTGTCTACATATTTCTTCCACAAAGTGTTTTCTTCTTGCAACAGGTGCAGATTAATTTGTGAATTTTTATATATTTTAATCGTTAATGGTTTTTAAGTTTTTCAAAAAGTTACACAATACATAAGTACATTAATTTGTGTATGTGTATAATAAATTTGCTTAACAATTGAACATTTTACCAATGTGTGCCGAAATTCGACTTGCAATCAATGAATGTTGTAGTACATCCGAGCGAGGTGCTTCCTGCTCTGATAGATTTTGGTAAGTAAATCAGTTGTAATCTATTAACTTTTTAACTTATATGCATACATGGTAAAAGCTCATAACTTAAAGGGATGGAAAAGGCGTTTTATGGTAAAATGGGTTAAAATTGCTTTGGATAAGCAGTGTTGTTAGACAATTTTTGCAAAAAATCGTCAAATTTTAAAAATAAAATCGTCAAAATCGTCATGATTTTCAAAATAAATCGTCGAAAAATCGTCATAAAAGAATTGTCCGTTTTATTGAATATTAATGTATCATATTAGAAATAAAATACCATTTTATGTAACAAAAAACAATTCATCGGCATTATTGTCAAAGATAAAAACTATAGGGTGAAATTAAATCAAAAAATTTAGAATATGTAATAGTGTGTAACAATTTCCAAATAAAACTAGTTCCAAAATAAAACTATACATTTTAGAATTATTTTTTATAAAATTTTTCTTAATGTCAACACTGTAACATTCCGAAGAGTTACACTTCAAATTATGTTTCAAAAACACAATGATTTCAAGGGTTTCTGTTTCCAGTAAATTTTAGATGCGGGTTTATGTAAAGTTAATATTACTAAATATTCTTTCAACACTAGCTGATGAGTTTGGCAAAGTAAAAAAGTAAACTCACATAAGTTATGAAAAATAAGTTTATTGTTTAGTAAATTAATCGATTTAACTTTTATCCAAAATATACTTACATATGCTTACTTATCTCTAAAGTTAAAAAATCTAAGCTATCTTATTTCATTTTCAATGCCTTAATAATTTTCCTAGAATACACTATGCAAGTCTTATTGCTAAGGTGATTAGTTTGTAGAAGAGAGACAGAGACGAGGGGAAAAGAAAGGAGTACTCACCTTCATGTACTGTCAATACGTTTTCTTTCCTATTCGTAGTGTTAATAAATCACACATGCATACACAAAACTATGCATAAAAAATATGAGCTCAAAATTAAGACTTGCATTGTGTGAACGCTGATAAAAGTTTAAAGAAGAGAAAGTGATAAGCTTAGCAATAAGACTCCACTAATGTGAACTGGTACCTAGACACAAGATTTGGAAAAACTTTTTAGTAAAGGAAGAATTTCAGAGTACACATTTAAAATAACTGATGCTGTAATTAAATTAAAATTTTTGATAGCTGTGTTATCGAAATGAAATCTCTTTTCTGCAAGGACTTGTTGGCATATTTATGTTGCTAAATACTTATTTCAACAAATCGTCAAAATATGAGGAATATTCGAAACAAAATTGTCAATCGTCATTTTGGGAAATTCGTCATAAAAAATCGTCAAAATGACGTAAAATCGTCAAATCTAACAACACTGTGGATAAGCCAAACAAGGCTGCTTTTGATTTGTGCGAAATGGCGCAATAAGAATAAAAGAAATAGAAATAGAAACAGAAATACAAATTTAAGTAACTCTTAATTCAAGTTAAGTTTGCATTTTTCCCTTTAAGCTTATCAATATCTCTTATGTATAACTGACCGATCTATTCAGCTCTTATTGTCTTGAACATATTTATAAACTGCACTACATCTTACAAATTTTATGATTATGTAGGACAGTGATATATTAAATTTTCCCTAGGATCGCCCAATGATCCTATTTCGTCCACATTCTGCGGTTGTGTATACATATACACATACATTTTGTGTGATTGTTGAAACTCCTCTCGACAAATAAAAGCTGTCTTAACTTTGCGTTTGAAATCTCGGTTGAAATTCAGCGTTGCCGCTGTTTCACGTTTTCAATTTTGCCGTTACAACAGTGTTCGGGGAACTTCCTAAATCCTCTTTTTTATAACAAACGACATTTTAATGCCGTTCGGGATAGAATAAGACGCCGCATCGACTGGCTAAAGTATTTATTTTAATTTAATGTAGAGTACATTTCGAAGGCTAGTTTCTTAAGATATGTATAGAAGAAAATGTTAACAGTATTAATCTCTCCTGTAAAATTGGGTTGAAGTGAGTTAGCAGGTTTACACTCTAAGCCCACGATATGTATATAGCGAAATACTAATTAAACCTTTATTGCAACAAAGGCATAAATCAAAAAATCTGCTTTTGCAAAAAATAACTTCAATAAGATCAAATTATCTGGAAAACAAAGAGCAAGTTAATTAAAAATATTCCAAGGTACCCATAGATTTGCAAGATTCTTGTGCAATATTTAACAATCTACAATAAAGTTGCCTGCAAAGCGTTATTAGTGATGATAGCAATAAAGCACTTTTAAATTAAGTCGCAGTTCACAGTAGTCAACTGTTATTGCTGAGCTTATCACTTTTTCTTCTTTGAACTTTAATCGCCGTTCACACAATGCAAGTCTTATTTTTCAGCACATATTTTGTATGCACAATTTTGTGTATGCATGTGTGCTTTTTGTAACATTACGAATGAGAAAGCAAAACGTATTGACAGTACATGAAGCGGAGTACTTGTTTATTTTCCCCTCGTCTCTCTCTCTCTCTCTCTCTTTCTCTCTATCTCTCTCTCCTACAAACTAATCAGCTTAACAATAAGACTTGCATAGTGTAAACTAGGACGAAGCAATTTTATTGGGTGTAGTATATGGATATTTAAAAGTCTTAACTAACCATAAAATGTTAAACTTTTAACAAATTTGTTGCTTTTACTGTGTAATATTTGAAATTTAGTAAGAGAAAAGAATTTAATTCTAAAACAAATTGTTTAACCTTTTCGAATTTACTATCTCTTGTCAGAATTTCAAGGTTCTTTATTTTCATGCAATAATCTAGATTCATTAAATATATGAGATACGGTCTGTTCCCCAAAACTGCCCAATGAGGGTTGTTGCTTTTCTATAATATGAAATCGGTTCTAGGCAAAGTAAGGGGCTTAAATGTATATTTTATATTCATTTAAGAGCATTTTAAAAAAAAAGTATTGCAACAAAAGATTAAACCAATTTTTGTACATAAAAAGATAGATAAAAACCTTTTTGCTAATTATTTTTTGATATTAAATAAATAATATAAAAACAGTCTACTGTCATATTAATTTCCATTATTCTAACTAAACAAAACATGCCACTGGCGAACAACACGTCTGAAGCTTTTAAAAATTATTTATATTCACGGACTCAATATCTATTATTTTTTTAAAAGGCAAATTATTTCCGCTTAGCAATTAATATTGAAAATAAAAACAACATTTTTGTAATTTCTTGTTCTTATCAGCTTAAATTGCAATGTTAAAATATATTTTTGGCTTACAGAATCAGGCAGATAAAAAACTGATTCACGTATAAATAGAATGAGAAATTTTAAAATAATTTCATTTACATTTCATTTCATTACATACTTAAATGTTACGATTTTTTAACAATTAAACGCTTAATTAACTAAGACAGAAGGGGTTAATTTCTCTACACACCCCCAAAAAAATACCCTTGAGATTTGTGTGGTATACAAAAATAAATTATAGAAATTTTGTTTAATTTTTTTTTTTCTAAAAAAAATATAGAATTTTTTTTCCAAAAACTTTTATAACAAAGTTTACCTTTTTCTTCATGGTCTTAACAATTTCTATCGAAATATTTCCATGACGTGGGTTGCGTTAGAGGGTGTTTTAGTTTGCCTCAAGTTTTGAACACGTGAAAGCTGTGACAAGTAACAGGATGATGAATGTGTAGAAATAAAGGAGACCGTGAACTCACCCTTAACTTTAGTAGTATCATTAGAGATTTGAGGAATAACAAAATTTTTTTTTCTATTTTTTTTATTTTACTTTTTGGGTGCGTTTTAGAACCCATCAAATTCATTGTAATCGTAGTCATCATCATCATCACCATTACCATCATCATTTGTTTTTGATGGCTTGATTGACTTGCCCCTGGTTTTGTTGTTTACTCTGTTGTTGCAATATATTCTATATACATACATACATACTTCTTTTTCAATTTCTTATATCTTCTACGCTATGGCAAGATAAAGAAAAATTTTGTATTTTAACAAGAAGACGCTTAAACTTAAGGATTCACATGTGAAAATGGATTCTATAGCACTCAGAGAAATAAAATGTTTTTAATGAGCAGCAAATGGAATAAAAAACAAAAATTGTGTACTTTTTACTAATTATAAATATTAATCGGTGAAGATGCTAGTAATTAATAAACCAATAACGATTAATTATTAATTTCTATTTCTTCTTCTTACAAGAAACTTTTTTATTTTATTTTTAAAGCACTGAAAAATTATTATATTTATTGACCCTAAGGGCCAATTTTTGGGTTCGAAAATATTTCCTAAAATATTTGTTTTTAAACGATTTCAAAGTTGTTTCTTTCAGTGTCGTAAGTCTTTTGTTAGTATGTATGTATGTAGTTACACTATTACGATTACATTTATTGTTTGCACACTTACACATACGCATATACAATTTCCTAACCACACTCACTCTCTACCCTTCATACAATTATTTTCAATTGTTATTGATGCTAGAAGTTGTTTTTGTTTATGTTGTTGCTTAAGTACACCAAACCACCCACTCGAAGATTCAAAGCGCTCACAAAAAAATATATATTGGCATCATCTTTGCTTTAAGTCGTCGTCATTTCATCAGCAGTTTATGCGAAGTAGTTGTTTTCCTTATGATTGAAGCATTGTTGCCAGTAGTAAAAGAAAAATTCTCGACAAAAGAACCACAGTGCTTTTTCTATTATATGTAGTAGCAACAAAGAGCGCGATAGGAAACATGATTTGATTGCTTCCTTCATGATTCAGATTTTTAGTATTTTTTTTTTTTACTAAAATACTTCAAATAGATTTTTCGAAAACCAGAGGTATTATTTTTAAGAATATTTCCAAGAAATAATTTTAGTACTAAAATTTAGTACCAAATTTTAGTACTAAAATTTAGTAAAAACTTAGTACCAAATTTTATTACTAAATTTAACATTATTCAGAGGCTTTTCTTGGCAAGTTTTGTTATCTTCTCTTCGGTTTTAAAGAAATAATTGTTGTGCTAAATTTTAGTAACAAATGTTAATGCTAAACTTTTCATGATTCAGGGTTTTATTTTACGAAATTACTTTAAATAGCTTTAGCAAAAGTCAGATATATTCTGTTACATTTTCACGAAATAATACTCGGTGGCTGCTTTTAGTACCAAATTTAAATTTTTCATGATTCAAAGGATTTTTGTTAATTCTTTTTAAAGTAGATTTTTCGAAAATCAGAGGTATTCCTTTCAGCTTTAAAGAAATAATTATAAGTGCTAAAATTTAGTACTAAATTTTACTACTAAATATTTTATTATGCAGAGGATTTTTGATAATTTTGCGCACTAAAATACTTCAAATAGATTTTTCAACAGTCGGAAATATTCTACATTTCAACAAAACGCTTTAGCACTACTTTTTAGTACTATTTACTTGATTCGTTTAGTTGGAAGTTCAAACGTTTTTTTAAAAAAAATTTCTTCATTAATTTCAAATAGATTTTTCGACAGTCAGAAATGTTCCACATTTCAGCAAAACGCTTTAGTACTATTTTTTAGTACTATTTACTTGAATCGCTTAATTTGAAGTATTTGAAGAAAATTTCTTCAGAAATATATATGTAATGTTGGTATAAACAATTCTTAACGAATTTTGGAACTTATATTCTTTTTTAGTACTAAATATATATAATGTTAGTATGTATGTACATATATTGCATTACTTCTCAGATTTTTGAAAAGTTAAAATGAATAAAAATATTAATTTGAGGAAAACGCAACACTGACTGGTGTGATATTTTTTAAAAACTTTTCAAACTGCCAGGAGCTGTGGGATCTACTTTTATTATTATTGGGTAAAAAGGTCTTTAACGGTTTCATTCGGTTTAAGGCTTCACAATTCTAAATGCAAACTTCCGGCAAAACAAAATTATTCAATTAAAATTTCTTAAATTAAGTTAAAATATTTTCAATAAAAAAATATAACATGAGTTTTGTGCAGCATAGTTTTAGGAGCGAAACTCAGACATTTTGCATGAGTGCTTCAATTAATTTTTAAGCTATAACCTAATAGCGCAAGTTCAATAAATGTTATATTTTATGCATATTTCGTATTCATCAATAAACAAATTTAGAGCAAGATCACACATATATTTTGTTAAAAAAAAACGATCACGTGGATGTATTTCTTATAAAGCGAAAACGCTGTCTTCAAGTGTTTCGATAGCTTATGGCGACATGAATGTTCATGTGCGTGTTTGTGCTTATGTGTCTATTTTCTTTTGTTATTGAGCCCGCTAAATGCTCAAATCAACAAACAAACACAAATACGCATGCATGTACATTTGTATATGCGTATATGTATGTATGTATGTATGTATGTATATAAGAACATATAACAGTAACTACAGTGCATGCAAGTGTTGCTTTCTCGGTGTCATGTTACTTTTGTGTGTGGGGTGTTAAATTATGCTCAGCGGGCAAGTGGTCCGTTTATAAAGCCTTAAGTATAACCTTTCGCTGTAATATAATTTAGCATATTTTTTATGTGATGCGTTGTGCGCTAACCCAACAAAGCAAATACACACACACACACACACACACGCACAGATACACATGCTTAAAAGTGCAAAGCTATGTACATGCACATACATATACATATTTGTGTACATGACTATTTCGCAACACACAGCCCCTTGGTTTGGTGCGGAGAGAGGGAGACCTTCCTAAAGTTATTGATGATTTGGTTTGATGATTACTTTGAAATATCGGAGCATAATTGATTGTGAAAGGGGTAAGTATAGAGATTTTAGTTGTCTTGAATGCACGTGTTAAGTTTATGATTGTATTTTACATTATTTTCAACACAAATTCATATTTTTAGCATTTTCTCTAAATCATTTTATGTGACAGTTTCACTCATTGATAAGACTTTACAAGACATTTTGAATATTTCTATGGTTACAAGTGATAACAGCGTCAGTCTAAAAGCATACTTGTTATCGTTTTTTTTTTTTTTTTTGGAAAAAATCAAAATGGCCAAATTAAAATAATTTTGTCGTAAAGCAAAGATTTTATTAAAATGTAATTTTTATTATAACTTGGCGCTTATTATAAGACTTATCCACTGTTTCCACAACCCAGACAGACGGTCGGCTTGAGTTGAAAATTTATATAAAAATCACAATTTTTTTTGTGATTTTCATAAAAAATTTTGCAGACAAGTCGACTGTCTGACTTATCTCTATATCTAATATACATATGTACATATATATATCTCTATAATAAATTTCGCTAGACTTGCAGCTTCGTTTGTAGAAATTTGTAGCATATAATATATGATATACTATAAGTAAATAGTACTCAAAAAACTAGTACTAAAACCTTATACTAAAATTTAGCACTAATGATTATTTCATGAAAACCGGAGAGAATATCTCTGACTGTCAAAAAATCTGTTTGAAGTATTTTATTAAACAAAATAGCTAAAAAAAACCCTTTGAATCATCAAAAATTTAGTACTAAAATTTGGTATTAAAAATTATTTCTTGACAACTAAATATAATGCCTGGGATTTTCGAGAAATCTATTTAAAGTATATTATAAAACAAAATTTTCTAAAAATCCTCTGAATCGTGAACATTTTTTAAATAAAATTTGGTACTAAAACTTAGCACTAAAAATTATTCCTTGACAACTCATTAGAATACCTTTGATTTTCGGAAAATCTATTTAAAGTATATTTTTAAATAAAATTTCCTAAAAATCCTCTGAATTGTGAAAAATTTTGTAATAAAATTTGGTACTAAGACTTAGCACTAAAAATTATTCCTTGACAACTAAATATAATACCTCTGATATTCGGAAAATCTATTTAAAGTATTTTAGTAAACAAAAATGGTAAAAATGCTCTGAAATGTGGAAAATTTTATAATAAAATTTAGTATTTATTTCTTGAAGGGAATTTGAAGTATAATAGTAAACAAAATTTAAAAAAAAATCCTCCTATTCATGAAAAAATTAGTACTAAAATTTAGTACTAAAATTGAGAACTAAATATTATTTCATCAAAACTGAATGGAATGCCTCTGGCCATCGAAAAATCTATTTGAAGTATTGTAGTAAACAAAATTGCAAAAAAATTAAATTTTTAGTACAAAAATTTGGTACTAAAATTTAGTACTAAAAAATCCTGAAAATATTCTTGAATAGAATATCTCTGATTTCAGGAAAATCTATTTCAAGTATTTTAGTAAAAAAAATGGCAAAAATCTGAATCTGTTTGTTTTCTACTATAATAGAAACAGCACTGTTGTTTTTTTGCCGAGAGTTTTTTCTTTTACTGCTGGCAACGTTCCTTCAAGCGCAAGGCCAACAACTACTTCGCATAAACTGCTGATGAAATGATGCCGATTTAAGGCATCATGCCAATATATAAATTTTTTTGTGAGCGCTTTGAATGTTCGAGTGGGTGGTTTGTTGTACTAAAGCAACAAGATTGACAAAAAGAACTTCTACCATTAATAGTAATTGAAATTAATTGTATGAATAGTAGAGAGTGAGCTCTCAATTCGCCATTTTGAAATATTTGAATTCATTGTAAAACTTCATAGATGTAGTTCGAACACAACTTCAGTTTCTTAAGGCCTTCTAAATAGAATATTTGAAGGTTTGAGGTAAAAACTCTGAAATACTATTAAGGTCCTGCTTATTTGAGTTTTTACCACAAACACTTTGCCTTCATTTCATCAATTTATTTTTTATGTGCTCATTTTAGCTTTCAAACTATCGAGAGTCTACTGTACCGGAATAAGTATGTAATGTAGTGTTTAAAAATAAAACATTTTTTTAACTTAACCAACAAATAATAGAAGACAAAATAAAACTGTATTTAATATTTAAAACGAATTTTAAATAAACCTCTTTGATTCAATTGCTTAAGTAAGCCAAAACCTCAGCCAATGGTGTTGGCAAATTTTATTACAATTCTTATTTTTCATTAAAAAGTACTTTGGTTTTTCTATATTTCAAATAAAGACATTTAATTGTCAATTAAAAAAATCTATAGTTGAACACCACACTTTAAGGGAAAGAAATTACAAACAAAATCCATCATTCTGCCAATAATTCAAAACATTTAAAAATGTATTTCCTTTAGTAAATTTACGTAAGTCTCCAAGGCTGTCTTAAGACATTATTTCTCATTTATACATATTTCATAACTAGAGGAAAGAAATCTTGCAACAGACTATAAACTATGCATACCTTTTTACATAAATAAATATGTATTTGTATATGTGTGTGTGTGCATTTGTAAACCAAATGACATGGAAATTGCATAAAATAATGAAAGCTTGTGTAATTGTTCAGTATGATTAAACAAAAAAAAGCTAAATTTAATGGCCAAACTCAATAAGCAGAACTGCAACTTAAAGCTATAAAAGAGTCAATGTCCAGATGTTCTTAAAATTATAAATAAAAATAATTAGAAATGAGTTAAAGCATAAATAAATTATAACGAAAAAGACATTAAAAACAGTCAGCTTTAGAAAAGTCCTTTCAAAGCCCTAATATTCCTCAGTATGAGTTCAAGACATAAAAGTGATTATGCAGCTTGACAACGAGAGTGCGTTTGAAAAATAAATTCAAATATTATATTAAGTAGAAAAAAAGTTGAAGTGTACACAAAAATGTGTTGCCTACTTTTGGGCATTTTACTCAACAACTTCAACCACACACAAGCACATTTCAAATAAACACAATCTTAAGAAGCAAATCTCTCAGGTATTCTAAACGCATAAACACCCCACACACACACGCACTCACACGGCCGAATACACACCTTAACACTCCCCTGAAAAGGTCAGTGTGTGCATATTCATTAGATTTTCGTTTTTCATAAATTTTCTAAAATATTTCTTATATACTTCAATTATCCATTTGCATTTGACTTGCCATTGCAATGTAGGCCTATCATGAAATTGTTGTTATAGTTGCTGCAAGTGCAACAAGAAGAACAAGAACTGCAGTTGCAAGATTTGCATAGTTTAAGAAAGTTGTGAGAAAAAAAATACATACTCCCAAAAGAAATGCAATAAGACATTTTTTTTTCTTCTTATTCTTACACATATTGCAGGATATACAAACCCTTTGAAAGTGTCTTCAGATGCCCACAAAACTTCGAACACTTTTATATATAAGGCAACCTTTGAAAAGCCCAAGAAAACTCACACACCGGCTTGACACAAGCACACGCACACACCCACACATACATATGCAAATTTGTAGAAGAGAACAGAAAATTTTAAAATTTTCCAAGACTTCTTACATATTTAGGCTGGTAAATGTTATGAGCATTGCTTAGGGGGTGAGTGCTGACTTTGTTGTAGCTGCTGTTGCTGTTGCTCTTCTTGGTTTTGTTATTACTGGTTAGTTACACATGTCTTTGCTACAACACTCAGAGAAAATGTTTATGTGAATTTGAATGAATTCGTTGAAGATCTTTTAAAACACATAATGTTCAATTATTCACTGCTAGAATACCACGATGTTAGGTTAGGGAGGGAGACCCAATTGGGTCCATTGTGATATACCATGATGTTAACTTCGCTGTTCTTTATACAAGACTCGACTCGGTCGAACTGACTCCGCTCTTAGCATATGTATCGTTTTATACTTAACATAAAGCTTCCAGAAATATGTTAGCAACAACTAGAAAGTCTCAGCACATTTGACAGCTTCTCAGTTTTAGCTTTTTATCACGTTAATAGTTCGTTATAGAATTCATTTTGTTGGTTTTGTGTGTCTATGCGTTGTCATTAGAAACAACATTGCAGAAGCATTGTAGCTCTTGTTGTCTGTGTCGTTCACCTGCATATGCTTATGTGTTTGTGTTGTTGTATATTTCTTCACAAGCAGAATGTACGAGTATAACATAATAGTTGTTGTTGTGCTTTGACTTTTTTTTACCTCAACATCGTGATCTTGTGTATCTTGTTCTTTAGCTAATAATGTCTGGATTATTCGTCTTGTATAAAAATATTTTTAAGGAAAGGTTCTTAATGGAAAACATTAATATTAAGCTCATATATTTTCCTAACAATATTTGTACTTCTTATTTTAATATAATTTTTTTCTCTTATAACATTTTTTAAGTTCTCGACAAAAATTATAAAAATAACATCCTCCATTGATTGTTGTTGCTTTACTGAAATCCTTTAGCAAATGCTTCGAAAATTGGAGATTGATCACTCACCTTTTTTAGCATTATTTTTGCTACTAACTGCAATAGTAGTAAATTTTTATACTAAACACAGTTAGTAGTTACTTTTAGTACATATGTATATACATATGTACTATATTTTAGTTGTTAATTCTAAACTGAAATATATTACTATATTTTTGGTACTAAATTTTAGCATTAAATATTAAAATTAAATTTTAGTACTACTAAATTTGTTAGCATTATTTTTAGTAGTAACTACAGTGGTAGTTAATTTGTGTACTAAATTTAAATTTGAATTTTAGTAGTTACTTTTGGTACCTACTACATTTTAGTTGTTAATTGTACCAATCAGTTTTAGTTCTAAACTGAAATATATTACTATATTTTTGGTACTAAATTTTAGTAATAAATTTTAAAATTTATTTTTAGTACAAAAATGTTTAGCATTATTTTAGTACTAGCAACAATAGTACATTTTTATACTAAATATTGGTGGAAAATTATATACTAAATTTAAGCAGTTACTTTTAGTACTTTATTTTAGTTCTTAATTGTACCAATACATTTTAGTTCTAAGCCGAATTATATCATTGTATGTTTAGGTACTAAATTTTAAAATTAAATTTTAGTACTAAATTTGTTAGCATTATTTTCAGTACTAGCTGCAAAAGTAGTAAATTATTAATTAATTTAAATTATTTTAGTACTAAATTTCTCTGTTCTAGTTACCGAACTCTATTTATACGAAACTTTGTTTTTTAATCACTATTTAAAAGAAATTATTTATAACTCCCGTATTCTAAAAAAAATAATTTAGGATTGAAGTGTATGTTAAAACAAAAAATCCATACAAACTTCGACTAAAGCACACTCAATTGAAATACATAATGATAGGCCTAACTACGTATACTTGACTACGAAAATTTAGTACTAGATTTAAAAAAATTTTAAATTAGACATTATTAGATTTAATTGAACTATAGTGATTTTTAATCAGAAATAATTTCTTAATCAGGCTTGAGTTCAGTAATTTCAATTCTTATGAATGAAATATTTTTATTAATTAAGTCAACTGTAGAAAGCAAAAACAAAGTAACATAAAGCCACTACAATAATACTTATATGTATGTACCGATGGTGCATCGAATAAGTAAAAATAATTAATGTGATGATCGTAAAAGATAAGTAAGAATAGTTAAACATACATAGGTAGAGTGATATAACTTCGTGCTAACCTAAATAGAAAATGGAAAAACAGAAAATGAATAGTGATACTTACAAATGTGTTTGCCAAAGGCAAATCAATAATTGTATACACAATCAATTCTCATATTCCATTTCATAGAAATTTAAGTTTAATAGCTGATGTTAATAATAATCTCTACACCAGTAGATATACATGGGTGCTGATGAAGTGCGTGGCTGCACAGAAAAATATCGGTATTTCCCCCAGCTAATAGTGTCTAGTTTAATTTTTCTTCTATTCTTTAGATACTCACATTAATTAATAAAAATATTTCATTCATAAGAATTGAAATTACTGAACTCAAGCCTGATTAAGAAATTATTTCTGATTAAAAATTTTAAATTTTCATTAGTCTAGTTCAAAATCGTCGTAGTCGAAGTTGAAAGATGACACTCGTAATTAGGACAATTTTTTTAAGAATACGGCCGTAAGTGTTCAGTTTGTCTTATTTTATTTACAGCAATTTTTTTAGTACTATGTTTTTTTAATAAAAAATGACATGATAATTTTTTTAGTACATATTTTTTATTGGCAGTTTCTGCGCATTTTAGATTCGTTTTGAACTTTTTTCTATACAACTACAATATTTTAGTACTAAATATTAGTAGTATAACATTTAACTTCTCAGTTTCTTTTTTAGATTTCACTTAAGGAGTTCCCTCAGTTTAAACTTTATGTTTTTTAAATAAAACTTTTAAACGAAAACATGCTTTTCATATCATTTTTTTAAACAGCCTTTTTTAAATTGAAATATGTATCATTTAATAAAGTGCTAAATACGAGTATTTTTAGTAGTAATATTTATAGTATTATTTTTGTGCTGCATAGTTCTAGGTGCTCATATCAAATGTGTACCAGAAGTCCGACTTTTCCAATTAGTACTAATTTTATTATAATTTCTATTCTAATTTACTTTTACTAATGCTGCTTTAAAATTTTCTCCATGTCTATTCATATTTATGCTTACATTTGTAATACCTTTTCCGAGAAAAGCTCAGCTTCTTATTAAATAAAAC
This sequence comes from Tachina lurida, assembly GCA_944452675.1. Taxonomy (NCBI): domain Eukaryota; kingdom Metazoa; phylum Arthropoda; class Insecta; order Diptera; family Tachinidae; genus Tachina; species Tachina lurida. Next base: position 6,504,479 of record OX101753.1, read on the forward strand.
ACCAACACTAATTTAAAAAATTTTGTATTCATTGAAAGAACAAACCTCCTAATCCCTGCTTCTTTCATATGTACATTTTACTGCTACAGTTTGTTTGCATCTCTAAAGAAAAACTCTGTTCTGAAACTCCCTGAACTTGCTTGAATATCATGTGTGTATGTGTGTGTGTGCATTCATTCGCCTTATATAAGTTAGCAAGAGTGTGTTTAAGCTTTTTAAAGGCAACCAACCTATCTATCGGTACCTCTTTTCGGCATAAAATGTCTGCTTGTAAAATGTTTATTATATTCTACAAAATTTTCTTTAAGATACACACGCACACACACACACACAGAATAAATACCCGTACTCGCACTTGCACTCACACCTACATGTATTCTAAATAATTTTGTACGACAAGAAAAGCAGCAACAATACTCTCAAATGAGTTTTCCATTTAAACAATAATATTTATTGTTGTTATTGTTGTTTTATTGTGATATCTTTTACTTATAAGAAGTCTATGATGATTTTTGTTGTTACTCTCTTTTCTAATGCACAGTGGAGTGAACTGAAAGAAAAAAGTTATAAGGTCAAGTTTATATCAAGTGATATGTTACTTCTATCCGGTCTATGTAAATTTAAGGCCTGATCTTCTATGTCAAAATATCAAAACCCTGTTTTCTGATTAACTTTTCAAGAAGTTTCTGATCTTGGATTCTTTTACAGATAAATTAAAAAATGCTTATTTATAGAAGTGTTAAATAACCTTTTAAATGTGATTCCAGGTTTCATGCAATTCAGCCAACCAATTCATTGTATTCACTGTGACACATGCTCTGGTCGTCAAAAGACGTTTTAATGCATTATTTATTCTTTTGTGTGTTAGTGCAACAGAGTGTGAGTGCATTGGCATATTTGCAGCTATTTATGTATGTGTGTATGAGCGTGTCTTATTATATATTTTGTTGCTGTATTCTCTACTTATAATTTACGTCTAATGTGAATGTGCGTGTGTTTATGTTGCTGTAGGTGTGCAAAAATTGTTATTGTTGCTCTTGTATGTGTGAGTTTAATTTTAGTTTCATTTATATTTTTTGTGTTTGTTTTTGTGCCTTCTTTTTGGGCAGCAAGATGATGCTTGTGTAGATTTGATTGAAATTGATTGGATGCCAATGTTAAGGCAAGGTATGAGTTTTCTTAAGATTTTAAGAAAATTTTCTTAAAGTCAAAATTCTGAGAAAGAAAATTTTTGGTTTAATACGCATGCATGTATTGAAGAACTTGTAGGCTTTTATATAAACAAGAGTATTTATGGTAAAAAAATTTAAGTTATATACAAAATAAATAATTTTTTTTCCCAATTTTGTAGATAAATATATATTTTTTCAAATTCGAGCAGGAGCTGCTATAGTAATAGAAGATGTTAGTTCGAAGCAATTAAACTTTACAAATTTAAAAAATGCCTTTGAAAGAATTATATATGTATATCGTTATGTGAGAACTTAAGTGTCCAATATCCAATAGTGTATAATGGCGTATTGGACACTTAAGTTCTCACATGACCATATGTATATCAAGAAGCATGTAATAAAAATAACTTAAAGCTAATTTGAAGAAATATATTTAAAAACTAAAGAAATGGGCGCGTAGTCATAGTCTAGTCATAGTCAAAACGAAATACACTTTAAGAAATTAAAACCAGTATTTTGTATGCTAATACTGGTTTTAACTTCTTAAAGTGTACTTTGTTTTGACTATGACTACGCGCCAGTATCTCTACGCAAGTGCCTATAAAAAGCAGAATTTAAAATAAATATCATCCTAAAAATATAGTAAGAATATCTTATGAAAAGTATTTTTTACAAAAAGTATCTTTTACAAAAACGTTCCTATTACAAAAAGCATATTTTGCAATAAGAACCTTTTACAAAAAGTAGCATTTATAAAAAGTGATTTTTATAATAAGTACTTATGTATGTATAAATGGTACTTTTTATAACGTACCTTTATAAAAAGTACAAAAAGTATCTTTCATAAAAAGTATTTTGAAAAAAGTACCTTTTATAAAAAGTACCGTTTACAAAAAGTAACTTTTACAGAAAGTACCTTTTATAAGAAGCATCTGTTACAATAAGAACCTTTTGCAAAATGTATCTATCTACCTTTAACAATAAAAACCTTTTATGAAAAGTACCATTTATAAAAGTACCTTTTATAAAAAGTACCATTTATAAAAGTACCTTTTATAAAAAGTACCATTTATAAAAGGTAGCGTTTACAAAAAGCACCATTTACAAAAGGTACCGTTTACAAAAAATACCTTTTACAAAAAGTATATTTTATAAAAAGTATTTTTAATAAAAAGTACCTTTTATAAAATGTACCTTTCATAAAAAGTACCATTTATAAAAGGTAGCGTTTACAAAAAGTTCCATTTATAAAAGGTACCGTTTAGAAAAAGTACTCTTTATAAAAATTACCTTTTATAAATAGTACCTTTTAGAAAGTACAATTTTAAAAATGTATCTCCTTAAAAAAGCACCATTCACAAAAATACCTTCTACGAAAGTACCTTATTTTTATAAGACGGACCTTTTACGAAAAGTATCGTTCACTAAAAACACCTTGTACCAAAATGTACCGTATAGAAAATGTACCTTTTACAAGAAGTACCTTATACAAAAAGTATATTTAATAAAAAAAGTACCTTTAACAAGAAGTACCTTTGAACAAAAAGTACCTTTAACAAAAAGTACGTTTAACAAAACGTACTTTTAACAAAAATTACATTTTACGACCTTTTACAAAAAAAAAAAAAAAAGTATCTTTAAAAAAAATTAAAAAGTATCTCATATAAAAATTTATTAAAAAAAAACCTTGTACCTTGTAAAAAATACCTTTTTAAATATTCTCTTTTGCAAAAAGTACTTGATATGAAAAGTACCTATTGCAAAATATATTTTTTACAAGAAGCAACTCTTAAAAATAGTGATTTAAAAAAGTACCTTATACAAAAAGTACCTTTTTTTAAAAAGTATATATTTTAAACAAAAAGTACCTTTTTTAAAAAGAATATACTTTATACAAAAAGTACCGTTTAAAAAATTTCCTTTTATAAAAAGTACCGTATACAAATAGTGCCTTTTACAAAAAGTACCGTATACAAAAAGAACCTTTTACAAAAAGTACCTTTTACAAAAAGTACCCTATACAAAAAGTACCTTATACAAAAAGTACCTTTTACAAAAAGTAGCTTTTACACAAAGTACCTTATACAAAAAGTAGCTTATACAAAAAGTAGCTTTTACAAAAAGTATCTTTAGCAAAAAGTACCTTATAAAAAAAGTTGCTTTTACAAAAATACCTTTAGCAAAAAATACCTCTCACCAAAAGTATCTTATACAAAAAGTACCTTTTGCAGAAAGTATCTTTTAAAAAAATTATCATTTATTGTAGGTATAAAAAGTTTCTTTTGCAAAGAGTACATTATACAAACATTTCCTATTACAAAAAAAGTACAAAAAGTGCCTTATGCGAATAGTACCATTTACAGAAAAATGGTAAAATTTCTTTTACAGAAAGGATGTTTTGAAAAAAAAATACTCTTTTTTAAATTAATGTATTCAGTTCTGTATCTTCCTTACGAATAGTTATGTCCAATTAGTACGTTACTTGTGCTTTGCGTTTTCAATTAAACATATAAACAACTTCTATACCAGCGCTTAGGAGTAAAATATTATGGCTCTATGGTCTAACTGGAGATGCTATCAAATTTGAAATTAATTTATGAGAGATAAAATATTTTATTTCACAGTGCCTAAAATTACTCCCAACATCGTTTAAATTTTCAACTTAATACTCAATTTGAAGCGTTACAAATGTTTCACTAAAATTAATATCTGGCCAACGATGTTTTTGAAAAGCAATTCATTTTAAGTCCAACTGGCATTATATCAAAACATAACAACCAATAACGAGAGCATTCGATTCAAATTCAAGCCGTAAGAGTTTTATGGAACAGCCATCAAATGTTGAAAAATTTAGCACAACAACAGGATAAAGGACGGACGACAAGATGGAATACTAAGCAACTTAAATGGTAATAAAAAAAAATACTGCAAAGTATAAAGGAAGTTTTTCTTTTTCTTTCAACGTTCCAATGCAGGATCTCATAGAGGACATGCCACTACCACAAACAATATGAAACTCAACATTGTAACAGTATTCACGACTTCACTCTACGTTGGTGGTGATGAAGACGAATTGTAATAATAATAATAATAATAATAATAATAATAAAAATAAGAGATGTGGCACTCTCCATGGCTAAGCTGCAAACACAAGAAAGTGCTCTGTGAAATAGGGGTACTCGTGTATACAAAATTATCATGAAAATTTCCAACATTCATACTCACTCTCATATTAGGAACGACACGCTAAAACCAATTCATTGTAGCCAACAGGAACAACAACAACAACAACAACTACATCAACCATAACAACGAAATTGTAAACGAAGACTCAGAAGTCCCTGCTTCTTATATTTTTTTCCTACGTTTAATTTTTTTCCCTTTTCCTTCATTCTGTTGTAATGTTTTTCGACAGCTTGAAAGTAGAACTTGTATAAAATGTTGGCAAGTAGCAGGGAACTTTTTTCCCATTATTTTTCTGTTTGTCTTTGTTGTTCATATGATGGGGGTTTCTCTAGACAGTTGGGGCAACATAAGAAAAAGTAACGAAAATTGCAGAAAAAGGATTCTAAATGTAATAGAATGTCTGCTGAAATGTTGGCATAACTGTATGTGTTGTATATGTGTGTTTGTGTGTGTGTTTGTGTGTGCGTGTTTTCAGAGTTCAAGCTTGACTGAATAAATGCTTCTTGCCTGGTTAGATGACGGCTGTAAGGATTTGTGCCTTTGCTAGAATTTAAACAAAAAGCACCAGCATCATCAGTGTTCCAAAAAAAGGCCCTCTTGTGTCGCGAACTTCAAAAAACATTTCATAATAAAATTATTTTTTGGCGTTAAATAAATAGAAAATATTAAGATAATTTTTTTCAAAAAGTTCTTTTTTAATAGATATTTTTTTTCAAAAGGTACTTTTTCAAACGGTGTATTCTCAAAAACATATTTTTTCAAAAGTATTGCTTCAAAATAAATCTTTTCAAAAGTACTTTTTCCAAAAGGTACTTTTTCAAAGAGAACTTAGCTTAAAGTCCTTTTTTCATAAAACACTGTTTCAAAAAGTACTTTTTTATTAGGTATTTTTCAAACAGTGCGTTCTCAAAAACATATATTTTCAGAAGTACTTTTTCAAAATATATATTTTTTAAAAGTACTTTTACAAAGTACTTTTTTTCAAAAAGAACTTTTTAATAGCCATCTTTTTCATTAAGTATATTTTCAAGCTTTATTTTTCCACATGTATTTTTCCACAGCTCCTTTTTCCAAAGTACTTTTTGAGAAGGTAATTTCTTCAAAAGGTACTTTTTCAAGAGGTACTATGGTCAAAAGATCTTTTTTTAAAAAGTTCTTTTTTTAAAAGGTAGTTTTTTGAAAAAGTACTTTTTTTAAAAAGAAATTTTTTCAAAAAGAATTTTTTTCATAAGGTACTTTTTGAAGCTGTATTTTTCAAAATGTATTTTTTACGGTTTCTTTTTTCGAAGGCACTTCTTTCAAAGGGTAACTTTTTCAAAAGGTACTTTTTCAAAATGTTTTTTCTTTAAAGTACTTTTTTCAAAAGTATTTTTTTTAACAAATACTTTTTTCTAAAGGCACTTTATTTTTAAAAAGATACTTTTTTCAAAAGGAACTTTTTTAAAAAGATACTTTTTTCCAGAGGTAGTTTTTTCAAACGGTAATTTTTTCAAATGTTACTTTTTTCAAAATTTACTTTTTTTCGAAGGGTACTTTTTTAAAATGGTACTTTTTTCAAAAGGTACTTTTCTGAAATGGTACTATGTATTTTGAAAAAAAAAATTCAGTACTCTTTCAAAACATACTTATTTCAAAAGCTTAGTTATCAAAAAGTACTTTTTTAAAATTTATATCTTTTAAAAAGTACTTGTTTTCAAAAAGTTATTTCTTTTAAAAAGTACTTTTTGTAAAAAAACGTTAAAAATGTACTTTTCTTCAAGAGGTATTTTTTCTAAAAGGTGCTTTTACTAAATGGTGCTTTTTCAGAATTTTTTATATATCCAAAATATATTTTTCGAAAAGAATCTCTTAAAAGCCACTTTATATAGGAGAGACTTTAGTATTATTAAAATCCTCTTATGGGATAGTTGGTCCTTTTAAGTTCTTTTAGTATCTACAATTTAGTGTGGGATTTGTACATACATATGTATATAAACGTCTGATTGTAAAAACGGTCTGGTTTATTATTTTGTTTTATTTATTTTTTCTGTGCTCTTCCTTCTCTCGTTAAGAGTTTCTAACGAAATTTTTGTATTCCCTTCCAACCATTGCTGATATTATAGAAGCTTCTATTATTATCCTTGGGTACTGCTGCTTGCTGTAGCAACAATAAACTGAAATACAATTTTTACTTGTTCCTTAAATTTTTATAATTTATTTTTTCTTTTTTCGGTTTCTCGTACATTTTTGGCAACATGAAGTATCGCAAAAGGATGCTTAAACCAAAGTTACCTTTTTCCGTTGCGCAAATTGTTATCTTATGCAAAAAACAACGAGAAAAATTCTCAAAAATAGAATAAAATTTAGCAGCAAGCTAAAATTTGAAGCATTGCGAGGAAAATGTTAGTGGCAGTTATGGAAGTGGGTGCAGAACAAAAAGGAAATGATGGCTGTAGCAGTTTCTTGGGTTAGTTAGTTGCCAACAAACCAAACCCCCCGTCCAAAAGCACCCATGTTACTCTCATTGGAAACTGGCATTGCCTTCATTTTTAGATTTACTTGCCTTAATACCTTTTTTTTTTTTTTGTTCTACTTCTGTACCCAAATGAAAGTTGTTCCCACCTTCCCTCCTCCTCTGACCATAAGTTGTTATATGATATGGAATCCAAAAAGATTTGTTGAAAAAAAAAGGAAAGCATTTTATTTTGGTATTTTTGATGTTTCCTTTATCGAGCCTGTCTTAGTTTTTTTTTGTTGTTTCCCCGTATCACATTATGTCCATTCATTTTACACATAAATACAAAAAAAAAAATCGCGCTGTTTAAGAAAAAAGTTTTCTTGTTTGAGTTTTTATTTTAGCTTTTTATTCTCCAATATTTGTAATAATTTTCCAGGGCGCCACAAAGTTAGAGATATGTTACTTTTCTTTTTTTTTCAATAATTCTTTGTATCGCTACAAGAATGAGTAATGGATCACTAAACTAAATTCTAACACCCCAATATCCATTACTAAAAGATAAGAACTCCTCTTCCTTTCCAGCTGTTGTAGCAAAGTTGAATTCTTACATTTTCCATAGAAGAAGCTAAATTATGTCTACGAATATTTGCTGTATTGCATAAAAAATTGCCTACACCATTTGATATCAGAATCTAATTCAACTGTATTGCAGAAACTTAGGAAATAGAAATAATTTTTTTTTTATTAAACATTATATTTATTCCTTTTAACTCCTACAAGGAGCATAGGGCCGTAAACATTGCGTAGAGAAAATTTTTTAAATATTTATGTACGCGCGGAAAGATTTTTATAAACATTTTTATAAATATTGAAATTTCGTGAAAACATTTTTCGTCTAAAATTTTCTATAAAATATTTGCGAGGATCTTTTTGGATTAAAAAACTCAAAAACAAAATTTTTCGATAACAAAATTATTTGGACGAAAATTTTTCGGTTATAAAAGTTATTCGATAAGCAATTTTTCATATAGAAAATTTTGATATAATATTTGCGTATGGAAAAGTTTTCTCTAAAGCTTAAAAAATGTTTTCGGTAACAAAATGTTCATATTGGAAAAATCTCTCGAAATTTTGATATATTCTCTTTTGTAGCAAAAAAAAAAAAAACAAACTCGTATTCGTTCAGAAAATCTATCAATAGCAATTTTATATTAAAAAAAATCGAAAAACAATTTTTGCTAACGAACTTTTTCGATAATAAAGTTTTTGTAAAAAAAAACTTCGATAGTTAAATTTTTGTATAAAAAATTTTTCGATAATAAAATTCTTGTATAAAAACTTTTTCGATAACAAAATTCTCGTATAGAAAATTTTTCAATAATAAAATATTTGTATAGAAAATTTTTCGAGCATAAAATTTTTGTATAGAAAATTTTTCGATTATAAAATGTTTGTATAGAAAATTTTTCGATCATAAAATTTTTGTATAGAAAATTTGTCGATCATAAAATTTTTGTATAGAAAATTTTTCCATCGTAAAATGTTTGTATAGAAAATTTTTCGATAATATAATTTTTGTTGAGAAAATTTTTCGATCATAAAATTTTCGTATAGAAAATGTTTCGATAATAAAATTTTTGTATAGAAAATTTTTCGATAATATAATTTTTGTTGAGAAAATTTTTCGATCATAAAATTTTCGTATAGAAAATGTTTCGATAATAAAATTTTTGTATAGAAAATTTTTCGATAATAAAATGTTTGCAAGAAAATTATTCGATAATAAAATTTTTCGATATGTAATAAAATTTTCATATAAATTTTCGCTTAGAAAACTTTTCGATAATAACTTTTCGATAACAAAATTTTTGTACAGAAAATTTTTCGATAATAGCATTTTTGTATAGAAAATTTTTTAATAATAAAATCTTTATATAGAAAAGTTTTTGATAATAAAATTTTCTTACAGAAAATTTTTCGATAATGATATTTTCGTATAGAAAATGTTATGATAATAAAATTTTTGTATAGAAAATTTTCGATAATAAAATTTTCGTACAGAAAATTTTTCGATAATAAAATTTTCGAATCCGAAAAGATTCCTATGCAAATTTTTCTTTATCAAAATTTTTTGATATAAAATATGTTTGTTTAAATTCATTTAAATTACGATATCAAAATTTTTGTACAGAAAATTTTTCGATAACATTTTTGTATAATAAAATTTTCGAACAGAAAAATTTTCGATAATAAAATTTTCGTATAGAAAATTTTTCAAGAATAAAATTTTCGAATAGAGAAAGATCCCAATGCAAATTTTTCTTTATCAAAATTTTTTGATATAAAATATGTTTGTTTAAATTCATTTAAATTACGAAATTGCAATGGAATAAAATAAAATTTTAGCCGATGGCCTTAGCAGCCAGTGCTATCAATGTATATATTAGTGTTATATTTTATATAATTTTAATATCAAGTAAAGTAAGTATAAGTATAAGTAAATAAATAAATAAAATAAAATTTGTATATAAAAATATGCCAAAGAATATTTTTCAAATTGAAAATTTTTTGGTAAAAAAATTTAAAGAAAATTTTTCATTATCTTTTTACAAACAAAGGAATCATTCATTCTATTTATAATATCTTTGTTTTTTGGAATTAGTGTCTTTTTGTTTTTGTTCAGTCAGGTTTCTGTAATGTTTTTTTCTTTCTGTCTTATATTTTGTTCTTAAATAAAACTTTCTTGGCCGTATGTGGGCAACTTTTGGTTTACTTTATTCACCAATAACTCTATACATACATACTCGTATGTATGTACAATGTTCACATTTTTTTTATTCGTGCCCAGCTCTTGTCTTGGTCTTTGAATATCCAAGGATTTCTGTTTTTCCTCACGTTACTCTTTAATTTCTTTATATTGGCTCTTCTTTTTGGTTTTGGTAGTCAATGCAAGCCAATTTCAAGTCCAGCAAAAAGTGAGTATGAAAACGGTAGTTTGAATGTGTGCGTACGTAGAAGTGTGTGTGTGTGTGTGTGTGTGTGCATATTAGTTAGATTTGGCCAAAAACGAAGATGAATTACTTTTTCTTGTTGGCTGGACTTTGGCCATCAATTCGTCTTGTTTTTTTTTTTGTTTTGCTTTTTGTCCTTTTTATTTATTTTTATTTTTATATAAATTATAACAAACATTTTATGTAACGTAACAACAGCATATTTCGATCACCCCCCTCTTTTATATGTTACATAGAGGTCTAACCGAAAAGAAAATCCATTTTCCTTAAGAAAGTTTGTGTCTAACTGACAGTCGTGTCGGCGTTGTGGTTGGCATGGGTACATTGGAATTGAAGGAGGTCGTTGGTAGTAATTCATGAGTAAAAATACTTTCTTATGAAGTAGTCATCAAGGCATACACTCTCACATGTTCGCTCAGACATACATGCACACATACAAACACACATTACTGTTCCTGCATGTTTGTAAGAAATTAGATTTTATTGAACAAGACAAGTCATTTGGGAGGAGGAGAGTCCTTAACGTGAATGAGAAATATATTTTGTGTGTGTTATTGGCTTGAGGTGGTGAATATCTTTAATAATTATTAGGGGTTTTCAATTTTGCAGGAAAAAAGTAATAAATATGGAAACTTAATGAAGAGACGACTTTAAATGCTTAATGGATATTGCTGTTATAAAAAGAATTAATGAAAATGCTTTAATGCCGAAAACTATTTTGCAGAATACAATGTAACATAGAAAATACTTATTTTAATATTTTGTTTTTATTTAGCGCTATTTAAAATTAATGCGAATTTAAAAAATAAAAGTAATCTAACAACTGAAATTTATTTGCTGGTGGTTAAGCATTTTCTATATGCATTTAATTGCTGCTTTAACAAATCGTCAGTAGACTTCAACCACACATTTTGAGCATTCAGAATTTAATAATTTTAAATAATGCATTCTTGTAATCGTATAACTGCATTTTTTTTGTAATAAGTACCCTATACTTTTTGAACTTCTCAAACAAAAATAATGGGTTACTCAGTAAAATTGTAAGTATTTACGACTGGGGAGTGCATACACTTTTTTGCAATCAACAACAAACAACAAAGTGTTTTGCTAGTAGGAATTTGCTGATTTTACTCCAATTTTTTAAAACCGAGGGAGTAGATTCTGTGTGTGTGTGCGCAAATAATAAATCGATCCTATTCGGTAAGTTTTGACAATATTCGAAAATACAAATTTCATAAAATTATTTTTTCACAAAAATGTTAAACTACTAAGCCGATTTTAATTCAAAATCTTATCAGATCTTAATTGCAAAGATGCACGTCCGTTGCTATATAAATAAAAAAATATTCGCATAAAAATTTTTCGATAAAGTAAAATTTTCGTACAGGAAATTTTGCGATAGTAAAATTTTGGCATTGAAGTGTTTTCGATAATAAAGTTTTTGTATAGAAAGTTTTTCTATAACAAAATTTTCGTATAGAAAGTTTTTCCATAATAAAATTTTCGCATACAAAATTTTTCGATAATAAAATTTTTGTATAAAACAGTGTTCGACAATAAAATTTTCGTATAGAAAATTTTTCTATATAAAATTATCGTATAAACAATTTTTCGACAATAAAATTTTCGCATAAAAAATTTTTCGATAATAAAATTTTTATATAAAACAGTGTTCGACAATAAAATTTTCGTATAGAAAATTTTTCTATATAAGATTATCGTATAAACAATTTTTCGACAATAAAATTTTCGTATAGAAAATTTTTCTATATAAAATTATCGTATAAGCAATTTTTCGATAAAAAAATTTTCGGTTAGAATAATTGTCGATAGTCAAAATTTTCGTATAAAAATTTTTCGAAAATAAAATTTCATATCAAAAATTTTCCGATAATAAAATTTTTGTATCATAAAATTTTCGTATCCAAGATTATTCGAAAAATGTTTGATAAAAATTTTCGTTTACAAAAATTTTCGATAGTAAAATTCTCGTATACGAAATGTTTTGCTAATAAAATTTTCATATAAAAAATATTTCGATAATAAAATTTTTGTATAGAAAAGGTTGGGATAACAAAATTTTCGTATAGAAAATATTTCGATAATAAAAGATTCGTGTAGAAAATTTTTTGATAATAAAATTTTTATATATTCGATATAATATTATTAGTACATATAAAAAATTTTTCGATAATAAAATTTTCGTTTAGAACAATTTTCGATAATAAAATTTTCGTATAGAAAATGTTCAGATAATAAAATTTTCGCTTAAAAAATTTTCGATAGTAAAATTTTCGTATAGAAAATTACTCGAAAATTTTTTGATAATAAAATTTTTCATATAAAAAATGTTTTGATAGTAAAATTTTTGTATAAAACATTTTTCGATAATAAAATTTCCGTATAAAAAATTTTTCTTTATAAAATTATCGTATTAGAAATTTTTGATAATAAAATTTTCGTTTAGAACAATTTTCGATAATAAAATTTTTCGATAATAAAATTTTTCGGTAATAAAATTTTTCGTTAATAAAATTATCGTATCAAAAATTTTTCGATAATAAAATTTTCGTATCAAAAATTGTTCCATAATAAAATTTTCGTATAGAAAATTTTTTGATAATAAAATTTTCGTCTAGAATATTTTTCGATGATAAAATTTTCGTAGAGAAAATTTTTCGAATTTCTGGATAATATTTTTTTTCGATTTAAATTTTAAAAATAAAAGAAACCGCAACTTTTTCTTTGTGTGTTCAATTGTGTATTCAAATCCCATTAAAGTCTTAAAGTTTTCTTAAAACCCATTTCTAACATACACACACACACATATAAGGAAAGCCTTACCCAAGAAAAGAAATATCTTCCTTGAGAAGTGACATCTTATAACTTTACCAGTAAAAATATCAATTCATTTTAAATGCTCGTCTTAATATCACTGCAAATGTATGCATGTCTGTTTGGGTAAAGTGAGTCGAAACGAATAAATGTGTGAGTGAGTTTTGTAGCTGAAGCAAAAAAAAAAATAAAACAAAATAATAAAGAAAGAACCCCTTTTAAAAATGCTAAAATTCAACTTCAATTAAATTCAAACCTTTTTGCTGCTCCCCACCACACCAATTTCTATAAAACGTTCAAATGAAAAGAAACTGAAAGAAATAGAATCTAAAATAACTTGCCTACTTAATGGGCGGGGGCGGGGGTGGCGAGTAGAAAACACGCAAAAGAAATAAAATCCAACGGAGAAGTTTGGCAAGAGACACACTCTTAACTTGGGAACAAATCAAACTAAATAAAATGAAATAAAAACAAGCGAGAACCACATACCATTAAAATCAAAAAGAAAGAAAAAAAAGATAAATAAAAAAGGGTACAACTCAAACAAATGGAGGACATATAAAAATGCGACGACACCTTAACGAACAAACAAGGCAGGCAGGCAGGCAGACAGGAGTGAAATTCGTGTGTAAGCAAGTGTGAGTGCAAAACCGTTTCTTTTACATCAAATGTGACGCCAGCCAAAAAAAAAGTAAAAATTAATGAAAAGGAGCACAAAGCACTGATGCCCCCTTCCACAAGAAAAAAAAAAAATAACATACAAAAAGGGATATCTTCCCTTTTTTGTTATCCCTTAGCAAATAAAAAAAAAATATATACATATAAATGGGAAGATAACAACTGCTAAAAACTTTTAGTATGAGAAATTTTATTAAAACGTTTGTGAGTGTGTAAATGCTTGTTCCATTCTAGTGACCCTCTTCAACAGAAATGTCTTCTTAGCTTAGCCCAAGTGAATGACTTTAAAAGCAAATGATGACTTTTAATAGTGGTCGGGTTGATTGCAGTCCCCCCCTCTCACTCTCTGTGTGTATGCACATAAGCCTTGTGGGTGGGGAGACTAAATTTTTATGATTGCACTGGAGCACAAGCTCGTTTTAAGCTTTTTTTTTTTTGTTTTTTGCTATTTTCATTTCAAATACATACCAATTTCAAATGAAAAGCAAACCATCATCATCGCCATCAACAAGAACAACTACGAGTACAACTCTGGCATCAGCACAAGAAAAAGAATCGTAGACGAAATAAAAAAAACGGGAACATTTCTTGTCATTTGTTGCCAACTAAAACACAAGCATATCCAGCTGAGGAATACTATGGGACCGTACCAAACAAGTAAAGCCAAACCTAAATTGTATGAAACCCAAGTACGAAGAAATAAATGAGAAAAGGAATAATACACAAATAAAAAACTCGTGAACATTTCAAAACAAAAAAAAAAAAAAGTTGGAAAAAAACTTTTAAAAGGACAAGCAGTCGTATAAAAGGCGTCGTTAGTCAGAGCCCTTTTTTCATACTCTTAAGCACATGCATGTGGTGGGCAATATAAATTTGGCGAACAGTTGGTAACATTAAATAATTAAAATTTGTTTAATTATAAATTAAATTTTGCACAAAAGAAATATCAAAAGAAAGCAAAAATTTTTTATAACACAGAAACAAATATTCCAAAAACATGCACAGTGGCGTAAAATAAAAAAAAAGTGATAAGAACTAGTCTACCGTTGTCGATGAAGAAGAAGAAGTGCTAAACTTTTGAGGCATTATAATTGGAGGCACCCTGTTGTTGTTGTGTTAACGATTTTTTTAGTTTTAGAGATTTTTTTAGTTTTGGCGTTTTTTTTCGTTTTGCCGATTTTTTTTTTTTTTTTTTGGTTGTTAGCAATTTTTTAGTTTAATGTTTTTACCCGGTAAACTTTTTTTTCGGTTTTCTGCGACTTTTAGGTTTGTCGCTTCTTTCGTTTTTTTTTGGAATTCTTTAAGGTTTTTGACGTTTTTTTTAGTGTTGACATTCTTTTCCGTTTTGGTTTATGGCGATTTTTTTTAGTTTTGGCGCTTTTTCTTAGTTTTCGTGTTTTTTTTTATTTTTCAGATTTCGTTCGGTTTTTGGCGTTTTTGTTTTGTTTGTGGCGAATTTTTCGATTTATGGCAATTTTTCGGGCTTTGGGCACTTTTTTAATTTTGGATTTTTTTTAGTTTAGCGTTTTTACCCGCTAACCTTTTAAGATTGCAAAACAATTAATTGAATAAAGTGAAACTTTGACTAGCAAACTATAGCCTATATAATTGAATATCTTACCTGATGAAGATTTTTTTTAATTTTAAGTATCCGGTAAACTTTTTTATCGGTTTTTGGCGATTCTCTTAAGTTTTAGCGCTATTTTTAAGTTTTCGCGTTTTTTTTTTGTTTATAGCGATTTTTATCGGTTTTTGGCGATTTTTTTAATATTGGGATTTTTTTGTTTAGCTTTCTTACGCGGTGAACTTTTTTAGATTTTCAGCGATTTTTTAGTTTTGGCACTATTTTTGTTTTGGGGACCTCGGTTTTTGGAGTTTTTTTTCTGACGTTCTTTCTTCGGTTTTGGCGATTTTTTTGGGTTTTGGCGATTTATTTTAGTTTTAGCGATTTCATTACTTCTTGTGCTTTTTTTTTTATTTTGGTGTTTTTTTATTTGTTTTCGGGATTCCCTTCGGTTTTTGGCTTTTATTAGTTTTTACGTTCTTTTGCAATTTTTCGGTTTTTGGCGATTTTTTCGGCTTTTGGCGCTTTTTCGTTTTCGACGTTTTTTTTTTGTTTTTGGGGACTTATTTTAGTTTTAGCGATTTTTTTTAGCTCTGGCGATTTTTTTCGTTTTGGGGATTTTTTCGGGTTTTGGTAATTTTTTCGTTTTGGCGATTTTATTAATTTTGGGATTTTTTTAGTTTAATGTTTTTACCCGGTAAATGTTTTTTCGGCTTCTGGAGTTTTTTTTATTTTAACGATTTTTTTGAGTTTGAGCGTTTATTTAGTTTTAACGTTGTTTTTCGTTTTTGACGATTTTTTCGGTTATTGGAGATTTTTAGCTTGTTGCGATTTTTCGGTTTTTGGCGACTTTTTCGGTTTTGGCGATTTTTTAGTTTGCTAATTTTTAGTTTTATCGCATCTTACGGTTTCCAAGAAGATTCAGCAATTGTTCAAAATTTCATAGAAAGAAAACAATAGGGTGCTTTTCAGCTTTTGATGTTCGGAACCCTGAAAAAAAGAACAAATAACCTAAGTAAAGTGCAATAAAAAATTTTAAATAATACAACTTTCTTATAGCCTCTACAGAATGTTATGAAAACTAAAATATCTTATTTAAAGGGCATTCAAAATTCGCTGATTATCACAAATTCATTAGGATCCTTTTTCTTGACATGTCCCACAAACAGACCGACTGTCTTTCACCTCAACCTCCTTCTACAGCAAGCACAAAGAGCGAGACTCCCTTTGGTAACTACAATGGCCAAAACTTTACCCAGTACAACAACATAAACCAAGTGAAAAAAAAATGAATTGGAATAGAAATAAAGGGAACATAATAAAAACGGAAAGCTTAACAGTGAGTGTGTGTGATTGTGTGTGTGATGGTGTGTGTTTTTGTGTAATGATGTATAGAATTTGTTTCTGAGTTGTGGGTGGAGGTGGGTGCCACCACCACCATGGAATGGTTTTGTGCGGGTTGTTGAAAGTGTGTAAAAGCGAGAGCAAAAGTTTGTGTGTGTTTGAATGTGTGAGTGCGTGCGTATGTTGAATGCATGATGTGCCTAAACATTACCCCCATGTTGTTGTTTTTCTTGCTTAAGGCTGGTAGCAGGACCGAATGCCAAAAGGGATTCGCGTTTTGGGTTACTATTTCTCGGCGTGTGTTGGAGTGCTTGTGTGTGCGTGTGTGTGTGTGTGTGTTAGATATAGTACATATTTTCATTTATTTCTTTCTTTTTCAGTTTTTTTTAGCCTTTTTCAAAGCCTTGCGTGTAAAAATATAAAAGTATTTGAACATCTAACGTTTCTTGGGGTATTCTCGTGCTTACGTTTGTAAACACACACACACACATATTCGCACTCATTTAACAACTCTTGTTCATATGGGAGAAGTTTCGGTATGTGTGGGTATATTTGTCTTTGGGTACATTGTTATTTTATGTTCCATAACTATTAAGGCAGCAGGAAAAAGCCTTTAAAAAAGCAAAAAGAAAACATTATTTTAACATGTTATTTCAAAACTTTTACCTCTTGGCATTAATCTTCAAGCTAACTTAGATAGGTTTATACATAAAAAAAGAAAATCTTTAAGTAATGACTGACTATTTGAATTTCCATTAAAATTTCTAAAGTACATTCCAGCTTAACCTCGTAAGTGGCCTTTATTTGTAAAAGCATTCCTTCTCATAGTTTTGCCACCACGCTTTGGTAACAGCACGAAGGGTTCTTGCTGATAACTCTGGTGCTTAAATACGTTGTATTTTTTTTTTTTTAATTTTTCTATATTTTTTTTCATTCTGATAAGACATACAATGGACACATCAAATTGTGGCTTTATAGTTTGTACTCTGTTTTCTTGTTAGAAATTCAGTTGAATTTTATATACATACGACTATTTTTTTTTTCTAATAAAAATTGTGAGGATAATGTATGCATTTAAGGCGCTAAGGGAGGGCATGGGTTTGGCGAATGGTGGCATTAAAAAAGATATAAAAAAAGACTTTACTGTAACCATTACATGTTCATATACATCTATTTCTTTGTAATAATACAAATCATACAAACGAGAAAGTACAACATGTCTCCACGTATGTATGTCATCGTTGCATGGGTGTGTTAACTATTATTTTTGACTATTAAATGGGTTCGTTAAGTTTTTGGCGCTGTATTTCTCCACTTATAATATTAATTTCAGTGCTTTTAATGGCATTACTTCAAAAGATGGAACATTTTATACAGGATATTTTGAAAGAAAAATTTCTTAAGCATCTATAGGCTTTTAATTTAAGTAAAGAATTAAAGTAGAAAATACAAGGATGATAGAAAAAGTACTGCAACCGATAAGCTTTTTAAAAATCCGAAATTTCAGCATGAAAACCCAAAATATTTCTTAAAGAAAGTCTCGAAAATTTTTTTATCAACTACTTTCTATACAGAAAATTTGTTATAACAAGAAATATCTATAAAAAACATTTATATAAATAAATTTATATAAAAAAATGTATATAAAAAAATTTTATGAGCAACAAATTTCTGTAAAAATCTTAATGAGCAACACATCTTTTATAGAAATTTTATATAGAATTTTTTGAGCAATATATTTCTATTAATAAATTGTTGAGCAACAAATGTCTATAAAAAATTTGTTGAGCAAGGGATTTATCAGAAAATTTTTGGAGCAAAATTTTTTAAGGAAAACCAGTTCTATAGAAAATTTGTTGAACAAGGAATTTCTATAGAAAACTCATTGAGCAAAAAAATTTCTAAAAAATTTGTTGAGCAACGATTTTTTATAGGAAATTTTTTGAGAAATGATTTTCTATTGGGAATTTGTTGAGCAACGATTTTCTATAAAAAAATTTTTGAGCAACGATTTTCTATAGAAAGTTTTTTGAGCAACTATTTTCTATAGAAAATTTGTTGAGCAGCGATTTTCTATAGAAAATTTGTTGAGCAATGATTTTCTATAGAAAATTTGTTGAGCAACGAATTTCTACAGAAAATTTGTAGAGCAACGAAGTGCTATAGAAAATTTGTTGGGCAACGAAGTGCTATAGAAAATTTGTTGAGCAACGAATTTCTATAGAAAATTTGTTGAGCAATGAATTTCTGTAGAAAATTTGTTGAGCAAGGAATTTTTAAAGAAAATTTATTGGGCCACGAATTTCTATAGAAAATTTCTTGAGCTATAGAAAATTTCTTGAGCAACGATTTTCTATAGAAAATTTGTTGAGCAACGATTTTCTACAGAAAATTTGTTGAGCAACGAAGTGCTATAGAAAATTTGTTGGGCAACGAAGTGCTATAGAAAATTTGTTGAGCAACGAATTTCTATAGAAAATTTGTCGAGAAACGAATTTCTCCAGAAAGTATGTTGAGCAGCGATTTTTTATAGAAAAATTTGTTGAGAAACGATTTTCTATTGGGAGTTTGTTGAGCAACGATTTTCTATAGAAAATTTGTTGAGCAACGAATTTCTATAGAAAATTTGATGAGCAACGAATTTCTATACAAAATTTGTTGAGCAACGAATTTCTATAGAAAATTTGTTGAGCAACGAATTTCTATAGAAAATTTGTTGAGCAACGAATTTCTATAGAAAATTTGTTGAGCAACGAATTTCTATAGAAAATTTGTTGAGCAACGAATTTCTATAGAAAATTTGTTGAGCAAAGAATTTCTATAGAAAATTTGTTGAGCAAAGAATTTCTATAGAAAATTTGTTGAGCAACGAATTTGTTTAGAAAATTTTTAAGGAAAATTAGTTGAGCCATACATTTCTATAGAAAATTTACCGAGCAAAAAGTTTCTAAAGAAATTTTATCAAGCCATAAATTTCTATAGAAAATTTTTTGAGCACCAAATTTTGTTTAAAATTTGTTTAGGAAAAAATTTATGTGCACAATTTTTTTTTCTTTAAAAGAATTTTTATGTAGTGAATTTTTATAGCTTATACATATATTAATCAATAAATACATATATTAAATTTTTTCTCGCCACATACAGAAGAATTGTTACCCCCTTTTTCCCAAAATTACATGATTTATAATGTCAGTCAGTTACCCAAAGCCAAAGCAGCAATAGCAAGAATATTCATTTATAAATATCACTCTCTTTGTCAACAACAATGTTGAAGACAAAACCCCAAGATGTGAAGAAAAAAATAAGCATAATGAAACTTCTAGCAAACAAAAAGTAGGCATTAACCGGGTTTAACTAATACACACAAGCCAGTAACAAAGAAATTTTCCAAACGAAAAAAAAATTAAGCCAAAAATTGGGAAAAGTTAAAGAATACTACGAATAAAATAAAACAGATACTTAACGAACGCACCCACACGTCTATTGCATGTTACCATAGCTGTCAATCAAATAGGAATCTAAGACATGAAACAAACTGACAGTAAGAATGAGCAGACTGTAGTAAACGAATACAAAAGCAGAAAAGAACACATACACACACATACACACACACGCTCTCACACAAATAATTTAGCCATCACTTAAATGGGGTACATTCCGTATAAAATTATGGGCATATTGTTTCTTTGTGTTTGTGAAAAGAAAGTGTAGCATACTTTTAGAGATATAAAGTTTTGGGTGCTGTTTGCTTGAATGATTGAATGACTGTTTCAACTGTTAGGGGAGGGGAAAGAGATACTGGTAGATAAAGAAAGGAAATGAATTAAACATACAAAGTCGCATATACATATATTTGATAAGTGCTTAGAATAATTATTTCCAACTGACCAAAGACGAAAAAATAATTAGGTGCCAAGCTGGCTACAGCATGTATTCTAAGGGAACTATGGAGTCTCAGTAAGTTGCTATGTTTACCGAAAGAATCCATGTGGCATTTCTGTAACTGGTGAAAAGTTTTCTTATCGAGAAAAATTAAATAATGAACTTCGGTAAAACGATTCATATAAAAACTGAAATATACATAAAAAAACAGATTAATATTTTTATCATACTGGTGCTGTATATGAGACAGTAATAAAAATGTTTAGGACTAAGAAAGTTCTTCATATTCTGCACAATACCACAAAGCATAACAACAGATATCATAATATATCTTTAGCTTATTAAAAAACACACGACCACAGAAACACCTAAACCAATGTACAATTATTCTACAGTGATGTTATACGCATAATGACGTGATCGAAAGCTAAATTTGACAGGCTGTTACGTGTGCCGAAAATTTCTGGATGTTGATATCATTCCTCTGAAAGTTTTATGTTAAGTATAAAAAGGTGGATATATTAGCTAAGCGCAGAGTACGAAAACAAACTAAACAAAATGTTTGATTTTGTTTTGTTTCGTTCTCTGATAGTGTTTTCACACTGACTTGGTTTTAATAAAAGTTGGTTTTAACGTTGAAACCAACTGTTAAAACCTGGTTTTACTATACAAATTGTTTTTGTTAAATCCAACTTAAAACAATTTCTGAATTGGTTTTAATTTGGTTTTATGAAATGCAACCCTGTTTTCGATGTGGTAAATTCAGTACTGCCAAGTTAAAATGACCGGCAGCAGCTGATAATGTTTATGCCAGTGAATAACTATAGATGTCGCTTGAAAGATTTTTAACTTAAAAATGGATTCAGCAGCAACAATAATCAAAAAATTATGGAAAAAAAGAGTTTTTTGAAAGGAAAACAACGAAAATATTTTCATTGACCTCTGGAAAGTGAAAATAGGCGATGTAATTGACATCGATGCGCTGATAAAAAAGTTTTATTTTGTGATTTATTTGTGCATATTTTATATTCAATAACTGGATTCTTCTTCACTTCGTATTACTAGTTCCATAATTTTAAAACATTTATTTACAAAATATAAAATAATTTATATTTTAGAGCGCTTTGTAAAGTTTCATATTTTTTCATACAAACAAAACAGTTGTTGTACAGTTTGTCAAATAAGTGTTATAAAAAGCAGAAAAAAAATACAACAACAAACACACGCATTTCTGCAGGAGATTTATTTTATTTTGACCAAAGTTATTAGACAGTCTGTGAGTTAAAACCTGAATTTAACGAACTTGCAGTGTGAATGCAAAATCAGCTGTTTATGGTTTTAACGTTAAAACCAGGTTTTAACTTGCAGTGTGAAAACACAATGAAGTGAGTGAAACAATAAAAAAACAAAAACAATGAGAACGATTGCTCAACTTGTTTTTGTATTGTTTTTGCACATGAGCACAAACCAGAGAACTCGGCCGATGGGCTGTAAGCCGGCTAACAGCCGTCGCCGGCCACAAACAAACAATACTTAGTCGTACGCTGCTAGGAAAGAAAATAATGGGAAATATATAATATAATTATATTACATTGTTATTTCACTCATGAAAAGTTGTATATAGGTTATGTTAGAAAGGTTGGTGCACCTCCACCACTCGGAGACCCAATTGTGTCCATTGTGATTCCTTTCTATTGCCCAAGTAATATTTACCACCCCCTCCCCAAATTTGTTGCCAGAAGTGACCGTATTATTCTTCATTGAGCCACCGAATTCCCATAATGAAGCCCCTGAAGCCCTCTAGGTTACACTACCCGATATCAGTAATGCTTTCATAAAAACGTCTGCTCACCCATATAAACTTATGACGTTGCAACTTTGGGTGGTGACAGATGATATGTTCAATGGTTTCTGGTTCCTCTTCATGCCCGCACATCCTACAAAAATCTGGAGTGGCAGTTTCCCAAATGCTGGTTCTTGCTCTGACCGAGTAGTGACCTGTCAACGCCCCTATCAAGATTCGCAACGCCTTCCTATTCATGTCCAGTAGCAGTTTGGATCTTCCTGAGTCAAGTTTTGGACAACATACTCCTCCATACTTCGCCATGAACTGTTGGTCCTGCTTTCTACCCAATTACTAAATTCCCTGTAGTAATGACTTATCGGTAATTTCACCAATCTGTCCGACATTTCCTCAGCTAATGCCGACCCTATTCTTGCCAGCTTATCGGCAATTTCGTTTCCCTCAACACTGCTGTGTGCAGGAACTCAACATAGTCTGACACTATATTTATCAATAAGCAAATTAAGGGCTTTGCAACAGTCACTAACAAGTTTGGATTTGACATTGTGTCCCTTCAAAGCTTTTAGCGCTGCCTTCAGCTACATTCCTGGCCACCAGCTCCGTGGCCCAAAAAATTTATTATATAACTAAGCAGCATAGCTCTAACCGGGTGTTCTAAAACACTTCTCTTCTTTTTTTCACGCCTTAAGTCAAAATGAATACAAATTAAAAAAAAATTATTTGTGCTTAAAGTCCACTGGTGTGTTGCTTAGCAGCAACGAAATGCAACTAGATGTATTAAGCGAACAACAAATATTTTTTTTTAATTCATAATTTTTCTTTATTTTCCTTGGTTTTGTAATTTATATTTTTTTAATATTTTATTTTCATTTAACGCGTGTCAAAATGAATTCAAATTTAAACAAAATAATTTGTTGTTGAGGTCAACTTAGCAGCAACGAAATGCAACTAGATGTTTTTTTAAAGAACAAACACAACCCGCAAAGCGATTAGCTTGTCTGCGGAAAACACTCAGGGTCTATGGTGGGAATCGAACCCACGACCTCTGGACTGAGAGGCTGGCATCGCTACCACTCAGCCACAGGGCACCCTATTACTAAACCAACAATAACAAAAATTTAACATTTTTATTTTTTCTTTATAAAATGTGTCAACCTTAGCTCCCAAGTATCTTATCATCATGAGTCGACTGTGTAAAGTAAGTTTAAATATACTGCTTTTTTTTAATTAAAAATAAAATCCAATAAAAAATTTCCCCAATTTTAGGAGGTCACAACCTTTAATTTGGCAACACTGATTGCAGGTTAACCTGGTGTTGCCAGCAAATCCCTTTGATATATTTTAAAGCGTTTAAAATAGTTGTAGAAATAAATTAAAGGAACTCAAACAGTTTGAAACAAATATGGACAACCCAGCAAATAATAAAGCATATTTATTAAGCGTTAGTCTAGCTCACACCCATTTAATTCTGTGGCGTTTCCGGCAACAGCAGCAACAAACAGCGAAGAAGGACAATATCAAAAGCTACAGCTACCCCCATCAACTTGCTGGAAACCACTCAAGCTTAAAGCAAAAGCGAACGCAGGTATTAAACTTTTTGTCTAAAAATTAAAACAAAAATAAAAAAAAAATTGACGAAAAGTAACATTAAGCATTAAGGATGGATGGGAAAGTAACCGCAAAGTAATGAAAATTTTTAACAGATACGAGCATAATATTTTTTAATAAAAGCGTATTCGTTGAAGCAAAAAATTATTTTATATAAAAACTTTTTTTTTAATAAATTACTCGTACTAACAAAGCTGATTTTTTGGACACACGTCCCTTCTAAGGCGTTAAAAAAGCGGCTACACTGCCCCCCAGTGGCATTTAGAAAAAAATATCAACCGTATCATTTACTTTACGAGCTGCATGAGCATTTATACGACACCACATACATCATCATATAACCCAGTCATAGCAACAGTATTACAAAATACAAGTCTACTAAAGGAATAAGGGCAGCAGTAGAAATTTATATTTAACTAAAAAAAAAAAACAAATAGAAAAGAAAAACAAGAAAGCTCCTTATTTTACAAATTAATGTACTCGTACTCACGTACAAAATTCCTGCCTCCTTATGAATCGAATGGGGTTTGTCAGGAGTAACAAACTCCAAAGCCAAAGTTGTATTTGTTGGTGCACAGACCTAAGCAACAACAACAGTAGCAGCAAAAAAAACAAACCCTTGAATGTTTAAAAACCAAGACATTTATTAGACAATGAAACGGGTCACACACACACACACACGCGCGCGCGCGCGAACACTCACACACAACAATATAATTTTCATAGCCAACAAGCACAACCTCTTAATCCTTTTTTTTTTCTAAAGCAGTGAGTGTGTTTCCTTGGGTTCATGGTAACTGTTTTACTTTCCTGCTTTCAAAAATATAAAATAAAAAATTAAAATTATGACGGCTTTGGTTTTTCATTTAATTTTTTAATAAGAGTGCACAAACTTAATCAAAAATAAATTTTTGTGCTGTTTTTTTTTATTTTTTTCCAACATTTCGTACAGCCAAAGGATTTATTTCACAAAAGTTTGCAGTTGCTTTGCATTTTAGCTTGTCTCTTTTATTTTTTAATACCCAAAAACAAAATTTTTCGACTGTTGGCATTGTACAAGCATCGTTTTTTTTTTATTTTTAAATAGAAATTTGCATTTTTCTCTTCTTGTTTTTTTTTTTTTTTTGCCTTTTCTGTCCCAAAAAAGGGTTAAACTTTTCTGTTTGTTTGGAGAAAGAAAAAATTAGTTAAAGTTAAATACAGTATGAGTGAGTGTTTAAAATGAGCACATGAACTGTCCGGTTGGAAGGTGTGTGTGCGTAACTGTGTTTGTGTGCATTTGGAATAAGCAGGGCATTTCTCTAAATGTCCTTTTTCCAAATGTCCTTATCAATGTGTCTGCTGCTGGTGTTTGTAAATGTTTGCCTGAAAGGGGTGTTGCTAAGCTAAGACTGACATAATTAAGGGTACCTTTTATTTTTATGAAAAAAACAATTTTTTTTTAAGAAAACTTTTACAAAATATTTAAGTCCTTTTTTGCTTTGCCTGGCTTATAGCAGGACTTAGTTTTTGGTAATGGCGCAGAAGGTTGGGGTAAAATTAAAAAGTTTTAAATTAATTTTGAAAAAAAAGTAATTTTTATTTGTTTCGACTATTTTTAGAGGAAAAATAATAAAAGACTTTAATTAAAAGATTTTAAGATTCAAGATTTTCTTTGCAGGAAAATAAATATTTTTAGATGCAAGCAAGCATTATATACATTTTTATTTTTACAGTCGTATAGTTTTTATTCCTTGATTTCTAATTTTGCACTGGTCCTTCGAGCCAAATTTTGCTTTCGATGTTGCAAGAAAACTTCAACCCCCTATTCTACAACATGGTCTGTCTACTTGAGTCGAAAATTTATATGGAAAACATTAATTTTTTTCTAGACGAGTCGCTTCCTTATAGACTTATAGAAACTGCACATAAGTTCCAAGAACTAAACAGTAAAAACAACATGAATGCTGATAAATATATATATTTTCTATTCTGCTGTCTTTTTTTCTACCAATTAAAATGATTAGGGGCTAAAATTCGCTAATATCGATTAAATAAATTATGGTCCTTCGAAGCCAGTTCGAGTTACCATAACGCAAGGCAGTTAGGTATAATGCTTTAAAACTCCAAACACACATACACTGATATTTGTATTTGAGTTAAACAACTTTGAAAGCTCTTAAATTTGTTCTTGTTTCTTTGCAAAGTAAGAGCAAGCATTGGTGTCTGCTGTGTTGTTGTTGTGGATGTTGTACTCTCGTCGGTGTGAAAGCACAAAAAGCTCTTTATAAAAGTTTGCACACTGTGCATATGGCTTGGATGTAGCTGCTTTAAAATTTAGCAAATAAATGCTGTACTCTGCTTCCTTATAATTAAAGCCAGCACACAAACTCAACTACAACAGTAAGTGCAAGTAATACATAGTCCTTCGAACCCACTTGCTAGGTTGCAGCATTGCAATGAAGTGTTAATATCTATCAGCATTAATGGCAATGTCTATGCTATTATAAATAGTATAAATGTAAGGCGAGCACTGTATACAAAAAAATAAATAAATAAATGGAAAACAGTTTAACTCTCAGGCCATCCATCCCTGGAACTCAAGCTCTGCAAAATCCGTAGATTTTTCAAGTAATTAAAAACATTAAAAACTTTCTACAAAGATATTGTTCGAACAATTTAACCGATTTATATATATCAAATTTGTGGTATAAGGCGTCAAAAAGTGAATTAATCCCGAAAATCAATTTGACAAGAAATTTTGGAGTTATTACAATTATACGCTTTTTTTTGAAATATCTTTCCCCAAAGATGTCTCAGGATTTTAATAAAATTTGCAGTAGTCGACTCTAATTTTTGGATTATAAGAACTGCTGAAATTTTGTACTCGATCGGTTTAATAGTTTAAAATTTATTTAAAAAAAAAAACAAACAATTTTTCTAAAACATTTTTTCGAAAATGTCTCATACTTGAGACATTTTTAGATTTAATTGAACTGTAATGAATTTTAATCAGAAATAATTTCTTAATCAGGCTTAAGTTCAGTAATTTCAATTCTTATTGAATGAAACATTTTTATTAATTAATGCGAGTTTCTAATTTTTCTTCTCTTTTTTAGAAACTCACATCAATTAACTAATAAAAATATTTCATTTAATAAGAATTGAAATTACTGAACTTAAGCCTGATTAAAAAATTGTTTCTGATTAAAACTCTCAAAATATAACATTATAACACGAAATCTAAGTGCCTGTTTCACGTTATCGAAAGAAAACCTTTGATTTATAATTCATATTGAAAACAAAAACCAATTTTCATATTTTATTTTTCGATAAAAATTTTCAGGCGAAAGTTTTCTTTCGATATCGTGAAACAGGTTATAAGTGAGATCAATGTCTTTAGAATGTCGTAATTTTGGTGCCAATCGGTTGAGCCATGCTTAAGTTATGTACGACTAAACTACACACTCAAACACACACACACACACACACGTAAAAATAGTCGGAATAGACTCCTTTGACTTCAAAACGTGGCTCGATGTTCGAAAATCAGTGTAAAATGAGTAACTTCCTATTTTTGAATAGTGGAAAGCTAAGAAATAAAAAGACATCTCGGAGTTACATAATACAATACGTATAGCAATTCTGTTTCCTAAGCACTGGTTTAGTAACGCTAAATGCGTTCACTATTCTACACAATCGTGCGCCTTTTGAGAAAATACAACCCTAGTATGATGGAGCTTATGAATATTTTGCAAAGGACAATAAAAATTCATCAGATCAGAGTTGTACTTTTTTCGTAAGTCATGCGATTGTGTAGGATAGTGAGTCGTGGCCTTAAGCAGAAACAAAAAGTATTCAAACTTTACTTTATAACTATTAATTTTGCCAAAGCAACCTAGAAAAAGAAAACAAACAGAGAGTACTGTTATGGTCCTTCGAATCGAAAACTTACTTAAAGGATTTCCAAACCCAGTTTTAATGTATTTATAAATTCTTGTTTTTTTCGGTACGTTTTAAATTTTATAGTTAAATTAGTCCTGCATATTTAAAAATGCATGTGCTGTATCTAGAAGGATACACCCATACAAATACATTTACGTCAGCTTATATGCAGCAAAATACCCAACGAACATTTTAAAGGTTGTTTGAAAGGTTGACATACCAAAATGATCTGTTCTCGAAGGTTTCTTACAATTACCATATAAATATAATTCTGAGCAAATTTTTATATAGAAATACGCTAACACTGAATAAAAAAAAACAACTCATTCCTAAATCTTTTGCTACTAGTTCCACTATAGTGATTTTCTATTAAACTTAACATATGCATTGAGTTCCCGTGACAATGCAGCATAAGAAAAAAAATGGGCGTGGCCCCATCCAGTATTCTCTTTCAGTTACTTATAATGGGTGTTTTTTATTGAGGTATAGAACTTTAAGTTGGCATCACTTTTTTAACTGGCGGCCATTTTGTCAGCTGTCAAGTGATTAATATTTAGTTTGGTTTGCCATTTCATCATGAACAGGTTGACAAAAGAACAACGCTTGCAAATCGTGCAAATTTATTTCGAAAATAATGGTTCAGTTCGCGAAGTTTACCGCAAGCTCCGTCCATTTTATGGTCGACATAATCGTCCATCAGAGCAATTAATTCGGTTAACCATGGATCGTTTTCGCACTACGTTTACTCTATGTGATAATACGCATCCGCAGAGACGTCGAAAAGTGCGCACCGAAGAAACAATTGCCGCTGTAGAGCAAAGTGTTGAAGAGGACCCGAATGAATCGATTCGCCACCGTGCACAGCAATTGGAGCTTTGTCCATCAACTTTATGGAAGATTTTGAAGATTTTGAATGTGGATGAGTTGTGGTTCCAACAAGACGGCGCTACATGCCACACAGCGCACGTCACAATCGATTTATTGAAGGAAACATTCGATGAGCGCATAATTTCGCGGAATGGACCTGTCAATTGGCCACCAAGATCGTGTGATTTGACACCATTGGATTATTTTCTTTGGGGATATGTGAAGTCGCTCGTCTACGCCAACAAACCAGAAACGTTAGGGGACTTGGAAGCCAACATTCGTGGCGTTATTGCCAACATACGGCCCCATATGCTCGAAAAAGTGGTTGAAAATTGGACCTGTAGAATTGGCTTTATTCGAGCGAGCCGCGGCGGCCACATGCCCGAAATTATATTTAAACATTAATGGCATAAAATTATCCTTCCAATAAAGCCAAATTGATGGACATTAAAACGATTTTCTTGTGTTTTATTTCAATTCGAAGTTCTATACCTCTAAAAAAAACACCCGTTATTAAGCCGATTCTTGTTGAACTTTGGGCAGACATTGAGGAACCGCAACCATAACAAATTATAATGAAATAAGTGGGCAGCCTATTTAAAATAAGTATTTTTTTCAGCGACCTCTACTTAACTGATTCTTATGAAACTTCGCAGAAACATTGAGATATTGTCAGATGTTCTCGTAAGATGGGCAAGGCACGAATCTATGTATATCTAATTCCAAAACTTGCTAGCTCGATTTTCGTTAAATATAATTGCTTACTTTTAGCTAAGTTCATATATAATTTATATAATTCTCGTATTTTAATTCTTCATTCAACAAACTAAATCATATTGATGATGTTGCTTTGCAGTAACTTCCACTATAGCAAATGTTTGCTGGTCTCACATGTTAAAGCAGGCATATAAATATTGTTTAACAATTAAATTTCTTTTTCTAACTCATTTATTTTTACACAAAATATGAGAGGTTTTCTAATGCATAATTTAAAGTAAATAATGTTATAATATCAACAAACACATGCATACATAAAAACGTAACAATGTACTATATATGCGCATATGCTTAAATAAATAAAAATACACACACGCACACACATTTAAGTACATGTGTATGTATATTTATATATACATACATAAGTAAATATGTATGTGTATGTATACATACATTATATATCCATAGATATACATATAAATCTACATATACATAGATGTACATATATACATATGTGTATGTGTTAATGTGTGCACAAATGAAATCTTGCATTATAATTATTTTTGTGATTATAAGAAACATTTTCCAAAAGGTGTCAATGAAAATTACTCACATCCTTTTCGACTATAGAGAATTGCTTGAAAATAGACTTTATATACAATTGGCTCCCTGTGGAACGAATGTCAAATTAAACATTCATTAAATCGAATAGGTTTACTTTCTATAAACCACAAAACAAAAATTGTTTGATTGTAAATAATTTCCAAGTGTTGACTTAAAACACATTTTAATAATTTTTGCAGTGAATACCAGATGCAAAAATTTTTGATATTATTAATACATAACAGTCTTAGCTCCGTAATTTCTACAAGTAGATATCTATTGGTGCCTAGATATCTATCGTGTAAGTTGAATTTTATAAAGCAAACTCGTGGGTAAAAACCTTAGGTAAATTACCTGTGTGTAGAAATTACGAGCATTAATGTCACATACATAAATATACTTGGGTATTTGTTAAACAAATAAATATTATACATATTATTTTTTCCTGCTTATTCGGTAAATCGTGAATGCACTGTATGTGTTATTTATCACTTTCTTGACATATCTTTGAGTCCTTTTAATCGTCTTTCTATTTAAATACTATAATCACAATATAATTCAAGCTTCGGTTGAAGCAGAAAAAAAAAACTTCAGCAAAATATTGCAAAATTTATAATTAATTTTTAATCAAATTTTTCAAGAAACACATAATTTTATAAGAGAATAAAACCCGCACATATTTACATAAGCATAAAAGTACATAATAATTGGACTTAAATGTACACTCAAAAAAATAATATGTATAATATGCGAGAATTTTTTTTTCACCCAGAGAAAATGTTTCTCGCTTTAATAAAATTGCGCCTCGTTTGAGTCATGATACAATTATACTAGGTACATGCACGACTACAACAAAATTCCAACACCAAAAAACACATGTATTTTGTTGGTATAAACAAACGAAAAATTGTCAGAAACAAATGTATTTTGTTTATAAAAATAGCAATTACAGGGTAACTAAAGTACAATTGCAGAAGCGGCATTCCTGCGTGATTATAGTTATACAGTGTTGCCAATCTGTGTGTAGTTAAATAATGTGTAATTTCTACTCACATGTGTAGGCCATAGAATTAAATTCTTGTATAATCTGTGTGTAATTCTACTTTGCGTTCTATTTTTATTTATTTGTCTCTTAATTTTAACCTACACAAAAGATGTGTAGTGTAATTTTCTTCAATGTGCAATTGCAGGCACAGCCTTGTGTAAATTCAATGGCAACACTATATTTTATATATATATTATATATATTTTATTCACACACATACACTAACATTTTTGCAGCTTGTAAACAAAGTTTGACATTTATCTGCAATGTATACAGTAAGAGGCTGGGCTTGTGCATGTACCTGTTATAATTGTATCATGGTTTGAGTTGAGTATCGCTTTAAAACGACACATAAAACGGTAATTTTTTATTGAAATGGTAATACAGTACTGAGGTAATACGGTGCATTTGCAGTGTAAAATTGTCAGCGATTCCAACTATTTATAGCCCAAACGCGCTATACCCCTTCTCAAAACGCGCTAGAACGCGCTAAGTTACAGCATCATCAACAACTTATAGTCAAAACGCGCTATTTTCATACGCGCTAAATTAAATTTTAATAAAGGTCGATGTATGTATTAGTAAATACGAGTACAATTAATTTTTTAGTAACTCTTTTCCAGATTATGCAATATTGCTTCTTCGAAATTATATCCTAAATAACTAAAATCATTTAATACAGAATCGGTCTCGCCTTCCAAATATTTAAAATTTTTAGTTTTTATTTTAGTTTTATTTGTCAAACTTTGTAACAACCTATATAAATTGTCGAATAGTGTTGCGATTCAAATGCTTTTTGAAGTACAAGGAGAATAGATGCTTAATAAGTTACATATATACATTTTTTGAGTCACGAGTACGTGAAATATTTCCCGTGAACAAAAATGGCGAACAAAGTTAGAAAATAGTATACTGACACAACAACAACGCAAACATTGGCGATCGCAATTTTAGGGAAAGGGAACTCTTTTCACCTGAACTTTTATTCACGATAAGGGTGAATATTAAAACGCGTTTTTAATTCTAACCACAGTCAAGGGAATTTTATTTGCAACATCTGAATCATTAACGAATTTAAACAAAAAGTTAAATTTTGGATATTAGACAAATGTTAAATTTATACAAAAAATTAAAAAGATATTGAACTGAAATGATATTTATGACTTTAATCAAAACGCGCTAATTTAGCGCTTTTTTTATTAAACGCGCTAAGACGAAAAAAAGCGCGTTTGGCATAGTTAAAACGCGCTAAAACTAGCGCGAAAGGCGCTAAATTGGCATCGCTGAAAATTGTTATCCAGTGTAGCCGTTTGACCGACTAAAGTGGCAAATTGCCACTTTTTCGACTGCTTTGCCACTTTTTGTTCCTCTTTTTTTGTGGGTGAGTTATGTAAAAATACATTAAAAACAAAAAGTTTAGTGTAGTTTTCTCGTTTTTTTTTTAATTTTGCCCTTTTTTTGATAAATCCCCTATTTGGTGCCACTTTTTGAAAAATTTCATCGGTCACCCTGTTGTTATGTTGCCACAATAAAAATTTGCGTTTGGGAATCTATATTGAAAAAAAAACGAGATAAGAAAACTCAAAATATCTTTTTTGGCTTTTTGCTTAACCAAAATTTTATATATTCAGATTAATGATGAATTTTCTGAGGAGTTTTTTTTATTCCCAATTACTTTTTCCCGGGGAAAAAATCCTACTATTCTAAATAGCCGGGGAATAAGCAAATAAAGGAGAGGGGAAATCTGCAACAGCTGTTTAATATTTAGGCTTACTGCTGTACTAACGCAATAGTATGGTAATTTAAATTTATTAAATAATATGTTTTCATTGCCAATAAGATTGTTTAGTAATATAAAAATCTGTTTTTGACTAAATAATAAATTAAATAAACATCGTAACTAATCAGAAGCTTTCGGAATAACTATGCTGAGCAAGTCAAGCTAAAACTGAGCTAGAAAATCAAAACTTGGGCAAGAAAACTTGATATGTATGAATCAAGGCTTAGTGTTCTTAACTGTCTGTATGTACATTAGAGTGGCCGTTATTTATTGTTTTTTTTTTTTGTTTCTTTTACTCTCACCCCCCAAATCAGTTCAGTTTTATGTAAAAAACAATACAAAAAAAACTTCATAGCGATAAGTTGTGTTAGGGCCTTTCTACATTAAGGTAGCGATATGTATTAATACGCAGACAATTATATATATATAATTGTATTTTCAAAGTTAATGCATTTTTATGCAGACCACACCAATTAGCACTGAAATTAAAAAAAATCAAAATTAAAGGGTATTCTAACAGTTAATGTAATTTTGATTTTTTAATTTTGACAACTTGCTGTATCTTGGAAACCGTAATAGGCAAATTCTGGAAATTTGCAAAAACGCTAGAACTAAAAAATCCCAAAATGAAAAAAAAATCTACAACAAAAAATCGCTAAAAAGAGAAAAAAAACGCTTAAATGAAAAATATCACCAGAAATAAAATAAATTGCTTAAGTGCAAAACAAAATCCCCTAAACTAAAAAGGTCGCCAAAAAAAACACTAAAAAAATCGGCAAAAAAAAAACAAAAAAAATCGCCAAAACGAAAACAACTCCATATCAAAAAAAAAGTCGCTAAAACTAAAAATATATATGTCTCCGAAAGCAGTAAATAATCTCCAGAAAGAAAAAAAATTAAAAAAAAAACTAAAAAGCGTCAATACCAAAAAAATTTGCCGAAAATCGGAAAAAGCCTCCATAAGGAAACAAGCGCCGTACGAAACCCTTTGTATACGAGTCAAAGTCGTACTTTACTGAATTAATTAGTATAATTTTGACATCGATTCATAAGAAAAAATTTTTAAACCTTGTCTTATACTATGTTCACACTTGTGTTTTTAAACGTGTTTAACGCCTCATTTTTGTTTAAGAGCTTAAACACCACGATTTTGAGATGTTTTACCATACATTGACTTGTTTTGTTAAACATCTCAAATGAAGTGTTTAAGATTTAAACGCTTCCTTAAACACGCAAATGGAGTATGTTTTGATAACTCTGGCATCTTTGTGTTGTTATTAAATGGCGTCATATGAAAAATCATTTGGTAAACAAGTAATTAGTGAAGAAATACTAAATTATTTACAAAAAAATTGTTGTTTGAAAATAATAAACCAATAAAAAAGCACAATTGTTCGTAATTTTTTACAATTACAATGATGTACTCACAAAACGTCAACCTTAAACATCTCAAATGTAATGTGAACGGTTGTGTATAGTTTTTTAAAACACTTGCCTTAAACACGTCAAAGACCATAAGTGTGAACATAGTAAATATTATGCCTGATAGGTTTATAATAGTGTTTTCACACTGACTTGGTTTTAATAAAAGTTGGTTTTAATGTTAAAACCAACTGTTAAAACCTGGTTTGACTACACAAATTGTTTTTGTTAAATCCAACTCAAAACCATTTCTTAATTGGTTTTATTTTGGTTTTATGAAATGCAACCCTGTTTTCGCTGTGGTAAATTCAGTGCTGCCAAGTTAAAATGACCGGCAGCAGCTGATAATGCTTATGCCAGTGAATAACGAGCGATGTCACTTGAAAGATTTTCAACTTAAAAAATGGATGCAGCAGCAATAATAAGTAAAAAATTATGGAAAAATAAGGGTTTTTGGAAGGAAAACAACAAAAATATTTTCATTGACGTCTGAAAAGTGAAAATAAGCAAACTTGCAGTGTGAATGCAAAATCAGCTGTTTATGGTTTTAACGTTAAAACTAGGTTTTAACTTGCAGTGTGAAAACACTATAATACAATTTTTTAGAGAAATCTCGTATTATATTTTATTTTGATTATCAGCATTTCTGTAAGTGTAGTTTTCTTTAAACAAAGAAATTTTATATACAAATATTTGCATATTAAATATATGTACATATGTATTTCTAAGCATATATTTATAGCAAACTTTTAAGTATGAGTATATTATTTAAATAGTATATTTTTGTGATATTCATAATGTATCACAAGGCAAAGAAAAAATTTAATTTAGAAAATATAAACATAAATTGCAGCAAATTGAAACCTATACGAAGGAATTATATAAAAAATTATGAAGAACTTCATGTATCAGTGGATGTGTGCATGTGGATTTTATAAGTAAGGTAAATATATCAAGTAGCCAAAATACACACACACAAACACACACACACACTTGCTCACAGTTTTGTCTCTGTGTAAACAAGGACTTGCATATATGTACATATTTATTTATTCTTAATCTTACAAAAATGTACTAGTATACATATATGTACATAAGTATAAGCAAGCAACCCAGCAAACACACACGTGACTTTCCCAATTAAAAGTGACTTTATATCGGGAATTCTAAAAACACATCCCACGTGAACTGCTCTGAATTTTAAAGTGTTGTTAGAAAAACAAAATTTTCTCAAAAAATTTGGAAGAAGCAGAGCATATCGGCCTTAGTTATAAAAATTATTAAGTCTTTTAAGACAAATTTTTATAAAAAATTTTATTTTTATTAAACCTTTATAAAGCCTGAATAATTTTTTTAAATAAGGATGTACATATTTTTTTAATTATTTTTCGAACTGTATTTGTTTCTATATTCTTATGAATAGAACAGGCTAATGTTCGTAACGCTTTTTCAGCCAAATTACATGTGATAATTATTAATGAACAAATAACATCAAAATTAGTTGTAAATATTCTGACAACAACACATAGTTGAACGGAACAGCCAGCCGTTTTCGAAGGCCACTAAACCTTCCTCATCAGCGTTCTTCTGTGTTTTATTCCACCTATGTGTGGTGTCAGTTGATGTAGATGTCTGCCTTATATATGAAACTTTATTGCAAATCGAATGAGCAAATTGAAATGCAATGAATCAAACCAATTCACATATTCTATTTGCAATAAAGTTTCGTATATAAGGCAGACATCTACATCAATATTTAGAGATTATTTTAAGTTAAGCAGGTACCACATTTTCCTAGTACCACATTTTCCTAGGTACGTATTTTAAATTATAATTTACATATCGCTTATTTACTTCAACAGTGTCATAACTCAAAAAAACTAGATTTTTGTACCATCATCTACTGAGAGAAGAATATTTTTTCATGTCTTCATTGAGTTGTATGTAAATTGAAAACTTAAAACAAGTTTTCTGCAAAACTGTTTTTTTTTTTGAGGTGTGACACTATTGAAGTAAATGAGCGATATGTATATCATGTGCCGGACTTCAGTTTCAAACTCTGGTGGTAGACAATTTTTATAATAAAATTTCATTGCAAATATTTTTGTAGAAATATTTAAACCGTTTAAAGTTACTTATCAGGGGGCAAATTACGGAACTCCTTATCAAACTAAATTACAAAATATTTCAATAGAGTTTATATGGAAATATTTTAAAATTTTGAACCGTATCGGATGATGTAATTTGCCCTCAGGACTCTTGAATCGCAAATAAGCTAATACGGAGACGAGTTAGAGAGCTTGGAAACATTGGCATTGACATGTCAATACCTATTGACATGGATATTGACATTAATATTGATATTAACATGGACATATCCGAGCAAATGTCCATTACCATATCCATTTCAAATTCATATCCGAATACATGTCCATGTCCATTCTCATTAATTTTTTATTCTGAACATTGACCTGAACATTGTTATTGACATTGATGTTAAGATTGACATATTTTTCGAGTACGTTTCTATTATCATATCCATTTCATATGTCTCATTTATTCTCATTAATTTTTTACGGAACCTTCTTAGTCTTATACATCCAGAGAAAAAACAGCTTAAAATCTATAGAAACCATATTGAATTAATAAGAAACATTAACAAAAGTCTAGTCATGTTGAAATTTCTTATTAATTTACAGTATTAATTTATTAATTTTATTTATTTTTAAGTATCTCAATATACATACATTTTCTATTGTATTGAAAACTAACTATTGAATTAATATAGCGCGTTCTTATTTTTAAGTTGCTGCTTTTCCCTTAGTGTACTGAACATTGATATTGACATTGATATTAACATTAACATATCCGAGTACGTGTCTATTCCGACAAATCTTATAAATGTTTCTACACAGTTTTCCAACCAAATTTTATATTTTAATGTATAGGAAAGTATGTATATAACTTTGCTTAATCACAAGGATATTTCAATAAATCGTAAATTTTTTACGGCACGCTATTAGGCTCATTGACCAGATTAAAAAATATGTAATTTCAGTAAAGTTCAACTTTGACTCGCACACTAAGGGTTCCGTATATACATTAACGGCCCTATGTATAAGCAAAAATTGGCATGAAGTTAGCATAAGTGACAAAATTGAACATGATCTTAAAGAGTAAGAACTACAGAACTTCACATTAAAAATCATGCTAAGACTTAGAGGTGGGGTAAAATTAAGTAATGCGACCATTTTTAATGTCAAATTGTATGGAGGAACTCGTTTACACCTAATTGAATTTGGTCACTTATGCTAAACTCATGCCAATTTATGCTTATACATAGGGCCGTATATATGTAATACTGAACGAACTTTTTAGTTTCGGCGCTTTCTTATTTTTGGCGAATTTTTCGGTTTTTGGCGATTTTTTTAGTATTGACATGTTTTAGTGGTTTCGTTCTTTTTTCGTTTTAGCGATTTTTTCGGTTTTTTTGCGAATAAATACTTTTATACTTATTTTTAGCTTTAGCGATTTTTTTTAATTTCTCGCATTTTTTTTTTTTGTTTTGGCAATTTTTTTTCTGTTTTTCTGGTGCTTTTTTTTACTCTTGGTGGTTTTTTTACATTTTAGCAATTTGTTTTATTTTTGGTGATATTTTTCATTTAAGCGTTTTTTTTATTTTGGCGATTTTTCGTTTCGGTATTTTTAATTTGGGAATTTTTTAATCTTCGCGTTTTTAAAAATTTCCAGAGTTTGAGTCTTACGGTTTCCAAGATGTAGCAAATTTTCAAAATTACATCGTGAAAAACACATATTTTTAAAATTAGCGATTTTTTTTTTTTTTTTTGATTTGGTGCTTTTTTTGTTTCGGCAATTTTTTTCGGTTTTTGGGGATTTTTTAGTTTTTTGGGAATCTTGGTGAGTTTTTTTTTGCATTTCAGCGATTTATTTTATTTTTGCCGATATTTTTCATTTAAGCGCTTTTTTGATTCTGGCGAATTTTCGTTTCCGCATTTTTTAATTTTGGAATTTTTCAATCTTCGCGTTTTTGAATATTTCAAGAGTTTTCCTCTTACGATTTCCAAGATTTACCAAATTTTCAAAATTACATACATATTCTTAGTTTTAGCGTTTTTTTTTTTTTTTTGATTTGGCGATTTTTTTATTTGGCGCTTTTTTATGTTTTGGCAATATTTTTACTCTTGGTGATTTTTTTTTGCATTTTAGCGATTTATTTTATTTTTGGTGTAATTTTTCATTTAAGAGCTTTTTTAATTTTGGCGATTTTTCGTTTTGGGATTTTTTTAATTTTGAGATTGTTTAGTTTTAGAGTTTTTGAAAATTTCAAGAGTTTGCTTCTTACGGTTTCCAAGATGCAGTAAGTTATCAAAATTACATTAACTGATAGAATACCCTTTAGTTTTTGTAATTTCAGTGTTAATTGGTGTACTTTGCAAACACACTTAACTTTGAAAATTTCAATTATATAATGTATAATGCATTACTATTTCAACATGATTCATTGCTCGCTTTAGTATACCCTTTAATTTTTAACTGTCATATCGTCCCTACCACGGCAAACTATCCAATATGCAAATTTGTACTTTTCAGAAGAGCTCAAAGAGTCGTCAATTGTGAATTTAAAATCGGCGTATTCCTACAAATTTCAGGATTAAAATATTTCTTATTGAGTTATCTACCGTCTATGAAAACTTCAGCATTTTGAAATGAGTCATATCCTAGAAATTGGGGTACCAATGTAACGAATCTAAAAAACGAATTTTGCATATTGGATAGTTTGACGTGGTAGGGCAATATAGCGGCCATAGTTTTACATATTGTGTGAAAATTTCAGGTCCTTAGCTCTTATGATGCTCGAGAAAATAGCCTGTAATAGACAGAAGGACGGACGACCGGACATCGTAGCGAAAACAGTAGAGTTCCTTTTGAGCTTTGGTGTACGGTACCCTTAGAACACCCTATACAGACTTTAAATTCAGTGTGTCATCTGTTGCACCTGCAACTATTTCACATATATCAAATTAAGCTCTAAAGAGCCTTGAGAAACATGACCGCTCTGAAGAACAATCTTCTTAATAATTTCCAAAAACTTTATTATAAAATCCACACATACACCCAATATTTATAAAAGTATTGGTAGAAAAAAAGAAAAATTATTTTCTTAGAATATTCTTATTTGTAGATGTATGTATGTATGTGCGTGCACTTGCACATACTTAAAAATGGTCATTATAAACCACATGAAAACACACACGCTCACGCTCACCCTCTACTTTCTTCAATTTCAGTTATTGCACATAAGATTAGAAGGACCAGCAAATTGCAATCAACATGCACACAAACACACACACACACATATATGCATACACTTACACACAGACTTGACATAATGCCTACACGAAACTTTACATAGCCATGTGCATAGCTAGGCAGGCAGTAAATGTATTTTGTTTAAGAAATAAGAAAATTTTGCTACTGCAAATCTACACATGCAAAAGAAATTGTACCAATCACAAAAGGTTTTTCTTATAGGCCTGCCGAGTACAATAACAATTAATCGATATTTTCTTAAAACACACAAAATAAACTTTAAAATGCAGCACACCCCTCAGCAAACTACCAAACAATTGCCACTGCAAGTTGTCCACCCTATGCCACCCTCACTCCCTCTTTGCAAAATTTTAAAATTTTCTTTGTGTTTTGTTGTTAATGCAGCTGCAATTGCAATTGCTGCTGTTGTTGTGTTGTTTTTGGTTTCTTGTTTTTTTTTTTAATTCAGGCAGTTTTAGGTGAAGTGCATTTCTCAGCCGGAAATTGCAAGATGCCCAATGCAGTTTTATAAGATTTGTTGTGAGTGTGCGTGTGTGTGTGTGTGTGTGTGTGCTTAAGAGTGTGTAGGATATTACGTATGTGCCTGCGTTTGTGTTAACATTAAAATTTCTTTATATAATTTGTAATTTATTTTTTTCTTCGTACAAGCAAAGAGCAGCCCTTGGCTTGCTGCTTGCTGGCTTCTGCTTTTGCTTTTGCTCTCAACCAGGAGGAAGGAGATTATAATTTTCCTCAAAGGAGTTTGCACTTATTTGGAATTTTTTTAACTTCTACTTGTCATGTTGCCACTGTTGCTGGGTTTCTTACGAACTTCTTATAATTTGCATAATAATTTGTAATGTTGAAATTTAGAGTGCAGTAGATGTTTATGCAATTGTTTTGAGTATGTGTAGCTGTGTGTGTATGTGTAGCTGTGTGTGTATGTGTGTGCATGTGTTTAAGCACTTTTACGCACACTCTCTTTGTCCTTAAGAAAATTAAGGCTCATTTAAATATATTGTTGTACTATTGTAATATTTATAGGTAATTTTAAATTATTTTGGGCAGAAGTTTGAACTCACATATTTTTGTCATTATATTTATAGACTTATGTAAGTGCGTAGATATGGGTTTATTATTTACTGAGAAATGTGTTTCTATGTATATGAGAATTTAGTTAAATCTTATAATTATGTACACAACTCAAGAATAAATAAACAAAAGCAGAGCGTAGCAAAAAAAAAATAAATTTTAAATGAAGAACTTTATATGGCTTTTGACTCAAGTATGAAAAGTCAGCTTCTTATATTTTATAATAACTTATAAATTGTGGTTATGGCAAAATATCTTTGTTATTAAATTTATTTTAAGGGCTATTGCAATATATAATTATTTTGAATTTAAATAGATTAAGAATAAAAGGTGTGTTAGAAAATTGAAGAAAAAAATTAGGTAAAAAGGGAGATAATGAACTATAGTTCATCTGGAAAATTGTATTCCCGGTTAATTCTTAATCACAATAGGCTTGCTAGTTTTTTTTTGGCATACATACAAAACTTTACAAAACTTCATAAAATGCTAAAACAATCCGGCAGGAAATGGAGCTAATATAAGGCTAGTCATGTGACCGCTCACCAAGTGATCGGTTTTAGTCCGATTTCTAAAGATACCCCTAGATTATGCAATATTATTGAGTATTTTATTGCTATTAATTATTGTCGTTTTTCTCCATACTATATAATAAATTGCAAAATATTGCAATATACATATGGGCAATTCCACAGAATGTCCCGTACGAATACCAATCAGAGAAAATTTAAATGTTTCTTTATTTCTTTATGTACTTTTTAGAAGCGAAATACAAGTATAATTTATATTCGTATGTGACATTCTGTGGAATTACCCATATGTCAAAGTAAACAAAAAAAAAAAAGC
This sequence comes from Tachina lurida, assembly GCA_944452675.1. NCBI lineage: Eukaryota > Metazoa > Arthropoda > Insecta > Diptera > Tachinidae > Tachina > Tachina lurida. The sequence goes on from OX101753.1 coordinate 6,545,624, forward strand.
TACACACACACGTGTGTGTTTAAAAAATTTTAAAATTGATACTTACAAAATCCTAACCAAATTAAATAATTTTTAATAAAATAATTTAAAAAAAAAAACAAGAAAAATTATTTTTAGTGGTGTAGCGGGAAATAATTATTGCACAATGTTGTCAACACATTACAAAATATTTTTAATTGCACAATTTAAATTAAAAGACTTTTGATTTTATGCAATATATTGTGGCATAGATCAATATAATACACACAGGCAATTTTATTGTACAATATCAATTATTGCACAATATTATAGCAAACACTTCCTGAAAAGCCCACACAATTCACTTTGTAACGCAGTTAATTTTTCAGCTGGGGTATGACTCAGTCTGCCCAGGTTCTAGTCAAAAGTCTGTTTCCTTTGAATGGTATGTAGATGTTGTTATAATAACAAAATCAGTTTTATATACGAACTCACGACTATTAACGTCTACATTATTAAAAAGTGAAGAGTATGAAGTATATCCGAGAGGTGATATTATGTCTGGTTAATTCACGAGGTACAATTAATACGAATATAAGTAAATTTGGGAGACTTTATATTCGGCTACCGTGCATATGACCTGGGCTCAAAATGGGTAAAATTTCCCATAGTGCATTGGAGGGAACAATTCACATTATACGAGGGCGGTACGGAAACTTCTTAGCCTATCAATGAAAGAGAATAGTTAGTTGTTCAAAAATATTTTTATTTTTCAATATAATCTCCTGAAACTTCAATACACTTAGTCCAACGCTTTTCTAGCAATTCTACCCCTGGATTAAAATAGTTTTCCTCAAGATCTTCAAAATAGTGGTTTACAACTGTAATTGCATCTTCATTTGAGGTAAAACGCTTGCCAGCAAGGAATTTTTTTAGATTTGGGAACAGGTAAAAGTCACTGGGAGCCAAATCAGGAGAATAAGGTGGGTGGTCAAGCAACTCGTACTTTAATTCGTTGATTTTAGCCATTGTTAAAACACTCTTGTGCGCTGGTGCGTTGTCTTGATAAAAAATTATTTTTTTGTGTTGTAAGCCAGGACGTTTTTCTCGAATTTGTACATTTAATTGATCCAAAAGGTTGCAATAGTACTCTGAATTTATTGTTTTACCCTTTTGCAGATAGTCAATCAATAAAATACCTTTGAAGTCCCAAAAAACCGTTGCCATAACCTTACCAGCCGATTGAATTGTTTTTGCCTTCTTTGGGGCACTTCCTCCAGCTTCAGTCCATTGTTTGGATTGTTCTTTTGTCTCTGGAGTATAGTGGTGGATCCATGGTTATCAACAGTTATGAAACGACGCTTAAAATCCATTTTATTTCGCTTAAAACGATCCAAACAAGCTTGAGAAATGTTCATTCTTATGCGTTTTTGGTCGACTGTTAACAAATGCGGCACCCATCTTGCAGAAAGCTTTTTCATCTGTAGTTCTTCATGCAAAATTAAATGGACTCGATCATTTGAGATGCCCATGATATTAGCTATTTCACGCACTTTTATTATCATGCACTTTGGCTACAATTTCTGTTGTTGTTGCTGTTTTTGGACGTCCACTACGTGGTTCATCTTCAATGCTTGTACGACCACGTTTAAATTCAGCAACCCAATTTTTTACTGTTGCATATGAAGGAGCACTTTCACCTAACACATTCACCATGTCATTATGAATTTCTTGTCCCGATAAACCTTTTTTATGTATATATTTGATGACACCACGCATTTCTAATTTTTCCATTGTTAAAAAATCGCGGATGCGTCTTTTGTGAACACCTGTTTCTATATGAAGGAGTTGCCAGATCGAAACAAAATTTAACATGTGTTCATAGCAGAGATGGAAGTTTCCAAAACACATAACTTTTTTCTGTTTATACCGCGCTTTTTGTGCTAGGCTAAGAAGTTTCCGAACCGCCCTCGTATTATGTGTTTGTTATAAATATTGGTGAAAAGTTGTCACGCGTGAGAGGAAGTGAGCGTGAGTAATCGCGAGATTAAGTAACACGAACTTTTCACCACGTTAAAATTGTTAAGGCTGCAATAGTTTGTCCTTCGTAACAGTTTCAAATTGCATGGACCTTGGGTTAAAACTCTAATTTAACAAAAAATTTCAATCTCTGGAAAACTGAAACATTAAAGCGGCTGCTATAAATCAAATACTTTGAATATACTTTTAATTACATATTAAAAGCAATATTCCAAAGAAGACCCAAATACAAGGTATGGGCAGAGTAAGCAAAAATTCGAGTACATTGGACAATAATAGCATTTTAAATTAATGAAAAGGACAGTGCAGTTGTAAGGATAACAAGTAAGGAAACACACACATCAATGCAATTTTCTTGAGACAATTATAAAGGCAAGAGAATTTTTGTAATCAAATGATTTGTTTTAAACTCTTAAAAGAATACACAAGTACATACAACTCCTCCTTCTGCTGCACACCTTTTTAAGAAGCTTGACATTATTTGCCTTAACAAAGTCTAAGAAATAATTCTAAAATAATATAAAAAAAAACTACAAATAATTAAGAAATGGTCTATGTACTTCATTTCAAGTTAAAATTTGTTCACTACCCCAAAAAACCCAAGAAACTAACAAAATTTGTTGCTCAACCTAAGAAGCAAGAATAAAAATCCTTTAGCCCCTTGCAAGCACTCATGCTCCTGAAGTCCACAAAACCGAATGAATGGTCAGCACAGGAATATACAATCAGACATACTTATAATTGAAAGTTACTTTTCCTAAGAAAATTCATAAACCATACGAAAACCATACGAAAACCAAGATGAAAAGATTTGTATTTATTCATACATACTCGTATAATAGAATTTTACTTTCACACACACTCTCTCTCACACACTGCACTTGCAAAATTCTAAATGCTTGAAGCATAAGCATACGAATACATGTGAAAAATATAAATTTTGGAAAGACAAAATGTTAATAATATTCACTTTAGGATGTTCGTTCCAAGGAAAACTTCATACCTCTTGTCTTGTTTATGTTAATTTGTGTGTGTGTGTGTGTGTGTGTGTGTGTATGGAAATAAATATACAAAAATCTCACACAATTTCTTTGAGGGAAAAATGGCAAAGTTATATATTTGCTCACTAGTGTGTCATATTGTGGTGGGCATAAGAAGCTGAGAAAAGTTTTAGGCTTGAACATAAGCAAACACACACACACACACACAATAAAGAAAACGAGAAAAAAAAGAAAATAACAAAATATGTAGTATGGGTGAGCTTAATGAGACCAACGGGCAAACAGAATGGCTCTTAAAATTTTTATTGTTGATATAATTGTTATATATAAATTTTAACGATTCTGCTGCAATCAATTACGAGTAAGACTCTGTTATATAGAATTTTTAACTTCTTATTGAAGCGGTTTTAGAGCCACAATTTAAATATTTCAACTCAAACGCTTAACTAACATCATATTCAGAGACGTCATGATTTGACTGTAACCCTGAACGAACTAAAGCCAAATTGCGTTTTATGAGGATCAAAACGCCGAAACAATAAAAAAATATAAAAAAATTAAGCCACCCATGCATGTGCAATATTATTGTGCAATATTATTGAGTAATATTATTGTGCAATATTATTGTGTAATACTATTGTGCAACATTATTGCGTAATACTATTGTGTGATATTATTCTACAATATAATTGTGCAATAATTAATATTGTGCAATAATATTAGCTGTGTAATATTTGTAATATTTCCACAATATTGTAATATCATCACCCATGTCAGTCAACATAATCTTTCTATTTTTAAAATTATTTAATTCCACATTTTTTAATTTGCTTAAATTTTTACATAAATACATACATTCCTATCTATTGCTTCAATAGAGTATAGAAAACAACTTGCTTACTTACAGAAAAAGGGATTGAAGTTGAAATGGATTATTTTGCAATATTATTGTGCAATATTTTTGTGCAGTATTATTGTGCAATATTATTGTGTAATACTATTGTGTATTATTATTGTGCAATAATTAATATTGTTTGTATGTATATAGTATATTTGCAATATTTACACAATATTGCACATTAATCACCTATGTCAGTAAATATAATCTTTGTATTTTTTAAATTATTTAATTCCACATTTTTTAATTTGCTTCAATTTTTACATAAATAAATTCCTATCGAGCATTTGTTTCAATAGAGTATTAACTGAAGAAGAAAAAAAACTTGCTTACTTCCAGAAAAAGGGGTTGAAGTTTTGGATTTACTAACGACTTAATGGAAGAAGAAAATTTCATTGTTCAAAGTTGTGTATACAAGATATTTGCTTTAAATTTTGTAAAAGACCGATATGACCATTAATTCTGCTTTATTAAGTCAAAAATATCATTTTTTGAGTTATGACTGTATTGCAGCAAAGGTTCGATATGTATGTATGGCGAGAAAATAATGTTACAATTTCTTAAAGTAGATCTCAAATAATTTCACATATGTTCTAAGAAATATTGTGCAATATATCGCTCATTTACTCAAAGAACGTCATAACTGAAAAAAAAAGTTTGCCAGAAAACGAATTTGGAAAAATAAAATTTTATTTCGCTTTCAAGAGTTGAGTATACAAGATATTTGTATGAAATTTTTACATAATATGAAGAACGATATGAGGATTAATTCTGCATCCTAAACTCAAAAAATTCCATTTTTGAGTTATGACGTTCTTTGAGTAAATAAGCGGTATTTTTTTTAATATTGTGCAACTTATTGAATAGCGTGAAGTAAAACGACAATAACAATAGGATTAAAATACTCACATAAATTGTAGGAAATATTGTGCAATATATACGTGCATACATGTATTTTTTTAATATCATATTGTGCAATATATTTATATACATATGTATGTATGCATATATACATATGTATATGTATATATTATTTTTTTATATTATTTATATACATATGTATGTATGCATATATACATATGTATATGTATATATTATTTTTTTATATTGTGCTACTTATTGAATAGTGTGGAGTAAAACGATAGTAATAATAGGAATAAACTACTCAGTAGTATTTTGTAGTCTGTGTTTAACTTTATATGTTGATTGACGTCTATATGAACTATAACGATATGTGTGACATTCTTCCGGAGCAATTCGAGGGCATGCTTATCTCAAAGTAAGGCCGTGGCAATTAGTTCCACGATGTTATATGTCATAAATTTAAGGACAGGAAAAAATATCCTTTACTAAAAGAAGTGTAAAGGATCCAGCTAAAACCCACAATAATCAATTTCAATTTTAATAAAAAAGTATTTTACAGAATAACTTAAATAATAATTTGGGATTATTAGTGCGTTAATAAATGTTAAACTTAAAAGAAATTTTGTTTAAGAAAATAAGTAATTTCACCTAGACTAATTCCCTAATTCTGTTCGACGACTATGTCGTGTCTATGGCCGGAAAAAAGTTAAAGTTGTTATTCTTTAAGACAATTATTAGCTATTGTCTGTGCTAGAAGGTTTGTGTATGTGCTTAACACTTTTGTTCCAAACCATTGTATCAAACTATTGTATAATAATCTATTTTTTATATTTTAAAAACAGGGTAATAATATTTTAATCTTTCATTATCAAAGACAACGAGCATTTTTAAAGAAAATAATTTAGAGAATTCAAAATCAAACATACGAAAATATGTTCAAACAAAAATGTCCTAAATCTTCTTATTGAATTGTGGCATATAAGGTTGGTCACATTTATCTTTCATCTATAATTTCATATTTTGTGCCCAACCGACATATATATAATATAAATATATTATTATGTCTGCCTTCAAGTATGACTCTTCTTTTTTCCCTCTGCAAGCCTCAATATTTCTTCCTACAAATGCCAGATAATTTCCACAACATTTTGCTTAGCAAAATATTTAATAAGAAATAACACTCAATGATCTCTCCACCAGCCTGGGAATAGGCATTTTGTTTTTTGCATTTTAGTTTCTTTAAATGTTTTGGTTTGGTGGAAATTAAATAAAGTTTTCTTTAAGATTTTGAAAATTGTTAATGTGCAGTCGGCTGAGGACAGAATGTGTGTGCAAGTGTGTGTGCGTGCTCATGCAAATGTATAAGTATAAATGTGCAAATGTAGATAAATGTATGGGTGTACTACAGTGTACATACTTAAATATAAGCATGTAAAATATTTTATTTTTATATATTTACTTATATTCAGTTTAGGCATATAAAGGAGTTTAAATAGATCTCTCTTTGTAAGAACGAGTTTAAGGAAAATTAAAAAATAAATAAATATACATACATACATACTTGCTAGCATAGCAATTGCAGCCTAAAATAAGGGCCAATACTAATAGTCTTTGAGCAAATTTTATTTAATTTAACTTAATTTCTTATAAATAGTGACAATAGACTCTAAATTTACATCCTCGATCTTTCTTAGATCCTTACAACAAGCACGGAAAGTGCCGAACGCCCAATTGAGGTCTCTATACTCGAAGCAATTTTAAAAATTTACGATATGGTGTTGGCCGATCGGAGACTAAAAGTAAGAGAAATTGTTGAAGCCATTAGCACCCCACATGGGTCAGCGGTTTCAATTTTAGCAAGATAACTTGGGTATGAGAGCGCGTTCTGCAAGATGGATCCTACGTGGGACGAAAAACGACGACAAACGACCATAATGATATAACAACTTCGCAAGAGTGTTTGGTGTTTTTCAAACGCAATTAGGGCAAGTTTTTGCACCGTTTAGTAGTCATGGAACCGCTACAACACATTAGAGACCAAACAAGAGTTAAAATAGTGGATTTTTCTGGGGCTGAATCGGCCAAGTTGGGTTTGTCAACCAATAAAGTCATGGCAATTATTTTTTGGGCTGCGCGGGATATAATCCACACTGATTACCTTCAATAAGGTTAAACAATAAATAGCGAAATGGATTGTCTCAATATTGATTGCCCCTCTTTGCAACCAAACCTAATTTAACCTAAATGACAAATATTATGCCAACTTATTGGCTATATTTAATGATCAAAGAAAAGCAAAAAAAAAATATCTTTTGTATCAGGACAATGCAAGGATGCACACAAGTGCAGTTTCCATGGCAAAATTCTCAATTAATATATTTTGATGACCTAGAAAAAGCTTAGTTGTTGGAAGGTATAAAAAAAATTTGGGAAACATTGGTCATAGGAAACTAGGTTGAAAAATTAATGGATTTTTTATCCAAAAACTGTGTTTCATTCTAAAAGCCGCGGACTTATTGACCCCCTCTTAATATACACACTAGTGATGCACGAATATTCGTATTTGTATTCGAATTGTCGAATAGTCGGCCATTTTCAGATATTCGTATCCGTATTCGTATCCAACAAATTATAAATAAATAAATCCATAAATCCTAAACGAAATTTAAATAAATGACTAAAAATATTAGTTTGTACAAATCCATTAAATTTTTTATAGAAATTTGTGCTTTGTATCATTTTTAAATATGTATTACTTAATGACTATCATTAAAATTTTGGGTAGCTTTTATTAACTTTAAAGTACGCCAACAGGAGTAGGAAGTCCTTTTCCTTAAAAATTTTTTAATATTTCATATTGCAGACGTAAGTAGAATCCCAATTTAATATCTATAAATTTCATATACTATATTCATATTCGAATTCGTATTCGCGAATATCGTTTCAAATATTTGTATTCGTATGCGCGAATATCAAAAATTTACATTCTTTACATCACTAAAACACACATATGTATGTATATCATTCAACAAAAATTCAGGCTGACCAAAAGTTTTAATGACCCATAATTTCATTTGGATTTTCACTCTTCACAATATAATAAAAAATTACAAGTTTTCTAAATATTTTGTACACTCAAAAAAAAAAAAAAGACTTGTACTATTATGAAGGAAAAATTCTAAATTTATGTAAAAAATTTTCTAAGTTTAAGTAATTGTCTGTAAGCCTATACATATATAGGCTTATAAGACTACTTTGTCTCGATTACATGTATGTACATAAATATTAATATAAATTATTTTATAAAAATTTTGCTTAAGGCCATTATCCACCATAGACGATCAAGCAAGTCTTTAAATTAAATTATGCCATTTATAAGTTAAAATTTATTTAAAAAAAAATCTATTTAATAAGACATTTACACCTGCATGACAAGCAGCAGATTTCAATTGATATCTTCATATCAAAATCTATACCGTTAACGCCAAGTTTTTTTTTTACAAGAACCATTCACTGAAATTTTTCCTAAACTACAACCAAACAATTTCATTATAGCTAATTCACGCACCTTATTTTGTTCAAAATCTCGTAAGCACAAGATTTCGCGCTATGTTTTTAAAACATTTTATTTTTCAAATTTATTTCTTCTGCTTCAAAGTATGTATGTATGTATATATGTATGTATGTATATTATTTCCTAAAAGATATAATAATCCAAAAAATATTACACTTTTTTTTCTTAAAACGAAAATTATTTAAGCAACAATGTTAAACAACAAAAATAAAAAATTATAATAAACAAACAAATACACCCCTTTTCTTAGTTAAGCTTTCTCTCTCTCTCACACCTTTAATTTCTTTTTAAACAATTCTCTTTTTCTCAAACTCTCTTCTCTAACTAAAGGAATTTTTATTAGTTTGTTTTGTTTTCATACACTATTTTGGTTTGCTGTTGTTTTCTTATTTTAAAAATTTTCGCGTAAAAATATTATTCTTTTTGCACATAACACGAAAGGAACAGTTTATTTTTTTAATTTGTATGTGTGTGTGTGTGTGAGTAGTTTTGAGGTCGACTTCGTTTATAAAACTATAAACATCGTCACGTACGAATGTACATACAGTTAGTTTCGTTGTTGCTATTGTGTAATTGTACTGTTATGCTGGCTTTCTTGAAAAACAAAAAAAAAAAAAAAGAAAACATTCGCACACATAAAACTTTACACGCTCATTCACTCTTTGAAATTTCCTTACACTCTTATTATGAATTTGTACTCAACGAAATTCATTGCATATGTCTCGGCGCGGTTATTTTTATTTTTTAAGCAAACATGTGATTTTAGAGCAATTTTTATGCTGTTGCGTGCTTTTTTAGTTGATTTTTTGCTGTTCCATATACACACACACACACACACATACACACAAATACACACAAATTCACATGCATGCATACATATTTTTATAACTGTCTCCATATCGGTCTATTATTCATTTTGTTAATAAAAAAAAGAAGTTCATTCAACAGGTTGTCCTTGTTAATTTTATTTATTTTCAGCTTTTATGATATTCTTATATATGCACATACATAGTACATGCATACAAACATACATGTGTACTTATTCTTTTGCTTTTTCTTTATGCTGTTAACACATGTTTCTCAATTGTGCTTTTGTTATTTATTTTTTTTTTTAATTTTTTTCATTGTATATGCATACATATATTTTTATTTTTTATGTCTTAAGTTTTGTAACTTTTTTTAAACCTTCGTCTGTCTCTTCAAATACATTTTTCTTATTTCATTTTTTTAGCTACAACAACATTAATATGCAGTCTCGCTTTTTTTGCGCCACCAACACAACAACATCAGTATCATCATCATCATCACCATCATCATTTAACGACGTCTCCTCTGGTTAGTCATTCATTCAAAGTAAGTACATTTTTCAACTCTCCAGTTATACTTATTTTATTTGTGTGTGTGTATGTTTGTCGTTGTCGTTGTTGTTGTTGTTGTTGTTTTATATCACAGACGTGAGTGTTTGTGTAGTGTATGTTTTGAATAAGTTTGTTTGCTTGTCGGTTATTGTCTGAATATTTTATACATATTTTTTGTAGATTTTTTTAGCAATGTACAAGGACGTTAATTGTTTTAATTTTATTTTCCCGTTCGAAATCTACAATAAAAGTAATAAAAGTCAGTTACAGTTTTTTTTTATTGACAAAACAAAACAGGAAATAAAAAATGGAAGAGTAAATATTATTTTTTTGGTAAAGGAAAGGAGTTAAAAAAGGAATTTTTGTAGTCGGAAATGTGAAAAAAGAATGAAATAATAAGCTTTTGAAGTTATAAGCAAACGAGTTGTAGTTTACTAAAAATTTATTTTTTTTTAAGATGCGCAAATTTTCCACAGAATTTCTAAGAATATTTTAATTGGATTATATGTAGAAATTATTTATTTTAGCTCACTTCACGAAAATGAAGTACAAATACATACATACAGACATATATCTTGAACTCAAATCCAAAAAGCCTTTTTATTTTATTACAAGTGAAACGAAAAACTCTCTACCTTAAAGTTATAACTCATAAAAATGGGATTTTTGAGTTAATAATCCAGGAGGCCTTCTAATATCGATCGAAATTTCCCTACATTGACATTTAGAAATTCATAAAAAAATTTCGATATTGAATGCCGCAATTTGCCCTTAGAATTAATCCTCATATAGTTATTCATATTGTGTAAAAATTTCATATAACTAAACATCTTGTTTACTCATCTCTGGAGAGAAAAATTAAATTTTCTTTATGCATTAAATTGTGGGTAAATTTAAAATTTGACTGCAACAACTCTCACCTGCCTATTTATGTTGAAAACACGAACAAACCACTCAAACTTTTTTTGTTTTCAATTATAAATAGACACACTGTTTTCTATAAAACTAGTTTTTCTTTTAGTGTAGACGTTGTTGAATTATATGAGCAATATGTGTAGCATAACTTAAGGATCCTGATTTACCTCATTGAAATGCTCAAAGTTTTTTCTACTTATATCTTCGGCCAAATCCTTTTTTTCCCTTAAGTACTTTCTGTTTTAATATTATTATACATATATTGCATTATTGCTGAAAACAACACCACTAATATCAAATAAATTTCCATATATATCAAACCTAAAAGTATGCTATATATGTATATTTTCTTTGAAGCCTAAAATAACTTTCAAAACACTTCACTTACACGCCTCAATTCACTACAACACCTTCGTATTGTACAACAACTATGAAATATAATTATTTTTTGATGTGGTTAACAAAAAAAAATATGTAAACATGGTTTCAATACAAAATCTGTTCCGTAAGCAAACTCAAGTATCACACACACCATTCCACTAAAGCACACTTCTCATTGCTTTCATTTCGATTCTTACTTTATATATTTTTTTTACTTTCTTGTTTAATAGAACTAAGCTTTTAATTGCTAAACCATATTTAATAACCAAACGTTACGAACAAACCATTCGAGAGGCTACCATAGAAAAACTTCAATTAACTTTAGACCACTTAACGTTAAACGAATGTAAAAGTTTATTTGCACACAGACAGACACACAATCAAATAGGCACTTCTAAATATTTGGCTAGAACACAAAAAAATCATAAAAAAAACTTTGCTGGCAAGGGAAAAAACTCTTCAATAGATAAAAAAAAACCTTAACTGTTATGGGAACAAAACAAGGAAGGAATAGTGAAACTCATACAAAAAAATCATGTACTAACACGCAAAACAAAATGCCTGCGTGGGCCTAGTAATCAAACTAAAAGGTACGGAAACTAAGCAAACAAATAAAAAAACTAAGGAACATCGCCAGAAATTAAGGCATTAGAAAGTAAGTTTAGTGGGTTACAAGTTTTGTAACAAATGTAATAAATGGGACTATGGAGCTAAATCGCTGCTCATGGACTTTTCAGATTCTTCCATTTTTCTTCTACAGATTCAATTTGCTTGCTAAGAACTTCTATTTCTTAGGATAAAACCCTGAAATCTTTCTGGAGGAGCCATTTCTTAAGCTCTCCTAAATCTATAAAAAAAAAATACATAAGTAAATAGTCTTAATTTTAGTAACTGCCTAATCATCATCAATGTAGCGCAAAGAATTCATACGCTCACATATTTTCTCTCAAGCAGCTATGACTATAGCCGATTCCAACATACGAAAGCATATCTACTTCGTTAGTTCCAAATACTAATGCGTATCAAGCGCAATGACTCTCTCTCATACTTACAATCTGAGTATGTTTATACTCAGTCCATAGCCAGTCCATTTAATCGTACAAAAAAAAAAAACGCATCATACATACGAATACATATGTACGTATACATAAATTTGTGTTTATGAAATGATATGGAGAATGTGTGGGTGGCTGTGTGTGGCTGTTTGAAAGCATGTCTTATGTGTGTGTGTGTGTGCAAATAAAATACCCCTGTATATACGCATTTATAGCCGATTAATAGTTAGAGTATTTTTATACTCATGCGTGTGATTGTGGCTGATGCCCTCTATAATTTTTAGTTATAGTTGAAAATAGTTATTGGATGTTTATAGTAAGTTAGTATAGTTCGGTTTAAAATTAATGCGTGTGTTTCCGGCCAATACTCAAAGAGTACTTACAACGATACTTTTATCGCTCTCTGAAATCTATGCTTTTCATTTAGTTATTAGCTAAACTATTGGAAAAAAAAAAATGAATAGTTATAATTATGATGTATTTTTTTTAACTATTTCCATTTCGTGCTTGTCGTATAAAGTTTCTTTTTAATAGGACAAAATTGCATACCTTAAGGCAGTTAATTAAGTTATTTTCTACTTGAGGGCTAATATGAATCTTTTTAATTATTGTTAAGAAATATTAATTAATAATCATGCCTAATTGTTAGCAATCCTCTGATCTGGAGGATCTCCATCTCCACTTCCCTGGTAGATTATCCTTTAGTAGCCTATCCCAGTTATCGGAAATATGGTTAAAAAATTTTATCCTGTATATTACGAACAGTTGATGGTACAGCCGCTGACCACCTATGGCGTGTGTACGCGCTCTCCTCAATTCTAGACCAATTCTCCACTCTTCATATAATAACTAAATACGAGGGTGGATCAATAAGTCCATGTCTTTTTGAATGAAACGTAGTTGTTTTTTTCAAAACAAAAATTTATTTTTCAACATAATCTCCTTTTAACTCAATACACTAATGCCCTAATTCAGTAAGAAGATTTAGGACGTATTTGTTTGAAAATGCTTCTGAGTTCTTGTCTTTGAAGTCTCTAAATTATTTTCTTCAAAAATGGTTGTTGTCTTTGACAATGAAAAATATAAATATTATTGCCATGTTTTTAAAACATAAAAATCCAATTAAATTATTATACAACAATTAGAAAAATATATGAAAAAATATGCGTTGGATATAATGTTTAGAACAAAATTACAAAGCAAATACACGAACCTTCTAGCATAGACAATAAATTATATTTGTTTTAAAGAATCAAAACTGCTTCTTTTTTTCGTTCATAGACAAGACGATACATTCGTCGAACAGAATTAGGGCATTAGTCTAACGTTTCTCCAGCTTTTGTATCCCTTGTAAGAAAAATATGATTTTTTGAGGTCCTTAAAATAGGCCTTTGTTTGTGGAATGCTTCGTTGTTGGAGTCAAATATCTTTCCGGAGAGCCATTTCTTCAAGTTTGGGAATAACAAATAGTAGCTCGGTGCTAAGTCTGAAGAATAGAGCGGATGAGGGAGCAATTCGTAGCCCAATCCATGGATTTTTGCCATGGAAACTGCACATGCGTTTGTGGTCGATTGTGAGAAAATGTGGCACCCATCTTGCAGACAACTTTCTTAAACCCTGCTGATCATTTAAAATCGAAACCACACTGCCATATGAAATGCCTATGGCATCAACAATCTCACGCACTTTTTTTTACTCATCGATCGGCCAATACCATATTGTGGATTTTTCGACATTTTCGGGGGTACTGACCTCAATTGGCCGCCCAGATCGCTTAGCGTCATTTGTGCTTGTGCGACCATAATGAAAGTCAGTAAACCACTTTTTTACCATTAAACTTGATGCTAACCTAACCTTTCAAAAGTCAGGCAGGCCACTCGTCTAGAAAATTTTCATGAAAATCACTCCAAAAAAATTAATGCTTTTATACAAATTTTATATCCAAGTCGGTCGTCTGTGTTGTGGAAACAGAGGGTTAAAGCTCTTATTTTTTTTAGTAATTAATGTGTGGTAAATATATTCAGAACTAAAAATATTTTTCTGCTATGACGAAGGGTATATAAGATTCGTTATATACAACTGAAAAATTTGTCCTTCATGAATACTACGACCTTTTTTGTTTTGCCTAAATTCTAAGCCTAAAAAACTGACTCTTTCCAAGTTTGCTATAGTCTTGCAAAAAAAATTAACTCAAACTAAATTGTAGAGTTAAGTCAAATGATTGTGAAACTAAAAAAAAAAGAAAATCATTAAAAAAGAATAAAAATAAAAACACAATAAGTAAATGAAATATGAATGCAGTCATTCATCATTCCAATAAATATACACACACCCACACACACAAAGGGAAAGGTTGAAAATGTTGTTGGTTATGAAGGTGTTGCGAACTTAAAAAAAACATCTAAGGATGATGATTTATTTGTTGGTGTATACATTTAGGCGTTTGATTTAAAAACGTTTAGATGGTGCTGGCCAAGGTCTTTATTTGCAATATAAAAAATTACAGATTTTATAAGTGCAATTGATTTTTTTTATTTAATTATAACTACTTTTTTTAGTAAATTTAGCCTTAAGCACACATTCCGCAATAATAAATTTGTAATAAGTGTTGCTCCTCAAAATGCTATATGTCCTCATGGTAATACATATCCTATAAAGGCTGTTCCTATGACTAAAAATATAATAATACCCGTGCGGAAACATCCGTGCTGTGCCTGAGAGTGTGCAGGAGAATCCACATCTCTTACTAGAAATCTGGCTCTCGCAGATAACAACTTGAAGGCTCAGTTACCGACTGTAATGTAAAGTAAATGCAGCGTGGAAAACAGCTGATCGATATTTAGGTTAGCTTACATTACAACTCTATAATCATTTTCATTACTTTTCACATAACAATATCGATCAGCTGTTTCCTACTGTTGCAGTTACTTTACATTACAGTCCGGTAACTGAGCCTTGACGAGCTTTACTTGGTGATATAGTCCTGCAGCCGTACCAAAGTGATCCAGGAAGTAAAGGTAAGCGACCGTAGACAACGGCGCGTGTTCTCTAAATGGATCCTGGAGCAGTTAGAAACTATCCCCGTTTCTGGTTGAAGGGGGTATAACAAACAAAATTGTCGAATTTAGGCCGATGGTTTTACAAGAGTGTCCAATGGTATCTCGTCTAAAAATAAGTGTTTGCTGTTGATTTTGGGCTGACGGCATCGTCGGTCCATATTTCTTTGATAACGGCCTTGGTCGCATGATTACCAATTTACTTTCAGCAGAATTGCATGATACGAACACCAACGACATGCGGTTTTAAAAGAATCTGGAGAAGGCATTGCCCCCCAAAAAATTACTTTTGCCCCCTCCCTCCCCCGCCATTAATTATTGAAAATTGCATTTAAATATTAATTTTAATATAACTCATAAAAACCACTAGTCATAATGTCCCCTTGAAGAAGTTTTTAGCTACGCCTATGGACAAACCAAAGAGCTCATGCCGCATTAGACATATTGTACGATTTGGGGGTCTGGCCATCTCACATGAAGGTGAAATTAACTGGACCCGATCTTGTGCTATTCGAGGCCGCACTGACGGCTTTATTTTTGCATAAAATTTCTAACCCCAATTTCCTTAAAAAAATTTAATATTTTACTTTACTTTAACCTTTTTTCTCCAATTCGGTAACAAACATTGTTTTGGCTTAAAGATTTCCAATTTCTTCTAGCACATTTTGTGTTCCTTTTAACACAATTTTTTTTTCCTTTCCACCATCATCGTCACAATGCGGAGAAGCATAAAATTCTAGATAGTTAGAACATGAAAAACGAAATATAAAATACCGAGAAAAAAAATTTTTTTGTACCAACTAAATGAACTCTTGATATTAAAGAAAAAAAGAAAAAAAAATAAAGAATGAAAGCCAACGTTCGGTTCCCATTTGGACGGAAAAATAGTGAAACTAGAGACACCCACCCATTCATTTTTAAAAGGAGTGCTTTCCTATTTTTTTACTTGTTTGTTTGTTTTTTTTTTCTTTTGCTTGCCTGATTTCTATACAATTTTCTTTTACTCTTGCTGGCTCTATTCATTTTGCTTGTCTTCATCATCATTTGTTACAACATTTTCTGCAGTTGTAGAAAATTTCTTGCAATTTTTCGTTCGTACTTTCATTTGTTCTCTCATACTCGTATTGTAATTGTTGTTGCTTTTGTTGCTGCTGCTTTAAGACAAGGGCACCCTTTTTTTCTATTTGAGAAACGTTAGGTGAATTTTTTTTTCTTCATTTCAGGTTTTTTTTTCTTGCTTTCATACACAAGATGAGATTGCAGTCAGTCATCACAGTTAGACAGGGTTTTTTGTTTGTTTGTCTGTATGAGTGTGTGTGTGTGCGTGTGTGTGTATGTACGTGTGTTTGTGTGCGTACCGTAATGTACTCATATCTCCAAAAACTTGTATTTTAATGGTAAAAACTGTTCTCGTTGACAGTGGGGTAAAAAAGTTTACATATTTAGATTTAACATTATTTTAATGAAAAATAGTATATATTTTTTTTTTATTAAAAATACATTGAATTTGATTATTGGGGGTTAGCTGGATCCTATAAGCATTTCACTGTTGCTAATGCAGATCAACAGGGAACCTTTACCCAAAAATTTCTTAGAACAACTAGAGTTATTATGTGAAATTTTCATTCAAACAAATGTGAAGTTCAGCAAATATCATAGTTGAAACAACAACTCTATAATCAACATGTTTTTTATTTTCTTACTTTACCATTGCTACATTGACTGACTTTTTTCAGCTCGAATTGTAGTTGTAAGAAGTATGTAATGAAAGTAAATGTAAAAAACAACAACATCTGTTCATTGCTATCGCAAGAATAGAGTGTTGCCACACAAGTATTTTTGACCGGATGCAGTCAAGTTAATAATTGGGGATTTTTTTTGGAATTGTTACAATTAACTTTAAAATTTATTTAAGCACTAATAATCCCAAGTTAATGGTTTACTTAATCAGTTACATATATTTTTATTTAAAAAAAATCCTAACACTCAACCCCAAAAAATAGGCTGCACTCCAAAAATTAAAAAAAAAATAGGCATAGCCCCGCCCATGTATACTGAACATTAAGTACAAATATTTTTTTTGGATTTTTGGCAACTACAATGTCTATGCAGCTCACGACCTCCGTCTTTAGGCCAGGTATTCCCTGGGAAATAGCTATTGAGCCTCCATTCAAAGCTAGCGAATGTGAGAAGGCGGCTAAATAACCTGATAGCTGAAATAACGTTTCAGGTCAGTAAGAGATAACTATCTCTGAAACTTCGTTTTTATCAATAGAGGGCCCTGAATCAGAGAAACAAGCCGCTCAAAAAAGTCGGTGGCTGCGGGTTAGTAAAAAATAGCCGGCAGCGGCTTATGAGGTTTTGATTTTGATAAGATTTTTAAACATATTTATATAAAAAAAATTATAATATGTGACCTTCTCCGAGAAAAAGGGCCTAGTCTTGTGAAAATGCAGTTTTGAGAAAAACGCATTTAAAAAAATAAAATTTTAATGTTTTTCTCATTTTTATCGATTTTGAAACACACCCGTTTTTTTGACACACTAGGTCCCTTTTCTCGGAGAAGGTCACATATGTAAGATTTGGTAAAAATTTGCCACTACAAAAACAATAAGCCGGCTGCCAATTTGAGCCGAGGCTAGCGCAAGCATCGGAAGCGGCTTGAAGTTACGTTGAAAGTCGACGGCGGCGGCTCTTGATCCGGCTGTGAGCCGATCGGTTTGTTTCTCTTGTCAGTGGATGAACGGGCGGACTGACAGACTGGAATGTAAACGCATGGACTGGAGACATTAATAGGGTTCTAGTTTTCGGCTGATTACGGAACTTTAATAGATCTCTGCCAAAACTGGGTATGGAGGTTTTAGGCACTTTAACGGGACAATAAATATCTTATGTATGTCCGTTAGAAAGCTCAATTTTAAGTTTTTCTTAAAAAAGGATAGAAATCGGACTGGTGGCTCTGCACAAATATACAAACTTAGAAACAAACAAACATACAATCTTCACCACTTTATAATGTTAGTGTAGATATGAACTGGAAAGTGGGCCGGGCTTGACTTCAAAAATTCAGTACTAGGGTCGGTATAAAATTATTTGCTTCAACACAGCAGTCAGAGAAGAGCAACATGAAATAATTTACAGCAGCAAAAGTTTGTTTGAAAAGTTGCCCATTTGGGAATTTAAGTTAGTTGCACAAAATTTTTGCAAAATATTTTAACTAGAAGAGCCCTGTGTCTGTCAACTTTTTCCTTATACTGTTTTTTTTTTTTTTGCCATTGTCGTTTGTATTCCTTTCACTGTAGGTACTTCTAGGCAGCCATTGCAAGACTTAGTGCTTTCATACGTAAGACTTGTCTGCTACAATTGATACCCATCATAGTGTTGCTCCTCGCTCGTTCTATTCCTTGAAATCATTCATTCAACAGCGAAACACCGAAAAAACTACTCAAAAAAAAAGCAAAAAAAAAAAGATCGAAGTTATGCTGCAGGAAACAAGCAAATGCAACTTTAAGCCAAAACAACAACAAAAATAAGAAATTAAAAAAGTACTCGCACAACAACTACAAGACGAACGAAAAAATAAATTATAAGGAAAATTGCAATTTTGTTGAGTACTACTGCCACTACTCTGAACATGTTAAGCAAAAAAAAAAATAAAGAAAAGAAATTAATAAAAAAAAATAAACTAAGTAACAGCAACGAGGACATACTTTTTGCAAAGAGGGGTTGCCTTTTAAATTATTTTCCTTCATACACAAGTTGTATTACTAATGAATTTCTTCCTCATTTGTAGCATTTCTCGTACTGTTTTCTTTTTCTTCTTCACTTAGCGATTGTAGCCACCCCTTCGCCTCGTCTAAGGCTGCTTTAGAGGTTCCTAGAGTTATGGAAACATTTTTAGTTTCTTTTTTTACTATTAAGCAAAAAAAATAATTAGTGTCTAGAAATATGGAAATATAAGTATTTTAAGGGAATTATTAACGGCAATAAAACTATACGTTGTTGTGAAAATCCAAAGATAAACTTGAAAATAAAGCGAAAAAAAAGTTTGAATATTAAAGTTAAGCTGAATGTTTGCTAAAAAGTTTTTTTCTTTCATTTTCTTCTTTTTCGACCAGTATTATAACAAGAAGAGGAATACCAAATTGCAGGAATAACTACTTTTGATTTTACATTTTTTTAATGCAAGAAAGTTAATGAAATTCTTAAATTTTTGCTCCGAAAGATACTTTTCCCCTTAATGTTCGTGAAGTGAGTGCCTGCTTTATGCTCCTGAAATCTAAATTTATTTTATTCTTTCATCAGAAAAAATATGATCTCTCGTTATATTTATTAAACTCAATACTTGTCTTATTTTGTTAAGCCTCAGGCATTCTCTAGACATCACACACTGCAAAATCTTTTTGGAATAGTTCTCAATTTTACTTAAAATTTTAAAATAATGCTGGGAACACAACTGGGACGAACGACGAATTTTTCTTTCTTACAATATGTTATTGCCTGTTTTTTCTTGTATGATGTATTAATGCGGATATACGATATTTATCAATTTCAGAACTTTTTATTAATTTTGGCATCGATATGTTAGTGCTTTTTTTTTTGCATATTTTACACTATAAAGCATATTTTGGCATATTTCAGTTTTAAATACATATTTTTTGAATTTTTTGATTTTCTAGAGCATATTTGACGTTTTCTGGGCATTTTTGATAGCTGATAGATTTTAATTTCAAATTTTATTTATATTTCTCTCCGTGTATACAAAGAATTCCTCGCCATGGACGAAAGTTTTTTTAAACGAGCCAATTTAATTTTTGTTTAATAATTTAATTAATTAAAAAAAAAATTTATGAATTTTGGCATCGATTTGTTAGTGCATATTTTATACTATAAAACATATTTTGGCATATTTCAGTTTTAAATGCATATTCTTACAATTTTTTTTAATTTTCTAGAGCATATTTGACGCTTTTAGGACATATTTTGATACCTGATAGATTTATATTTCATTTCAGATTCAAACTTTATTTTTATTTTTCTCAGTGTATGCATGTAGTGTAGGAATTCGTCGCCGTGGACGAAAACTTATTTTAATCAAGCCAGTTTCACTTTTGTTTAATAATTTAATTAATTAAAAAAAATTATGAATTTTGGCATCGATTTGTTAGTGCATATTTTTGCATATTTTACACTATAAAGCATATTTTTGCATATTTCAGTCTTGCCCACATATTTTTAGCTTTTTTTAAATTTTTAAGAGCATATTTTACGTTTTTAGGCCATATTTTGATACCTGACAGATTTCTTTTTCATTTTAATTGCAAACTTTATTTATATTTCTCTCCGTGTATGCATGTAGTGTATAGTACACAGCGAGGAATTCCTCGCTATAGAGCAAAGTTTTTTTTAATCGCGCCAATTTCACTTTTGTTTAATAATTTAATTAATTTTAAAAACAATTTATAAATTTTGGCATCGATTTGCTAGTGCATATTTTTGCATATTTTACACTATAAAGCATATTTTGGCATATTTCAGTTTTAAATGCATATTTTTTGAATTTTTGTTTAATTTTCTAGAGACATTTTTAGGGCTTTTTTGATACCTGATAGATTTCTTTTTCATTTTAATTTAAAATTTTATTTTTATTTCTCTCCGTGCATGCGAGAAATTCCTCGCCATGGACGAAAGTATTTTTAAATCGTGCCAATTTCACTTTTATTTAATAATTTAGTTAATTTTCCAAAAAAAAAATATGAATTTTGGCATCGATTTGTTTTTGCATATTTTTGCATATTTTACACTATAAAGCATATTTTTGCATATTTCAGTTTTAAACGCATATTTTTATATTATTTTTTTTTAATTTTCTAGATCATATTTGAAGTTTTTAGGGCATCTTTTGATACTTGATAGATTTATATTTAATTTCAGATTCAAATTTTATTTTTATTTCTCTCCGTGTGTGCATGTAGTGTATAGGGTACACAGCGAGGAGGAATTCGTCGCCGTGGACGAAAGTCCCAGTTTGTCCCAGTTGTGTTCTCAGCATAAAATGAGAACTAGTGAGAGAGAGCGAGGTCATTTTGAAATGCGTGGCTTAGATGCTCATGTGATGAGTTTTATAAAATTTAAGTACACGGAAACAATTATTCTGTGTGAAAAAAATCAATTAAAAATTTAATTGGGTCAGTTAAACTTTTGCTTAAAGACTTACTTCATCAAAAATTTTACAAGAAGTTCTAAAAATGTCCTGCAAATGGACAAGGCAGCGAGGACTAAATGTCAAGTCGGACAAAACATAAAGTTGCTTTTTCACAACAATCCTTAGTCTTTCCAGATAAAACCATACAAATAATTTAAAAATATCATATATCTACACCCAGAGAAAAACAGTTTAAAATCAATAACAACCATATTGAATCAATAAGAAACGAAATTAACGAAAGCCTAGTCATGTTGAAATTTCTTATTTCAATATGGAAAAATATTAATTTACAGTATTAATTTATTAATTTTATTTGTTTTTAAATATCTCAATATACATTTTCTATTATATTGAAAATTATTGAAGTAATGTGACGCATTCTTATTTGTAAGTAGCAGCTTTTCCCTGAGTGTAGGGATAATAATTAATTAGAGTCGATATGTCTTAAGCCTGGGAGTGTCACTAAAGATATGACTGTAGTCAAAACTCAATATGGCGACCAATAGACGCCATTTTGTTAATTTGAAAAGAAATAAAAATTGGCTAAACTATGTCGAAATGGATAACATTCGACAGGTAATTTATTTTAAAATCATCTTTAGTTAGTTCTCTTCAGAGAACAGCAATGAGTACTAAAGAAATGAGTGTTAATTTAAAATAATAAAAATTGGGTGAACTATGTCGAAATAAGTATCCTTCGACAGGTAATTTATTTTAAAATCATCTTTAGTTCTCTTCAAAAAACAACAATTAGTAGTGAAGAAGTGAGTAGAGTTGAATCATGACTTATTATTTCTTGTACTTATGCGCACTCATACTTATGGCAATGTTGTCTATGAATCATATTCACTCGAAAGTTTGAAGAGCGCATCGAACTCATACTAAGCAACATTTATGACGTTTAGACTTGTGTCCAACAGTTCTTTTTGAACTAGTTTGAGAGCGTTTGAATCAAAAGTTGTTTCAAACCCATTTAATTTACATTGATGATTTTGACCGAACTTGTGTCCAACTGAACGAACTAGTTCAAAAAGAACTGTTGAACACAAATCTAATGACGTGATTTCGACTCTCCTTAACTCAATGCCGATGGACGATGCAAGATAAGTATGATTCACAATGTGAAGTTCGCATACGAACATTAAAGTTCTCATTATGAGGTTATGTGTTTCTCTGTTACTTTTCTTTTGTGTTTTTTTTTTGCAGGAATTCAAAAAATACCCTATTTACTACTATTATATACTACTTGCAAACTGTTTAATCATTAAACATTAATGACTAAACTTTTAACTAAACATACATGCATGAGTTGAGTGATATGAATCAATGTGAGTAGTATAAGTATTTTCCTGAATATGGAAATCAAACTGAGGTGATTTATGAGTATGAGTGTGGTATGACTATGATGTTGACGTCGCATTCATATTTCTTTCAACCTATACTTATAAATCAATGTCATGGTGAGTATGCGTAAATCAGAGTAGTTGATTTTAAATGATGTCTACTCACTTATATTTAAAATTTTATGAGTCAGTATGAATAGCGAAAACAAGATTCATTGCGCTTCTCTGATCTGAATCAATATGAGTAGTATAAGTATTTTCCTGAAATTATAAATCAAACTGAGGTGATTTATAAGTGTGAGTATGGTGTGACTATGATGCGGACGTCGTATTCATATTTATCTCAACCTATGCTTATAAATTAATGTCAACGTGAGTATACCCAGTTGGCCAAATCGTCGCAGAAGACATTAATGCCTGTCGCCTGTAGATTGGGTTTTCTAATAGACAATTTAAAGGATATATTATTATTCATGACTATCTGAGGGACAATGTCACCCGTTTTGCCTTCAATAAAACTTTGTTGAGGACAATCTGAGCGACAATGTCCCTCGTTTAGTTTTCAATAAAGCCGTGCTGACGATAAACTGAGCGACAGTGTCATACATTTTGTCTTCAATAAGACTTTTTTGAGGACAATCTGAGCGACAGTGTCATAAGTCTTCTCTTTAATAGATCAGTGTTGACGACAATCTGAGCAACATTGTCGCTCATCTTGTCTTGTGTGACCTCGCCGCCATTTGTATGAGAATTTCGTCAACGATTTGTATAGAGTTGCTTTCAGTACGTCTTCTACGACTTACCATTGTCTTCTACCCGTCGTCAAAGATGTCTTAAAGACGTGGCCAACTGGGTACGTAAATCACAGTACTTGAGTTTAAGTGATGTCTACTCACTTATATTTTAAATTTCAGGAGTCACTATGAATAGCGCAAAAACGATTCATTGCCGACCACTGGTTCTCTTATGATCTGTTTTTTTGATATTTTTAATTATCACTTGTTATATGGGTTGTCTATAGCGCTATTTGAAGTCGGTGGCAATAATATTTAGAATATTATATAAAAGAATTTGCTAACCTGATTGACACCGACTTTAAAGAGCGCTATTCCTATGTAGCACAAATAAAAATGTTTTATTTAATTTTAAATTTAATTTATTTTTCTCTTAAATGATCAAACAGAATTGGGGCATAAACACATTTTCCATACAAAATGACACAAAAAACTAGCCTCAGAAAGCAGTCGATAGATAGAATCTATTTTATTTTGAGAACGTTTTTTCTTATGCTCTCACATATAAATAAATATTCTCTCAAACATGTTACCCTACTTTCAATAAATTTCATACATTTTGTGAACAAAACTACAAAGAAAAATAAGCACAAAAGAAAATAAAACAAAAATTAGAGAGCATTTGAAGTTACTGCCTTAGATTTTATTATGGGCTTTGTTAATTTGACAGCGATTTTTCCTGAAGTTTCGGACTTATTCTGTTTGATCATTAAGTCTTATTTTTATTTATTTTTTTTCCACTGAAGGCAAACTATTTTTAAGGTGTAAGGTTTTGGTATGCCCTATGTGAGCATATTTTTGTAACCCTACGTCTACACCTGATATATTTTTAGCATAACAAAAGTCAAACTTTATATTGAAAAATAATTTTTTTTATGTTAACTCTTCTTTTTATATGGAATTTGATATTTGTCATGATAAAAATATATCAGGTGTAGACGTAGGGTAATGCTCAAGTCAATATTTCTAACTACGATTGCTGGGTATTTAAAAATTTTGCTATGTCTTACTTTTAAACGAATCATTTAGTATTAATAGAATATGATTAAAAATAATGATTCATTTTTATTTTTCAAGGCATAAAACATTAAGCCATATTTCTGGTAAACAAAAAATTTTCTTATGCATAAGATAAAAAACATAAAATATTGTTTTGCTTTAAAGATGTTGACATAATGATTAATACTTTATTATTCTGATGGAAGAACAAATGGCAAAAACAAATACAAATAAGCCAAGTAATAAAAAAATAAGAAACCATGAAATAATACCAAAAAAAGCAGTTCCATAACCCAGTTACCATTAGATAAAGCAAAAGAGCCTAGCCCTAACTCGATATTCAAGGCCATGAATTAATTCATGGCTTGCTGGGTTTTATTCCTAAACATGTTTTATTTTTTTATTTTTTCTTCTTTTTTAATACATGAAGGAGAAATACCTAAATAAGTTAAAAGAAATTACTTCTTATTATATTTTATTTCTTTGTAAACATTCTAAAAATTCTCACAATAATTTCGAACAAAGATAACCTCAATAATTATTATTCTAATAAAATAAAAAACGGCGCTGATTTCTATGTATTTTGAAAAAAAAAAACAATTTTTAGTAATTTCCTACACCAAATGGCTTATCAGCAAATTGTTTATAAATCTTTATTAAGAAAAAAAAAATCATAAATAATTTTTATTCTTTTCTAAATTGTCTAAAGATGATTGTACAGCAAAACGTTTTTAGTTTTTCAAAAACCTTAGCGGCAGTAACACGAACTTAAAAAAAGCTTAAAAAAATTTTTTTAAGAAACTAAAAATGGCGAATCTTAAAGATATTTTTAAAATATTTTTAGTGCTGCAGGTAAAAAAGAAGTGTTAATATATTTAGTGCAACTAATTTGTTTTAAAAGGCAATTTCGAAAATAAAATGAAAATTGTGACTCGTGTTTTATGAAAATTGGATTGAAATTAAAGGCTCTGCATGGAAAGGCAAATTTATTTTGAGAAACCTTCTTCAGCCAAATAAACTAAAATAAGTGCCAGCGCATATTCAATAGGAAAATTTAACAGCAAATCAGTTTTTTTCCAGGCCAAAGTTTTCTTACTAAATTATTTACTAAGTGTGACTTAGTCAAGTTTTCATAGTTTTTCAAAATATTATATACATACAGATGTATATAGATCCTCAGATATTGCCCACTTTCAAGATATAATTCCATTTCTTTCATCACTATTCCAATGCGTTTTAATATCATTAAAGAGTTAAAAAGCTTTAGGCTACGTTTCATTTAATTTATTTGCAACAATGGCCTCGGCTTGAAAATTTTCCATCCATAAATCACTAAAGTTTCTTTTTAAAACTATTGCGAGCAAACATCTGCTTAGAACCGGTTTGTAAAAAATAACAAAAATTAAGTTTTATATAAATAAATTAAGTGTAGAGACAAATGCTTTTTGCACTTAAAATAAAATAATCGAAAATCAAGTTCAAATGTGATCGCCAACAACAGCTTATATGCCGGTTTACATTTCAACAAGCCAAAAATATATTTCGCAAAATATTAGAAACTAGTTCATGCTCTCCCTTATTAAAGTGTATGGTACGTGTTGTTTAAACATTTCGCAAGATTACAAACCGTAAAGCAGGAGATAACGCAGACAAAAATTTCCTGCAATCAACATGTTTAATTGAAAAAATAAGTACAAATAATCGTCTAAATAATTCTTTGAAACAGTTAAACTTTTGTTTAATAATTTAATTGATTGAAAAATTCATTAAAAATTTAATCGCATCAATTTAACATTTTTCTAAAAATGTTATTCAGTCAATGAAACTTTTGTTTAATAATTTAATTTATTAAAGCTTTCATTAAAAATTAAATTAAAGCTTTGGTTTAAAAATTTAATTGATTAAAGAACGAGTTAAATTTTTTTTTAGATTTCATTGATTAAAAGTTTAATTAAAAGTTTAACTGAGCCAGTTAAACTGTTGTTTAAATATTTTATTGATTAAAAATTTAACTAAAAATTTTGTTCAAACATTTAAATGATTAAAAAATTAATTAAAAATTTATTTGAGTAAATTAAACTTTTCCAAAAAAAAATTTATTGATTAAAATAATTATTAAAAAATTAATCCAGTCAATTAAAATTTTGTTTAAAAATTTTACTGATTTAGAAATTAATTAAAAATTTAATCGAGTCATTTAAACTTTATTTTCAAAAAATTTAGTTATTAAAAAATTAATTAAAAATTTAATTGGGTCAACTAAACTTTTTTTCAAAAATTTAATTGATTAAAAAATTAATTAAAAATGTTAATCGGGTCAATTAAACTTTTGCTAAAAATGTGATTGATGAAAAGTTTAATTAAATGGTTAATTGGGTGAATTAAGCTTTTGTTTAATAATTGAATTGATTAAAATTTAATTAAAAACTTATTTAATCGTTTAAGGTTATTGTCAAAAATTTAATTGATTAAAAAATTAATTAAAAATTTAACCCAGTCAATAAAACTTTTACTTAAAAATGTAATTGATTAAAAATTTCATCGAGCCAATTTCACTTTTGTTTCATAATTTTGATGATAAAAAAATTAAATAAAAATTTAATCGAGTCAATTAAATTTTTGTAAAAAATATTTAATTGATAAAAAATTAATTCAATTAAACTTTTGCTTACAAATTTAATTGATTAAAAAAATTAATTGAAAATTTCATTTTTTTTTTAAATTTTGCTTACAATTGTTATTGATTTAAAAATTAATTAAAAATTTAATTGAATCAATTAAACTTTTTTTTTCAAAATTTTTATGGATTAAAAATTAATTAAATTAATTAAATCGAGTCAATTAAACTTTTGTTCAAAAATTTAAATGATTAAAATTTGAATTAAACGTTTAATTGAGTCAATTAAAGTTTTGTTTAGAAAAAGTTTCATTAACACAATTAAATATTTAATTGTGCCTTTTTTATATATTTTTTTCAATTAAATGTGTTTATTAGAAAACTATTTGTTCAGTGTTATAATTGATTATTCTCGGCATAAGATCATTAGAAATATATTTGAAAACAAAGTATTATTGTTGTTGTTGCTTTTATAAAATGCAAAACTTTAGAATAAATTATCTGCGTTTGCAATCAATGAGATTTTTTAAGTCCAAAAATTAATGATTACATTTTGTATAGAAATTATTTTTTTTTTTCAAAGCTTAAACTTGTTTGCCCTCTAGAGTTGTTAAAACGGAATCGTTAATAAACAAAATTGAGAGGCGAAAACTAATTTACTGAAAAATGTGTGTAAACATCTGAAGTATATTCAAATTACAACCGGCAAAAATAATCACCTGAATAGTTGATATAGATATATTGGTTCCTTTGGCTCCTTATAAGGAGCATAGGGCCTCACTTAAGGCCAACTGATATTAATGCGCCTTGAACTAGCTAGTGCTAGTCTTCGCCACAGCATATCCATATAAGGCAGATTCGCTTCAATTTGCTATGAAAATATGTGTACAACGAAAACAGCCACCCTGGGCTGCCACCTGATAGTAATTCGCCTCGAAATAATGTTAGTCGTAGCCTTATACATTTTGTCACATAAAATTAAATGAAATCTTGTTTAAGAATCTTATGATAATATCAATTAACATTTTAAGTGAACTTGCACCTGTAAACAAATTAATGCACTTATTGCATTTTTTCAGAAAAGCTTTGAGGAAAGCTTTATTTTTTTTATATAAATCTATTTGGTTCTTTTAGCTCTTGGTGTGTGCCTTGGCCACATATGGCCATCCCGACGCCGAACTCATAGACTTTGGCTCCCCGACTCAGCCCTCACGGGATCAAATGATGATAGAAGCTGCCATTAAACGTGGCATGGATGGTGAGGCAGTGGCTGAGTTGCTGCGCACCAAACAGCCAGTCGTGAGAACAACTACCACACCCACTGGTTTCACTAAAACAACCACTTACAAATTGGAGCCTGATGGCAGCATATCAAGCAAAAGTATTTTGCAGAAAAGACAACGTTACACATACAATTCTGGCTCGATTCCCGATGATCTGAAAAATTCTCCCACTGGCACGGTGACAAAAACATTCACCGACAGTGATGGGAACAAAGTAACACAAACTTTTACCGTTAATCATGGCAAACCTACGTCGGGAATTGATACACACGATCCAAGCAGTGACTGGTTCAACAAACCTATTTCCTCATGGCCGCAAGAAGCTCCAGCCTCGCCCTCGCTTACCAGTTCTCGCAGAAGAACTGTTACCAGAACCTTTAGTACTCCCAATGGCGAGAGAAGAACAGTACAATCCTGGTCATCTGATCCAGAATTTCCAGAGCCTGAGGCTTCTTTTAGCGTGAACAATAATACACCCAATTATAGAAGAACAAGTATTAGAACTTACACCAACCCCAGTGAGGGCAAACGCATATTTCAAACCACATCCACTAAACCAGAGGATTTTGAATCAAAATTTCCAGGCTTAGACGATATTAATTGGCCCAACTGGGATGATGCGGACATAGATGACAATGGTTGGGAGGTGCTGAGTGACCCCGACGAGGTTACAACAAAGAAAACTTTCGAAACATGGACACCAAAAACCTGGAATTGGCCACAGTTTCCCAAACCACCCACTACCACTACAACAACAACAACACGTAAGCCCAAACTTTACATAGAACCAGAACCCAGCACCCCAAAACCTTTGCCAAACTTGGATGATTTTCTTCGATCCCAATATGGACAAAAAGCCAACAGAGAACCTACGACAAGCACTGCCAAAACCTCTACCAGATCTATTGCAACTAGCACTGCCAAGTCCTCTAGCACGACACCCAAATTCATTAAAATCGAAGACTTACCGGTAGTCGAAGTTCTGCATAATGGCAAACCGGCCGATGAAAATATTCTGAAAACTCTGCCACCCCACCTGACACCGCGAACTCCCACAGAACAGGTCCTAAATATAGAACACAAATACCCTATCGAGCAAGACATGGAAGAATACACACCCAAGGTGGATACCAGCATACGCAGCTATTCCACAACTCATATTGGCCCCGAAAAGCCTAGACTCAAGGATTTGGATCCACAAATGCAAGACATTTTGAGAAACGCGGGTATTGTGCCGGAAATAGAGGGAGACACTATCACTAAGACACGTACCGAACCGGATGGCCGTGTTATAACCACCACTTACAAAGTGAATACCGTGCCCACCCCTTCCACCATAAACGAACCACTGATGCCACATCACTTTGTGCAGCCGCAAATGTCATCCCATGCTTTCAGCTCCTACCAACCGAGAGTACCTCTGGCGGCACTAACACCCAACTTTGGTCCCATCTCCGAATTTTTAGCTCACTTGGGTCTAACTAAGTTTGATATTGTGTCCAGAAATGGTCGCTATTCCAAGACACTCATCGATGACAATGGTGATGTTTTGACTGCCACTTTTGTGCTCACATCTGCCAAAAATGTTGGATCAGAGGGCCAGCCCAAGGCCAAGCCATATAAATAGTACGATTTCGATAATTTTTAAGAAAATTTTATAAATATGTATGTACTAACGATTATAATGTATCTTCATTATACTTTTAATAAATTAAATGCATAAAATAAAAATATAGTTTGTGGTCTAAGAAATCAGAAGGAAGGCGGGCTTTATACATCGTGGAATGTTTCCCTAAACAAAATATTGAAAATATCAGTAGTAGGACATATTTTATAGACAACTAGCTTAACCGGGCGTGCTTCGCTACCTCTCCCCTCCCCGCAAAAAAAATAAATATATGTATATATATGGCACTGGTGGTGCAATATGAAAATTGGATTTTGCCCCGCCCGCTGACTGAAAATCAAAAACCAGACTTCACAGTGTCACCCGCCTGAATATTCTGAAGATTCCCTGAAAATTTCATCAATATCGGCCCAGCCATTTTCGAGTCCCTACGTTACATACATACATACACACATCCTGTTTTATATATATATACATAGGTAATTGCCTCTTTCACGATATCGAAAGGAAATTTTTTTTGTTTTTAATATATGAAAATTTGGTTTTGTTTTCAATATAAATCGTAAATCGAACGTTTTCTTTCGATATCCTGATAGTGCAGGTCCAGACTTGCAATTTTCTTGCAGCAACTTTTTATTTTTGAGTGCAAAAGAGCGAGACAGGAATACAAAATGTATATATTTTTATTTCAGCATTCTCACACGTATTGAAGAATTGCTGTAAAAGAAATTGCAAGTCTGGATCGGGACCGTGCCTAAATTAAAAACAAGGATACTTTCTGAAATTTTCTAAAAAAAAAATTATAAAAAAAAAAAATTAAAATGCTTAGAAAACGAGAAAAACTGATGATGATTCTCGCTGAATGGACATGCTGACATAAAATTGATCTGAAATTGCACTTTTACAATCAATGGATTCATTGTTTTTTTCTGTGATTTTTAAAATTTAAAAATAATTGTGGAAATATGTGGCAACATTGTTGCACTGAAAATAATCCATGCAACATATTACGAAGAAGCTTTCGTAATTACTTCTTTCATAAAACAAATAAAACTTTAGTACATATTATAAAATATATCGTTACCTTAATATAGAAACACCCTAACTCAATATTTTTCTTAATTCGAATTTTTTGTATATTTCAGTATATTGGAGGCTCGTTTATCGAAATATGCAAAAGAAAGCGATTTAAAAAAATATTGAGTTAGGGCGTTTCCATATTAAGGTAACTAACTATATGTAGTTTAAACGAGATTTTTAAAATTTTACGAAAGTAGAATTCATATGTATGTACCAGCTACAACAATGGGCTCATAAACGTAAATTTTAGTTAAGCAGCTTTTAAGCTTCTGGAAGAGAGAAACAGAGAGAGAGAGAGCTGGATATAATGAACATGGGAGTGATATGATGGCTCCCCTCTCCTTTCTTTCTCTACCATGAACTAAAAAGTTGCAAAACTAGAATTGCCGTGTGTGAACTGGCCTTAACTGCAGTGATATTCTCTTAAATGATTTGTGGCATATGACCAGACCAACAAAATTTTTCTGGTCTCTCTGGAATACGATTTTTATTATTTTTTTTTTTTTTAAATGTTATCTTATAATTTGAAAGAAAATCTTAGCCTAAACTTACCTTTTAACACCAAATCTGTAAATTTTTTTTTTTTTGCTAAAAGATAAACAAATTTTGATACCAAATATTTTTTTAACAAAAATAATATTAAACAAATATACGCTTTCTTTTTTTCAAAATACTATAACATTCCATTTTATTGGCAAAATTTATATATATATTTTTTTAATATATAAAACTAGATTAAATGAAAAATTATAAAAAAACACAAATAACAAAAGCCACTACAAAAAGCGTTTGCGCAGCGTTCAAAAAAAAGCATAAAGTTTAATTTGCATTAAATAAATTTTTTTTTATTATCAAAAACTCAGCTGTAAAAAATTAGAATAAAATAAAAGAAAAAAAAGAGAAACAAAAAAGAAGATAAAAAATAAGGTATAAATAAAGCAAACAAAACATAATTGCAAACAAAGTGAGATCTAAGAAACTAAAAATAAATCAAAACTTAAAGTTAATTTGCACAAAAAATAAATAAATTAATAAATTAAATGGGCTATTGCAGGCTGCTACAGAAGCTTGGTCCCAGATCTAAACGAACTGACATAATGAAGGACAAAATAGCAGTTGCAAAACCAGGCAAAGATCTTGATATGATATAAGTTGATATGGAAACCGAAGATTATTACTTTTATTTGGATGCTGTAGAGCAGATACGTCCGAACACACATACTCTGACATTTGCATTTCAGTTAAAAGCTTTGAAAACTCTTACAATTTGTTTTTCTTTCTTTGCAAAGTAAGCAGCAGGCGTTGTTATTGCCGAGATCTAATTGGCTTCTGTGCTCTCGTAGGCATGAAAGCACAAAGCTTTTTTTGTAAAAGCTCGCATATTGTGCATATGGCTTGGACGTAGTTGTTGTAAAGCAATGTATGGCTTGTAAGCTTAATGGCATGAATATGGATTGCAAGCGAATCTTGTTAACTGGCAATGCTGCCGAAATGGAAACTGATATGGCAACTTTCTGCAATTGTGTTAAAGTTATCGAAAATACTATTTTAACAGATTGGCAGCTAAAAAGAAAATTATTAAAATATTTTTTTTTAATTACTTACACAAAATGTGGCATCTATTAGACGTAGACGATAATTTTACGGAAGGAGGAAAAAATATGTTAAAATATCGCAAAATAAAAAGTATTGAATTGAATTGAATGTAATAAAATAAATAAAAGCTTTTTTTTTGTTCGTGCTGATTTGGTTTAGCTTTGAAGCGATTATTTTGATGAAATACTACGGAATTTATTTAAAAAAAAAGTAGATTTTAAACTTTTTTTAGAAAGAGCTTTCTGCGTTTCAGCTAATGAGCTAATTATTTTCTGGCTTTAAAGCAGCTACGTCCAAACACACATACGCTGATATGTGCATTTGAGGTAAACAGCTTTGAAAGCTCTTTTAAAAGTTTTCTTGTTTTTTTGCAAAGTAAGAGCAAGCATTGCTGTCTGTTGCGTTGTTGTTGTGGATATTGTTCTCTCGTCGATGTGAAAGCACAAAAAGCTCTTAATAAAAGTTTGCACATTGTGCACATGGCTTGGACATAGCTGTTTTAAAGCAACAAAACACTTTTTGTTGACAATACTATTGTAAATTGGCAACTGATATTAACAGCTGTTAATTGTTGTTGCCATGTGTTATAGCATTTTGGCAACTGGCAACGCCACTAAAGTTCGGTTGCCATCCACAATCGAGCCATAAGTTTTAACCATGATTCTATAATATATGTATAAGCGTAATGCAAATGTTATAATATAATATAACATTTATAATATAACATTTGCACGATGTCAATAAACTTTATGGTAAGTGAACGACACACGCAATATTGTCACTTTACATATTTTGAAGATAGTTGCTGATGGATGCATTATGTCTGTTTATTATAGAAGATCATTTAAAAGAAGTAGACAAAATTAAAAGATATTTTAATATGAATTTTTATATACTTCTAAAAAATTAACTCCTAAATGATTTATTCATTTTGCTAAAATCTATTTAGCCACGAGAGTAATATAAAAAAAGCTTCTTAAGAAAGCTGATTTTGATCATCTGCCATGATCACAATAGATTTATTCAATATTAATAAACCAAAAAAATAACATAGTAATTGATTAATCACTTGATCTGGGACCATCTTCGTTGCAGCAATTAAAAATTAAATATAATTTTTATGATTTCGCTCAGTTAAAAAATTTGAATTTAAAAAAAGAAAATGATAGCATTTTTATATTTTTTATGAATGCATGTTGTTGGGTCTATCTATTGCTTTAGATATCTTCCAATGTTAATAACAGCTGTACTGTAAGTTTGCATCTCTTGTATGTATTTTGTTGCATATTTTCTAGCTGCTGTTTTCGTCCATAACTTGTAGCATAGTTTTGGCAAACTTTTTCTATTTTGCTCATTTGTTGAGAGGTTTTCGGTATTAGTTTTTGTATTTTTTATTTTTTTTTGTTCGTTTATGTTTAAAAAGCCAAGCATGTCAGAGAAGAGATAAACTAGATTAGTAAATATATATATATATAAATTTTCTTCATAATTTTTAATACGTAATAAAAAGCAATAGCAAGCATTTTGTAAATAAATATTTATCAAAATATAAATATAATAAAAAATTAATTAAACTAGTTAAAACAAAGATTGAAAAATAAATGAACACAAAGCTTTTCTAAAAAGATAAATCTTGCCTAATATTACGCGTATAAAAAAGCGTTTAAATAAATTATATAAAAACACAAACTTCAAATCAGTAAATATTTCGAATTATAAGATTGCAAATCGAAACAAACAATTAATCATAAAAAAAAAAAAAACTTCTTCACTTTCAGGACAGACTGATAAAACAAAACATTATCTAAGAGAATAGAAAAAATATAAAATATATTTCCAGAAATATGTTACACAAGAAAACTTTTAACTGAAAACTGGCAATACAAGTTTTTTAAAAGATTTGAACTAAATTTGAACTATTTTTTTATATTATTTACAAAACAGTTCAATTTTATGAAAAAATAATTTTCACACTGAAAAAAACTACCCCAAAAAGCTCAGCAAAAATTTGTTTGCTAGATTGTACTATAAAAATTCTCTTTAAGTTAAAAAAAATCTGCTACTATTTGAAAAAATATTATAACATTGAAAAAATTTTCATTTTTCTCAGTGTAAAATTAGCAAAACATGAAAAATTTTGTTAACTGTAAAAAATTTCTGTATGGGCAGTTTGCTTTAATAGGAAAAACTAATTTTTCAATACAAATTTATGTTTTTCAAAGTATTTCATGAAAAAAATATTTTCCACACTGAAAGAAATTACGCAAAAAAAGTTAGCAAAAATTTGTTTGCTAAATTTTGGAAGGCCGTTTGCCTTACTAGGATTTTTTTTAAATTAAAAACTTATGTCTCAGTATTTTATGAAAAAAAAAAAATATTTTCCACACTGAAAGAAATTACCCGAAAAAAAGAAGAACGTTATTTACACTCAGCAAAAAATTTCTAAAATAATATTGTCCACTCTCATATGAAATTTTTGCTAAAATCCTATTTATACTACAACAAATTAAAAAATCTGCCAGTTTTTGAAAAAAGTATTTCTACACTGCAAAAAATTAGTTTCAGGAAAAATTTTGCTAAGTGTAAAAAATTTTTTGGTAAATTTCTACATAGCTAAATTTTTCTTAGCAAGAAGAAATAATTTTTTTAAATCTTTTTTTTTTTGCCCGAGTATTTTTGTATAAAAAATTTTTTCGCAAAAAAATTTAAATTAAAATTTTTTCAAAAAATATATTAAATTTTTTTTGCTCTCTGTAATGAAAATAAGAAAAAAATCAGAGACAAATAAAAATAAGAATTTGTTACTCATTCGTATAATCTCAAGTAAGCACAACTTATTTTTCTTTCAGTGCAAATTTAAAACAAAAAGTTAACAAAAAAGAACTTTGTTTTAGAAGCAGTTTTTTATTTTAAAAGTATTGAAGTTTTGAAAATTAGATTTTAGCAATTAAATATATTTTTTTTTTATAAAAAAATATGTTTTATTATGTTACACTGAGCAAAATTTTTCTCGAAAAAAATTTATCCGGCAGATATCTTATATGTTTTGCAGACATTATTAAAAACAACTACTCTTTTTTTAATGAGAACACAATTTTCAATGAAAACATGATTTTACACTCAGAAAAAAATTTTATGTTAAATTTTAAAATTATTCATGACCAAATTTTTTTATAGAAATATACTAATTTTTCTTGCAGAAAATATTTCTATACTATAGAAATATAAAAATAAGAATCTGATACGCCTTCGACTAATTTTACTTAAAAACAAAAAACATTTTTTCAGTGTAAATTCAAAAAATATGGTTTTCACAATTACAAATAAATTTTTTTAAGGATATGTTGAATTTACACTGAGTAAAAATGTTCGCGAAAAACATTTTTGGGACATGTTTTACAGACAACTTTAAAAAATTTCGTTTTATGCAGAACATAATTTTTAATGAAAATATATTTTTACACTCAGAAAATTTGTGTTATTCATGACCAAGTTTGTTAAAGAAAGATATTAAATTTTCTTGTAGAAAATATTTCTGTAACAAATCCAAACATTTTTCAGACCATAAAAGTATAAAAATAAGAATCTGTTATTCTTTCGAATAACCCTACTTAAAAAATTACAAAATTTTTCTCAGTGTAAATTAAAAAAAAAATTGCAAAATCAGTTTTTTTCCTTCTAAAAGAGTGGGGCTTGGAAAAATTTGTTTTCCCAATAAGAAATACATATTTTCTTTGTAGAATTTATTTTAATTTTTAATGAAAATATATTTTTACACTCAGAATAATGTTCGCAAGAAATTTTTTATATGATAAGGGAAAAATTCTTGATTACATTTTTTATAATAAAATAACCAAATTTTTTATAAAAAATATGCTCGTAATTAACACTGAGAAAAAGTTGTCTTTAATAAATTTTTGAAGAGCTGAGATCTTTGACAGGGAAGAATGTACCCCTTAATCATGTGGCATGTTATAATTGAAAAACCTTTTCACTTGCTTAAGAATTAAAAAAAATTGGTTGAAGATTTATGTAAGATCTTAAATATACTATGCCTTCGAAAATTCTTTAAACTTTAAAGAGAATATTTAAAATCTTTACTTACCAAATTATCAAAGCGCAAAGCTTCTTCATCGCTCAAGCCCATACTGCGCGTTAGTTGTAAATAAGTCGTGGTAATG
Source organism: Tachina lurida (assembly GCA_944452675.1). Taxonomy (NCBI): domain Eukaryota; kingdom Metazoa; phylum Arthropoda; class Insecta; order Diptera; family Tachinidae; genus Tachina; species Tachina lurida. The sequence continues at coordinate 6,582,452 of OX101753.1, forward strand.
GGTTTCAAACGTTCAAAATCAATAGGCGGCAGTGTGGGACCTGTACGCATCTGCGGTATGCGCAAGCTGGAATAGCAAGAAGATTTCGGTGGTGTTAACGACTCTTTTTTGATAGATATGGGCGTTGAGGTGGCTGCAATTGTTCTTGGCACATTGGCAACTGCTGATGGTGTCGTAGGTGCGTCAGCCAACTTGTCTTTGGAACTGAAAGTAGAAGAAGAATTTTTCGACAGATTAATTGCACAAATTTGTGTGGTTTGTAAAAGATCCTTAGCAGTTGTTGGTATTTCTAATTGCAAGGAGGACTCTAAAGCTTTTGTTGTTTGAGGAGTTTGAGGTGAGCTTTTGAATCTTTTGGCGGACAAAACTGTTATATTCTCATCATCATCTTCCGAAGAAGAGTTTGAGTGGAGAGTGGACTCTACTGGTTTGAAAAGAGGCTTTTTAGAATCCTTAGTTTGTATAGATGGCAGTATGTCTTTGCTTATGACAGGCGGCAAAGGCGGTGGAGGAGGTGGTGGTTGCAAATATGTTCTGGTATCTGTTTGGGGCATTGCGAGATTTCCTGCATATAATCTTCTCATAAAATCATAATAACGCATTAAGTTATCTGGCGACTTCAAAGAATGAAAATCAAAACCAAACCCATAGTGAGGCTGGGCTAGGCTCAAATTTTCTGTAAAGGGTGGAGTAAATGGTCGCTGTAAATTTGGATTAACCCTGATCTTGGGCATAATTGATGAAGCAATTTGGCTGGAAAGCTGACGTGGCAGTAAAGTGCTAGACCCTGAAGGTACAATTGGGCTGGAGTTACGCCTGGGTAGAGATTGTGTTAATTCAAAGCGCTCCGATGGCACAACAAAAGCTTTAGAGCTATTATCGGGACTAGAATATCTGCGTTTTTTGGCTTGAGCCATCATGGGCTTGACAGCTGGTGTTGATGATTTTGTTGCAGTTTTTGTACTGGTTCCCGCCTGTAAAGAGCTTTCAGTGTGTGAGGAATAATCTAAAACTTCTATTTCAGAAGAGCTTTCGTTTTGTGCCAGGGCCGACGACTCGTCTTTAATAGTATGGCTTGAAGTGGCAGGTGAAGAAGGACGCAAGTTCTTCTTACACTCAGGGCAAATAGATAAAAATCTTGTAACGGCTTCGCGAGGCAAAAAAGCATAAGTTTCGGATATCTGCAAAATAAAATAAAGTAAAATAAAAGTTATTTTAAAAGCTTTTGTTTGTCTCTCGACTCACTATGCGATAGGTACGCTTTTGTCCGGCATGCATGCCGCTTCTACCGCCCAATTCCATGTGTATATTGTAAATGATATCGAAAAATTCTTCCACAACCGCCACTTTGCGATAGTGACGTTTTTCCAAGTCCTACAAAGTTTTTATTAACTGCTTTGAAAAACGAAAATTTTGTTTAAAATTTGCTAACATACCTTACTGGTAGAAGCCACATAGAGATCCACATCAGCCGGATTGTCTGAGAGTATTGCGTTGGGTGGCAAAGGTTTCTTAAGGCGTGGAGTACAAGGTGCATCTTCAAAGCTTTCCGGGCGTTTGGTTGTGAAACCTGTAAATGTACATTAATAAATATGGGAAGCTTTCGATACATAAAAACTTTTAGCAAATAAAGCTTTTTGATACGAAATTTTCTTTTAAATATGTAAAATTTAATGAAAGTTTTTCAAAAAAGCTCGCAAAGCTTCATAAACAGCACACGTAACAATGGCTTACCTTTGGTCTTGACCCAAAATCTAAACTTCGAACTATCCGGCCGACTATGCTCTTTGCCCTCTAAAGCCTTTAAGATTCTTACTTTTTTGCGCATTGTTATGGTCTTAGTTTTGGCCTGATCGCCATACGTTTTCAAAGCCCAAGGTTGAAAAAGCTTTTAAAACAAAATTAAAAATAAAAATCTTGCACTACTTTTTTATTGCCAAATTCATGTAAATATATTTACTTCATATATATGCTGCCTTTCGTCCATAATCTTTTTAGCTTTATCTGCAACATCATCACTATCAGTATCGCCACCCCTCTCAGGGGCTGTCATAACAACTGTGACACTACGCATTGATACATCATCGTCAACATCTGCATCGTATTCAATATCCACAGTTTCAATTATCTGACGTTTACTTTCTTGCTCAACATCTTCTGGCTCATCTTCGATTTGCTCTTTAATGGCATAAAGATGACGTTTCTGTGCCAGGCAGCTTTCAGACTCAATTGCAGCAGGATTTAATTGTATGTCTTGCTGTTGTTTTTGATAGCTTTGCATTTGTTGCTGCTGCATGTGAAGATAGAATTGTTGTTGTTGCTGCTGTTGTTGTTGTTGTTGTTGCTGTAACTGTTGTGTTTGCTGTTGTTGCTGTTGATGATGATGATGTATAAATACTTCCGATGTGAGCTTATGACAGTCCTCAGAGCTTTCAGGATCATTATCTTTAGGTGACGACATGGTTTTATGAATTTCTGGTTAATTGCAGGATTTTCGCATAAACAAAAAACATTTGCTTTAATTAAAACTTGGAAATAGAAAAGCTCCACTTTTATTACACGAAAGATTGAACAGGAACCAGACAAAACTAAGGGAAATAAAAAGAGTTATTTGAGGAAATCTTAAACTAAATTTATATTTAGTTAATTATTATTTTTCGAACTGTATTTGTTTCTTAAATTCTTATGAATTAAATTAGGCTACTGTTCGTAACGCTTTTTAAGACAAATTACATGTGATAATTATTAATGAACAAATAACATCAAGTTAGTTGTAAATATTCTGACAACAACACATAGTTGAACGGAACAGCCAGCCGTTTTCGAAGGCCACTAAACCTTTCTCATCAGCGTTCTTCTGTGTTTTGGTCCACTGTGTGTGGTGTCAGTTGATGTAGATGTCTGCCCTATATACGAAACTTTATTGCAAATGGAATATGTGAATTGGTTTGATTCATTGCATTTTTCAATTTACTGATATATATGTTTGGTAATGAAGGCTGAAAATTTACCATCTTCCATATATATTACAACAGTCTTACCATTGTCGTTTGTTCCTTACTAATTTAATAACTTAAAATTTATGTTTGCAGATTTTCCTCAATGTTAAAGCCTTGAAATTATTATATAAAAATAATATTAAAGAGCTTTGGCAAAAAGCTTTTAAACTTAACTGCCAGTTTATAGAAGATAAGTAAAAATTCTCGTCTATATTTTAAACGAACTAAAATTTTAGTTCTTTGTATTTGCTTTCAATACAAATAGGAAGACGACAATTTTTACTTGCCTTCTATAAACTGGCAGCAAGTTTAAGAGCTTCAATGAGAGCTTTAAGCTTAACACAATGTTAAACAAGGGAATAATTGTTAAAAAAAAAATTTAATATACACATTTATATTCTTCTTAAAACTAAATGTCCCTTTGAAGTGTTTTGCAAGTCGGGTTTAGTCTTACAATATACGTATAGTTGCATTTGCACCATAATTTATACAGAACCTTGTTAAGGCTTTTCAAAACAATTGCAATATGAATAACAAAATAGATAATTTAGTTACAAGCTTTTAGTTTAAAACAGCTAAGTCCAAACACACATACACTGATATTTGCATTTGAGGTAAACAGCTTTGAAAGCTCTTAAATTTGTTCTTGTTTCTTTACAAAGTAAGAGCAAGCATCGTTGTCTGTTGTATTGTTGTTGTGGCTGTTGTACTCCCGCCGGTGTGAAAGCACAAAAGCTCTTTGGTAAAAGTTTTCACATCGTGCATATGGCTTGGACGTAGCTGGTTTAAAAAGAAAAATAAAAACATGCATACAGCTTTTAAGCTTCAAAAAAAATTTTGTTCGCTCATTTTAAAGCAAACATTGTAGGAAAAAGCTTTAAAGTAATGCTTATACTTAGGGCTTAATTCCAGATCACTTGATTAAAAGTGCTACCTAAAAAATTTCGTACAAAAAAACATACAAAACTAAGCTTCCAATATTAATGATATTATATTAAAAATTATTTTAATTAAAGATGTAAATGAAATTATTAAAGTGTGATTGAATTTGGAGTTCCCTTTAACTTGCCGAAAAGCTCCATAAAAATTGGCAATTGACCCATATAAAAAAACGTTTTGCTCGTTTTAGAAGAAGCTTTGTGGGCAAAAGCCTTAAAGCAATGCAATTCCTTCGTTCCAAATCACTTGGCTCAAGCTTTTGTTTCAAAAGCTCCGTCAGCCAATATAAGCCCCGGATATTAATGACATAATAAAAACTATTTACTTATGTGACCGAAATTATTAAAACATGATTGATTTTCGAGTATCCTTTAACTTTGCTTTACTTGACCCATATACATAGCTTTTAAGCTTTTAAAGAACTATTTGCTCATTTTAGAAGAAATTTTTTAAATCAAAAGCTTTGAAGCAATGTGTTGCTTTTCTGCCAGATCACTTAGCTGCAAATTTGTTTAATAAGCTCCTTGCAAAAAACATGCTAAATTAAGCTCCTGATATGAATGATATTATATTGAAGCTTAGTTTTTATTTCAGTCTTTATTGCATCATCATTTAATTTGATTATTGAAATACTCAAGGTGAAGCTAATTAAGCTCAGAATATTTTAAAATAAACTTAAAACTTTTTTTCATAAATAAATAATAAAAAGCTTTTAATTTTAACAAGCTTGCAAGTTTTTGATTTTATGTGTGATAAACTTTAAGCTTTTTTTTTGGTTTTTTTTTGTTGTATTTATTTTTTATTTTTCATTTATGTAGCCTGGAACTGTTTATAATTTTGTTTTTGTTAAATTTCTACTCATTTTAATTCAATAAATTAATTATTTCATATAAATAATTTTTTTTCGAAGAACACAAAAGAAGAATCAAATTATTTCAAAAAAAAACTATTGCCCAGTTCACAAGCCTTGTTGTATAGTTTAAAGCTGCATATGAAAAAGCAATTTTAAATAAAGTTTCTGAAAACAAAAATATTTTAAACTTATTTTTGTTTTGAGAAATTTTCTTTAAAATTGTCTTTTCAATTCAAAATTTTAAGGATACAACAAGGCTTAGGAATTGAGCAAATTACTTAAAGGCACTCTAGTGATTGTTCTTGAATCTTTTGATTTGAATTAACTAATTGATTTTTTGAAGCTTTTTACACTCTGTTAATATAACTTTAAGCTTCAAGTTTTTTTAATTTAATTCGCGGTCCCTATTACAATTGAAAATTTATATATAAAATCGAGCTTTAAGCTATTTGGTCATTATTATTTCAGTTTTTTTATTAGCTTTAATAATTTTGTATATAATAAATATTTTTAGTGTTAATTTTTTTTAATTTTTTATACTAACACTTAACAAATTCGCTTTCGACACCAGCAAATAACATGGAAATATTTTGTTTTTTTTTATTAAAAGAAAAAGAAAGTTTTCAAATTATAAAAAAAAATTCAAATCAACAACAACGTTCAAACAAAAACTTAACAAAAAAAATTAACAAAAATTAAAAAATATATGAAACGTTGCTTTTAAAAGTTTTTGGGTGTCCTTTTTCTAAATAAAATAATTAAATATTTTTCCCCAAATAAAAAACGCGCGAGCCGTTTACGAACGCTTAAAACCACGAACAGTAAAAAACTAACTGATCGCAAGTGACCAAAAAGATGACCAGTAGCTGAAATAAAGACGCCAGATAATCTTCATATAATTTTAAACATGAAGTATCCTTTAACAAACAGGATATACATAAAACAGGATTTTCCTTAGAAAAGAGTTTCAATAAAGGGGTAATTCAAAAGAAAATACCTAAGAAAAGACAATATTTTATATAATAAATATATAGATGTGTCTCAGCAAGTACAAATCACGTGCCTACCTCAACTTTTTTTTTATTTACTTCATGTACATTTTCAAGCAATTTGAAGGTTAAGGGTGTGTTTTCTATTCATACTTTATACGGGTTGATTGTGTGCTTAAAAATTTCTTAAGAAACTACCACCATGTTTGGCTGGCTGCGTGCTTGCCTGCCTGCCTGGCTGCCTGTTTTTATATAACACGAACATTTAATTTTTTTTAAAGCATACTTTAAGGAGTTTTCAAAAAGTTTTTTCAATTTATTTACTTGAAATCGTGTTGTTTCTTTAAGACATAATAATGCTGTTTGCATTATTTTTATAAGCTTTTCTTTCTGGCTGTTTTGCTTGCAAAATCTATTAAAAAAACACTTGTTGCTTGACAAGGAAAATAGCACATTAACAACCAGTTATAAGGCAAATTCAGCCTGATTTTTGCTCCAGAGTCCAAATGTTTATCTATCAATAAACTAGAAGGAAAAAAAAATATATATATATACATATGTATATATTCCCTGCCTTAAAAATGTATTTATTAAAGAAATCTGATGTAAAACTATTCTGCCCCTGAAAGTATGCTGCATTATTTGAATATTTGCTTCTAATATTTATTCCCTTAAGAGGGTTGTTTTTCTTTATAAAAAAATAAATAAATATCCATTTACCTTAACCCTGTCTTCATATACATAAATGATTAAATTTTTTTTTTCAAAACTAGCCATCCACACGTGTGAATACTCTTTGATTATTGGCTGCCTTAAATGCTCTTTTTCTTAGCTTCTGTTTGTATACTTCAAAAGCACCACCCCATTCCTTTGCGGACAATAACATCGACTGATCTTTAATTGTGCTGCTTATGATTGTTTTTTTTTATTTATTTCATGTTTACAGGCCATGTCCGGGGTTGATGCTACACAATCCAGTAATAGTTACCCCCTTTTTCAACACTAAAATATGCTGATGTTTTTCAACTAAATATAAGGAAAATGGTCACTGATTTTTATATTCAATAAGGAAAAAAAAAACATTGTGGCTTAACTGGTTTTTGCTTTAATATTAAACGCCTTTTGTTTGTGCTTTTTGCGTTTAATTTCAATTTCAACAGCATCTTTTAATAAAAGGTTTTATTTAGCGCCAAAAATATTCGTTACTCCTTTTTAATTCAGGCTGCTGGCCAGTCAGTCAGTAGTTGCAAAGTTGACTATTTAATGGCCTTTAATTTATGTTTTTCAGTTAAATGTCAAAGAATAGTTGTTGTTGTAGCTAACAGCCATTCATTAGGGTGGTGTAAGTATCCTATTTAAGGAATTTTAACGGTCAAATGTTAAAGAAGACAACTAGAATCCGGATGCTTTTCTATAAGAAAAAGAAAACCAATATCAATCCCCATAGTAATTATTGTTTTCACCCTGCAGCTCACTGAGAACTTACATGAAATTTCTGGTAATAATAAAATAATTTTTAAACTTTCATTGGGTTTCTCAATTTTTTTTTTTTAAGATTTAAAAGAGAAACCACACAGAATTATATTGTAAATACTTATGTAGACCATTTCAACTCCTTTGATGAATGTTGCCTTTTTGTTCTGACCGAGGGTTTGCTTGAATTTTGTAGTTTTTTCCGACGGCCGGTTTGCTTGAACTTGGAACAAATTTCGGTCATTCCAACGAATTAGTATTCGAGAGAACACTGAAGATAAACCAAATTTTACGTTGCCCGACCTTTTAAGAAGGATAAAAAGAAACTCATGCAGGGTAGATTTACAGATTTGAAATGTTCCACAAAATTGTTCGCCGTAGGATTTTAAAGCAGCTTTAAAAAAAGTACTCTTTGTTAAAAAGTACCTTTTAAAAAAGTACATTTTAAAAAAGTACCTTTTGAAAAACCACCTTTTCAAAAAAGTACATTTAAAAAAAGTAGCTTTTGAAAAACTACCTTTTAAAAAAATACCTTTTAAAAAAAGTACCTTTTAAAAAAGTATCTTTTAAAATAGTACCTTTTAAAAAAAGTACCTTTTGAAAAAAGCACCTTTTTAAAAAAGTACTTTTTGAAGGACCTTTTAAATAAGGATATCTTTTGAAAGACTACCTTATGAAAACGTAACTTTTTTTAAAAAGTACCTTTCGACCTTGTATCTGTTGAAAAAAGTATTTTTTTCAAAAGAGTACTATGTATTTCAAAAAGTACCTTTTAAAAAAGAACCTTTTTTGAAAAGGTATCTTTTGAAAGGGTCTTATGAAAAAGTATCTTTTGAAAAAAGTATCTGTTCAAAAAAGTACCCTTTGAAACAAGTACATTTTAACAGAAATCTTTTTTTAAAAAAGTACCTTTTGAAAAAAGTATTTTTGGAAAAAAATTGTTTTTTTTTTTAAATAAAAAGTATTTTGTGAAAAAAAATTTTTTAAAACATACATTTTGAAAAAGTTCTTTTTGAAAAAAAAAGTACCTGCTGAAAAAAATTTTAAATATTCCACAAAAATGTTTGTCGTAGAATTTTAAAAATCCTTCTGAAAAATGAGCTTTTTGAGCAAAAGAACATTTTGAAAAAAGTATCATTTGAAAAAAGTACATTTTGGAAAAAGTACCTTCTGAAAAAAGTTTATTTTGAAAAAACACTTTATGAAAAAGTAACTTTTGAAAAAAGTACCTTTTTAAAAAAGTATCTTTTTAAAAAAGTTCATTTTGAATAAAAAAAATGCCTTTTTAAAAATGTGTGTGAAAAAATTATTTTTTTAAAAAAAGGATTTTTTGAAAAAAGTACCTTTTGAAAAAAGTTTCTTTTGAAAAAAGTACCTTTCGAAAAAAGTATCTTTTAAAAAAACGTTTCTTTTGAAAAATGTCCCTTTAGAAAAAAGTATTTTTTTAAAAAAAGGATTTTTTGAAAAAAGTACCTTTTGAAAAAAGAGTATTTTGAAAAAAGTATATTTTAAAAAACGTTTCTTTTGAAAAGAGTACCTTTTTTTGAATAAAAAACCTTTTGAAAGAGTACCTTATAAAAAAGTAACTTTTTCAAAAATCACATTAAGGAAAAGTACCTTTTGAGAAAAATAGCATTTGAGAAAAAGTACCTTCTGAGCTAGAGACCCTTGTCGCTAAAAGTACCTTTTGAAAAAAGTAACAGCTTAACAGCCTTTTGAAAAAAGTATCTTCTAAAACAGAAGTACTTTTTTCAAAAAGTACTTTTTGAGAAAAACTACCATTTGAGAAAAATTATCTTTTGGAAAGATGTGTTTAAAAAGGTACCTTTTGAAAAAAGTATCTTCTAAAACAGAAGTACTTTTTTTAAATTACCTTTGATCAAAAAGTTAGTTTTGTTAGAAGTATCTTTTGGAAAAGTGTTTTAAAATACTTTTTGGAAAAAATAACTTCAAAAAAATATTTTTTCAAAACAGTTATTCTTGGAGAAATATATAAACTTTCTTGAAATAATGGCCTGCTCCGGATGAAGCAATAAAAAGTATTGTACATGGCAAACGATAAAAATTCCATTTTTATGTTTCATATAAAATTTATAGAAATCTTCAACAGATACATATGTACATATTCTAAATTGTCCAAAGTATTGAAAAGTAAGCAGAAAATTATGAGTATAAAAATTGTCCAGTTTGTTTCTCTGTGCCAAAATATCAAGATAACAACATTTTTTTAACTACTTAAACTCTTCCTTTATAACTCTCAGTTACTCCAACGACTCGAATGAATTGAAAAATGTTTTTTTACTAAATTGGACTAAAATGTCCTTAAAGAACAAGCTTTACTTACTTCCATCATTGACATGTCCTGCTACAAAATTACTAAGACAATCTTATCCATTATCTCCCCATATTTTTGTATGCTGCCAAAGAAGTTTCCTATAACTTAACATTGAAAATAACAGAAATAAAAAACTAATTGCAATATAATAAAAAAAATCAGTTACTGCTTTGAATCACAGAAAATAAAATAAAAAAATAAATACGATTAGTTTTATAAAATTTTTAGCCGTTACAAAAACACAAAAGCAGCATAAATCTTAAAAAAAAAAGTTCATAGTTCATTTTAACAACAAAATGGTATCCTAAGGATCGCAAAATAATTTCCCTTGAAAATTTTCTCACACTGCAGCAGCATCACCACTGCGCCGTACTGGACACTCCGTATGATGATCCTTCGGCTCAACACATTTTTTTAGCCGACACAAACACAACACAAGAACAGGATGAACAAAAATATTTCCACTGAACTTTCACATGAAAATTTCAACGCCGAAACTAAATAGCAAAACTTTTAATATTAAAAATACAAAGAATTTTACTTTTTCAATGACAATTAATTCTTCTTAAAAATCCCTAAAAGTCCGGTTTTATAAGACTGGACACGATTGTTTGCAGCATCTTCTCAGAGAACACAATTATTTTAACGAACCACCACCATCAGCATGAATGAATGACAAAAAAAACAAAAAACAGAAAAGGATTAAATGAACTTTGAGATGTTTTCTAAGACAGCAGACAGTAATTTTCAGATTTATTTGAGATAAAAGCCACCCCTCTTCCCAAGCTGCTTCTCTTATTTTATTGCAAAACGTTTCCTTTCCAGTATTTTTTATTATTTGTTTGCTGCTGTTGTTGTTCTTAAACTTGTTTCAGATGGTCATCAATTTGGTCAGAAGTTTTACTGATGCTGCATTTCAAAGTACCCGTAGCTTTTGGTCTTGCTTTTCGACAAGTTTTCATTTGATTTTCTGTTTTATTTTTTTCTTATTTTATACTGTTTTGGGTGATAATGTCCAGTTTTGTAGAGGAATTTTAATTCATCCTCTCGTTTTAGATTTGCATATTAATGTTACTACTGCACAACTGGGATGTTGGTTGTTGTTAAAGAAGATCAAGCACAATTAGGAAACTTGTTTTGGTGGGAAAGTATGTTTTCTTAATACCAAATCGTAATTTTTTTTAAGATGCAACATAAAATTCTATATTTCTGAAAAATATTTACAAAATCGAATATTTAAAACGTTTTAAATATGGTACGTTGTTAAAAAAAATAATATTTTAGAAAGTACTTTCCTGAAAAAATGTGTAGTGAAAAAAGTACCTTTTAAAACAAGTACTTTTTGAAAAAAGTACCTTTTGAGACAAGTTCTTTTTAAAAAGAGTACCTTTTGAAAAAAGTAAATTTAAAAAAAGTACCTTTTGAAGAAAGTACCTTTCGAAAAAATGCGTAGTGAAAAAAGTACCTTTTAAAACAAGTACTTTTTGAAAAAATACCTTTTGAAACAAGTACTTTTTGAAAAAAAAAACCTTTTGAAGAAAGTACTTTTTGAAAAATTATTTTTTAAAAAAATACTTTTTGAAAAACGTATAAATAGTATCTTCTGGAAATATGTAATACTATTTGTAAAAACTAGCGTATATAAACGTACTTTTTTTTAAGTACGTTCTTAAACAAGTACTATTTATAAAAAGCACCTTACCAATAAATACTTTTTGCAAAAATATCTTATGAAAAAGTACTTTTTGAAACAAGTACCTTCTAAGAAAATTAAGCTTTTTACACGTAATGCAATGCCATCTTGAAAAAGTACCTATTAAAACGTACCTTTTAAAAAAATACCTTTTAAAAAGTACTTTTTGAAAAAAAAACAATCTTCTGAAGAAAGTGTACATCGAAAAAGTAGCTTTATAAAAAAAATATTTAAAAAAATTACATTATGAAAAAGTGCCTTCTGCAAAAGTACTTTATGAAAAAAGTGCTTTTATAAAACTATCATTTGAAAAAGTACCTTCTATATAAATTAAAGTTGGTAAAAAGTATCTTGAAATATGTATTTTAAAAAATATGTGTTTAAAAAAATTAGCTTTATACAAAAATGCCATTAAAAAAAGTGCCTTCTGCAAAAGTACTTTTTGAAAAAAAGGGCCGTTTGAAAAAATAATAATTTGAAAAAGCATCATCTGGATAAATTAACTTTTGCTGAAGGTATTTTGCAAAACGTACCTTTTCGGAAAGATTACCTTTTGAAAAAAAGTGTCTTCTAAAAAAAATACTATTGTTACCTTCTCCGAGAAAAGGGACCTAATGTGTCAAAAAACGGGTTTGGACTTAAGAGTGGATTCTGGTGCCTAAAAGGATGTAGAATAATATGAAATGCGTTTTTCTCAAAACTTCATTTTCACACACTAGGACCCTTTTCTCGGAGAAAGTCGCATATGTAAAAAGTACGTTTTTAAACATATACTAATTGTAAAAACACTTTTTGAAAAAAAAAGTACTGGGGCCCGTTTCTCAAAACTACAAATTACAAATTTACAAATAAAATACACACAAAACAACAACACTTTTACAAATTTTATTGTTGTTTTGTGTGTATTTTATTTGTAGATTTGTAATTTGTAGTTTTGAGAAACGGGCCCCTGATATATACAAATTTTAGAAACCTTACATTTTATAAAAAAACAATCCCAACAATTTCTAAAAGTATTTTTTAAAAGGTTTATTTTTTTCTGCAAAAAGAGCCTTTTAAAAATGTACGAGTATTTTTAAGTATATTTAAAAAAGTTCCTTTGATAAAATCCCCTTTTATAAAAATAAAAAAAGTACATTTCGAAAAAAAATGCCTTCTGAAATAAGCATTTTTTTTAAGTACTCGTATCTTTAAAACAAAGCTTCTTGCAAACATTTCTATTTGAAAAAAAATATCTTATAAAAAAGTACCTTTTTCAAAACCAACTTTTTGAAAAAGTTATCTTTCGAAACAACTACCTTTTGAAATAAAACCTCCTTTGCAAAAAAGTATTCTTAAAAAGGTATCTTTTGAAAAAATTTCCCTTTGAAAAAAGCATTTTTAAAAAAGCTACCTCTTGAAAGAAGTGGCTTTTGGAAGTAATAACTTTGAAAAAAGTAACTCTTAAAAAGGAGACGTCATAAAAAAGGGATTTTCGAAAAACTACCTATAAAAAAGTATGTCATGGGGAAAGTAACCTTGGCGAAAAGTACTTTTTCGAAAAAAGTACCTTTTACTAAAATTACTTTTTGAGAAGAGTACCTTTGCAAAAAATACTTTTTTTTAAAGTTCCTTTGGCAAAAATACTTTTTTTAAAGTACCTTTTGCAAAAAGTACTTTTTGAAAAAAGTACCTTAAGCGAAAATTTATTTTTTAAGAAAGTACCTTTCGCGAAAATTATTTTTTGAAAAAAGTACTTTTTGAAAAAGTACGTTTTGAAAAAGTTTTTTTTGAAAAAAGCACCTTTCGAAAAAATGCCTTTTAAAAAGCAAGTATATATTTTCTTAAAAACTTATCTTGTGAAAAAATATTTTTTATAGGAAGTGTCTTTACAAAATTTTTATAAAAGTATGATTTTGAAAAAAGTAATTTAAAAAATAAGTATAACAATAAACTTAAAAAAGTACTTTTTTTTTGGGAACATAATGGCGCATATTCATAGTCAAAACAAAGTATACTTGAAAATTTTAAATTAGTTTTAACATACAAAATACTGGTTTTAAACTCTTAAAGTATACTTTGTTTTGACTATGAATACGCGCCAATGTATTGACTTAAAACAATTGCACACAAATAATTCGTTTCAAATTTGTATGAAAACAAAAACGAAAATTCGTTTAAAAATATATTTTTTCCATAAAAGTTTCAAAACGAAAAAATCGTCTGTATTTACAAAATCTACCCTTAAAGGGTAGAAGGGGCCTTATTCCAGTTGTCAACAACGACTTCTTATCAATACAATACGAAAAAATTGGGACTTTTCTACTCGCTCTCGATAGCAATTTTATGCTATTGACAGTCTATTTCTGTTCCCTAAGGTCTATAGAATAGCATGAGCCTGTCAATAGCAATCGATTGTTGTCGGCAACAGGTAGTGACACCGATGTTGGCAACTGGGATAAGGAGGTTTGTTTTGAGTGTGAATAAAAGCCAGTGTTTTTAAACAAATGTTTGTATAGAAATTACAAACACGGATTGTACGATTTACGACTCTGACTCATAGCTGTTAAGTAATGATTACTAATCGTAATGATTACTAATTTGATTATTTTTTTTAAAGGTGAATTAATGATTCAATTACGATTATATTTAGTTTCGCATGATTACTAATTAATTACGATTACTAATAATGGAAAAATAATCTGAATTACTTAAAATTACTAAAAATAATCAAAAAGAATCAAAAGTAATCAAAAAATAATTCGATTACTTCTAAGGATTACTTTTGATTCTTTTTGATTATTTATTAAGAATCAAAAGTTATCTTTGAAAGTACTCGGATTACTTTTTGATTACTTTTGATTCTCTTTGATTATTTTTAGTAATTTTAAGTAATTCATATTACTTTTCGATTATTAGTAATCGTAATCAATTATTTATCAGCAATTCTTTTAAAGGCAATTATATAATCATTACAATTCTTTTTAAAATGTAATCTAATTAATTACTAATCGTAATCGAAATTTAACAGCTCTGCTCTGAATTGAGCAAATGTTTTTGAAAAGTTTTCAAAAGTTGAGATGGAAATGATCTGAAATCTCTAACTTATATTTGATTTCAAATAGAATAATTTTGTATCTTGATATATGGTACTCGTACATAAAAACAATAAATTTCTGAATTTGCCACTGAAACACTAGGCCTATAAACAGTATCTTTTGTAATAGAACTATAACCCTTTAAACGTGCTGCTAGTTTATTAACAGTGCCCTATAAAATTGTTCACATAAATATTTTCTTTGTTCAATGATTCGTCAACAAATCATTGGACAACAACCACGAAAAATTGAGGTTAATAAGAATTTTTAAATATGCTTTAGCATATCAATTACTAACCCAATTATTTGCTTAATAAAAAATCTACTTTTAGGAGTTTAAAATTTTTTTTCTTTTTTCTATAAAATATTGATAAAATGTTAAAAAAAACACCTTGCATAATTAAAATGAAAATAATAAAAATCATTAATGCGCCCTGCTCAAATGAATGTAAAAAGAAACTGGCATGACTATTTTATATAAAAAAAAAAGATTGGCTGGGGTACTAATGCGAGAGGGAGGAGGAAGAGGTTTAAGTTTCAATTTAAATCATTTATGTTGCCGTAGTGTTGTGCACTGTCTGTCACACATTAATTTTAAGCAGATCTCGCTTTTTATAGCCAGAATTTTTCTGTTGCTGTTTAATCAGCTCCAGTATGGTTGTTGCTGTCATTGTTGCCGTGGTATTAACAATTCAAGTAAATGAGTAAGAGGTTTGTTTATATGCCACTTTCGATAGGCAATAAACTGAGTTAAGGATGAGGTTGGAGCACACAAAAAAAAATTTTATAAATAAGCAACATACGAGCACAAACAAAAGTCATTATGCGTGGCAACTGTTTGTGTGTGTAAGTTTTTAAGTGGATGGTGCATGTGTAACGCGTTAAAAACATGCTGAAAAAAGTGAAGGAGGTCTTGCATATTTGGCACCTCTACTTCATGCTTGCTGAGTGCTTGACTTTGCTGCCTGCAATGGTTCTTTTTTTATGCTAAGACTTGCCTCATTTGCCGTTTGTTGTTGCACTGCTGTTTGTTGCACATTCTATGGTTTTACTGTTTTTTTACATTTATTCTAGAGTATCTGGTATCTCTTTTTCGTTTTGGTCACTTTTTTTTCACAATTTACAACAAAAACAGGGGTTTTATAAACACTTCCAGAGCAACAATGACGGCGACAGCCACTACATGCAGCAGAACGCACTGGTTGCCCATACGCACCAGCGATGAATCTCTTTTTTCCACGGTTTGAAACAAAAGTGCAGCAGCTTTTTTATTACGAGTATTATTATACACATTCACACACACACACACACATACACATATACATATATATTCATCAGCCTGATTTTTTGTTATTGTTGTACTGGTTGCATCCATAATTTTTTTTATGAAAACTGCCGTTGCCAGTGCATTTATATATGTATGAAAAAAAAGGATTTTTGTTGGAAAATAAGAGTATGTTTTCTCATAACAAACAAAATATCATTAAACAACATGACGCACACACACACACTCAAATGTCTATACGAGTAGGCTTACACTCACACACGCTCGTGCATGCAAAAAAGAAAGGCTCAACACTGTGTCCTATTGAGGTTTTGTTGTATGTTTTTTTTTGTAGGCAATTTTTATATATTTTATTTTTCATTCGCACACGCACGAAAATAAAATTGTAAAAAATTTTTAACAAAAACACAAACACAACAAACCCACAAGTAGAAAAAGTTTAAACGCACATGCAGTCACACACACACACACACACACACACACACACTCACAAACACTTATAGCCGTAGTAAAAAAAAGTACATGACCGCACTCACACACACACACACAACGAAACATTCATTCTCTTCTTTTTATTTTATTTTAAATTGTATGCAAGTAAATAATGTAATCTACTTTTAGGAGGTCTTTAGCCCATCCGCTGACCGGGGGGGGGGGGGGACTTACGCATATCGTACCTTTGATAAATTTTTGTACATATATTTTTTTTGTATGTGTGCGTGAGTTTTTTTTCTCATAGTTTTGAAACAAAAATGCCAGTTTATAAATACAAAGAAGAAAAATACAAAAAAAAAAATAAAAATAAATAAATTAAATCAAAAAACATTAAAGCCGTGTAGAGCCAAAAGGTTTAACCAAATTGCTGTCGAACCATTAATGGGACCATGTAAAATATGTTCGGCCTAACAAGTCTCGTATAATAAATTAGTGAAAAAAAATTATTTCTAAAAGCCGATTTCAGAAGATTTGTTGACTTTTTAAAGGTGCTTGCTTTTTTATTTAAAAAAAATACTTTTTCAAAATATGTATACTTTTTGAAAGATACTCTTTAAAAAAGTACTTTTTTGAAAGGTATTTTTGGGAAAGGTACTTTTTTGAAAAAGATACTTTTTGTGAAACCTGCTTTTTAAAAGTTACCTACCTTTTCGAAAAGGTACTTTTTTAATGGTATTTCTTCCAAGAGGTACTTTATTATGTAACTTTATTATGTAACAAAATTTATTTCAAAATGTACTTTTCCTAAAAGGCACATGTTTAAAGGTAATTTCCTCAAAAGTACTTTTTATGAAACATGTTTTCTAAAAAGATACAGTTTTTGAGAGGTGCTCTTTCGAAAAGGTACTTTTTGGAAGAACTACTGTTCAAGAAAAGTACATATATTTTAAAAGATACTTTATACTTATAAAAACGTAGTTTTTAAAAGGTATTTTTTAAAAAGTACTTTTTAAAGAGTGCTTTTCAAAACGAACTTTTTAAGAAGTACTTTTTAAAAGGTACTTGTTAAAATTTCCTTAAAACGTACATTTCAAAAGGTACTTCTTAATAGGTCCTTCTTAAAAGGTACTTTTTGGAAGGTACTTTTTAAAATATATATCCTTAAAAGGTACTTTTCTAAAGGTAGTTTTTAAAGGTTCTTTTTGAAGCTACTTTTTAATAGGTCAAAAGATACTATTAAAAAGGTACATTTCAAAAGGTACTTTTTAAAGGCATTTTTGGAAAGGTACTTTTCAAAATGTACTTTAAATGTTCTTTTTAAAAGATACTTTTCAAAAGGTACTATTTCAAAGGTACTTTCTTAAAAGTACTTTTTAAAATGTTGATATATCTTAAACTATATTTTTCGAAAACGTACTCTTTTCAATAAGTACTTTTTTTTTAAGTGTACTTGTTGTAAACTGTACTTACTTTCTTTTAAAGGAATAATTTCATTTAAAAATACTTACTAAAAAATTTGCTTTTTTAAAAGGTACTTTTATAAAAAAAATTTCTTAATAGGTACTTTTTTGAATATCACTTTATCGAAAAGATGCTTCTTGTAAAGTTAATTGTCTTAAAATCTGTCTTCTAACGATTCTATAAAAAAAATTTAAAAATAAATTTTAATTAAAAATTTATAAAAAAAAATTAAATACTAAAAATTTATATTAGAAAAACAAAATGTTTTTCGAAAAAGGTTTTGTCGTAAAACATACTTTCTTTTAAATACTTTTTTAAAAATTAGTTTTGTATTAATTATTTTTTTAATTTTAATAAAAGCACTTTTTTAAGGTACTTTTCCCAAAAGTACTTTTGAAGGTACTTCCTTCAAAAAATACTTCCCCCAAAAGTACCTTTTGAAGGTTTTTCCCTAAAAAGTACTTTTGGAAGGTACTTCCCTTTTTTCAAAATGTATTTTTTTAAGACATTTTTAGATTTAATTGAACTGTAGTGAATTTTAATCAAAAATAATTTCTTAATTAGGCTTGAGTTTAGTAATTTCAATTCTTATTGAATGAAATATTTTTATTAATTAATGTGAGTATTTAAAGAAGAGAAGAAACACTAAACTAGACTTTATTAGCTGGGGGAAATACCGATATTTTTCTGTGCAGCCACGCACTTCATCAGCACCCATGTCTATCTACTGGGGTAGAGATTATTATTATTAACATCAGCTATTTAACTTAAATTTCTATGAAATGGAATATGAGAATTGATTGTGTATACAATTATTGAACTCAAGCCTGATTAAGAAATTATTTCTGATTAATGTATTGTTTTTTTTTTATATTTTTAATTTACTTGCTTCAAAATTAATTTTTTTGTCAAAGATGCTTTCCCCGAACTCGCATTTTAATTTTTTACAAATTTTGTTTAAATTCCATTCAAAAATTCGCCAGTATTAAAACAAAATTTCAAAAAACAAAATCTTCAAGCCAAATTGTGTACTTGATTATAAAAATTTACATTTTATTTTGATGATATATTCATTATTAAAAGTTGTGCAAAATTTCTCTATTACAAAAGCTTTAATATTAATATTCTCACATGGAAAAAATATTTGATGACAACAAGAGAAACACAATTTAGTTGGTCCCCTGTAGCATTTTAATTTTAAAATGCATGGGGGCATTGGCAAACAAACAAAAAAAAACTTTTGCCTTATTATAATATTTTCATTATTGCAGTTGTTGTTGTTGTTTGCTTCGTTATTTATCAGGCAATGAAACGCACTTTTTGACACTCTTTTGCACACACACACACACACCATTTTATAAGCGTATAAAAAACATTTTCAATGTTCCTCTATAAATCCCAACTTCATCAACCGCCCTCCCGCCCTCCTCCTCTCGTGTGTGGATGGGACAGAGCGATGCTCGTCAAACAAACAATAATTATTGAAATATAACAGGCCTAAAGTTTTATGTATGAGTGCCATAAGCTGGTGTTGCACTTGCAACAGCTACATGCATTTCGCTAGTGTTGCTATGTTAGTTGTATGTTGCTACTAAAGTATTACTGCTGTTGCTGTTGTTGCTTTTGTTACAGGTTTGGCAATTTTACAATGCCAGCTGCATTTTCCGCTTTTAATTTATAACATTTTGCCAATGATGACGATAATGATGATTTTGTTGATGAGTATGACGTTGAGGCGCTCATATTGTTTTCGTTTGCTGATAATTTTATACTTTAGCAGCAACATAAAAAAGCGGGCTTTTGTGGATCTCTTCTTATATTTCCCTTGTTTACAGTGTGTGTGTGCGTGCGTGTATTTTCCCACCCGCTTTCAAAAATCAAGGTATCCGCCAATACCGCCATTTCCTTCTGCCTGCTCTGGACATGTTTTACTTTATTGTTAATGTTGTTGCCATATTTATATGGTTATAGTTCAGAAAACTGGCCTCTGGTGCTCATTAAATGTTGGCTTTTTTCCGAGCATGTTTTTCCATGGCATTTGTGGTGCACATTATAAAAAATATTAAGCTTAATAGCAACAAAAGCGAAAAAAATTATAAATTCCTCATTATCATATAGAAATGAATTTAAAAAAAAAGTTCAGATACTTTTTGTTTTTGGTTTTGTATTGAAAGATTTTGCTAAAAGTAAATAATACAAAAGATTTGGAAAATTTAAAGCATTTTCAGCAAAAAAAAAAACCTTAAGAGAAATCAATTTCAATGCACTTTTAATAATAACAAATTTAATTGTAACAATTCCCATAAAAAACCCTTAAGTCAACAATATCTATCAGCCATGCATGAAAGAAAATTCTTGTATCCTTTTCTATTGCAACTTGAAAGATTTTGCGCGTGATAAATTGAAGGAATTTATAACCAAAACTAATATGTATTCCTAAATAATTTTTTTCCTAAGAACTAGTTGTTTGCTGTTGCTTAAGCACCGTCTATATGCATTTCGTTCCTGCTAAAAGACTCAGTTAAGGCTCAGTTAGCCGACTGCTGCAATGTAATGTAAGTGTAATGTAAGTGTAATGTAAGTGCAACAGTAAGAAATAGCTGTTCGAAATTGTGGTGTGAAAAGTAATGAAAAGGGCTATAGAGGTGTAATGTAACGTAACCTGATTTTCATACAAAAATATCGATCAGCTGTTTCCTACGTTGCATTTACATTACATTACAGTCGGGTAACTGAGCCTTTAGCCGACTGTGATGGAATGTAACTGCAACGGTAGGAAACAGCTGATCGATATTGTTATATGAAAGTTAAGTTGTTTCAACTTCAATTCAACTTAGTTGAGCTGTAAACCGTAATAGGACATAAAAATTTACGAAATCATTATTAAATTCTCCGCTCTTCCCCATAAGTTACTCTACAAAAATTTAGCTTCTCTTTATAAAAAAAATATATTCCCTAAAGTTCATACAAAAAAATTTTGCAGAATGTGTTTAACAAAAGCTGCTTAAGTCGAGATAAGCTAATTTTAAGTTAATGGCACCGATGTAATCTTCTTATTCAAAAGTATCCTCAGACAAAATCACAATTCTTTTGTGCGATTTTTCAGGAAGTTATAGCGCAATAGCTTGCGCCCCTGTTTTTTTAGAGTATTACAACTTTGTTGTTGTTGGCATCACTGTTTTATTTAAGCACCCATTTAACAGCTGATAGTTGATTTTTGTTTAGTTTGCTTTGAAATTTCATTATGAATCGACTTACACCAGAGCAACGCGTGCAAATTGTTGAAATTTTAAAAATTTGAACAAATTTAAAAATTTAATTTTCCAATGAAACGCATTTCTGGTTGAATCGGTACGTAATAAAGCCCTGCACAAGACCATTTATAAGAACTTTCAAGACATGAGAGATTTTTCAAGTGCTTTACTACAGCGAAATATTCTAAAACAAACGCTAAACAACATTGTTGGCAAGACATTTGTCTCAGTTGTTTGTCTTGCCAACACTATTGTTTAGCGTTTGTTTTAGAATATTTCGTTGTATTAAAGCATTTGAAAAATCTCTCATGTCTTGAAAGTTCTTATAATTGGTCTAGTGCAGGACTTTAGTACGTAATTAAGCAGAATTTTTGCATTTGGAGTGAGGAGAATCCTCAAGATTTTGTCGAAACACCATTACATCCACAGAAAATTACTGTTTGGTGCGCTTTACGGGCCGGCGAAGTCATTGGTCCATATGTATGTCTTCAAAAACGATGATGGTCAGAATGTTACTGTCTATGGTGAACGGTATAGGAACATGTTTCGAAATTTTTTCGTACCTCAATTACGTGGCTTTAATCATGCTGATATGTGGTTCCAACAGGATGGAGCCATATGCCACACAGCGGGCGCTACAATTGATTTACTCAAAGAAACTTTTGATGAATAAATAATTTCACGAAATGGCCCAATTAATTGGCCACCAAGATCGTTTTCTTTGAGGTTGTTGTGTTAAGTCACTTGTCTACGTCGATAAACCACAAACAATTGAACACCTGGAAATCAACATTCGAAGAATTATCGGCAAAATA
The DNA here is from genome assembly GCA_944452675.1 of Tachina lurida. Classification (NCBI taxonomy): domain Eukaryota; kingdom Metazoa; phylum Arthropoda; class Insecta; order Diptera; family Tachinidae; genus Tachina; species Tachina lurida. The sequence continues at coordinate 6,604,060 of OX101753.1, forward strand.
CGGCCGCAGATGCTGTGAAAAGTTGTTGAAAATTGGTGTTGCAGATTGCGCCTTCTACGCGCCAGCCGTGGCGGCCACATGGCAGAATTTAAAATTTAAATTTTATGGCAAAGAAAGAGAGAAAATATATGATGGCTCCCTTCTTTATTAACTTCTCTGTTCTTTCGGAAAAACTGAAAAGTTGCTCTACAAAAATTTCTGTATGTGAGCCCAGTCTTATGGTAGGAACCAGTGTTGTCAGATATGGCGATATCTCGCCAAACGTGGCGACAAAAATTTGTTTTTGGCGATGAAAATTTAGAAATGGCGATTGGCGACTTACTTGGCGATATTTGAACTTCTTGGCGATATATTTGGCTATATTCTTACGCTTTCTATAAAATAGAATATGTATGTATTAAAAATGTGAAATTTTTTATGTGAGGAATTTCTTCTACAACAAAATATCTCGTGGAAAAGATTCTAAATATTGCAATTTTTTATTTCAAACAAAATTTTCTGAAATTCATGAAATTAAAAATAAATTATGGACCACAAAATCTCATTTGGTGCTTATGAAATATATTGGGGAAAACGCCCCTTTATAAATTGGAACCAACCTTTTGATAATAAAGCTCAAAAAAGCCTCCACGAGTTCTCGCCTAAAGTGTATGATCACGACGATGCTGTTTAAATTATAAATTTGTTTTAATTATAATTTTGATCTTGGTGTTCAAGTTCAATTTGTCGTATTTAGATTGATCTTTTGGAATAAATTATTTTAAGTATTTTTTATACGATCGAATTTATATGTTAATGTAAAAAATTTTCTAAATTTTTCTTAAGCAATATAATTTTTATGTTTTACGATAGAAGTTACGTACTGAACATAAAATTTAAGAATATTTGCAATGTAATTATAAAAAAAAAATATTTTTTGTAGCTTAAATTTAATGATTTATTATATTGGCGATATTTGGCGATATTCGACAAGTCATTTGGCGAGGAGGCTGAAAATAAATCTGACAACACTGGTAGGAACACAACTAGAACGAACAACGAATTTATGGCCGCGAATATTCGTAGCAAATAATAATAAATGGGTGAGTATATGAAAATACAAACTATCATGGCCTTGGTTGAAATTCGCTATATGCTAGGAACACAACTGGGAAGAACAACGAATTTCGTCCACGTCGGCGAATTCGTCGATAATAGTTCGCTGCGAAAATTCGTCGTGTGAAGCACTATAACGACAAATTTACTCAGCGAATTCAGCTCCTATAATTGCTAAAGTTGGTTATTGTGCGTGCAAAGAGATAGAGAGAGAGAGAGAGAAATTTGTTTTTCGTCGTTCGTCGGCGTACAAAATGAAAATAAATCCATCTCAGAGTTCGTGACGCATGACGAATTTCATTCTACGGCGGTGTTGTGCTCATTTTCATATGCACATACATACAGCGTGACCGTTTGACCTACTAAAGTGGCAAATTGCCACTTTTTTTAGTGCCTTGCCACTTTTTTACTCCCTTTTTTTAGAGTGAATTATATAAAAATACATTAAAAATAAAAAGTTTGATGTAGTTTTCTCGTTTTTTTTAATTTTGTCCCTTTTTTGTGATAAATCCCCTTTTGGTGCAACTTTTTGAAAAATGTCATCGGTCACCCTGCATACATATATGTTTTATTTTTTATATCGAATGTTCGCACCAAAAAATTCGTCGTTCGCCCCAGTTGTATTCCTAGAGCATCAAACGACGAATTTACACAGCGAATTTTAGCGACGATTTCGCTATGGTGGGCGAAATTTGTCGTTCATAAATAACGTGACCAGATGGTTTTTGCAAAAAGCGGAACATGATCGAGCAGGATTTAAAAATAAATATATTTTAGAAAGCGGGATGCGTAATATGCACATTCACAGTTTCATATTAACTTAGCAAACGCGGTTTTCAACTTTTTATTAATTTATCTAAGATCGGAACACGGCTTGATCGTTTTGTTTAATTTTTTTAATATTCTGCAGTCATTTAAATAAATATTATTAAGGATATATATAGCAATTATTTATTTTGATATATCTTGGGAACTAATGTTGTAAAACACCTGAGATTTAGTAGCAGTCACTACCTTGTCGTTATAAGCTGCAAAAAAGAAAAACATGTAATACAACAAGTGTGCGTGGCACCTCCCATGTAGAATTTTTATAGCTATGCTATTTATTTCACGACACAGGACGACTAAGACGTGATTTTCGTAACAAAAATAATCGACACTATTACAGTTATAAATTTATTTTTGTTTTGATTTCTTTGTACTTAAAAGCAGAGTACGAAAATAAACGAAACAAATTGTATGATTTTCTTTTGTTTCCTTCTTTGAAGAGAGTGAAACAAAAACAAAACAAAAACAATGAGAAGGATTGCTCAATTTGTTTTTGTATTGTCTTTACACATGAGCACAAGCTAGAGAACACAGCTGATCAGCTGTAAGCCGGCTAACAAGCAATTCAGTAATTTAATCGTACGCTGCTAGAAAATAAAACAATGGGAAATAATTGGAAACGTTTTAAATATTTGTGGCGAATTTTACATCATCATATAAAATAATTTAATTGCGTAGTTATTTAAAACATTAAGTTTTTTTTATATATAGCTAAGTAGCATAGCTATAACAAAGTGTTTCATATTTATGTTAATAATTAACACATAAAAATATATTTGGAATGAATATTTATTAGTTACATTTTAATAAAAATCGAATTAGAGATTAAAAATTTCAAAACTCTAAAATGCAGGATAAAGCAGGATAGAAATTCGAGGCAGGATCGACTTATGAATGTCTGATGATCAGGTTATCCATCCAAATGGTGTTCCCACCATATTTAGAGAGAATTTTAGAAAATAATTTTTTTTAAGACTTTAAACATAAAATAGAAAAATATTAAAGGCGTTATTCATAAAAAAAAAAATATTTTTTATTTATAATAGGTTAACATATAAAAAAGTTTTCCATAAAACATTTGTTTTACAAGCCCTTTATAAAACAAAATAAATTTTTATGAATAAGAAGTCAGTAAAAATATATTTTTAATTTTTTTTTTAAATCTCTTACAATTTTATATTTTACTCAACCAGGTCCGGGAAAAAATTTTTCTGAATATTTTCCCATATTCTCTTAAAATTTTAAAAACACTTTAATATTTTATTAAATCTAAAATTCACAAAAAAAAATAGGTCAATTATATTTAAAATGCAATGAAATGCATATTGCAGGTTTTATCTATAATTTGTGCACATTTCATGTGGCAAGTATTAATTATATATAAACTTATACAAATAAATATCTAAATCGTTGAATAAATATTAAAAATAATTAACAAATTCTCTGCTGGCACAAAAAAGAACAAAATTAAAAAAAAATACGCCTTTCATATGCTGCACACGCCCGACCCACTTGGGGTTTCTTTCATTAGGGAAAGTGAGGTCTAACAAAAATAAATGCTTGCCTGAGTTTTAAATAAATATTATGAAAAAAATAATACAAAAGTTTTTCAATAATTATAACTAACAAAAATTTTATCGCATTTAAATTTTTTATAAATATATAAATTCTTTTTATTACAATACAGCAAAAAAAAAAAAATAACAACAACAAAAATCATTAATATTTACATAAAAAAATGTGTATAAGTGCAGCAGAAAAAAAACACTGGAAAATTGCATATAAAATGCAGTATGAAATTGCAATTTCATGTTGTTTTACATATACTAGACTTTTTTTTAATAACAAGTGCAAAATGCACCATAACCACCCTCCCGCTACGGCTACCGCTCCCACACTCTTCCCTGCCACCTCTCCGCCTTAGCACAGCTGAGCAAAAAGGCAGGAAGCAAGCCACAAAAAAATTTATAATGAAAAGTGCGTGTATACGCATGCAGTACAACAACAAAAAATAATAATAATGAACGCGAATCGCAAACGAAAAAATGCAGGCAGTTTTTTTTCTCATGCATTTAATGCAACAACAACCACAACAACAACAGCGATAATGAATATAAAAGTTAAGAAAGAGGCATTTATTTGGGGGTATTGAAAAGCAGCGGAGAGGCAAAGGGTTTATGGCAACTGCAGTTAATGCAAAAAAACGAGTTTTTTGGGTTGGCTGCAAGGGCATACGAGTATATGCAAGTCCAGTTGCTTAACTTACAACTCATACTTCTTGAAAAGTGCATTTATTGATTGTGGACAAGTCACACACACATGAAAGTGTGTGTGTGAGCGCCAGTATAATAATATATTAAAGAAGTTGTAGCTGAAGTTTTGTTGGTGGTCCTTACGGTTGCATACTTTTGGGGTGGTATATAATTATAAAAGTCTGTGCCGAAACCTTAACTCTTACCTTCCAGCTCATGTTTGCTATATAATCTTAATAATTATATGCACATACAAGCACATACATAAGTATGTACATAAATATATTCATACATATATTTACAATACATTGTAATTGTGTGCGTGTGCGAGAGTGCAAGTATGAAGTACTCAAATACAAGCCCACTTTCGGACACGTACATAAAGTAAATTGTCAAAAGCCCATCTTCGCTTTTGAAATTAACCAGTTTGAATTAAACACTCACTCACACACATTCGATAACACTAACGCACACACACACACACACACACACACGCACGCACACGCAAACAATACAGGGATGGGAAATGATATATGTACATATGTATACTTGTGTGTATGGAAGTGTGTGTGTACATACAGAACACTATTTTACATGCTTAGTTACAAACACATAATGAGGGTGTTGTAAAAAACCCTTTCTGCCATGTTACTCTACACACACACACACACACACACACTTACGCAATTCTAGTTGTATAAAAAAGGTTTTTCTGGCAATTGTTGTTGCTTAACAAACATACAAACGAATCCAAATTACGAAGCAAGGTTCAATATACCACATACTTTTTTTCTTCTAAAATATAATTTCTTTATAGATTTTTTAAATGAATTAAAAACGAATTACAAACTAAACCACTTTAACTAAATATTTTAAATATTCGGATAGTTTCCTATAAAAACAAATTGAAATTCCAAAAATTAAATTATTTATAAAAATATCTGATATTGTAGATATATAAGATATTTTTATAAAACAGAACTTTCTTTAGAAAAATTGTTATCGACAAAGACTAGACAAGTGACAATTTTTACTATCGCCGTGATGTCACGTCGATGACGCCATATTTAATTATTTTAATTAATAATATTTACACCAAAAAAAATTTTTTTGAGCAAAATTTTTACATAAAAAATTTTTTAACCAAAATTTTTATATAAAAAATTATTTTTACCCAAATGTTCACATAAAAAACTATTGAACGGAAATTTTTACATAAAAAATTTTTAACTAAAATTTTTACAAAAGAAAAACATCAAAAATTTTTTAAACAAAATTTTTTCATAAAAAAGTTTTGAACTGAAATTTGTATATGAAAATTTTTGAACCTAAGTTTTTAATTAAAAAACTTTTTAATCACAATTTTTATACACAAAATTTTTGGACCAAAAGTTTTTGCAACAAAATTTTTACTTAAAAAATTTTTAATCACAATTTTTATATAAAAAAATTTTTGGCTAAATCTTTACATAAAAAAGTTTTCATCCAATATTTTTGCATGAAAAATGTTTAACAATTTTTACATAAATTTTTAATTAAAATTTTTACATGAAAAATTTTTGAACCAAAATTTTTACATAAAAAGTGTTTGAACCAAAATTTTCCATCAAAAATTTATTGAACTGAAATTTTTACATTAACAATTTTTGAACCAATATTTTTTTAATAATAATTTTTAATCACAATTTTTATATAAAAAATTTTTTAATCACAATATAACATCAAACATTTTTGAACCAAAATTTTAATATAAAAAAATTTTTAACCAAAATTTTTCATAAAAATATATATTTTTACAAAATATTTTTGATATAAAAAATTTTTAATCACAATTTAAAAAAATGTTAACCACAATTTTTACATAAAGAATTTTTAATCACAATTTGTATATAAAAAAATTTTTTAACCAAAATTTTTGTATAAAAAAATATTTTAATAAAAAATTTTAAATAAAAACTTGGTTGTCAAAATTTTTACATAAAAAATTTTCCAACCAAAATTTTTGCATAAACAACTTTTAATCACATTTTTTTTGAAAAGTATTTGAAAGAAAATTTTTGCATCAAATAGTTTTGAACCAAAATATTTACATAAAAAAATGTTTAACCAAAATTTTTGCATAAAAATTTTTAATCACAATTTTTATATAAAAAACTTTTGAACCAAAATTTTAACATATGTACATATATATTTTTAACCAAAATTAAAGAAATATTTTTTGAAGTTTTTACATAAAAAATTTTTATACATAAAATTTTATTTTTGCCAAAAATTTTTATATAAAATTTTTTTGCCAAAATTTTTATATAAAATTTTTTTTTGCCAAAATTTTTATATAAATTTTTTTTTGCCAAAATTTTTATATAAAATTTTTTTTGCCAAAAAATTTTTATATAAAATTTTTTTTGCCAAAATTTTTATATAAAATTTGTATATGAAAAATTTTTTACCAAAATTCTTACATATAAAGTTTTCGAACCACACTTATTACATTAGAAAATTTTTAACTACAATTTTGATATAAAAAATTTTTGAAACGTAATTTTTACATAAAAATTATTCAACTAATTTGTTAATTATTATTTTGATTTAAGAAGGTCCCAACACAATAAGGTTATATAGGATTACATGAAATACAGAAGTATATTTATTTGAAATAAAGTCTTTATTTATTTAATTGAAAAATTTTGCTTGTTTTTGTGGTTAAGCAATTGTCTATAGGCATTTCGTTCCCACTTAACCATAAAAACAAGCAAAATTTTCAAGTTATATAGGATTGTTAACTATTTATTATATAAAATATTTTTGAACCAAAAGCCTTACTTAAAAATTTGTTTACAAAAGCTTTCAGATAAAAATTTCTTTTATTCAAAAGTTTCAAGTACGAGTATTATTGAAAATCTCATGAAAAGTTTTCGCTGAAAAATGAAAAGTTTTTGAAAGTAAATACAGAATAGTTTGAAGATGCAAAAAGTGGAAACAGTTCAGACTCACAAATGTCTATATAAAAATTATCATATAAGTATATAACTAGAAAACACTCGTTCGAAGTTTATCATTGAACAGAAAAAAAGTATGTAAAATATTCGTTTCAAAATTTATATAAATTGTTCTGTAGCGAAAACAAAAATTCTTTAAATTTTCTATTTAAGCTCTGGTAGCCCAAACTATTTTTCCTTACTGCAAAATTATAGAAAAAGACTTTTTAGTACTTTCAAGCATGCCCTCGTACCTTTTGGCACATAATGGTAGTTTGGGTATGAATGTGTGTGTGTGTATGTGTGTGCGTGTGAGTGTATTTTTCATAAGTATGTACATTACTGAGTATATAACAATTGTAGGATGATATCATCCTGATAAAGAGTGTCGGTATATATTTAAATAAAATATTGTATTAACAACCCGAGCGAAAGGGCACAAAAAAACGAAATCCTAGATCCAAAAAAAAGCTGCAGTTTTTATTATTAGTTAAAGGGTTATATTATACCACTGGCAAAGTTTAGCAATCGGCATAGATGTCGGTTTGTATGAATCAAAATAATAATGCACAAATACATTGTAAAACACATTTACAATTATGTGCTGCTTTACTTACTACGCACACACTTACATATATATATACACACACACACACACACATTCGCACATAAAACACACTACTACTACTGCATCAATTTAAACACTTACGCACTAAAAATTATGGCAATGAAAAAGGAAAAATCTGCCTCAAAACAAATGTTGAGGAATGCATGCATGTGCATGCATATAAATAAATATTTTTAAACTGTAAACTTTCAGCCATACAAGCACACTTGTACGCATTTCCCTGGATAATTGCATCTTCTCAAGAAGCAGGTCTTTAGGGCTGGTTTTCTGCACTTAACTCTTTACGTTTTTAGAAACTCTAAGACATTCTCAGCAGACAGAGTCGTAAAATGTTTCACTAATAATATGAAATACTTTTTTTTTGTTATTAATATTGTCCCTTATGCACACAGAAAAATAGCACTTTAAAATCTACGAAAACAAGGTTAATTTAACATTTTTATGGCAATGATTTTACTTCACATGTGTTTCATGTTAATTCAACATGATTAACCGTAACCTTCAAAGAAAGTTTTACATTTTGAATTAACTTTCTTTCGTCTTCATTTAATATTCCAGTACTGTTAAATCAAAATGAAGAATCATGTTGAATCAAAGTTATTTCAAGTTGAAACGACATGATTTTGATACTGAAATAATACGAAGAAATACATTGAAAAAAAGCGAATATTTAACAATGATAATTTTTTTAAATAACATGAAATTCAACAAAATTTGAATTTGATTCAAATACTCGTATAATATTTGTTGAAAGTAACTCTACGTCTACGTCTGATATATTTTTATTTTGACAAAAGTCAAACTTTATATTGAAAAATAATTTTTTTTTATTTTAGCTCTTTCTTCTACACGTTACTTGACATATGTCATGATAAAAATATATCAGGTATAGAAGTAGGGTTAAAGTTTTTAGAAACTCATTAGGAAAGAATAAAAATATTTTCAACAATTTTTCTTATCAAATATGGAAAAAATCTTTGTCACAGAAAATTCAGCAATTTTCTTCGGTGTATCTTCATTGTATCAAAGTTATTTCAAGTTGAAACAACATGAATTTAATTTAATTTAATGTAAGCCTATTATTTTATTAAATATTTAACTTACGTGATTATGTGTAATGATACAGGCATGAGGAAAATGTATGTGTGCTGTGTATAGTTGGCTGCCCCGGCCGATATTTAAGAATCTAACTAGATTTATAGTTCAAGTATAAGCCCGATATTCCGTCTATGGTCAAGCTAAGTGGCAGTTCTGCAAAACGTTTCCTTAAAAACCTTAATTTCTTTAAAAATTAAACTCTTTTACTTAATTACTTTAGCTGGTGCATACTTTTAGGCGTTTTAGATCTTTTATAATTCAGCTTTTTAAAGTCTGTTTGTGGTTGTAAAGTAAAGATATAAATTTTTGAAACTATAAGACAGCAATTTCATTGGACAAAATTTATAATACAGAGAATATAATGAAAAATTTTGAAATCTTTGCTTAAAATAAATAAACATTAAGCACACACACACACACACACTTACTCACTTACTTTATTTAATACTTAAGAATCCTTAGAAAATATCTAGAAATTTTCTTATTTACATACAAACATTTGCATATTTGCTATTTAGGAAAAGAAACTATATTGCATAAAATTTATAATTATACTTGTACAAAAATTGCATTTTCTTAATACACTCACACTTTAGGGTTTGGTTCCAGCATCAATAGCAACCACATCCCCAAAGGCTTAAACAAGAAATATATACATATATACACATTTGATTCATAATTTCATACCTGTGGGTGTGTGTGTGTTTGGGCATTTTTTTAAGTATCTTTAATTGTTAACAAAGCCAAGGAATTTGCCTGAGTGTGCGTGTGAGTTAAATATTTATATGCACTTGTAAAGGGTGTTTTTTTAGAGGTATAGAACTTCGAATTGAAATAAAACACAAGAAAATCGTTTTAATGTCCATCAATTTGGCTTTATTGGAAGGATAATTTTATGCCATTAATGTTTAAATATGATTTCGGGCATGTGGCCGCCGCGGCTGGCTCGAATAAAGCCAATTCTACAGGTCCAATTTTCAACCACTTTTTCGAGCATATGGGGCCGTATGTTGGCAATAACGCCACGAATGTTGGCTTCCAAGTCCCCTAACGTTTCTGGTTTGTTGGCGTAGACGAGCGACTTCACATATCCCCAAAGAAAATAATCCAATGGTGTCAAATCACACGATCTTGGTGGCCAATTGACAGGTCCATTCCGCGAAATTATGCGCTCATCGAATGTTTCCTTCAATAAATCGATTGTGACGTGCGCTGTGTGGCATGTAGCGCCGTCTTGTTGGAACCACAACTCATCCACATTCAAAATCTTCAAAATCTTCCATAAAGTTGATGGACAAAGCTCCAATTGCTGTGCACGGTGGCGAATCGATTCATTCGGGTCCTCTTCAACACTTTGCTCTACAGCGGCAATTGTTTCTTCGGTCCGCACTGTTCGACGTCTCTGCGGATGCGTATTATCACATAGAGTAAACGTAGTGCGAAAACGATCCATGGTTAACCGAATTAATTGCTCTGATGGACGATTATGTCGACCATAAAATGGACGGAGCTTGCGGTAAACTTCGCGAACTGAACCATTATTTTCGAAATAAATTTGCACGATTTGCAAGCGTTGTTCATGATGAAATGGCAAACCAAACTAAATATTAATCACTTGACAGCTGACAAAATGGCCGCCAGTTAAAAAAGTGATGCCAACTTAAAGTTCTATACCTCAATAAAAAACACCCTTTATATGGATATTTATCTCAATGGAAAGTATTTGTGATTATGTGATTGTGTATAGAGAGAGAGAGAGAGCTTCTCTTTGGAATTCTTAGTAGAAAAAAATTCTAATTTTCAGTTGCCACTTTAAGAATGTATGTCAGAATATATGTAAAATCTTAAAAAAAAATACGAGGGTTTCTTCCATCTTATAAATGTATAAAATCAGAAAGTTATTATACCAACGTATCAGTATAAAAAATTTTGCTTGTTTTTATAGTTAAGCATTGTCTATATGCATTTCGTTCCCACTTATGGAACTTGTCAGTAAAGTTCAACGCAAAAACTTTTGAATTTCGCTAACAAACTTTGTATGTTTATAGTAAAACTCTTTTTAAGACGTTTTTGAGAATCACCATATACAAACATAATAAGTTTCAAAGCCTCACATAAAAATCTTAACAAAACAAGCATCTTTATTAATTTCCAAATTAAATAAAGTCAAATATATTTATATACTTCGGTATTTCACGCTTCACTATGTTTACGAAAAAATTTTTAAATTTAGAGCAGTTTATTTGCTTTTCGCTTGAGAGTGTAAATCTCACTCAAACCACCCTCGTTTGTTGCATGGATTTGCTTACGTATCTATGTGTGAAATGCCTCTTTGTTTATCTGTGTCTTCTACAGTTTTGTCTATTGCACATTTTCATTTAATGCAATATCTTATACAATTTTCTTGCTTATTTTCTTAACAAGAATTTTCTTATTGTCATGAAACACACCCAAATGCACTTCAATAATTCACTTGCATTTAAAAAAAAAATATTTATAATTTTGCCTAAAATGTTACAGAGGTCGTCTGGCAGAGTCAAATCCTAAGAAATTAAACTAAATCGGAATATATCGTTATCTTTATATGGAAAGGACCTAACACATTTTTTTTTTAATCAAGTTTTTTGTATCGAAAAATGCAAAGATCTCAAGTTCAAAAAAAATGACCTAGGGCCTTTCTAAATTTAGGTAACGATATGTATGTTCAAGTCGAAAAATACGATAAGTTCGGGAAATAACTGAAAAAAGCCTAAATTGTAGAGAGAATACATGAAAAATTTGTATCGTACGGACGTGTTTTTTCTGTCAAAAAATAATAAAAAATTAAATATAAAGAAAAATATTTGGAAAAAAAATTTTTGCTTTTTTCTTTTCGATTGTTGGTAAAAAGTTTTTAAAACAGCTTTTATTCTATTGCAATGGGAAAAGATCCATTGCTTTCTCAATCTGGAGGACGTCCTCCTAATAATTCTAGGAAGAAATCACCTAATGTCAAGCATGAGGCGTCGGCTTTACCAAATGGGCCGAGTATTACGGCAGATGTTACTGCATCTGACTTGCTGTCTGGTGGGAATGGACGCCCTCCTAATAATTCTAGGAAGAAATCACCTAATGTCAAGCATGAGGCGTCGGCCTTACCAGATGGGCCGATTGTTACGGCAAATGTTACTGCATCTGACTTGCCGACTGGTGGGAATGGTATGCAGGAATTTAATAATTTAACGCAAAATAAAGGAACTGGTCACAATTACCAGCTTGGAAAGCAGTTCTTGGAAGCAGTTTTTAAAGAAAATTCGGCTTTTGGTGAGGAAATTCTAGGCAGAGGGGAGACAAGCAGCAATTTCAATGATGAAATAACAATTTTGGAGAATATTCCTATAACAACGAATTTACATTTGAAACAGCATTCTGCAATCAATTCCGAAAACGAGATGGATCACGTGATGGAATCACTTGACGATTTCCAAATAATAAAAAACAAGAAAAGGAGATATCAAGGTGATGTAAAAATAGATTTATCGAATTGTCAGTTTGGGGGTATTGATAAGTGTGTTGAAAATGTTAACCGTAGTAATAAGTATTCCATATTAGGAAATTTGAATTTAGAGGCTGAAGCGCCAATAAATGACATGAGTTTTGAAAATAGAAATTCTAATATTGATAAAACTTCACCTCAAGTTAAGACCAGGATTTCTTATTGCCCTCCTATATTTTTGGAAAATGTTAATGTTAAGTCCTTAATTGAACAACTATCTTCTAAGAATGTGGAGTTTAAGATTAAGAATCAGTCCCAATTCAAAAGCAAATTGTATTTCAAGGATTCGTCTGCGCATTCTGAGATGATGCAGTTGTTAAAAGATAAGGAAATTTCATCTTATAGCTATACTCCCAAGGAGCAAAAACGTCAGGCAGTGATTTGTAGAGGTCTCTACTTTAAGTCGGACATAAGTGAGATAAAATGTGAACTAGATAAAATGATTCCAGAAACTGTTGATTTTGTTTCAAAATTTTCGACAGAGTATTCTAAAAAACGTGGTATAGATACTGGGCTATTCTTAATAACTCTTAAGCCCAATCGTAGAGTAGGAGAGTTGATCGGCCTAAAGTTCATCCTAAATCAGGTGGTGTCTTGGGAAAGGCCGAAGGCTAGCACAAAAATTCCGCAGTGTTGGAGGTGTCAGAGTTGGGGTCATTTCTCTAGGAATTGTAGTCGCCCATTTGCGTGTTTGAAGTGCAGCGTAAAGCATGGTGTAGGAGAATGTTCATTCAATTCAGAAAGTAATGAATTACCATTTTGCGTTAATTGCAATGAAGCTGGCCATACTTCAAACTATAGGGGATGTCCCGCTTACAAAAGGTATGTTTCTTTTAGGGAAAAATCTTCCCAGTTTGCAAGAAATAGGAAAGAGCAGGCGGTAAGCAATGTTTCTAAGGCACTTAAGCTGTCTGCGGTTGTTAAAGATAAACCATTTGCTAGCTTGTTTAATGATGTGCCAATACACGACAAACCTATGAAACCTCCTTTGATACAGGAATTTATGAAGATAGCACAATTATTATGCGCTGCTACCACCATTACGTTGGAAGATAGGGTTCGGGATTTTTTGGGGTCTTATAAGTCTCTATCTAAGTTTCAGGCTAGGAAAGAGTGCTTGGATTTAATTAAAAACATTCAAGATGTATATGGCCCGTAGTTCTCTCAATTTAGTTACGTTTAATGTTGGTTCTCTTGTCCGAATAGATAGGAGAACTGAACTGAATATGTTATTAGAGCAATGTAATATTGACATTGCTTTTATACAAGAGACGCACTTATCTGCGGGTGTTAATATATATCTTGACAGTTATTCTGTTATAAGGGATAATAGTGCATTAGGTATGGCCATTGCTCTGAGAAAGCCAATGTCTTTTGCAAGGATAAATATTTCTGGTCTTGAATTTCCAAATTCATTTGTGGAGATTAAAGTTTCATTGGGGGGTAGCATTAAAAAAATTCTTTGTGGTTCTATTTATTTCCGGTCTAATTGCAATCGTCAAATAATTTGTAGGGGTCTGTCTTTAATATTGAATCTTTCCAGAGGGTATCATGGATTGATTTTGGGTGGTGATCTAAATGCGAAGCACTCTTCTTGGGGTGATGCTGTAAATAATTTTAATGGTGAAGTGCTTACATCATGGCTTCAGAATGAATCTATGTCAGTTACAAGAATTTGTGACTCATTTCCTACATACCCGGGGGGTTCGTCGCATTTAGATCACTTCATAGTAACCAATGACATTTTAGATATGTCCCTTCCAAATTACGAGACATATACACTTCCTACATTCTCTGACCACATTCCACTGGGTTTGAGGTTGAACTTGTCACTTTTTAACTTTATGTTAAATACTCCAGATAGTTTTGTATCTTATAGAGATGTGAATTGGAATGCTTTTCAATTGGATGTGACTAACACCCTCTTGAATCATTTTCCGCCAAAAAATATAAATTTGACTAACGATGATATAGATAATTTTCTTAGAGAATTTAATAATACAGTTGGTTTTGTCACGCGTACTCATTCCAAAAGAATAGAGTGTAAGAGACAAAAGTTTGTTGCCTCTGATAAATTGAGAATAATGCTCAGGATTAAATATAGCTGGCAAAAAGATTTAAAGACGATATATGCGAGGACTTTAAATAGAAAACATCCCCAGTATTTGTTGATTTCGAAACAAATTGAACTTATTAAGATCCTTATAAAAGAGCAAATTGAACAGGAGCAGGCATTATTTTTTAATGACAGATTAAAGGGCATTAAACCTGGCCCTTGGGCTTATAAAGAGGTATTTAGGATTATCGGGAATAAAAATCGTAAATATGTTAAAGACGTTTCCATTAACGGAGTGAAAATAACCGAAGCGAATAACAAATTGTCAGTTTTTATGGACCATTTCGCCAATGTTTTTCAGGGTACTTCACCTAATAGAGATGTGTCGGAGATAGCTGAGGCAATTAATGATACAATATTTGAAGCTGGTGATCCTATATCATTTAATGATGATAACACATCATTGAATAATTTGAACAATGTAGAATTTACTACCTTGAATTATGTGTCAGAGATTTGTAGGATTATTAACAGTAAAAAGTCGTGTGGCTTAGATAATGTTTCCAATTATATAATAAAAAAGTTTCCAATAAAAGCTTTGGAGTATCTTACGATATTGTTCAACAATTGTTTGAATAACTGTTACTTTCCGCGTGAATGGAAAATGGCTAAAATAGTACCGATTCCTAAACAAAAGAATAATTGCGACATAAACAACTTTCGGCCAATTTCATTACTTTCCAATATAGGAAAGTTATTTGAAAGGATAATCAGGGAAAAAATGGATATGGGATTGAATGGTTCATATATTCCTCAGGAACAGTTTGGCTTCAAAAAGAGTAACTCTACGGTGCATGCTCTCTTGAAGTTTCACTCTGATATAATTCGAAATTTAAGAGAACGTAGGTGTACTGTAGCTGTATCTCTTGACGTTGAAAAGGCATTTGACAAAGCTTATCACGAGGGCATTTTATATAAAATGGTAAGAATTGGATTCAAAGCGTCCATCGTTAAACTCTTTCAAAGTTTTTTTGATGGCAGGAGTTTTTGCGTACAAATTGGAGATCTGGTATCAGATCAAGCTGAGGTTTCTTGTGGTGTTCCGCAAGGATCTGTTCTGGCACCTCATCTATATAACATTTTCATTCATGATTTTCCTCATGAATTTAACGAGTCGAGGTCCATACTTTATGCTGATGACTCACTTCTTTATGCTCATGATGAATCTCCTCGCGTTGCTCTTCAGCGTGTTTCATCACACCTAGAAAGGACGAATCAGTTTTATTCCAGTTGGGGTATAAAAATTAATGCCGCAAAGAGTAATGCAATTTGTATACGCAATGCCTCCGGGAAGTGCAAGTATACTGTTGTTCCGGAAAGCAAGTGTTTGAGACTTACGTTGAATGGCAACGAAATCGAATTTAAAAACAGTATTAAATATCTTGGAGTGAATTTTGATAAGCTTTTGAAGTTTAATAATCATGTTGTGTACAACTTGGCAAAGGCAAATCGTGTTAAGGGGGCCTTTGGAAGATTATTTAATAGTAAGTTTTTGCCAAAGAAAACTAAATTGCTTTTGTATAAAGTAAGCATCAGACCAATTCTTCTTTATGCATTTCCTATTTGGTTTAGTATTTCAAAAACGGCATTCAAGCGAATGGAAATTTTCGAACGTCATATTGTTCGGAAGTGCATAGAGAAGAATTATGAATCCTTGCACAAAAGATTTTCAAATAGATTCGTTTATGAAAAATCTAAATTGTCACCGATACCTTTTTATGGCCTGGATTTGATGAGAAAGTTTGTAGAAAAACTATCTTATTTTGAAGGGAGTGTTATTAAGGACATTTTAACTCATGAACAAGATTTTAGTTGGTCAAACACTGAATATATTTCCAGCATTGGAATATTAAAAGAACCTTGCAATACTTATCCTGGTCAAAACTTTTACTCACATGTTACTCCCGGCATACATAGAGGTTAACTTTTGTTTTTTGTTTTTTTTTTATTAATTTTGTTTGTTTTTTTATGGATGTTTTTTTTATTTATGTTTTTGTTTAATTTAGTGTAAGTCTTAGGTGTAAGATTTACGGCCTGGCCCACGATGTCACGAGAAATCGTTCGATCGACAACTTGTATTGCAAACAACAACAAATTTTCTAAAGTTATTGTTGTTTGCAATACAAGTTGTCGATCGAACAATGTCTGGTGACATCGTGGGCCAGGCCGTTAGTTTTAATTTTTTATTAGTTTTAAGTTCTATTTTTGTAGATATAACTCTACTAATTTAGACAAGTGCTGGGAGCAGGCACTATATTAAAAAAAAACTGATGTTAATTTATTATGTAAATGTTAATTCTTTTTATTCAAATAAGCAAGTTGCATTATCAGAAAATGTTATTAAAATAATACATAATAGTTTTAAGTTTCCTATAAAATTATGTTGGCTAATCTTGTTATGTAGAAAAAATGAAGTCTTTCTAAATAAATAATAAAAAAAAAAAAAAAAAAAAAAAAAGCCTAAATTGTATGAATTTTTTACAATTTTGCCTGCATACTTTTAGGAGCAGGAAATAAATATTTTCCGTATTAACAGTGTATGTTTAGAGATGGGCGAGTGTCGTGTTTTTTTCGTGACACGAACACGCACGACTCAACACGACGTATTCGTGATGAAAAATCTGATTTCGTGCGTGTTCGGGTCGTTTCGTGTTGAGCAAAATTGACACGAAATACACGAAACATGCGTGTTGTGCAGTATCGTGTTGACAAAATTTTAAGCGTCTTGGTATTCGTTTTCGTGTCGTGTCGTGCTTATTACTTGATATAGAGCATGTGCAAACATTTTTAATTAATTTAATTTAAAATCGTTAAGAATTGGAGTATATGAAACTTTGCATTTTTCATTTGAATTCTGTGACATATTTGCAATAACTTCTGTACGTTCTATACAGAGACTAATTCACAAGAAATTTTAATACTTGAAATAAAAATTTCTGTTATAATGGAGTTCGATATTACATTTGGTAGAAATGACAATAAATTGTTAAAGCGAATGAATTAGAATTGAGTCGAACTCTTTCACTAGTTTATTTTTGACACAAACCCATTTAAATTACATGGTTTGGTTTGTGTCTAAAACGAGCGACGGAATGAGTTCGATCCAAGTCTAAAACCTATGTAATTAAAACAGGTTTGGTTATAGATTTAAGTCTAAAACCACATATTAAAAGAGTTCGATCCAAGTCTAATGGGTTTGGTTGAAGGTTTGTGTCTAAAATAGATTTGTATCGAACTCTTTCAAATTACATGGATTCGATCATTAGTTGCTGTCAAAAAATGACAGATTGAATGAGTTCGATCCAAGTCTAAAATCCATGTTATTTAAATGGGTTTGATTATAGGTTTGTGTCTAAAACGAGTTACTGAAAGATTTCGATACAAGTATAAAATATGAGTGGAATATACAATTATTGAGTTTTAAAAATTCTTCAACATAGAGAAGCCCTCCGTTTGTTAAATAAAACTTTTCTAAATGCTTCAAATTTTCCTCATGATAAAAAAAAATGTCCCAATAGTCTGCACACTTGCTTGAAACATTCAGAGAGTTGTATTTTAATAAATCTAGACAACAAATTTCAGCCTATAAAATATTTTACACTATTTGTACTGCCAGAGATTTCAAGTCATTATAAACCAATTTCGAACTTATTTTTCATATACACATAAATAAATGAATTTCTCCACTTTTACCCATTTTCGAGGTAAAATTTTCCTTTCTCAGAAAAATTTAATTATTTAAGAATTTCTAAGCAAAATATTTGTATGCATACATGCATGTCTTCTATATCATTAAGTATGCAATTTACTACATTTCTTGTAAGTTGGTTTTCTTTTTTCATAAATTTAAAAAAACACACATACACGCAAATATGCGTAAGTGTCCATGTGCACTGGGAATGAGTTTCCTTGAGATTTCGTCTATGGTTTTAGTAACAAGTGCAGCTTGCAACATTAAAAAGCTAAAACATGAGGACAATAAGACAAATAACAGCTGCAGAAGATTTCTTTTGCATTTCGGCCATTTTGTGTTAGTGGAACTGGTTAATAATGGGAGAGTAATTGGGCGAAGAAAGGAATTTTCTTAGAAATATAGTTTTCTTTAAACATTGTCTTTTAAAAATTTTTTATATGGTTTTAGTAATATGTATAATCAAAGTTCTATTATATTTTCAAATGACTTTAAACAAAGTAATAATTTACCAATTCGTCTCTATTTTTCAACCGACTTCGAAAAAGAAGGAGGTTATCAATACGTCTGCATTTTTTTATACTGTTACTTCATAACTCGTTACATTTTAGATCGCTTGTAAAATTTCCTTCTTCCATTTGGTCCTACTGTACACAAATGGGAGGCGACGCGCCCACAATTTGTTTACTTGATTTAATCCTACTTTACTTATCTGAGTGCTAAAAAACTAAGACAACATGTGGGGTTCTTGTAGCGACACAATCTCAAAGTTGGAAAAATGGGCCGCGGCACGCCCACTAAAACTTAATTCTATATTTCACGTGCTTCACGTACCGATTCTTACGAAACTTGACACACACCTTGAGATCTAAAAAAGACACAATCTTGCATTAAAAAAAGTGGGCAGGGCACGCCCATTAAATTTTAATATTATATTTCACGTGCTTCTGTTTGACCGATCTTTACGTAACTTGGCACACACCTTGAAATCTAGAAAAGACACAATCTTGCATTCAATAAAATGGGTGGGGCCACGCCCATTAAATTTTAATATTATAGTTCACGTACTTGTATTTGATTGATTTTTGCGAAACTTTGCACACACCTTGAGCTCACAAAAATAATTAGTCTTGTGCTTAGAAAAGAAGGCGGGGCTACGCCCATGAAGGCTAAGTATTAAATTACATACATATATTTACTTGTGCTGATCCGATTCCCATGAAACTTCTCAAATAGTTTCGGCTGTTAAATAAGATTAATATTATGTTTCACATTCTTCTACCTGAACTCTGTAAGTGATACGATGTTGAATTTAGAAAAGTGGGCGTGACGACGCCCCTTAAAATATAGAATAGACACTATAAAATCTTAAAATGAAACAAATGTCCAGCCCCAAATTTGAATTTTATGTACCAAAACAGGCAGTAATATTTCTAATATAGTTAATAATAAACTTTTAACTCAAGTCGACTGGCTGGCATTGGCACCTGATTTTGTTTTGAATGTAAGTGTACGACAAGTCGAACGTTGTCGACAGCGTGGAACAGGCCCTTAAGTGTTCTTTTTTTTAAGACTTTTCAAACTAATCTAAAACGTAATAATTTTTAATATACAAACACAAATAAAATATCCCATAAATAAGTGGCTATTATAATTTTCATTTATTTATTTTCTTATATACATTCATATAAATAAAAAAAAGGTTTCCAATTACATACCATTTTTTAAAATAATAAAAGCAGCGAACTCTACATGTCAACTGTGTATTTCCAAGAATTTGTTGCCAGATTTAACCAAGTTAATGATGGTTGTTGTCCTTACTAAAGTATGTCATCAACCATGTTATTAATTCAACTATTGATGGCAGTAACCTGTACTTTCAAAAGCTGACAGCACTGCCAGCTGCATTAAAATCAGTGTAGAGTTTAAAAAGCTGTTTTCTTTTTGTACCGACCATTAAAAGCTCACTATTTACGTTTTACATATTTGAAACCAATTTAGCATTTTTATGCACCGTTTTCTGTAGAACCTTTTTTAAGTCCAAAAAAAGGACTTTTTGTGGCTTAACAACGTAGTATATAAAAAGCACCAAAATATTGAAAGGAGGCTTTCTTGATTATTAATTTTTTTTTATTATTTTAAAAATATTACAAATTTGGGAGAGGTGCTTGTTTGGAAAATGCAAAAGCTTTTGTAAAAATCTCAAAATTGTTTATACTAACTTTATAGTAAGGAAGAAACTTTAGAAATGCTACCTTTTACAAAAGCTACATTTGAAAATACATAGATAAAATATAATTTTCAGAACAAAGTACTTTTTGTAAGCTTCATAAATTAGTTAATGATAAAACTTCCGCCTATTAGATTTCGTCGCTTGGTTATTGGTTTACGGCAATAATAAGGTATTTTTAATAGGCTATGTGGCAAACCAATAACCACCCGACGAGCGGAAATACTTACGTTTTCAAAAAGGTCTTTAAAAAATAAAGCGTTATTTATTAATACATATCGCACGCTAAATCATAAAGAGTCACAAAATCAAAAAATTTCAGATGCTCAGTAGTTGCTAAGAACTGTTGATACTGTACAGATGACGCAATTACATATGTGATATAAAAACAAGCATAATGGAATTTTATATTCTTCTGTATTGCGAAAGAAATTGTTGAGGTCGTTATAGATTTCTTCAATTAACTGGTTTATAAAAAAGCAAAAGCAATTTTATAAATTTAAATTGTGACTCTTTATGATTTAGTGTGCGATATGTATTACTTTTTGCTAAGTATTTTTGAAGAAATAATACTTAAAAAGTACTATGTACATATTTGTGAAAGGTACTTTTCGAAAAGTACTTTAAAAAAGTAAGTAGTAAAGTATTGCAAAAGTTAAATTTCAAAGCATTGCCTTTGCTTTAAAAAAAATTAAAGGCCTAATTGTCTACAAGTGGTTTTAACATGGAAAGAAAAATTAAATTTGAAAAAATTCTAAAATGTTGTTTTTGTTTTTCACAAAAATTCATCACCGAAAAAACGCAAATAATTTCAGGCTCTCACAAATTTTAGAAATTATATAAAAAGCTAAAAAAGTTTTAAAGTTTCAAAAATGTTTTTTTTTAATTAATTTGCTGATGAGATTTAAGTTTTTGGTAAGTGGCAATTTTCTCCAAAATTGTTTTGCAAAAATTCTTTTCAGGAAAGGACCGAGTTTTTTTTTGCAAAAGCTCCTTTTCAAAATTGATTTTTTTAAATATGTACTACATATTAAAAAATAAAATTTTTATAAAATATACATAGAGAAAAAACTGCCTCATAGAATCAAGAAGATTTTCTCTATGAACCGTTTTTAGGCTAAGGGGTATCCCAGCAGAAAGAAGCGAAGATTTTTTCATAGAGATTCCTTATTGTTTTTATGTGGTAAATCTTATAAATTTTATCAAAAAGAAAACCACATAAAATCAAGAAGAAATCTTATTATTCACAACTTTTTTTACTCAATTTCCGTTATTTTTTGCACCAAAAAAAAAACAATCCATAGATAAAAACTTCTTGATTCTATTAGGTTTTCTTATAAATTGTAAACTATGGGGATTTCTTATTGATTTTATTAGATTGCCTTCTTGATTTTTTTAAAAAGGTTTTCTTCTTGATTTTATTAGGTTTCCTTATTGATTTTTTTAATAAGGTTCTTTTCTTGATTTTAGTAGGTTCCTATATGATTATGTGTAAAGCATCTTATTGATTTTTTTAACAAGGAAATCTTCTTGATCTTATGAGGTGTCTTGTTATTTCGTTTCAATAAATAGACATACAGACAATTTTTTTCATGATCTTTTTCATTTTTGTATAAGAATGTTTGCACACAAATTTCAATGGTTATTCAGCCTGTTTGTTAGCATATTGGTTAGAGTGCTGTCTATCAGGTAGAAGTTTGCTGGTTCAATACTTGGTGAGTAAGTTAGTTAAGAATATAAGAATATATGTGTATATGTATGTATAATAAATAACATCTACAATATACTACATACATACATACATATGTATATAGTATTGAATTTAAATGAAAATACATAAGTACAGAGAATAAAGACGCAATATTTTTGTTATTTTTTATTGCAAAAATCAAT
Source organism: Tachina lurida (assembly GCA_944452675.1). Taxonomy (NCBI): domain Eukaryota; kingdom Metazoa; phylum Arthropoda; class Insecta; order Diptera; family Tachinidae; genus Tachina; species Tachina lurida. The sequence goes on from OX101753.1 coordinate 6,626,404, forward strand.
AAGATAACCTCATAAAAACTACAAGATTTCTTATTGATTTTTTCTAAAAGGTTTTCTCTATGAAATTAATAAGATTTCCTTATTGAAAAAAACCATAGAGATTTCTTCTTAATTTTGTTCTTTTTTATGAGGTATTTAGTATTAATTAAATTTTTAAATTTATGTAAAATGTACTTTTTTCTTAAATTTAATTTAAAAAAAGGAACGCTGTGCAATCAATCCAGTAGACTTTTATAAAAGCATTTTTCCGAAAAAAGTACTTTTTCAAAAGCGGTTCAGAAAAAAGTACTTAACATAAAAAGTACTTTTTCAAAAAAGTACTGCTTTACAAATCGGCCTTTCAGAAAAAATAGTTTTGGTACATATTTAAAATACCTACTTTCTAAAAATTTAATAAATTTTTTTTATTAAATTGGTAGTAAAAAATAGCATTAACCAATGCTTTAGAATTTTTTTAAAAAAGTAAAAAAAAATATTTCTGCAGAAAAAAATACATACATATGTATGTATGTACATATGCACATATGTACGTCTGCAGTATATTTTACCTTTCCGAATTATCTTTGTGAATGTTCGAGTTTGTACTTTCCCTAAATTTGTCTAAATTTCTCAATTAAGTAACTTGTACATAATTATTTATGTATGCATTTTTAATTATTGTAGGTATTTCCATTTCACTGAATCTAACCTGCATAAAAAATCAAAGTCATGCACATGCTTTTATATTAAAATAATTTGTGCAAATTTTCTTAAAAGGGTGATAAATTGAAATTTAACAGCTCAAATCTATGGTTTAGGTACCTATAAATATTTGTGTAAATATTTTCACTTTTTTCACAGCTTCAGTTTATTATCCTGCCACTTAAAAGACCTCTCTATACCCAACCCATTTTTTGTTGTGCAAATAAACAAAAACTCAACAAAAACATACAAAGGCCAAAAATCATGTGCGTAGTAGAACATCAACCTTCATTCACTCTCTCACTCACCTTCCGTTATAGTATAACTGTCTAATAATAAAACTCACACTAACTCTCTTACTCTTTTTCGGTTATTTTTCTATTACCTATTATACACTCTTGATTTCTCATAACAATAACACAGAAGTGTGTATGTATGTATATATGTATATGTGTGTGTGTGCATATAAACTGTTATCACAGCTGTTTTGCCACTTGGTAACAATTTTCCATTGCCTGTGCTACAGTCATTCATTCAATTTTCCATGTTTAATGATTGCAATCATTATCACCAACCAGCACAGCACCATCATCATCATCAGCAACAACAATTGCAACAACAGCAACAGGGACAAAAACAAAAACATCATGTGTAGCCGGCAAAAACAGTTAACTTCCAGCAATAACAATACGAAAGCGAAATTCGACACTTTTACAATTACATACAAACATACATACATACATACATACATACATGTGCATACCCCTTCCCTTACTGGTGGCCCATTAAAACACCCACACACAATGCAAAAAAAAGGTTTAAATTGGACTATATCATCTCTTTTGCTCTCTTCACTTAAGTGCTCTCAGCTTTTACCGTTGCTTCTTTCTGTGCACAAACAAGCATTGTTTGGTTTTGTTATCACCACCCGCACCAGCAAATACACGCACAAACACACACACACACACTCTTGTGACAATCACCACATGTTTTTACACACATCCATTCATACATACTCCCACCACCTATGATGCCATACAGTGAAAGAAATTAACACTTCTGTGATAAGTAAACATTCTCTTGCCCTTCAGTATGATGACAATTTCTCTCTTTTATTGCTCTCTTTAGGCTTTTTTTCTTATTCCCACTACAATGTGCGTCATGCTGTCTGCAATTTTCGCAAAGAAATTTAGGTTTGTGTGTTCAGATTGTTGTGGCCCAAAGAAGGTATTCCCTAAGTTCGATGTTAGAATAAAATCAGTTGTTTGCATGTGATTTCGCACGTGCTGGCGGCAATGTCTGCAAAAGTGTTTATTTCAATAGTCAAAGCGAAGGGTGTTTTAAGCTTAAATTAATTTTAATTTGAGCGATAAATCATGGAAATATCGTTGGTCACAAGTAGAAAGGCCCTAACTCAAATAATTGTAACTTTACAGGAGAAGGTAAAAATATAATAATAAACAGTACAACTGATTGTGTAACTGCTTTGTAAAACTGCTTGTAAAAGTGTTATTTTTTACACTATTCCAATAAATTTTTGTGACGAGGTGTATTTGTGTGAAATGTATTGGAATCACTGAAAAGCTCAATCCCTTTATATAGAAAAGCCCTAACTCATAAATTTTTTTTAAATCGAGTTTTTTTGTATATTTCAATAGAAGAACAAACATCTAATGTAACGAAAAATTACAAAAAATAACTTAGTTAGGGCCTTTCTATATTAAGGTATGTGTATGGGGCTATGAGTGCTAAATTAGGATAACTCATGAGTAATTTTTTTCCAATAATATTTTATACTTTTTATACTTTATACTCGCTTGAATCAAAGTCCTTCAATCGATCATTTCAGACACAATTCTGTAATCAAACCCATTTAAATAATATTAGACTTGGGCCAAACTCGTTCACTAGTTCATCTTTGAGACAATCTAAATTAAATTACATGGGTTTAATAATAGGTTTGTGTCGAAAATTAACAAGTGAACGAGATCGACAAAGTCTAAATTACATTAGAGTTGTGTCTAGACTTGGATCGCACTCATTACTAGAGCTGGGTCCAACTCGTTCATTCGTTCATTTTTGCCACAAACGTATTATCAAACCCATGTAATTTAAATGGGTTTGATTATAGGTTTGTGGCAAAAATGAACGAATGATCAAACATATTTAAATGACATTGGTTTAGACTTGGGTCGAACTCGTTCACTAGTTCATTTTTGCCACAAACCAATGATCAAACCCATGTAATTTAAATCGGTTTGATCATAGGTTTGTGGCAAAAATGAACTAGTGAACGAGTTCGACCCAAGTCTACATTGGTTTGATCATAGTAGACTTGGGTCGAACTCGTTCACTAGTTCCTTTTTGCCATAAACCAATGATCAAACCTATGCAATTTAAATGGGTTTGATCATTGGTTTGTGGCAAAAATGAACTAGTGAACGAGTTCGACCCAAGTCTACATTCAGTCGGTCGTTTTTTACACAAACCAATGATGAAACCCATTTAAATTACATGGGTTTTATCTAGACTTTTGTCCAACAGTTCTTTTTGAACTAGTTCGTTCAGTTGGATGCAAGTACGGTCAAAAACATGAATGTAAATTAAATGAGTTTGAAACAACTTTTTATTCAAACGCTCTCAATTGGACACAAGTTGGGTGAAAAGCGTCAGTGTAAATTAAATGGGTTTGAAACAACTTTTGATTCGAACGCTCTCAAACTAGTTCAAAAAGAGCTGTTGGGCAATAGTTTACTCTCAATCTAGTTCAAAAAGAACTGTTGGACACATGTCTACTTTTATCACAGGTTTGTGTCAAAAACGACCAACTGAATGAGTTCGACCCAAGTCTAGTTGTGTAGATTAGATCTGGGTCCAAGTCGTTCATTTTAGACACAAACCAATGATCAAACCCATTTAAATGACATAGGTTTGATCATAAGTTTGTGTCTAACATGAACGAGTTGAACCCAGCTCTAGTGTAGAGTTGTGTCCAACAGTTCTTTTTGAACTAGTTTGAGAGCGTTCGAATCAAAAGTTTTAAACTACATAGTTCATTCGAGTTCCAATCAGAAGTTGCTTCAAACTCATTTAATTTATATTGACGTTTTTGAGTTCGATACAAGTCTAATACACATGTGATACTTAACTCTTAAACAATTTGCGTGTGGGCTCCAAACTGGACTTGTATTGAATTATTTCAGTAGCTCGTTTTAGACGCAAACCCACGATCATACCCATTTAAATTACATGGGTTTGATTAAAGTTCAGCATCCAAAACGCGCTACTGACAGTTCGATACAAGTCCAATCCAGATGTGATACTTAACTCTCCAACAAGTTGCATGTGAACTCCAAACATAACCATGGTCCTTCGAATCAAAAATTTCTCAATATTTTCAAACAGAAACACTGCATGTATCAAATAATTCTTACGTCATTTTATTTTTAATATAAAAAATATTTTACAAACTTATTACAAAGAAGAAGAAAATTATAAATCGAAATAAATAAATCAATGCTACAGGAAGATGAAAAGTGCAACCAAAAAGTTGCGAATTTACAAAATAATAGAAAAATGAAAACTATTTAAAGAACTGAAAGCGCCTCAGACAAAAAATTTTTTTTTGTGAAAATAATTACAAACTATACGCAGCTACGTACGAATGAGAATATTGTAATTAATAATTTTTATAAACAAACTAATAAAGCTAAAGCAAAAGCGCGCCTTTACTTGATAATTAATAATAAGAAAAGAAAACTAAACACGCAAAACTAAATTTAACTACTTTCCATGGCTAACTACTTAAACACGAATAAAGTTATCAAAAAACTCAATGAAATATGAAATAAATTATAATTGTAAAGCCAAAAATAAGCCAAAGTACTGCGCGCAGTAAGATATATGAAATTAATTTAAATAAAATAGAATAATTTTTATAAATTAAGTAAGTAAGGATCAAATTAAAGTCTTAGAAAAATCAATATTAACTGCAGCTTTGATTTTTTATATTGGAAAAGCTTTTCCGAGCAAATTTTCCAAACAAACAAAAATTTTATAAGAAATAACCGTAAATATTTCTAGAGAAATTAGAATAAGAAGAAGAAAAATTGCACTTGTCTCTTGTTACCCGAGTCCTTTCAAGAATATTTCGTTAGCGATAACGTCAGGTTAAGAGCAAACCGGCTGCTCTGGAACTCTGAGGCGTATATTTCGCGCGAAACGGAGGCTGGCATTTGAAAACAATGACCATGCCGAAGAATAAATATATAACAGTCAAGAAAATTAGCATGGGAAAGGAAAATACAATGCGAGCCGTTAAAATTTTCGGTTTCCGGTTCTCCAATGCTGCTGAGGGCACAAAAACTCCTGTAAAAGAAAATTAATAAAAATTATTCCAAGAGATCTGGGTAAAAAAAATGTTATATACCAACTCACCATTAACACTTTTCGATTCGCAACGCTCACCCACATAACCATCGGCACATTCACACGAAAAGAGACTCTGATTGCCCATGGGCACCCGAAAGCAACGTCCACCATTTAAACAAAAGTCCGTTAGAAATTGCCCCGTACAGGCAAATGACAGCACATTGTCCATTATGCTTTGATAGATGTCAATCAATTGATAGCCAGAATTATTTCCTGGTTTCTTATGCTTTTTACCATGTGCGGTTGCGTCCTTCAGAATCATTTCACTCAATTGTTGGCCAAAATTAGAGCCACCTTCCTCCTGTGGTGGAGTCGCCGCAGGCGGCGGGGATGGCGGCGGCGGTCTATCTTTACCAGACGCTTCGGCCGTTTGATCTTCCGAGACAGTTTCATCATCTTTATTGATGTTGGTATGATGTTTATTGTTGTTGATTTGTTCGTTGATCAAATTGCCGCCGAACACATGTTGTTCATATTTCTCATTTGCCGGTTCGTGGCCCACATATTGTTCGTACTGTTGCATTTTGCGTTGTTGTATGATGTTAAAGGTTTGCTCTTTTAAGAATAAAATTCGGCTCGAACAACAATCTGGAATGAAAAAAAAAATAGACAATACATTGTACATAATAATAAATCATGACAATATCTAATTTGATATAAGAAAATAATAAGCGTAAAAATATTAATAGTAGACTTGGGTCGAACTCATTCAGTCGGTCGTTTTTGACACAAACCAATGATCAAACCAATTTAAATTACATGGGTTTTAGACTTGGGTCGAACTCGTTCAGTAGTTCATTATTGCCACAAACCAATGATCAAACCCATGTAATTTAAATGTGTTTGATCTAGACTTGGGTCGAACTCGTTCACTAGTTAATTTTTGCCACAAACCAATGATCAAAACTAGACTTGGGTCGAACTCGTTCACTAGTTCATTTTTGCCACAAACCAATGATCAAACCCATGTAATTTAAATGGGTTTGATCATTGGTTTGTGGCAAAAATGAACTAGTGAACGAGTTCGACCCAAGTCTAATCAAAACCATGTATTTTAAATGGGTTTGATCATTGGTTTGTGGCAAAAATTAACTAGTGAACGAGTTCAACCCAAGTCTAGTTTGATCGTTGGATTGTGGCAAAAATGAACTAGTGAACGAGTTCGACTCAAGTCTAATGGGTTTGATCATTGGTTTGAGTCAAAAACTAGCTACTAAAAGAGTTCGATACAAGTCTATCGTCCACTATAGAGTTGTGTCCAGCAGGTCTTTTTGAACTAGTTTGAGAGCGTTCGAATCAAAAGTTGTTTCAAACCCATTTAATTTACATTAGACTTGGGTTCATTTTTGCCACAAACTAGACTTAGGTCGAACTCGTTCACTAGTTCATTTTTGCCACAAACCTTTGATCAAACCCATGTAATTTAAATGGGTTTGATCATAGGTTTGTGGCAAAAATCAACTAGTGAACGAGTTCGACCCAAGTTTAATTTACAGTGATGTTTTTGACCGGACTTTTGCCCAATAGTACGAACTAGTTCAAAAAGAGATGTTGGACAGAGCTCTATTTTATTTCTATTAATGTGAAATACATAATTTATAATTTCCTATATGTACTTTCAAAAAGTTTTTAGCAAAAAACATCCATATTACTTTAAATTGGCATTTAAAATGTGTTTCAACTCGCTCTTGCGGCCTAATTACGGCATTCGATAGCGATCCTAATTTTAAAATAATTTCATTTTGAAATATTTTTTAATTTCGTTCGATATCGAGTGCCGTAACTTGTCACTCCTGAAAGTATGCACAAAATATTTTTATTTTTTACGGCTTTGCTGCAAGAGTGGGATAACTCGAAAAATACGTTTTTAGTTAATATAACAACACTAATCGTCATATCGTTCAATATTGCGTGCAAAAATTTCGTACAAATATTTTGGCTTAAATCTAGTTTAGCGAAGCTCGTCCAAATCGTCGTGTAAAAATCATTCGAGAAGTGCAAAAATTTTGATTTTTTTTATTTATATGCAAAGAATCTTTAGAAAAAGATGACGTTTCGAGAAACATTATAGAGGCACTAAATTTCATGGCTTTAAGCTAGTTTATAGTTAATCCTATTTAAAATTTTAATTAAAAAAAAATATTAATAAAAATTCTCAGAAACATATATATTTTTTGAGTTATGGGCATCAGAAGTTTTCATATAAAATTGTAATTGTGCACGTGATTTCTTGATCAGCATGAATGTCAACTTTTTGTAGCGTGCGACACCAAGCAAATATCTTTGTTTTTTTTAAAGAAAACTAAACTTTTTTTTACTTCTTTATATATGTATTTGTGTAGGCCGTCAGCAGCTCTACGTTAGGTAAAATTTTAAGAAAATTCGAGTCACGTTGTTCAGAAATACAAGATTAATTGCTTGCTGTCGCACGCGACAAAAAGTGGTATTTCCCGGAGAAATTCCCAAATGCCGATAATCCCTAACATTAGGCGTCATGTCGGGAAAAACCATACAAGTAAAAGTTTTTGAGTCTGACCAAAGGTCAGCTAGGCAAAGAAATTTTAGTAATAGGTGACGTGTTGGGAAATATTTTTAGTAATTATGAAAATATTGTTTGTCTCTTACTAATATGAAAAATTAAAACTAATCAGTCACTTCCCGATTCTCCTTCTAATTCACTGACCTCTGCTCCCATATTCTCAGGTGACCAGCAGTGTTAAATAAGTAAACTTTTCTGATGGTCAGATAAAATGTACTCACGTAACCATCCCTAATTTTTATTCATTGTTAGGCACTAATGAACAACAATAAAATATATATACATATAGTACATATAATTAAAAAAATTCATTCACCTGTAACGGCTACAATTGTTGACAGCATGAAAATTACTCTTAGCAAATTTTTCGAAATTTGCATCGTGTTTTATATATAAAAAAATATATAGTTTTCTTGTTTCAATTCCTTAATGATAATGATCACCACTAGCAGCGTTCACTGCAAACGCCGAAGTAGCAACGAAAATCACTTGTTTTTTTATTTAATGAAATAATTTTTTAAATATTTTTTTTGTGACGAGGTTATTTTAAATTATGGAGGGTTTGCTTGGCACGTGTATATTATATTATTACAAATTTTCCTTATTTGTACCGAAAAATATTTAATTTTAATAAAATACTATTTTCCTTTAATGCCGCACATCTTTGTCAAGTGTTGTTTGGAATTTTGAATTTTAATAAGAGACACCGAAATTTGTTTATCGCGACATGTTTAAATTCGTGAAACAAAACATATGCACATTCATAGTTCTTCTTCAACTTAAAGCATATTTAATTTTTTTTATAATTTTATGGCCCGACTTTATTATATTTTCCTTAAGTTAGCGGACATGGCCGCTAGAAGCGGGAAAGCAGATGGAAAAATTAATTTCAAAACGTTCAAAAATAGACGAGTGGAAAACGCGTAGCGTTTGAAATCGCTAAATATATTTCTATAGAACTTTATCAATGACCGCACGATGAGAGACTAGAACATTTATTTGGTGGCGACATATAATGAACAACACAGTACGAATTGTACAAATTGCCAAAAACAAAAAAGCAAGGGAAAATAGAAATTACTATAAAGAAACAAATGGGGGAATAGATAGATGATGATGACAATTCTTTTTGTTTTTTCTTTTTTTTTCAATAAATTTTATCGTATTTTTCGAAAAAGAAGAGTGAGAACAAACAGCGAGAGTGAGATATAAATAACATTCATATTTTTGCAAAAAATTTTTAATATTCTATGCATTTAGTAAAATTATTTTTTGGATTTTTTATAGTATTGAAATAGTTGTAAAAATTACAAAAATAAATTTTAATTTTATTGCACTTGCTGGTATCTGTATGACAACCAGAGATGGACGCCACTGACGTGATGGGCGTGATGGTTGCGCCAAAGTATGAGTGAAGTCCTTAATCAATAAGTAATTTCGTGTGTAATTGTTTATATTCTTTTTATCTATATCCTACCATAGAGAAAACCTGAATAAAAATCCCGAAAAGATATGAAATCATAAATTTTGCAACAATGCTCCATAGTTAGACTTGGGTCGAACTCGTTCAGTAGTTCATTTTTGCCACAAACCAATGATCGAACCCATTTAACTTACATGAGCTTGATCAGAGGTTTGTGGCAAAAATGAACTAGTGAACGAGTTCGACCCAAGACTACTCCATAGTTCTCATATATATATATAAGTATATATGATTTAAAAATGGCTCTGATATAGCTAGAATTTATTATGAAGGATTTTTTCTTGTACAAATGTACAAATCTTATTCTTCAAATTTCAATAAATGAATTCCCTAATTTTTGTGCATTCATGATCCCATCTCTAGCGATTTCCACAAGATTGAAAGAGAGTAAATTTATTGTTTATGATCTTTTTCAATACTTCTTATAAACTCTTTCAATGTCTCTTAAAGTTTTTTTTTTTATTTTAAACACTGAATTAATGAAAATAGAAACGAAAAGATAAATATTTATAAATAAACAGTGATGTATTTTTTTGCACTAAAAATTAAGGGGAAAAAACAAATTTTTGTATGCAAAAATTTTTACTTGAGAAATATTTTCCTTCTCAGTAGCATTAACCGATTTTGTTATAAAAAAGTCGTTATTATTTGAATTAAATTTATTCAATGTTCAAATCAGAAATTTTTCTAAAATAAATTCAAGTTGAAGAAAATTTTGCAACTAATTCACTCACTCAATGTAATAGTGAAGCAAATACAGTTTTGAAATGGTATAAATAGGTAGATATTTTCATAATATCGCTCATTTACTTCGACAAGGTCATAACTCAAAAAATAAACAAACAATATTTGCGAGTTAATAATGCAGAATTAATCTTTAGGTACATATTGTCCAAAATTATCAGACAAATAGATATCTCGAGAGCAAAATAAAATTGTCTTTATCCTTAAGTTAGACTTGCGTCGAACTCGTTCACTAGTTCATTTTTGCCACAATCCCACGATCAAACCCATTTAAATTACATGGGTTTGATCATTGGTTTGTGGCAAAAATGATCTACTGAACGAGTTCGACCCAAGTCTACTTTAAGTTGTGTGTAAATTGAAAACTTTAAACTTGTTTTCTGTAAAAGCAGTTGTTTTGAGTTATGACGTTGTTGCAGCAAATGAGCCGTATAATGATAGTTTTTGAAACAAAATAGGTATACATTAGGGATGTAACGAATGTTTGCATTCGCTCTCGCATTCGCAAATTATTCGCTTACTTTTGCTATTTGCATTCGCTTTTGCATTCGCTAAAATATATGCGAATATTTCAAGCGAATACTAGAGACAAAAAAATTGTATTTCTTTTATGAAAAACAAAAAAACAGAACTACTTTTGCAAGATTTTTTCAGGAAAAATTCATTCTGAGTTTTCTTAATATGTATTTTGACAGCATTTCACATGAAATGTTGAACAGAGTACCAGGCTTTAGGGCCAAAGTAGGAATGGGTTAATTGCCTAACATTTTTTAAACTTATTGCGCCTTATTACGGTTTTGGAATTTTTCTATTCGAGTTCGAGAGTTTGTACCAGATTAAAGAAAAAAATTGTATGTTTCTTTAATCTAGTACAGCAAGTTGAAGTCGAATCTAAAAATTCGAGAACCGTAATAATGCCCATTATTAATTATTATCCATACTTACTCTTATATAAATTTATTTGCATGTGATATTTTAACGAATTGTAATATTTGCATTCGCTTTCGCATTCGCATTTGCTTTCGCAAAAATGAAAATTTATTATTCGCTTTCGCATTCGCATTCGCTAAACTGGTATTCGTTACATCCCTAGTATACATACCTATCTATTTGATGGAAATAATTTTTCTTCTAAGCCACAAAAGAATTTTAATCCAGTCTTGTCAAGAAATTTTCCTACGGAACCTTTTATTTTACTACATATTTAGTTGCTAACACAAATTGTACACACATACATATGTACATAAATAAAAACATGCCCACGTAAATATCACTTGCAAGTTGCAACAACTTCTTATCAAACCTTTTTACTACAGCAAATAAATAACAGTGCAACTAAGCCTCAAACTCAAACCCTGGAAATGTTTGCCTTTGTTTAATTTTATCTTTCAAACAACAACAAACTCCGCAGATAGAATGAGAAGAATTAGAGAGAAAATGCACAAACAGAAAAGAAAAAAATATTTCCTGCAAACTCATCTACCGCACAGTGTTGCCATTATAGCGAATTAAGCATTAGATTTAGTGATTTCTGACAATCAAAATTCGCATATATTTTTCCCTTTTAGCAATATTGGTCAGACCAAGGACGAAACTTTATATCTACTAATTTTCTAAATAAAATAGTTTTATTTGATTCCATCAAAATCAACTTGTAGTTACAATGGGCAATGATTTGAGGAGTAAAATAAAAACTGGGAAGTACCTATATATACTTTGAAGCGTCAACGCATTTTGGCGGAAATTTTAAACAGACGAAAAATGTGCTGGGGAGGAGACTTAAAATGCGAGGGACAAAAACTGCATAATTTTTTTTATTAGAATATAAAACCAATTTGAGAGCTAATTTACATACATAGCTATCATTATTATTTATGCTACTTTATGTAATAAATAACGATGAAATATTTAATGAATTGCTAGTGTTAAATTTAAAAGATTTTGTTACAGAATAATAAAGGGACAGGCCAGTTAGATAATTTTTTCTAGGTAAAAATTGAAATTATGACTAATCTAAAGGAATTTAGGTATTGCAATTTATTGATAAAAAAAAGTATACTTTATTTATTATTAAATATGTTTGATATTTCCGTAAATGTTTAAATTATATTTGATTTTTTGATGTAACTATCAATAGCGCCTATTAACGTAGAAACACCCATATATGACATAGTTGTTTATTTTGAAATCCTTTATAAAAACTACATAAAATAATAAACATAAATATTTATATACATTTATATATGTAAACATACATAGGTAGACAACGTTAGAGCAGACTTACCTGAAGAAACATTGGAATATATCTTGTTTGCGACATTTACCTACGTCTTTTCGCTTACAAGCTTCAGCTTATATCTGATTTACATAGGTATGCATCATAAAATATAGTTGGTTAGGCTTATGAAACTCAACTTCAAAATGTTCTAGAAAAATCTAAAAAAGTCTACTGAAGAATGGCTACAGAAGGCAGAATGGCTAGAAAGTAATATATTGTGCAATTTTTTCTTCAGATTATATATTAAAATAAACGGAATCTTTGTACATAAAAGTTTAAACAAATTAAACAATTTGGAATTAACCTCCTGTATCTGCAATCCAGGCAGTCGTATCGTCTAAAAACATTTTATAAAAATCACTCAAAAAAATCCTAAGTGCTTGTCATATAAATTTTCAATAATATAATAATTTAAAATATAGGAAGAATATAAGAAAATATCTACACGGACTTTGACTCTTATATAATCTTGTTATGTTATTAAAAGTTCTTATTCTGTTATTCTCGTGTGAAAAATTTTCAGCAAATTTAAATGATCAAAAACTGACCTGAAGGTATTGGAGCAAAAAATTTTTTTTAAGAAATATTGGAATTAAGACTTGCAATATATGTCATACAGTAAATATACTAAACTAAGGGCTAATAAATCATTCAATGATTATATGTATTTTATTTTTAAATCTTATTTAAACAAAAAAATTTGTTTCTCCCTGCACAATTAAATCAAACTTAAACAGCCAACACTGTACTTTTAAGTGTTGTTTAAGTTTTACAAACACACCATATGTTTTGTGCATGTTTGTTTTTTTTTTAAGGCCCGTACATGAACATCATGTGGTCGTATTCAAATGAATTTCGTTTAATTTTCGCAAATGTACAACAAATGTAACACATATTTTCATATCATGAAATATATAAATAGAAAAATGCATTCTGATGCTATTTTTGTAGCATAAAATGTGTTTTTTGCTCTTTCAATTTTCTGCAAATTGATAAATCAACTTTCTTATTTATATTGAACAGCTGGTTTTTGGAAAGCTTTCCATAATATTTGGAAATATTGTAGTGCTACCATACTGTCAACTTAATTTGATAGTAACTTTAATTAACCACTGAAAAAATGAAAGTGTATTTAAACACATTTTAATTTTTAATGAAAATTAACTTAAACAATATTTAATTATTCATTGATTTATTAGCCATAAGTAGTATACATAGGATGACGCAAAACTAGTCACCGTATCGTATGATGTTATAATTTTTGCAAATGGAGGTAAATATCAGTTCATTTGTGGCATTCATCTGTACGGGTATAAGATATACAACAATAAGACATAAAATTCATATACTCCTCAAGAACGCGAAATAATTTTTAAATTTTTTTTACAACTTTTAATCGAAAATTTCCTCAATTTTCATGTTTGTGAATGAACAGAATATTTGCTTGGAAAATCTGCATATAAAATTAGAAAATTTATTAAACCCGCTATAGCACACGGGTTGCTGGATTAATGTTCAAAAAAGTGAAACTAGTGGGTTCCCAAAAAAACCTAGTCGAGTCACAAATCTGTTTTTTACACGGAAAAAACACATAGTAAAAAAATCATTCGATATACATACTTATGTAGGTATGTTCATAAATAAACACAAAGTTCGTTTTGTGTAATTGAATTTTGGATAATTTTGAAATTTCGTTTGTGTAAAATTGAGTTTGAATTCCGGCAACACTGATCAAAAGCAAACATTTAAAAGTTCCTTGCAAAACAATAAAAAAACGTAACATTAACAAAACGGAATAGAACTTTTATCGACCCAGAAGAGCACCCGGTAACAAAAAAAAACAGGCAAATGACAAATAAAATAGGAAAGTTAGGAATAAAAAAAACAAAAGGAACATTGCATACACTTGTACATATGTACATATACAATGAAACGTACATATGTATGTATGTATGTATGTATGTATGTTTATACATACCCTGCAGGAAATGTCAATAGTAAAATTATACTGATTATCTATTGACGATGTCACCAGTACTACTGACAAATTATACCCCAACTAATGCTATCTACTTTTGACATTTAACACAGGCTTGTCCTACGAAATCTACCAGTAGACTTCGTCAATACTGACTAGGTAGTTCTTGCGGGACCATATGGCGAAAATGTCAGTAGTAAGATTGTATTGACTTACTATTGACGATATCACCACACTGTCGGAAATTTCCGTATTAAAACTGTACTGATTCACTATGGACGCTGTCACCACCTGCAGGAAATGACAATAACAAAATTATACTGATTATTTAAGTATGGATCTGAAAGTGTGACAAATCCTTAACTGATGGCACAAAATCTTCCACAAGGTCAAAAAAAATTCCATAATTAGCACTTTCGCTTGAAATTTTTTAATTTTCTATTTTTATACAATACACTGGGTCTTCCACGTAGCAATTTCATTGCTGAGAACAAGCAATAACGTCGGCAGAATAATCAATTTTTTTTTTGCTTCTTGCTTGTAGCGGCAAACACGAACGGCAATTTTTTCCACAATTCTTACACATTCTTATGGCAGGTATTGCCTTAAATATATATTTCCAATGCAAAAATACGAAAAATTTATGTTTAGTTTTTCTTATTGTGCTTAATACGAAATTTATGTATTATTAATTACTATCACTAAGTTTATGTCCGATACTGGTCGGGCCTAATAATTATATATAGATTTAAGATTTGAATACTTATTGTTAGTTCATATTTGAAGATACAATAAATAAATATATGTGTGTATAAAAAAAAAAAAAAAAAGTTTTTCTTATATTATGTTTTCGGATGATGTACTTTTATATTTTCATCCATTTCACTGTTTTGCAAAAATTAATGAAAAATACAACAAAAGTGACAGCATATTGCTTGGCAATAATTGCTCGAGCAATCAGCACAGCAATCATTGCTCAATGGATTGACACTTATGGCAATCGCTGTCTACACGTAGGAAATTTCATGGACGCAATCAAATTTGACAATTGCCTCAATCGATATTGCTACGTGAAGACCCAGTGATATGGATTGTTATTTTATTTGTTTTTTTTTTTTTTGTAATTTCTTTTATATAAATGTTTTTTTAATTATTGTTCAATACACCTTTATTAACATTTTAATTTGATTTCTTAAGCTAATTTTTATAAACACTTAAATTTTGGTTGACTCCACTTTTATTTTCAACCAACCAATAAAACATTAAGAAGAAGCATAGTTGTGTGTATCTGAAAAAATATTTTCTACGCATCAAAAACAATATTAATATGTAGACGCTCCGTTGACAATGTCACCAAAATAGTTGACAAAAGTGGTGACTTGTGTACACTTAACCCCACGTTTCCTTCAGGGTAGCTAACAGACACCAACCAACAAATAATTTGCAAACAACAAAGCCGCAAACATAACAAACATAACATGCAAAATGATTTAATATGCACATTCATACATACATACTTACATACATACATACATTTTTATATACACACATACATACATATATATATATAAATGAACAGAGAATGACAATGTTTTATAAATGTGATGAATGATTTGGCAAACAAAAGCAACAACAACTGCAACTCGTGTGTAAAGTTCACATCAGGGTTGGCAAAGTTGGTACAATTGTACTTTTTTTTGGTACTATTCAAACTCGAAAAGTACAATAGTACACCAATGATTAATTTAGTACATTTACGGAATCCTCCCAGTTTCAATCCGCATTTATTTTCAAGCAATTGCATACCGAAGTATGTCAATTTTCACTTTTCGACAATGAAATTCATATTCTTTTCACTTGAAAACAGTAATGTGAAAGTAAAACGCAACGAAAAATAAAAAAATGTGAACTCGTCCATTTCCAAATTATTTTTCTCCTAAATTCAGATGTTAGAGCACATGCTAATAATATGTGTATTCTAAATTTCAACTTAAGCAGGTGTAAGCATATACCTACTTTAACATCCGAACT
This sequence comes from Tachina lurida, assembly GCA_944452675.1. Lineage (NCBI taxonomy): Eukaryota > Metazoa > Arthropoda > Insecta > Diptera > Tachinidae > Tachina > Tachina lurida. The sequence goes on from OX101753.1 coordinate 6,642,569, forward strand.
TACAAGCAAATTTGGAAAACGATTATGTAGCCGGAACATAGACCAGTGATGCAAAATGTGGCACAATTGTGCAATTTGTGGCACTTTTGGATGTTTGATGGCCCTCTGGTACTCTCTAGGCTATTTTGGCCCTTTCAGCTCAAAATTCAACTAATTCCTTCAAACCTTTGATTTTTGGAGATTTTAATTTTAACTGGCTTCCGAACCACTTCCTATTAAACTTTTTCAAAGCGAAACAGAACAAGTAAATAATGAACATAGGGCAGTATCGCAAGTTCCAGAAGTTAAAAATCTCAAAGATTTAAGTAGAAGTAAATTTTGCAAAAGCATTTCTACCATTAAAAATCGTTTAGGTAAACCTTTGCATAAAAATTTATACAGAATTATTCAAGGAATTCTTTCTATGCCCCATTCCTCAGCATGCGTAGAAAGAATAGTTTCTTTCGACTGAAAATTTATATTGAAATCAACAATAAAATATGGAAATTCGCTTCTGTTTTCAATATAAATTTTAAGTCGAGAGCTTTCTTTCGATATCGTGAAGCAGGCTATAATAGATGTAAAAAATACTGTGTCATATTTAATACAATTAAAAGATGTAATGATGTTATGATGAAGATATTTTAAAACTAAGCGCAAAAAATGCTTTTAAACAGGAGAAAATTGAGTAACTATTGGACTAATGATTTAGAGATTATGTATGTATAATAAAATTAGAATTACATATAGAATGTTTTTAAACTAAAAATTAATTTTTAAGTAACATACATACATACATATATATAAAATATGTATTTATTTTAATTTAGCAAAAAATACTTTAAAAAATTTGAATTTTTGTCGCTAATTTCTGTTTTTGCTCTAAACAAAATAAATCACGTGTATTATATTATTAATACATACATTTGTTTTTATTTAAATTAAAAGATTATAGTCAAGTACATTAAACAAATTTTTTGGCCCTGTCGAAGGTATTTTGGCCCTTTTAAATCGTTAATTTGGCCCCAAACCAAAAAACTCAAAATGCATCACTGACATAGACTATTATTTTAATAAAATTATGTGATTTGAACTAAAAAAATTTTGTAGTGTAAATAGGTCAAAAAAGTACTCGTACAATTTTTGAAAGTTATTGGTACAATTTTAAAATTCGCAATCCCATCCCTGGCTCACATTATGGGAGCAAAACCAAACGCAAGTATGTACCTAAGTATGTATGTATGTAATGTCAAGCACACACTATGACATATTGTGACATCGAAATAGTGTGTACTAGAGCCAACGTTTGCCATTTCAGATATACATATTTCTTTGTGTGGCATTATTTTCCATATAAAAAGCATAATGTGAACGGCGTTATGCACATTTTGAAAATGATACCACAAAATGGCAGCACAAGAAATGACAGATGTGTACTCAGCATAAGTTGAAGAATACCAGGAATGGAAAAACTGATACGGTCGTTTTATGCAGTTATTTTGTACCGTTTTTAACACCAGGCTGGTACATATGTACATAAGTACATTCAAACATATGTACATACATATACATATATCGCACTTAATCAACAAGAGGGGTATTAGCTCAAAATTTAAAAAATTTCAGTTGAGATGGAAAAATATGTATTTGTGGTTACATTAACAATTTTGATTATTTTTAACTCGAACAAAGGCTCAAAAATCAAAATACTACATTTTTAATGAGAACATAGGTACTAAGCATTTCTATTATCTAGAATATAAGAAATAAAAAAATAAAAAATTATCCATACAACTAACGGCCACGCTAATGTACCTACTAGTGATGCGCGAATATTCGTGTTCGAATTGCCGAATTTTCGGTCATTTTTGGACATTCGTATTCGCCAAATTCAGGCGAATACGAATATTTTTCCAAAAAATTAAATAAGTAAACGCAAAAATTCTAAACGAAATGTAAATAAATAGCTAAAAATAAATTTTAATAAAATTTTTTATAGAAATTTGTGCTTTGTATCATTTTAAAATCCTATTCAATAACGATCATTACAATATTACCCAATATTTTTATTAACTTTAAAGTACACCAACAGGAGTATGAAGTTGTTTTTCCTAACAATTTTTTCATATTTCATTTTGCAGGCGCAAAAATAACCCCAATTTTATGACTATAAATTTCACATATAATATTCGTATTCGCGAATATCATTTCAAATATTCGTATTCGTATTCGCGTATATCAAAATTTGACATTCGTTACATCGCTAGTACTACACATTTACTTACATACACCCGACATACATATACTTATGTATATTTATGAAAGAATTTAATGCATTTCCTTTACCCATGTCTGATTACATCCTACTCTTCAATAAACAGCAGTAATAATTTGTAGTTTCTTAAGCAGAATTCACGCGACACCGACAACTTACATATGCATGCAGTTCGATTATATCATGTGTTTTGTAGGTGTTCCAGGACATTGCACTTCTATTTATTGGATCCAGCTAATGTACTTAGTATATTTTACACTGTAAAAATGTGTTTTATAGGTGTACAACCTACCAACAATGAATGTTAGCAAAGGTCACAGAATATGCCAGTATGTGTGTCAAAAAAGGTATAATAAGAAAGTGCTTCGGAGCATCAATGGATTCTGAAAGACACTTTCGAATTGTGTTGCAAGAAAATGTACTCTTAAGGCATATGTAAATACGTACTAAGTAAGTAAATAGGTATATAACGTTGGTCACAAGTAGAAAGGTCCTAACTCAAATAATTGTAACTTTACAGGAGAAGGTAAAAACATAATGATAAACAGTACAACTGCCTTTAAAAGCGTTATTTTTTACACTATTGCAATAAAATTTTGTGACGAGGTGTATTTGTATTGTATTGGAATAACTGAAAACCCCAATTTCATCAAAATACGAGTTAGGGCCTTTCTATATATAAATTACATATGTACATACATATGTATTTACTTATACCCCCTAGTGGGACAATATTAAAACTCTGCCATTAATAATTGGTACTTCTTCATGGATACAAATTGTCGCAACGACAAAACATTTGTTCAGTGTCGACGCCTTAAAGTTTCAATTACATACTTCGACTTAAAGAGACGTACACACACGTTTTTAAACAACAACAACAACAACAAGAACGATACCAACAACAAAAAGCACAGTGGTTACGTCAAAACGTGCAACTTGAAACAAATTGAACGTAGCAACGACAACGATAGAGGCACAAAACAGCAGCCAAACATATACATATATTACACTCACTTCAAAAAATACAGGAATACGAACACACACACCTTGAAAGTATATTTTTATGGTGATGACGGTGGAAAGGGTGACCAGTTTATACTCGTAACATTTGCTGATGGGGGAAGAAATAGTAAAACATAATATAAAATAATAATAAAATTTCTTAGAAAATGGCATTTGAAGCACATGTATGTTGAATGATACATTCTGATGAACGCGTACTACCATGTATGAAATTCAAAAATTACAGTAAATGAGCTCACAACGTACCTTTACCATAAGTTAACCTTGATCAAGGTTTTAATGTGTTGGTATTAAATTCCACATATGAATGTTTGAAGACTTAAAAAGTCAGCGCTATTTTCTCCCACCTTAAAGTTAATCTATTTATCTTATCGCATATAAAACCTCACTAAATTTCTATTAAAAATTATTCCTGTTTCAACTATATTACAAAAATGATATGCATCTCTTCGGTCAAGCATTTGTACGAAAAGGAATGAAACATTTTTGAAAATCTGTTAACACTATTTTTGTGTTGTAGATACAATTTTAACTTAGTAAGATATTTTATATGAAATTCGTTCACTAGTTAATTTTTGACACTAAGCGATGATCATGGGTTAAGCCTGGTACTCTGTTCAAAATTTCACGCGAAATGCTGAAACGTGAAATTTTCATGAAATAATGTTGCAAAAGTTGTACTCTGTTCAACTCGTGAAAAATGTATGAAATGTATCTGGCAACATTTTCTTGCTATCTGTGAAATAATGAGACTGGCATTTATTTCGTGCGAAATATTCACCGCTGATGTTTTTGTTAATAAAAGTCGATCAGTGTTGCCTACTTCAAACCAATAAATCCGAAAATTTTTTCCGAAAAAGTAAAATGGACATCACTTGTTGCGTGTCAAATTTTTCACGCGAAATAATCAATGTTGCTGAAAATTTTTCACAACTTCGAACAGAGTACCAGGCTTTAGATCATAGGTTTGTGTCGAAAATGAAATAGTGCACGTGTTCGATCCAAGTCTTTATGAAATATATAAAAAGGAAAATGAATGCATTTTTATCACAACAATTTTACCAAAGTACATATTAACAACAATAATTATCCCTAGCTATAGCTGTATAAATTTGCATATGCGATAATGCAGGTAACTCCAATTAGGTAGTAAACACAAATTTATATAAAACGAGAAAAAATTATTTTTTTCACTCGAAATTTATATTACAGAATATAGCATAGGGGTGCTACTTGTCATCGCAAACTCATGTTGACCATATTTGAATTGAGATATTTTGAATATAGGGTCCAGAGAAACAATCCGATCGGCTCACAGCCGACTTTAAATGTAACTTCAAGCCGCCGCCGATGCATGCGGCTAGCCTCGGCTCAAAATGGCAGCCGGCTAATTGCTTTTTGTAGTTGAAAATTTGTACTACATCTCACAAATTATATGGAAGACATCAGGGGTGTTAATTTTTTTTATATAAATGTGTTTAGAAAACTTATAATAACCGGCTATCAACATCAGCCGGCTTATTAGCCGCCGCCGCCGCCGACTTTTTTAGGCTGCTTGTTTCTCTGATAGGCTCTCGATTAGAGATCGACCGAAGGCGTTTTTTTTGGACGAAGCCGAAGCCAAACTTCGGCTAAAATCTTAAACTTCGGCCAAAACCGAAGCCGAAGACGAATGTTTTAAATTTTAAAAATGATACTTGTTTTATATGAATTAAGAAAAAAGTTTGCTTTTTTGAGATCACTGAAATAGCTGTAATATCTATTGGATACATAACAAGAAAAATAAAACTATTTTGCAATTTCTTTTTCATATGATCACTCACAAGAACGTCCAAGTAAAAGAAAATAGAAAGCAACAGGGTTGTATTTCAAAGCAACCCTTTCAAAACGTTAAACACAATAGAAACTGTCGGCGAGCAACGACCAAAAATAATGTTATTTTTCAAGTTTGGAATGAAAAATATTCGGCTTCGGCTAATCGGCCGATTTTTGCCATAGGCCGAATGTTGGCCGATTACCAATTTTTGGCCGAAGGCCGAAGCCGATTAATCGGTCGAACTCTACTCTCGATGAACAAATATTGTACCTTTACACCAACATAATATTCATAATAACCTGACTCCACTGTAAAAATACATTAGAATTCCATTTCAAAATGCTCCTTCACTATGTAACATATGGGTTTTTTTTTTGTATTTTATGGTCACTCTAACGATGATGGTAGTAACGAAAATAAAAAAAAACGACAATAAAATAAGCCGGTTTTGTACTCTTGAGTTTTTGGTTTTGTTGTTTTTTTGCTTTTTGTTTTTGCTAGTGTACTTAGTTGGTATGTGCAGTTTATTTGTGTGTGTTTGTAAGGCTGTATGTATTTGCCTGCACTCGACATTATCCAACAACAAATGTTTTTTTGTTGTCAGCCCCAACCAACTAGTACACCAGTTTTCGCTCAGAAGTCGTCGCGTGCGGTTCTTAATTTCGATATAGTGCGTGTGAATGTTTGCTCATAATTAACGTGTGTGTAAAAAAACAAGAAAACTGCAAAAAGTGTTTGTTATTTTGGCTGTTTTTACAAATGTAAAATTAAATTAGCTGCATAACTAATAGAAAATTTGTAATTTTACTTTGCGATAGAGATGGCTACAGATAATTAAATAATTTATACCTATATAATATCTAACTATAATACATACTTTTTATATAGAATATGTATGCATACACATACATACATACATACACATATACATAAGTATATGAAAGTAGTGTAATAAAAAAGCCACAAAAGTTTGCTAAAATTTGTATGTAATTGTTTTTGCCTAAAAAGATATGCACTTTACAGTGAAACATAGCAGTTCTTTTACATACATACATACGTACATATACATAAATGTCTGTACATAAGAGAAAGGCAAGGGAATAAACCAGATATTAAAGAGAACAAACTCAAAACATAAAAAAAGCACGACCAAGGCAAGTGTTCTTGTTGTTTTACTTTTTATTTTTTTGTGAGTGATATTAAAACAAACAACAACAATTTCAATGGAATAAAAACTCCAGTCTGTAAAATGAATTATGGGTATGTTGGGGCATGTTTGTTTATTTAACAGTGCATCAACAACTAGTTAAGTGATTTTGTATTAAAACGAGTGAGGTTCATAAAGAGAATTATTAAATACATATGTATGTACTTGTACCTACAAAATAAAAGTATAATTGGACAATTTAATATGAAAAAATATCCTGGAAATTAATAAAAATTTCGTAAGTTTTGTTCATTATTACGTATATTTTATTGCATATAAACTAAACAAATAGGCACACAACTTATGTACATACACATACTATATACATACATACATTCATACATCAATGCATAAGTAACCTGTGGAAAATTTACTAGGCATTAACTAAACAGGCCTTATGGCATATTAAAAAATCCGATAATTGCCTTCCCACAAATTCCTCAAACTCAATTCCATTCTTTTAGAAGGTGTTTATAGGTACCTACTAGTGTCGTTAATTATTCATGTTTTATAGGTATCTCATAATTTGGCTTAAGGGGCCCACACACTACAACAGCATGCATGTACTATCAAGTGTTTGTGCATGGGCATTTTGTGTGATTGTACGTTTTGATATAGCGTTTGATATTTTGTAGAGTTTGATATTTTGGTGATGGTACCAGCTTGCTAGAATTGTGTACATCGTGACCTTTTGACCGACTACAGTGGCAAATTGCCACTTTTTCGACTGTCTTGCCACTTTTTGATCCCCTGTTTTTAGAGTGAATTATATAAAAATACATTAAAAATAAAAATTTTAGTGTAGTCTTTTGGTTTTTTTTTTAATTTTTCCCCCTTTTATTTGATAAATCCAAAATTTTGGTGCCACTTTTTGAAAAATGTGAAGTGAAATTAGCTCAGTTGAGTAAGTTGTGAATATTCATTTAAAAATCGTAATTTGTTTAAACATAACTTTGCTGTTATTTGTTCATTAATAATTACCACATGTAATTTGGCTTATAAAGCGATACGAACTTTAGCCTGATGAAATTATAAATATAGAAACAAATAAAGCACGAACAACAATAATAATTAAAATTAACTAAAAAAAAGTAGATGCGTGGAACAATTTTCGGCGACCCTTATACATAGGTATCTCGAATCTTTTCATAACAAGTTGTGATTTCCCTTTTCATTTCTGAATGTGACGGGGGTCAATATTATATTTTGCGTCAATATTTGAATCAATTAAGAGCTGTGCAGAGAATCTTTAGAAAATACCCTGGTGGAGAAAATACTTAAGCCCAAGACCAAAGGCCAACTATTCACAGAATCTTTAGTAAGCTTTTCAATCATACCTGCTAAATTCAGAAATTTAGTGCATAATATCTCTTATATCGACGGGTCGGTACTGGTTTGCCGCACATATATTAAGAATATATTATTGTGGCAAACCAGTAACCAACCAGTGATATGAGAACTTCTTTATTTTTCATTTTCTTTTAAACTAAACGATTTTCTATGACAGCTTCAGAGAACAAATGAAAATTCGTTCGCTTAGATCGAAAGTTGCTCACAATAAGTGTCTTATGCAACTTTTTACTTCGTTTAGAACTGCTTCACTAAATTAAGTTTGAAGAAAAAAATTTATTTGAATAATTTTGGAAAATATAGTAAAAAAACGACAATCACATATACTATATACAACCCAAATTACCAAAAGTATTTATTTTATTCGCACCACTGGCAGTTTCTGATAGACTGGCCATAAAAATCACATGTGTGTAAAAATTGCACTGATAGCGTGCAAACCGGACATACGCATACTATAAACACTTTTGACACCATAACTTTTAAATGCGACGCTCTTCGGAAAAACTTTTAATAACAATTTTTGTTTAGAATAAAAAGCACAGCATCTTTCCTGTACATAATTTTGCCCTAACTATGGCCTAACTTGGTCCCTTAATCGGGTGAAACTAGGTTTTTTGGAAAAACTTTTTTTGAACGGGCCTCGCTATAAATTGGACAGCGATAATTATAATCAGTTTTCATTGTTTTATAAGGTAAGATCTGTAGATTGTATAGCCCCACCATATTTTTTACCATATCATTTAATAATATAAGCCTCATAATATCACATACATACCAGCTTATTATAAACTTTGTTATGTATTTGAAAATTATTCTACAGCTCGTGATGCATTCAATATATTTCAACAAAACTAGACTCAATTATAGACGACAGAGGAAACTATATTTTTGTAAAAAAAAATTCTGCGCACATACTTGCATATACATATTAACCCTTATCGCGAATAAAAGGCGAACATTTTGTTCGTTATCGTTAACGATTTTTCGCTAGTATAATTCCTACTTTATTGATAGACTTTTTTTTAGATCAGTCAATAAAACATTATCAATTACTTCAACAACGTCATCTAATTCTTCTACGATGAAGGGCATTTGCAATATTTTTACCACAAAATATTCGTGAAAACAAGATATTTGCTTGCGTACGCTTTTGACTTCGAGCTCGCTATTTAAATAAATAATAAAAATAATGAAATGTAAAATGTATTTAATTCTTTATTTTAAACTTTTTTGTTCATTTTAATTCCGCAGTCGACAAGTCTGGAACATTTGTATGAAAATCACTAAAGGAAATGAGTGCTTTTCGTATAAATTTTCTACTCAAGTCGAACATTCGGCTTGTGGAAACAGAGAGCATTCCTTTTACATTTGAGTTTTCTTGGCACGCCTACTAAAGGAGGACTTCAGTTTGGCCTTGTAGAGGCACACAAAGGCCTTCATTCAGGCTTGCAATGAAATTGAGTGTAAAAAGTAAAGGAATAGGTAATGGCACCAGCAGTGCTTGTGCTGCTTAACAGGCCTGTTAACTACTTTTTACCGCTGGGTATGTATCTAAATATGTATGTTCAAACATCTGTTCATGCACATACATACAATTGTTGAAAAAAATTGCACAATTAAAATTATTAAAAAAATGAAAACTAACAATAATAATAATAAAACAAATGTTTAGCTAATAAATCCAATGCTGTTATAAAAAAAACCAACAACAACAAGAATAATGCATTAAAGCGAAAAAGTGCTATATTACAACAACGTTAGCAATTAAAATAACAACAAAAACCGAGGCGCAAACATAAGTACCTCTGCTATTAACAGTATAGTTTTACAGTTTTTCCTTGTTGCTCATTTATGTTTGCAGGTTTGGAAGTGGATTGAAAAGAAAACAGTTGCAATTACTTCACTACTATATAATCTATACCGTAGATTAGCAATTGTATACAACAACAACAACATCAGTAATATATTGATTACGGTGTTGCCAGACATTTAGGGCAGGATTTAAGATATACATATATAACGTCGGTTGGTTATTGGTTTGCGGCACTGTATATTCAAAATACATTATGTCTGCAGCAAATTAATAACCAAGCGACGATAAGGTGAAAAATTACCAGGACCCAGCAAAAAAAAAGTGAGGAAAAAGCACCACACCTACTGAATCAAACCACCTCAAATTTAGGTAAAAAACCAATGAATTTTACATTGACGTGTCATTGGAAGGAAGTGGTTTCCTTTTTAACATTTTAATAGCTATGCTATTTATGCCGTGATACGGGAGCTAGGACGTGATTTTCGTAACAAAAATAATCGACACTATTATAGTTATAAATTTCTTTTTTTATTGTTTTTGCACATGAGCAAAAACCAGAGAACACAGCCGATCGGCTGCCACCCGGCTAACAGCCGCCGACGCCCACAATCAATACATTAATTGAATCGTACGCCGCTAGAAAAGAAAATAATGAGAAATAAATGGAAACGTTTTGGTTTAATTTGCGGCGAATTTGACATCATCATATATGTACATAATATAAATTTATTGCATTGTTAAGTTTGTTTTATATACCTAAGTGGCATAGCTATAACCGGGTGTCCTATTTTTTAAATATGTAGTGTTGAATTTTTTGGCAGAAGTTATTTGAATTAAAGTCGTTGGAACAATTTTGCCCTAGAAACCATTGATTTCAAGAGAGGGAGGAAGTTGGCACAATGAGTACTTTGTTGAGGGAAATATTTTAAAAGATTCAAAGGGGTTGTTCTCCATTTAATTCGTTAAACTTACCTGTTGTCCCACGATGTCGACAACTTTCGAATTGTCGCAAACTTACATTTGAAACAAAAATAAAATATTAACATTTGGCTAGCTGGTCAAGTACGTTGCATAGTGTCGGCTGAAGTAAAGTATTCCAGTCGCCACTTAGAGCGGTCCTACTTTAGGTGTGTGCACTGGGAAAGCCAGATTTGTAAATATTGTTTGTGTGGCATCTCATTGCTTTCAAATATTTTTATTTATGTTACTTCTCCCATTGCTTATCGTAATATTCTTCCGTCTGTCCATTTGCATTCTTTTTTTTATTATTTACATTTGTGCCAACTTTCAATGTTTATATTCGTTGCTGTTTTGTTTCCAAGTGCTTTTTTTAGAATGCATTCTTATACAATGTCTTGCAGCAGCAGCTGTTGATGTACAAAAATTAAAAATGAAAAGTAAATTATTGCATTTCTTAGTGCCACAATGTTGCAACATGTAAGTTGTGATTTTGCTTCATCTGCCTTTACAATTTTATTTATGCCTAATTAATATTGCAATCTTGAGGTTGATAAGGTATTTAAATTAGTTTATTTTTGGCCAAGTTATTTTTATAATTTTTCTCAAATTGCTTGACAAAAATTAAAAATCTATTTAAGTTTTAAACGAGTTTTTATGCACAGACATATGCAGATTACACACATAGACGCAATGAATTTTTTACATCTTTTCAATGGCTTTAGATTTTAAAGTATAGGTGAAATATAATTCTAAATAAATATTTTTAAATAAGGGAATTTTATAAAAAAAAAGAAGAGAGGTATCTTAGGACACCCGGTTATAGCTATGCTACTTGGCTATATAAAACAAACTTAATGTGTTAAATAACAAAGCAATAAAATTATATTTTATGATGATATCAAATTCGCTGCAAATGTTTGAAAATCCTTTAATTTATTTCCCATTATTTTCCTTTCTAGCGGCGTACGATTAAATTAATGTATTGTTTGAGGGCGGCGGCGGCTGTTAGCCGGCTTACAGCCAGTCGGCTGTGGTCTCTGCTTTGTGCTCATGTGCAAACACAGTACAAAAACAAATTGAGCAATCCTTCTCATTGTTTTCGTTTCACTCACTTCAAAGAACGAAACAGAACAAAATCAAACAATTTGTTTCGTTTATTTTCATACTCTGGTTTTAAGTACAAAGAAATCAAAACAAAAATAAATGTATAACTGTATTAGTGTCGATAATTTTTGTTAGGAAAATTACGTCCTAGCTCCTGTGTGGTGACATAAGTAGCATAGCTATAAAAAACAAAAATATTTAGTTGTGAAATCCGGTTTTTCAAAAAGACTCACATATTAGTTTTTCTCTACTTTTAAAAAACATATCCGATATATCGAAACATTTCAATAGTTAAGCCTCAATCAGACGTGCCATAACCATAGAAAACAGCCGTTCAAACCAAACTAATGGGCAACACTGTAGTTGATTATAGGTGACTCGCCATAACGCCATAACTCTCACCATAGAAACCAATTAGATTTTGGTTTGGTTATCGCTATGACATTATAGCTATGTCACGTCTAATTTAAGCTTTAATCTTTCGATAGCTTAACTCATCTGCTGATATTCTGATAATAAAGCAATTCAATATTTATTTGATTCAATTAGTTCATGTTTAAAAATAAATTGATTGATTAATTGGCTTAAAATTAAGAATTCAATAAATATTTTTCATCACTATAACAGAACTTTGATACAAGGCCAATTGAGGTGAATCTGCACCAGAGAATGACAATTAGTACTCAAAAAAAATATATACTTAAGAAAATAGTCTTCATTTTAGTAACTGGGTATAATCATTAGTTTGTACGCTCACATATTTTCTCTCATGCAACTATTAGTGTTTTCACACTGAATTGGTTTTAATAAAAGTTGGTTTTAGTGTTAAAACCAATTGTTAAAACCTGGTTTTACCATACAAATTGTTTTTGTTTAATCCAACTTAAAACCATTTCTGAATTGGTTTTATTTTGGTTTTATGAAATGCAACCCTGTTTTCGCTGTGGTAAATTCAGTGCTGCCAAGTTAAAATGACCGGAAGCAGCTGATAATGTTTATGCCAGTGAATAACAAGAGATATCGCTGGCAAGATTTTCAACTTAAAAATGGATGCAGCAGCAACAATAAGTAAAAAATTAAGGAAAAATAAGAGTTTTTTGAAAGGACAACAACAAAAATATTTTCATTGACCTCTGGAAAGTGAAAATAAACGATATGGCATATCGATCCACCGATAAAAAAGTTTTATTTTGTGATTTATTTGTAAATTTTTTATATACAATAACTTGATTTCCAAGCACTTCTTTACTTTGTATTACTAGTGACATAATTTTAAAATATTAACTTACAAAATATACAATAATTTCCCTTTTAGAGCGCATTGTAAAGTTTCTTAGTTTTTCATACAAATAAAAACAATTGTACAGTTTGTGAAATAAGTGTTATAAAAAGCAGACAAAAATACAGCAACAAACACACGCATTTCTGCAGGAGATGTATTTTATTTTGAGCAAAGTTATTAGACAGTCTGTGAGTTAAAACCTGAATTTAACAAACTTGCAGTGTGAATGCAAAATCAGCTGTTTATGGTTTTAACGTTAAAACCAGGTTTTAACTTGCAGTCTGAAAACACTATATGACTATAGCCGAATCCAAAATACTCGTACAATAGCATCTCTACTTCGTTTATGCGAAAAATTAAAATACTCTACAACTATAAATAAAAAGGCACATAAGGATCAAGACAGTCAAGTATTGACTGTCTATCATGTTTATAGTCGGAGTATGCTTATACTCAGAGTATGGATATTTAGTCGGCAAAAAAATGTACTCATGATACTCGGGATATTTATTCATCATATTTGTGTATATAAAATAAAATAAACACTATGTTTTGGTTGTGTGAAAACACGATTTATGAGCTGTGTGTAAATAAAATAGCCCTGTATATACGTATGTGTAGCCGACTAATACTCAGAGTGTTTTTGTACTCATATGCGTATGATATATGCTGCATAAGCCTATAAATTTAAGTTAAAGTTATTTTGTGCTGCTTAATTTAAAAAGTGTGTATGAACATAGTTAATGGTTGTTTATAGTTATACATATTCGGTTAAAAATTAATGAATGCGTATATATGAGTATGAGCTTCTATTTTTACCTGTTGGCAGTTATAGTTACTTGACGGCCAAAAAGTGTGTATTTAAAACCATATTTTTGTCATTCTCTGGTCTGTACCATATGTATGTATGTATATGCCTTGCATATAACCAAAGTGAATCCATATTACTCGTAGGTGATTTCAACTGCCCAGTTGAATATCTTCGCCGCTTGTAATTTGGATATCCCTCAAGTATGATTTTTTTTTAAAGAGAAGTAACACTCAGGCAATGAATGCCTACTACTATTACTAGGTGTTATTTTCTCTAGGAAAGGGATAGTGATATAGAATACAGGTTGTGAAGGAAGAGATAGAGGAAAGCTTCATTCTTTTACAACTCTGCTTTTTGTAAGTTTTTCTTTAATAATGCAGGGTTGCAGCGCCTCTGGTGTTAAATGAAGCTGTTTAGTAGCCATTTTATTGGTTATTTTACTTCACTGATAACTCTGCTACACAACGAAGGAGGGCGCTGTGATGTTACATTAGGATTAATATCAGCTACAGTCGGTTTAGCTCAGTGACTATGCCTTCATCACTTGAACTTTCCTACAACAACTGATACAAAGGGACACTAATTCACATCAGAAAAATGCGTGGTGTTGTTATAACAACATAAATAATCAACATTTGCTTGTAATTTTGCTGTGGAATAAAAATAAACCTACATGACAAAGTATAAGCTTATCTATTTATAGTTTTCTTTTTCGCTACACTTTATACCCATTTAATAAAGAATTAAATTGAAGAATGTCAGCCAGATCCATGCTTTAGAATTTTCTCAAACGCAAACGCACAGATTACATTAAACATTTCACACTTTTTCAAATTATAATTGCCAGAAGTGTTGAAGATGGGGTAGGGCAGGAATTTACCTTTATCAACAACAAGCAGCAAAAAACAACAACTCAATGCCTACAACCAAGCAGCAACTAAAAAAAAAGCTCCTCTTTCCCAGCTGTTTAAAAAAAAGTAAAGGAGCTGCATAAACTAGTAATTTATAATGTAACAAGAGCTTTATTTACTTTTTAAGAAAATCAATTTGCATACCTAGTGGAAGGAAGCAGGAGGGCCCCAGAATTAGACCAGCCAGGAAAACTGGCAAGCAGAGAGCAATTCAAAAGTAAGCAGATTAAGGGAAGTCTGTGTAGAAGGCATTCAACTCTTCCTTTTACAACATTTTTCTGTCATCGTTATCAGTATCCTGTTGTAGTGATGTGTAGTGATGCTTATAACAATTTCTGCAAAATTAACTTTTTTGCACTTTGCCTCCTTCTAGTAACTGGTGGTGAGTGAGCTGAGCTGCATACAGGACTGTAAAGCACAAACTGGCTGGTGGCAGCTAAAGTAATTTTACAAAAAAAAAAAAAAAAAAAAAAAAGAAGCCGGAGAGGTATAAAGGGGAGAATGAACAGACATTTTGTTTGAAGCTCAAAATCTAAAATAAAAATTGCAAAGTGCACATAAAACTTCCTTTTTGCCTTTTGGCTCTGGTGGTTTAATGGCCCTGTTTATATAAAAATGTGCACACACGGCAAAAAAAAAAAACAACTTAAAAAACGTGTTGTTACATGACGACGGTTTACATTGACGGTGATGAGGCAGGCGGCTCTGCTACACTAAGCTCTGTTACTTAAGCGAAAAAGCATTCCAAGTAGAGGATGCTGATGCAGCTGATGACGACAATAGTGTATGTATGTATGTTTGTATATATAGATATACATATGATTTCGCCCAGGCTTTGAAATGTTACAACGAACACTGCTGCTGCTTTTAACATGAAATACGATTTTTTGTTTGCTTGTTTCATCTTATTTAGAAATGTTAAAGTTGTAACAGAAAACCAGTCGGTTTACTAATGCCTTTGGGTGAATGAAAATAGAAAAAGAAAAAAAAAAACAATTACTTATTACTCAAAAGCACATTACGAAGGCAATAATGATGAGAAATATGATTTGGATAAATCTGTTGGTTTGGATTTTGCTTTCAAATTTGATGTACACAGAAAATATTTTAAAGGTCTAAAGAAAAAAATTTGGAGGATTATAATCAGCTTAATTTTGAATAAGAATACATATTCTAAATATGAGGGTGGCAGGGAGAGGGAGAGGGAGAATTTTTTTTTCTCCCCAAAAAGCTTTTGAAGAAAAATTTAAAACGCAAAGAAGTAAATAAATTCAGTAGGACTTTGACTCGCACACGCAGGCTTACTTACGGCCACTACATATCGCTCAATTACTTCAATACTGTCATAACTCAAAAAATGAGTTTTTTGAGTTAATAATTCAGAATAATGCGGCATTTCGTATTTCACATAAATAAATAGTACCATCACGGGCCGTAACAAGATTATTCCAATATAATAGATCTGATGCACGATGTTTTATTTCATTCAAACGTATTTCGTCTTGCCGTTTCCAGGTCTTCCTATTCTTGGGGATTCCAGGTCTTCCTATTCTTGGGGATTCCAGTCTATAGCTTGTTGTGCAATATCTGCCGATGGTTTCCGCAATGCATGTCCAATCCAACACCATTTACGCTTTCGAATTTCCAGATCGATCGATCGGTTGTTGTTTGGTTTCTGACCATAGCTCGCTATTCGAGGCCATCACCTCCTGAGAGAAGAATATTTTTTTTATGTCTTTATTGAGTTGTATGTAAATCAGACTCGGGCGTTTCTTGGCACAATTGTGAAGAGAATATTCACACGTATTCTTACCCTCTTTAATTTAGTCGTCGATGAGACAGCGATGAATGCACATCAGGCGGATGCTTACATATTTTTTTATATTTTTTTCAAGAATATTTGTCCAGCAAACATACGTGTTTCATTTAAAATTGATGATGATATGCGAAAATTATTTTGTTATAAATAATGCATTTGGTAACATACAATGCCTTTTATGTTATCAAAGCTTAAAGAAAAAAGGAATATGTCATTAAAAGACATTATGATGCTTTTCATAGTAATATGAATAAGTTTAATGGTAAGGAAAGGGAAAACCTTTTAAATAAATATCAAAAATATTTTTAATATGTTTCCCATCTGAAAATGATCTTCCATGCCGACAAATATCAAAGCTTATTAAGTTTGATACATCCAACCACATAATTTTATTTGGTGAATTTGCACTTTTGTGCTCCACCAAGCAACCATTCTTTTATTTATTTATTTTTTTTAATGGAAAACATGATAAATTATTGTCCTATCTTTTTTAATTTTTTTTATTTCACTGTTTATTTAGAAAAAGTTTTATTTGCAATTAATAATTTTACTTAATCAACGTTTTTTTTCAAGATAGAAAATATGTCTATTTATGTATAAATATATAATGCACCATTATCTTTCAAACGCTTGACTTTGTGTTTGGTGGGTAGCTCGCAACCTCAACACATATAAAATTTACCACTACATTCACAGTGCCCACCAGTGATGTAAATCATTGATCATCAAAAGGCCGCCCGTGGGCACTTTGTTATGCTCTTTTTTACACGTACATTCGTACAAGCATTCAATTTGCTCTCTTTTCCATTACATATGTATGTGTTTGCTTATCATTGATGTAAATTTAAAACTTAAAACGCTTTTTCAGTCTTGGCGTTTTTTTTTCGTTTCGGCGATTTTTTTCGGTTTTTGGCGATTTTTGTTTGTTTTTATTTTAGAATACACATTTTTAGTTTTAGCAATTTTTTAGTTTTGACGCATTTTTCCATTTTGGCGATTCTTTCGGTTTCTGGCGATTTTATTTTTAAATATTTTTGTAGCGATTTTCTAACTTCTGTTAATTTAGTTGCATTTCAACGATTTATTTAATATTTGCTGATATTTTACATTCAAGTGTTTATAACATTTTGGTTATTTTTTCATTTTGGCGATATTTTTAGTTATGGTGATTTTTCGTTTTTGCGATTTTTTTCGGTTTTTGGCACTTTTTTGACTTTTTAGAATGTGTACATATTTTTACGTTTAGCGATTTTTCAGTTTTAGGCGTTTTTTCCATTTTGGTGAATATTTCCGTTTTTGGCGATTTTTGTTGTTTTTTTTTAGCGATTTTCTTACTTCTGGTGATTTTCTTGCATTTCAGCAATTTATTGCATATATACATACATATATGTATATATGTGTATATTACATTAAAGCTTTTCTTATCATTTTGGCGATTTTTTCGTTATGGGGATTTTTTTAATTTTGAGATTTTTTAGTTTTTTCCTTTTTTGCGATTTTTTTTGTCTTATTAGAATGCATATTTCAAGGCTTACCAATTTTTTATTTTTGGCGCTTTTTTCCCTTTTTGGCGTTTCTTTCGGTTTTGGCGATTTTTCTAGTTTTTTATGGCGATATTCTTACTTCTGGTGATTTTATTTTGCATTTTAAAGATTTATTGTTTTTTTTTTGCCGATATTTTACATTTAAGCGTTTTATCCTGTTGTGGCGATTTTTTTCGCCTTTTGGCTATTTTAGGTTTTTCATTTCATTTAAGCGATTTATTTAATTTTGGGTAATATTTTTTCTCATTTTGGCGATTTTTTCGTTATTGTAATTTTTTAATTTTGAGATTTTTTTGTTTTGCTGTTTTTTCGATTTTGCGATTTTTTTTTGTCTTATTAGAATGCGTATTTTTAGTTTAAGCGATTTTTTAATTGTGGTGCTTTTTCCGTTTTGGAGATTCCTTAGATTTTGGCGGTTTTTTAGTTTTATTGGCGATTTTTTAACTTCTGGTGTTATTTTTTTTGCATTTTAGCGATTTATTTTATTTTTCGCCGATGTTTTATATTTAAGCGTTTTATCCCGTTTTGGCGATTTTTTCGCCTTCTGGCTATTTCTTAGGTTTTTCATTTCATTTCACCGATTTATTTAATTTTGGGTAATATTTTACCAGTAAGCGTTTTCTCATTTTGGCGATTTTTTGTTATTGAGATTTTTTTGCGATTCTTTTGGTCTTATTAGAAAAAAAATTTAGTTCAAGCGATTTTTTTAGTTTTGGTGCTTTTTTCCGCTTTGGCGTTTCTTTCGGTATTTGCCGATTTTCTTGCCTTCTGGCGATTCCCAGCAAAAAACTTTGCCTACTAGAATGCAAAAAAGTGTATGTACTCCTCAGTCGTAAGTACTTACAATTTGACTGAATAACCCATTATTTTTGTTTGAGAAGTTCAAAAAGTATGCGGTACCCTATACTTTTTGCCTACAAACATACAAAAGTTAATAGATTACTGATTGCCTAAAAGTACTCAAAATTTAATGGGTTATTTTTTGCGTACAAATATGCAAAATAATATAGATTAATTTTTGCTTAAACTTTTTCAAAATTAATTTGCTATATTTTCTAATTTTTTTATTTTAAATGAATAAAATTTTGTAACAAATTTCTCTAGATATACATATTTCCTTATTAACTGGAAAGTACTACAATAAGTACTTTCACGTAGTGATATAAATAAGTTCTTATTTTATTAATTACATGACAGTCATTATTATGCAAATAAAATAATTAGATAAATAAGTACCACTCGTTACTTTGTAAGCCATTAAAAGAGTACTACCCATTACAAAATTTCGAAAATTTTTTGCTGGGTTTATTTTATTTTTTGCCGATATTTTACGTTTTAGAGTTTTTTTCATTTTCGCGATTTTTTTAATAATGGGATTTTTTAGTTTTAGCGTTTTATCGTTTTTGGGGTTTTTTTTTGTATTGTTGGAATACATATTTTTAGTTTTGACGCTTTTTATCGTATTGGCGATTTTTTTCCGAATTTTGGCTGCGTTTTCTAGTTTTTTTGGTCACCTTTTTGCTTTTGGTGATTTTTTCGCATTTTAGCGATCTATTTTATTTTTGCTGATATTTCATATATTAGGGTTTTTTTCATTTTGGCGTTTTTTTCGTGTAAATTTCAGGTCGGTAGCTCTTATGGTTCTGGCTTAAACAGCCTGTAACAGACAGACAGACAGACGGACATCGTGGCGAAAACAATATGGTTCCTTCTCACATTTGGTGTACGAAAACCTAAAAACCTACTAAAATTATTTGGACTTACAAATTGCTAGGGAATGCTTCCCTTTCATTTTAAAATCCTTTATATTTATTTAATTTTTATAAGTCTGTGCTTATACGTTCATACTTACTTACATATATAATATGTATAAGAAAATATTTTGATATTTTTCACTGTCAACCAAATGTAGTTTTGTGATAAACCTGACACGCAAGTGTTGCATCAACTTTTTGTTGCAAAACAAAAAAAAAAAAACATTTCGACTAGACTTGTAGACAGGCCTGTATTTGGGCAGTTGTGTAGACGAAAGGCGTTACAGGTAATAAATTGGCAGAACTTCAAAAAAACCAAATCATTAGAAGTCAATTTAAAGTTGAACGACTAAAAATGGGTTGATTATGTTTAGTTTTTTTTAAATAAAAAAAAAATTAACTTACACAAATGCCTCTCATTTGGTATAAACATTAAATTACGTTTTAAGAAAGAATTTATTAAAAACTTGTACATGTTAAAATTATTTTTTGGATTTTAAGTTTAAGGAATTTTTAATTGAATGCATGAATATGATGCAGCACATTCATTTTTGCTTTAATAACATTCCATAACCCATTCCATAACTGTTGCCAGTTACTTGAGGATTCCTTAACATCTCTTTGTCATTGGGTATTGAAGTGATTGATTGCAACAATTTATGCATATACTCGTTCTTCATGCTTTTCCGTAACTGTAAAGTATAAACATTCTTCTATGCCAAGTAATCAATACTTATTACTTTGTATTTTGCATTGCATACATATCATATCTTTGTTCGTTCTCCTTTTCTTTACTGTACAAGCATTTGGATTTGTTTGTACCAGTAAGCACACACCGTAAAGGTAACAGCAGTATTGACATTATTTCGATTTATTTTGGGCTATTTTTTCCTCTCTTCAATTTTCTTTGTCAATGTTCTTTCTTGACATGCCGTTCCGGTAATTGACGTAGAGGCATCTGTGTTATATTCTTGGCCATTGCTATTTTACTTTATTTGAAGTGCATGGCAATAATTTTTTCCGTATTTTCTTTGGGTCGTCTATTTAATTCGGTATTTTGTTTCTGTTCTGCTAAATACCTGTGAAGTGGCCTAGAACATGGCAGCAGAAAGAAGTAGATGGAGTCGGCGAAACGTGTGATAAAATAAACGGATCTTTTTTTTATTGTTTTTAAAGAAATAAAAGAAATTATGAATAACATACTTTGGAGTGTGTAAAAATAGATGTAAAATAAACAAATAAGTAAATGGAATAAAAAAATTAATGCATACGAGGGTAGGTTAATTTTATATTGCTGCAACTATGAGTTAAAGTAATGGTGCTAATATGTAGGGCCTGTCTTGCCAAGATGATGGCGTTGGCTTAAGTAGCACGTTGACTACAAAACCGAAAGTCCTGGGTTCGAGCTCAGTATTCAACAGTCATTAAAGAACAACACCACGCATTTTTCTGATGTGCATTATTATCCCTTTGTTTCAGTTGTTGTAGTTCTAGTGATGAATGCACTGGTCACTGGACTATACCGCTTTCAGCAGATACTAATCCTAATGTAAAAGCAGAGCGCCCTCCTTCGTCGGTATTGTGTAGCAGAATCATCAGCGAAGTAAAATAAGTAATAAAATAGCTACTAAACAGTTTAAAAATTTAATACGCCTCATTGACGCTAGAGGCGCTGCAACACTGCATTATTAAAAACGTGCAAAAAAGCAGATTTTTAAAAAAGAATGAAGCCTTCCTCTATCTCTTCCTTCACTACCTGTATTCTCTATCGCTGTTCCTTTCGTAAAGAAGGTAACACCTAGTAGAAAGCATTAATTGGCTGAATGTTACTTCTCTTAAAAAAAAGAGCCAATATTAATAAGTTGCTCTGTTTCGAAGACAACTTACTTATGGTCACTTTTTTATACCTCTTAGTAAAACTTTCGAAATTCACAATGTGACACAACTTCGATATTTTTAAAGGGTGGTACTCACTATCCTACATAATCGTTTGACTTTTGAGAAAAATTAACCCTGATCTAATAATCTCTTTCAGATCAGGGTTGTATTTTCTCAAAAGTCGAACGATTATGTCGGATAATGAGTACCAGTCTTAAGGTTTATTTATCAAACAGCAAATATGATTATTATTGCTCCAGCTTTATTTATTCTTATATGTATATAGGTATATTATATTCTGTATTCTTATATATATATCATTTGATATTAATGAACAAATATGACCAAAGTGAATTGTAAATATTTATATTGTGTATAAATTAAAAAAATTGAATTACAGAACGCACAGAGGAGTGTATTTGAGCCAAAAAGCTGGGCAAAAAGGTAAAAATGATTTTGAAGAAATCTTAAGAACTAAGTACGCAGTTCGATATACAACAAAATTTTGCATCATATTGTAAATTTTGAAGATTTAAGTTGTGATTTGTAGCTCTGAGACACTGCTAAAGTCAGGAAAGTGAAGAAAATTTTATGAGTTTTTAATGTATTTGTTTTTGCTTTGAGGGGAGAAATACTCCTCCACTCTGCCCATAAAAGCTCATAAGTTTAATTTCGAATGAATGTTGAACTTTCGCCGATGTTAAAAGTTGCATTTGCTAAACAACAGTAAAGTATGACAAATTTGAAGAAAAAAATTTAATTTCTCAGAGGTGTGATTAGTTCCTCTGGGGGGAATTTTTCCCCCCTTTGTGGGATTTTTGTTTTACTGTCAAAGTTTAACAGTCCAGAACTATGGGACATATTTTTTAAAAGTTTCATTGATCTAGGGGCACTCAATAACTTTTCACAAGCAATCTTAACTAAAAAAAATTTATGTTGTGATTTGTAGCTCTGAGACACTGCGAAAGTCAGGAAAGTGAAGAAAATTACATGATTTTTTAATGTATTTGTTTTTGCTTTGAGGGGAGAGATACTCCCCTCTGCCCATAAAAGGTCATAAGTTTAATTTTAATAATTACAGTTCATATTGATTTGTAAGCCAGATTATGTGTGATAATTATTAATGAACAAATAACACCAAATTAAGTTGTAAATATTCTGACTAACATATAGTTGAACGGAACAACTAGCTGTTTTCGAAGGCCACTCAACCTTCATCATCAGCGTTCTTTTGTGTTTGGTCCACTGTGTGTGGTGTCAGTTGATGTAGATTTCTGCTTTATATACTCAGTCATCATTGCAAATGGAATACGTGATTTGTTTTGATTCATCTTATCTTAAAACAGAAAGCTTTTTTGTAATGAAAGCTCAATTTTACCATCTCCAAATTTTTTGGCTCAAATGCTTCTCTGTGGAACGGTTAACATTTTTTCGATATCTACAAATTCACTGAGATCATTTACATATTTTTAATGGCTCCAAAAAAATTAATACTAAACAGCGTGGCATCTTGAAACTTAAAAAAAACATATATAATGTTGCCACTTTTCACTAAAGCAATTTTTGCCAACTACTGCCGCCATCTATACGTAGGCTTGGCACCCATATCGTACATACATATGTACATATACATACATATACATACATATCTATTTATTTGATCATGAACCAAATGAGAATTACTGCATATGTTATCATACAAAAGCAGTACAGTACAAGATTATTGTATGCATCTTATTTAAATATAAAGAAGTTGGAAACATGCATATATACATATTTTGTTTTAAACTCATGTAACTTAAATAAGACTCCATTGATTTTTTTCTTAAATTAAACTAAAATCAAGCAGCTTCACGGCTAGAGTCAGTTGAAAACAAAATCACTATATACTACACCCAAAAGAGGGTGTATAATGTTAATGAAAGTAAATAATTATAAGAAATATAAACCCATATAATTCATTCTGTGGTCAAGAATTTAATAAAACATTCTAATATTTCTTTTTTTTACAACCGTCTGTCTGCCTATTCTTTTGATTGTATTTATTTTTCAATGTTTAATTTATTCCACTCTCTAATATAAATATAATATTGCACTACCACAGACTTTAAATCTTCTTTACACTACCCAAAATTATTTTGTCTACTTTTTTTTTTGGCTTTAAGAAACAAATTTTATGCTGCTGAAGCCAAACAGCCATCAGCTTCTCCTCGCACATCTGTCAGGACCTCAGGGCACTATTTATATATTTTATTTTTCTAATTTAAGTTTGCAATTTCCAGTGATTACGACAAAAACACTTTATAAAAAGTGCCAAAATATACACATACTCTAGCTTAGTTTATCTGTATATTTGAGGATTTGTAGCAGCAAAAAAAAAAAAAAAATACAAAAAATATAAATCTGCAAGAAAAAAGTTCCCAGTTACGAATCCTTTTCCACATAAATTTCTGTAGTTGGAGACAAACGATGATAACGACAAATAAGTAAAAGCCAAAGGACTAAGGAGCGCATCAGGGGAAAGAGTAAAACGAACTAAAAAGAAAAAAAAATACAGCAATAGAATTGCAAGGTTCTAACCATTGAAAACCTACTAAACCATATTATACTTACATAAATACATACATTCAAAGCAGACAATTTCACATGCTGATGCTCGTGCCAGTGGTTGTGTAAGCATTTTGTATTCGATATGAATACAATGTAATGAGCCAAAAAAAAAAAAAAAAGCCAAAGTAATACCCCCTTTTAACTTACTGCTGCACTAAAGCCTACAAATGTTTGCTTCTAACGAAAACTTTTTGCCAACAATTCACAATAAAAAAGAAAAATAATCAACCAAACAATATTTGCAAAGCAGCGAAACAGCCAAAAGAGAAAATAGTTTTGGAAGAGAATTCTGGCAGGAAGGAGATTGTTTAATATATAAAATATTCCTGTAGCAAGAGCAGACATTTTTATGCCAAACTTTCATTGATTTGTAAGTTTTTCTACTTTTTTTTAATTTGTGCTGCTTTCAAAGTTTTTTTTTTATTAAAAACAACTGGAATGGATAATTGTGCTATACTATAAGTATACTTATGTAGATACTTGCATACTCTAAGTACATAAGTATTTTGGGTGCTAATATGGAAGCTCAAATTAATTTTAAGTTTTTAGTAACTATTTTTGAAGTCAGTTAAGCTTATTTTTCTTGGAAATATTTCATTTTTATATATTTAGAAAAACTTTTTTTCCATTAAACTTGTTTGGAAAAATTGATTTTTTTTCAAAACTTGTTAAAAGAGCTGAAATATTTCTCATCATAAATTTAATATTTGAAATACACAAAGTTTCGTAAAAAAGGTGCAATAGAAATGTGCTAAATTTTAATAGGCGTGATCTCGCCCATTTTCCCGAATGCAAACTTATGTCATTATAAGTGAATGCAAAGTTTTCTAAGTGTTCGTGACTTTTCGAACTTCGCTCGTAGTTATATGAAATGCAACACCGTTCACATCAAGTACCAACTGTTAATACACTACTGTCAAATTTTAAGCAAGTGTCGCCATTTAAGTAGTAGGGAACTGCCAATCCGGGGACAATTAAAATTTTAAAATTTTGAAATTTTAATTACCCAAATTTTAAAATTCTTGGAAATTTGTGAAATTTGATACCTACGAGGGTGGATCAATAAGTCCGTCCAACTTTTTGTTTACATAAGGAATTTTTTGTTTACATAAGGAATTTTTTGTTTACATTAGGAGTTTTTTTGTTTACATTAACTTTGTGTGAACGGGTGATTTTTTTTGAGGTGGCATTAATTGTGTGAACGGGTGATTTTGTTTTTTGTGGGAATACGTTAAGTGGGTTCATAGGTTGGAGGTTTTTCTTTTTGTAATGTATGTATGTATATGCCGACGGGAAAATCATGAAAATGATTTTTCCTAGTACCAAAGGGAAAATCATGAAATGATTTTTCCTAATACTAATGGGGGTGAAATAGTGAAAATTAATTTTTCCTAATGCCGACGGCAATACATGATTATTTTTCCTAATGTCTACGGTAAAACATGAATATTATTTTTTTCAAATGCCGACGGCAAAACATGATTATTATTTTTTTCAAATGCCGACGGGAAAATGATTTTTCATAATTCCGACGGGAAAAACATAAAAGTTATTTCTAATGCTAATACAGGAGTTTAAGGCTGGCCGTGATTTGGGTGGGTGGAGCTGTTGTCGTAATACATAACCGAGGGAGTTTATGGATGTGTCTGTCTGTCTGTCTGTCTGTTTTGCGAGGCTGTGATTGGTCGGGGGAGCGTGGTGTAGTAGAGGTAGATGGATTGAGTGTATGTGTGTGTGTATACCTGTCTGTTGGAATTTGTGTGAGGGTGTGATTGACAGGGGGCGGGGTATAGTTGAGGTAGATCGACTGCGTGTATGCAGGTGTTGCAAGTCTGTAGAAACTTAAGTCTTATAGTGATTTGGGGTATGTGAGGTTGTTGTTGTACGAGTAACAGTATCCATGGGAATTTGTGGATGTGTCTGTCTGGGGGAATTTCAGCGAGGCTGTTATTGGGAGGGGGTGCGGTGTAGTTGAGGTTGATCGACTGCGTGTATGTATGTCTATATGCTTGTAGGTGCTTAAGGCTGACCGTGATTTAAGAGAGGTGAGGATGTTGTTGTAATATGTATACGTTGGAATCTGTATGTATGTATGTCTGTGAAAATTTAAGGCTGATCATGATTTAGGGTAGGTGAGGTGGGTGTAGTAAAATGTCTGTGTGTATGTACATATGTTTGTAGAAGTTTAATAATATTAGTGATTTGAGGATAGGTGAGGGTGTTGTCGTACGAGTGATATGTATGCGTGGGAATCTGTATGCATGTTCGTAGGAGTTTAAGGCTGATCGTGATTTGTGTTGTTGTCAGTGTTGTTTGTAGGAATGACCGTGAGAATTTTTTTATGTATATCTATAGGAATTTAAGGTTGGCCGTGTTTTGTGAGGGGTGGTGTGTTCTTGAAATAATTTGAATTTTTCTTAGATGAAATCTGGTATATGTGCGTGTGTGTGCGTATGATTTTCTCACGCTAGTTGTTTTATGTACGTAGAAATAAATTGTATTCAATATCGAGATTTGGTTCTATAAAATATTTTCATTTATCTGATACATATACATAAGTATATTTTCATACTCAAGGTTGCTGGGTATTTTGTCATGCTTAAAATTGTCCAGCTTTAAAGTCTGCCTGCGAGAAATTTGTTTATATTACAGATTTTGTTTATTTAACTACGTCCGGCTTCTTTCGCTGAACTTCTTTTCATACGATCATGGAAATTTATAGTTTCTCTGTCCATAATAAGGTCGTTTAGCTTGGGCATGTGCTCTGACTGAATGGTTTGCGTTGTTCATATATTTTTATGATGTAGATATGTAAGTGTGATTGTCAAGATCTAATAAATATTTGAGTATTGATAAGAAATTTGATATTATGTGTACATACATATCTACAAATTGATTTTATGTATGTATGTACATACAAATAAGTGTTTGCCTCCGTGTTTGAATACATTTTTTTGTTTTTGTTGTTGTTGTAAATATTCGCCTGGTCTTTTATGTATAGATGTCAAATATCTTCATAGTTTTTTTTTTTTTTTATTTGAAATTAAAAAAACGTTGTCTTAACTTTTATCTGTATTTACTTAATAGTTTGTGAGGATTTGCTGTTTTAAGTAAAACTAAATTCCTTAAGATACATACTTTAGAATAATAGTAACTATAATAGAAATATTTCCTATATTTAATTTACATTTGTTTAAAGTTGATGCAGCTTATCTTCATTCTTAGAAATATTTTGATATAAAATTTTTTCCAGCCGTAGGCTTTTTTCATCACCTTTTACATTTATTTTAGAACATCTTGCATTGCCTTTTATACATTTATAAACATTTTTAAATGAAACTGATCCAGCAGTCCAGCTTATGTAATGATAGTTTTTTGTTAGCCAGCTTGCTTCTTTTTTTTATTTTTTATTGATTATTGAGTTTTATAATGAAATCATTATATTCGTAATTGTTGAAAACAATCGCTACTTCTTTTGCGATGAAATCATTTGAATTACTTTTGAAACATTGTACGTATATAAAAATTATGTTGTTTTCCATATTACTCAATTTATAAGACTTTTCGAACTTGTCCTTTGATGGGTATATACATATGTATTCTATTATACGATCATGAATAAGAATACAGTAAGCTGATTTCTTTGCTTACTATTTCAAATTAAAATTTTATTCAATTGCCCCGCTATTGAATAAAAGGAGCTTTTATCTTAAACTCTGGTACAGGTAGAAACGCATGAGATTCTTTCATATACTACCTTTGCTGGAATCTTAGATACATATAATAACTATATAGAATTGCATTACGTTTATTTTTAAATTTTATGTTAGGATTATCATCATATGGATATGAGACTGAACTTAAATGTACTTTTAAATTAGTTAATTCATAATGAATAATCTTATTTTCTTCTTGAATAGCGAACAACAGAAAACGAAGTCGTTTTCTTACAATTTAGGTCTAACCTCTCAACTGGTCCTCTAGTATACAATATGACTTTATATGTCAACATTTCTGTCTCCTCTTTGTCAGCGTTAGGGATAATTAAATTTTAAACTTTTTATTCTTCAAATTGTGTTACTTCATACTGATAATATGTTTAAGTACATTAATAATGTCCGAGTATATGTTTATTTTATGACGGGTCCCTATGGCTTTTATTTGATGTTCTAGATGAAGTGATTTTTTTTTTTTCTAATTTTATTAAAGTTTAGCGTATTGCGTATATATTTCTAATATATTTAAGTGAGCTTTTTGTACCTGTCAGACAGAGTGTACGTATCAGTTGATCAGTCAGTCTCTCTTTTTATTTTATTAATTTTTTCTTCTAATGTGTCACTACTATTTTTTCAGATTTTACTACTTGAAATAGAAAATATTTATATAATTTTAAGAGTATTAATATATACATACATATAGGTAAATATATGTATGTACGTAAAAATTAGTTCATATACAAAGAAATACATCTTTAATAATAAACTATTCTAGAAAATCGATCTAAGATAACACATTTACCTCCATCATCATTTCACCGTCAGTGTTTTCATAAAGTTTTAGAAACATTGGAATATCTATGTTTAGGAGAATTTTTACTTCAAGTGTTTCTATATAAGATTTGGTGTTTGACCCCTTGACGTTATTGTGGTTAACGTAGGCTGCGTTGTATCACATTCAGATCTAATAATTTCTCACTTAGAAAAGGTCCTCATTACCATCAATCATACCTGTATATAATACATTCATGAGTTGAGTTGATCTAGATACAATTGCTGTCTACAAATTAATGATTAGAAAAAGCTTTCTCATCACATTCTAACAGGTTTAATATTTTGCTAGCATGCATGCTTTAGCATGCTATTCTATCAATAGTGAGGCGAGAGTCCGACATTTAGTGGTGTTTCAATTAAAAATCTATACAATTAGAATTACGAATTCACTCTTTTGAATTTTTAACAAAGTAGATACATATGTATGATGTATTTCATTTGCCACAAACTCTTAAAATTTCTGTACTTATAAAAGTATGATGTCAGGAATTTTTTTAAATCATACATGCCTCGGCATGCTTCCAATATTTTTCTCGGTAAATTTATTTCATACTCATACAGATACAGATATAAAGTAAGATCTGTTTACATTCCATTTTACAATTTATGCATGCTTCAGCATGATTCTAGTTGAAGTCTGTATTTATTTAGTAAGTTTGTTTGATACCCATTCATACACATGTACATTGTTAAAGATTGGATATCAAAATCCAATTTTCTTAGTTTATCTAGAAATGAACAAAGTGAATATCTTTTATAATAACCATATTCACACTTTAAAATTTTGTGTGCTAGAGCTTTCGAAATGGAAAATGTACACCTTTTACTACAAAAAGTGATAATATGATGTGTTGCTGAATATTTTGAACTCTTAAGTTTTCACAATATTTCATACAGACCATCAAGTTTAGAGAATTCTAGTATATTAAGCTATTTATCTTCCCTGAGACCTAAAATTCCTAATCAATCCTTCAAAAAACCAATACAAATTAGATTTATCCTTTTTAATTTTATTTATATTTTCATTGAATTTCAACATTTTGTACCTCTTCAAATTACTGTATACTGTATTTTGCACCTTTTTCTCATTCGTTGAGTTAACTTTAATCGCAAATATTTTAATGATGTGGTGAACTTTTCTATTGTAGGCATTAAGTAAATCTTTGTGTATATCAAACCACTTATATGAACCATTATAGCTAAATTCTTAACACATAATTCCTTTTAATGATCTATTAATTTATTCTACTATTGATGCTTTCATATTATGAAATTTTTAATCCTCTGTTTATACATGAATTTTGCAGTGTTTATTAAAAATTCTTTACCAACATCTATATGTATTTTTTTGTTTTGATACTCATATCATTTCAAAAATATTTTCCATTGCCTTGGTTTTTTTCGAGTGCAGCTTTTATTTTCAATGATACTCACAATATAAATTTTGAGAATGTGTCAGTTACAGTCAGCAAAAAATCAATAATTTCTATTTTCTCTAGAATAGCTACCCAGTTCACCTAAATCAGCTCCATAAAAGATCATCTATTCCATTCATTACATCACTACAATAGACAAACAATTTTATAAATTTATTATGGATTACGTTTACTAAATTTCTTTTTAAGGACATTGAGTTGTTTTACAGTTTTTTGGCGAGTGTTGTGATCTACTTGATACATTTTCAGATATTTATACTAAAATGTAGTTAATTTTCCAATCTATAAATTTTATCGCTCAGCTCTTCAATTTGTTTGTCAAAAGATGATTTAATTTTTAGAATGTCTTTTTCAATTTTATACCTATCTTCTATCGTTAATTTTATTTCACACTCCACTTATTAATTCATCCTTTAGTTTCTCGATTTGAGTTTCCAGAAACAATTTACTGATAACATTGTTCACCGTCAGTGAACATTGTATACATTGGTAGAAATTATATATTTTATTTAGTTTTCAAAATCAAATTTGTCATACTATTTTCACGTTTTATCAATCATTAAAGAAAATAAACCCACTTTTAAGCCCCATATTTGATCATCAACTTGTATTTTATCTTTATTCAGTTTTAGATTTCTATCACCAAATTTCCACTCATTATTGAAGTCTTTATGTGAGTCATAGTTTGTATGTAATTCATTTCATCCTTCCCAGACTAATAAGTCAATATAAGCATCTTCGATGTTGGAAGGCCGTGAGTAAAAATCATCTTCTTCTTCTTCATCGTCATAATCATTCTCAGTATTAGCATCATTAAATAAGATGGTATTATCAAATATTGTTCCTTTTGAAAGTTTCTTTAACTTGTCTCTATCTTGAGTGATGGTTTTTCAGACTTTAAACTTGTATTATTTTCAACTTCTGTCTTCATTTTACTTTGTTCTTTCTTGTGTAATCTTTCAATATTTTTAGAACTATTTATGAATTCTTTGAGAGGTTCTGTTATAGGATCAAATATATCTCTTAGTTGTTCACGTGTATCTATTTCACCAGTTTTTATACTACGAAGCTTTTTCTTCAAGACACTTCTTATCAACACCGTTTTAAAATTTTCTCATCCATGTTTAATAATAGCAAATAAGAGGTATCAGCTATTAGATCAGGTATCACCTATTAGATCAGGTATCAGCTATCAGATCAGCTTATCAGGAGCTGCTCTGGTTTTCAGATCATCTTATTAGGAGCTGGTCTGATTTTTAGATCAGCTTATCAGGAGCTGGTCTGGTTTTCAGATCAGCTTATCAGGAGCTGGTCTGGTTTTCAGATCAGCTTATCAGGACCTGATCTGGTTTTAAGATCAGGTTATCAGGTATCAGATCAGGTTATCGGACAGCTGATCTGTAAAATAGATCAGGTTATCAGGAGCTGTTAAGATTGTCACATCAGATTATCTGTTTTAAATTGGGTCATCAGATTACAAGTAGCTGGACATTTATAAAATTTAGATGAATGAAATTTAAGGCCAGATAAAATGCGAAAAACTATACTGTTATGTAGTCAAATTGTTTTCTATGACGACCATCACTTAATTCAGTATCTTTCCTCATAATCAAAATTCCATATTTTTAATTCCAACACGATTTATATTTTTCTCATATTACTTAAACATTCTAACTACATTATGATTATTTCCTATCAAATATTTGGTGATTCTAGTATAAGTTTGACATTAGTAGAATGCATCAACATTCTTATCTTACCCCATACAAAAATATGCTTCTCACACACAACATGGTTAAATATCGTATTGGTATTACTTCTAGATTTCTTAAAAGAAATAACAGATTCATTATCTGTAAATGTGTAATACCCATGACTTTCATTAATGAAATTAATTTCTACAGGTATTTATATTTAGGTTGTTAGAGAGATTTTGAGTTTAAATATGAAGATGTTTTCAAGTTTTAGTCCTTTAGAACTGTCTAGCCAACCAATCATAATATTATTATTTTTTTATTTATTTTTTATTTATTTTTTTTTTACCAATTTAACAGACCAACTATTCTTGCACGAATAAAAATTGATAGAAGGGAACTATGATTTATTTTTAAGCTAACGTTTGATGACTCATCAATATTTCGTACCATCCTATATTTAGGTTGTTTTACTAACCGCTTTTGTGTAACTAAATACATTTTATAAATATTATCTCTTATTATAAAAAAAATAAAATAATACAGCTATTCGATTTCAGAAAATATTTTCTAAAATCGTATAGCTGCATTATTTTATTTTTTATAATAACAGATAATGCTCCATACTCACAATCAAAACAACATAAAAATATCATTTGTTTTGAGTATGAGTATGCGTTAATATTTATGAAATGCATTTAGTTACAAAAAATGTGGTTAGTAAAACAAAGTATATTTTAACAGTTTAAAATCAGTATTTTGTATGACAATACTGGTTTTAAGCTCTTAAAATATACTTTGTTTTGACTATGCGTAGGTACCATTATCTCTTATTATAGGAAAAATAAAATAATATAGCTATATGATACCCGAAAATATTTTCTGATATCATATAGCTATATTATTTTATTTTTTTTATAATAAGTGATAATATTTATGAAATACATTTCTTAAATATTGGTACATACTTATAGTCAAAACAACCTAAAAATAGGATGGTACGAAATATTGATGAATCATCAAAATTTCATACCAAGGTATATTTATGTTGTTTTACTAACCACATTTTGTAACTAAATACATTTTATAAATATTATCTATTACTATAGAAATAATCATACTTTTTTTTTTTTCTATAATAAGAGATAATGAGCCATATTCATACTCAAAACAAAGGATATTTTGACTCTGAGCCATACTCATACTCAAAACAAAGGATATTTTGACTCTGAGTATGCTTCAATATTTATGAAATGTATTTAGTTACAAAATGGGGTTAGTAAAACAAAGTATATTTTAAGAGTTTAAAACCACCATTTTTATGGTAATACTGGTTTTAAACACTTAAAGCATACTTTGTTTTGACTATGTGCATGCACCAATATTAAAGAAAGGTATTTCATAAATATTGATCCATACTCATAGTCAAAACAACATAAAAATACCTTGGTATGAAATTTTGATGAGTCATCAAACGTTAGCTCAAAAATAAATCATAGATCCCTTCTATCAATTTTTATTCGTGCAAGAATAGTTGGTCTGTTAAATTGGTAAAAAAAATTAAATAAAAAATAAATAAAAAAATAATAATATTATGATTGGTTGGCTAGACAGTTCTAAAGGACTAAAACTTGAAAATATCTTCATATTTAAACTCAAAATCTCTCTAACAACCTAAATATAAATACCTGTAGAAATTAATTTCATTAATGAAAGTCATGGGTATTACACATTTACAGATAATGAATCTGTTATTTCTTTTAAGAAATCTAGAAGTAATACCAATACGATATTTAACCATGTTGTGTGTGAGAAGCATATTTTTGTATGGGGTAAGATAAGAATGTTGATGCATTCTACTAATGTCAAACTTATACTAGAATCACCAAATATTTGATAGGAAATAATCATAATGTAGTTAGAATGTTTAAGTAATATGAGAAAAATATAAATCGTGTTGGAATTAAAAATATGGAATTTTGATTATAAGGAAAGATACTGAATTAAGTGATGATCGTCATAGAAAACAATTTGACTACATAACAGTATAGTTTTTCGCATTTTATCTGGCCTTAAATTTCATTCATCTAAATTTTATAAATGTCCAGCTACTTGTAATCTGATGACCCAATTTAAAACAGATAATCTGATGTGACAATCTTAACAGCTCCTGATAACCTGATCTATTTTACAGATCAGCTGTCCGATAACCTGATCTGATACCTGATAACCTGATCTTAAAACCAGATCAGGTCCTGATAAGCTGATCTGAAAACCAGACCAGCTCCTGATAAGCTGATCTGAAAACCAGACCAGCTCCTGATAAGCTGATCTGAAAACCAGATCAGGTCCTGAAAAGCTGATCTGAAAACCAGATCAGGTCCTGAAAAGCTGATCTGAAAACCAGACCAGGTCCTGAAAAGCTGATCTGAAAACCAGATCAGGTCCTGAAAAGCTGATCTGAAAACCAGATCAGGTCCTGAAAAGCTGATCTGAAAACCAGACCAGGTCCTGAAAAGCTGATCTGAAAACCAGATCAGGTCCTGATAAGCTGATCTGAAAACCAGACCAGCTCCTGATAAGCTGATCTAAAAATCAGACCAGCTCCTAATAAGATGATCTGAAAACCAGAGCAGCTCCTGATAAGCTGATCTGATAGCTGATACCTGATCTAATAGGTGATACCTGATCTAATAGCTGATACCTCTTATTTGCTATTATTAAACATGGATGAGAAAATTTTAAAACGGTGTTGATAAGAAGTGTCTTGAAGAAAAAGCTTCGTAGTATAAAAACTGGTGAAATAGATACACGTGAACAACTAAGAGATATATTTGATCCTATAACAGAACCTCTCAAAGAATTCATAAATAGTTCTAAAAATATTGAAAGATTACACAAGAAAGAACAAAGTAAAATGAAGACAGAAGTTGAAAATAATACAAGTTTAAAGTCTGAAAAACCATCACTCAAGATAGAGACAAGTTAAAGAAACTTTCAAAAGGAACAATATTTGATAATACCATCTTATTTAATGATGCTAATACTGAGAATGATTATGACGATGAAGAAGAAGAAGATGATTTTTACTCACGGCCTTCCAACATCGAAGATGCTTATATTGACTTATTAGTCTGGGAAGGATGAAATGAATTACATACAAACTATGACTCACATAAAGACTTCAATAATGAGTGGAAATTTGGTGATAGAAATCTAAAACTGAATAAAGATAAAATACAAGTTGATGATCAAATATGGGGCTTAAAAGTGGGTTTATTTTCTTTAATGATTGATAAAACGTGAAAATAGTATGACAAATTTGATTTTGAAAACTAAATAAAATATATAATTTCTACCAATGTATACAATGTTCACTGACGGTGAACAATGTTATCAGTAAATTGTTTCTGGAAACTCAAATCGAGAAACTAAAGGATGAATTAATAAGTGGAGTGTGAAATAAAATTAACGATAGAAGATAGGTATAAAATTGAAAAAGACATTCTAAAAATTAAATCATCTTTTGACAAACAAATTGAAGAGCTGAGCGATAAAATTTATAGATTGGAAAATTAACTACATTTTAGTATAAATATCTGAAAATGTATCAAGTAGATCACAACACTCGCCAAAAAACTGTAAAACAACTCAATGTCCTTAAAAAGAAATTTAGTAAACGTAATCCATAATAAATTTATAAAATTGTTTGTCTATTGTAGTGATGTAATGAATGGAATAGATGATCTTTTATGGAGCTGATTTAGGTGAACTGGGTAGCTATTCTAGAGAAAATAGAAATTATTGATTTTTTGCTGACTGTAACTGACACATTCTCAAAATTTATATTGTGAGTATCATTGAAAATAAAAGCTGCACTCGAAAAAAACCAAGGCAATGGAAAATATTTTTGAAATGATATGAGTATCAAAACAAAAAAATACATATAGATGTTGGTAAAGAATTTTTAATAAACACTGCAAAATTCATGTATAAACAGAGGATTAAAAATTTCATAATATGAAAGCATCAATAGTAGAATAAATTAATAGATCATTAAAAGGAATTATGTGTTAAGAATTTAGCTATAATGGTTCATATAAGTGGTTTGATATACACAAAGATTTACTTAATGCCTACAATAGAAAAGTTCACCACATCATTAAAATATTTGCGATTAAAGTTAACTCAACGAATGAGAAAAAGGTGCAAAATACAGTATACAGTAATTTGAAGAGGTACAAAATGTTGAAATTCAATGAAAATATAAATAAAATTAAAAAGGATAAATCTAATTTGTATTGGTTTTTTGAAGGATTGATTAGGAATTTTAGGTCTCAGGGAAGATAAATAGCTTAATATACTAGAATTCTCTAAACTTGATGGTCTGTATGAAATATTGTGAAAACTTAAGAGTTCAAAATATTCAGCAACACATCATATTATCACTTTTTGTAGTAAAAGGTGTACATTTTCCATTTCGAAAGCTCTAGCACACAAAATTTTAAAGTGTGAATATGGTTATTATAAAAGATATTCACTTTGTTCATTTCTAGATAAACTAAGAAAATTCGATTTTGATATCCAATCTTTAACAATGTACATGTGTATGAATGGGTATCAAACAAACTTACTAAATAAATACAGACTTCAACTAGAATCATGCTGAAGCATGCATAAATTGTAAAATGGAATGTAAACAGATCTTACTTTATATCTGTATCTGTATGAGTATGAAATAAATTTACCGAGAAAAATATTGGAAGCATGCCGAGGCATGTATGATTTAAAAAAATTCCTGACATCATACTTTTATAAGTACAGAAATTTTAAGAGTTTGTGGCAAATGAAATACATACATACATATGTATCTACTTTGTTAAAAATTCAAAAGAGTGAATTCGTAATTCTAATTGTATAGATTTTTAATTGAAACACCACTAAATGTCGGACTCTCGCCTCACTATTGATAGAATAGCATGCTAAAGCATGCATGCTAGCAAAATATTAAACCTGTTAGAATGTGATGAGAAAGCTTTTTCTAATCATTAATTTGTAGACAGCAATTGTATCTAGATCAACTCAACTCATGAATGTATTATATACAGGTATGATTGATGGTAATGAGGACCTTTTCTAAGTGAGAAATTATTAGATCTGAATGTGATACAACGCAGCCTACGTTAACCACAATAACGTCAAGGGGTCAAACACCAAATCTTATATAGAAACACTTGAAGTAAAAATTCTCCTAAACATAGATATTCCAATGTTTCTAAAACTTTATGAAAACACTGACGGTGAAATGATGATGGAGGTAAATGTGTTATCTTAGATCGATTTTCTAGAATAGTTGATTATTAAAGATGTATTTCTTTGTATATGAACTAATTTTTACGTACATACATATATTTACCTATATGTATGTATATATTAATACTCTTAAAATTATATAAATATTTTCTATTTCAAGTAGTAAAATCTGAAAAAATAGTAGTGACACATTAGAAGAAAAAATTAATAAAATAAAAAGAGAGACTGACTGATCAACTGATACGTACACTCTGTCTGACAGGTACAAAAAGCTCACTTAAATATATTAGAAATATATACGCAATACGCTAAACTTTAATAAAATTAGAAAAAAAAAAAATCACTTCATCTAGAACATCAAATAAAAGCCATAGGGACCCGTCATAAAATAAACATATACTCGTACATTATTAATGTACTTAAACATATTATCAGTATGAAGTAACACAATTTGAAGAATAAAAAGTTTAAAATTTAATTATCCCTAACGCTGACAAAGAGGAGACAGAAATGTTGACATATAAAGTCATATTGTATACTAGAGGACCAGTTGAGAGGTTAGACCTAAATTGTAAGAAAACGACTTCGTTTTCTGTTGTTCGCTATTCAAGAAGAAAATAAGATTATTCATTATGAATTAACTAATTTAAAAGTACATTTAAGTTCAGTCTCATATCCATATGATGATAATCCTAACATAAAATTTAAAAATAAACGTAATGCAATTCTATATAGTTATTATATGTATCTAAGATTCCAGCAAAGGTAGTATATGAAAGAATCTCATGCGTTTCTACCTGTACCAGAGTTTAAGATAAAAGCTCCTTTTATTCAATAGCGGGGCAATTGAATAAAATTTTAATTTGAAATAGTAAGCAAAGAAATCAGCTTACTGTATTCTTATTCATGATCGTATAATAGAATACATATGTATATACCCATCAAAGGACAAGTTCGAAAAGTCTTATAAATTGAGTAATATGGAAAACAACATAATTTTTATATACGTACAATGTTTCAAAAGTAATTCAAATGATTTCATCGCAAAAGAAGTAGCGATTGTTTTCAACAATTACGAATATAATGATTTCATTATAAAACTCAATAATCAATAAAAAATAAAAAAAAGAAGCAAGCTGGCTAACAAAAAACTATCATTACATAAGCTGGACTGCTGGATCAGTTTCATTTAAAAATGTTTATAAATGTATAAAAGGCAATGCAAGATGTTCTAAAATAAATGTAAAAGGTGATGAAAAAAGCCTACGGCTGGAAAAAATTTTATATCAAAATATTTCTAAGAATGAAGATAAGCTGCATCAACTTTAAACAAATGTAAATTAAATATAGGAAATATTTCTATTATAGTTACTATTATTCTAAAGTATGTATCTTAAGGAATTTAGTTTTACTTAAAACAGCAAATCCTCACAAACTATTAAGTAAATACAG
The DNA here is from genome assembly GCA_944452675.1 of Tachina lurida. NCBI lineage: Eukaryota > Metazoa > Arthropoda > Insecta > Diptera > Tachinidae > Tachina > Tachina lurida. Next base: position 6,681,156 of record OX101753.1, read on the forward strand.
ATAAAAGTTAAGACAACGTTTTTTTAATTTCAAATAAAAAAAAAAAAAACTATGAAGATATTTGACATCTATACATAAAAGACCAGGCGAATATTTACAACAACAACAAAAACAAAAAAATGTATTCAAACACGGAGGCAAACACTTATTTGTATGTACATACATACATAAAATCAATTTGTAGATATGTATGTACACATAATATCAAATTTCTTATCAATACTCAAATATTTATTAGATCTTGACAATCACACTTACATATCTACATCATAAAAATATATGAACAACGCAAACCATTCAGTCAGAGCACATGCCAAAGCTAAACGACCTTATTATGGACAGAGAAACTATAAATTTCCATGATCGTATGAAAAGAAGTTCAGCGAAAGAAGCCGGACGTAGTTAAATAAACAAAATCTGTAATATAAACAAATTTCTCGCAGGCAGACTTTAAAGCTGGACAATTTTAAGCATGACAAAATACCCAGCAACCTTGAGTATGAAAATATACCTATGTATATGTATCAGATAAATGAAAATATTTTATAGAACCAAATCTCGATATTGAATACAATTTATTTCTACGTACATAAAACAACTAGCGTGAGAAAATCATACGCACACACACGCACATATACCAGATTTCATCTAAGAAAAATTCAAATTATTTCAAGAACACACCACCCCTCACAAAACACGGCCAACCTTAAATTCCTATAGATATACATAAAAAAATTCTCACGGTCATTCCTACAAACAACACTGACAACAACACAAATCACGATCAGCCTTAAACTCCTACGAACATGCATACAGATTCCCACGCATACATATCACTCGTACGACAACACCCTCACCTATCCTCAAATCACTAATATTATTAAACTTCTACAAACATATGTACATACACACAGACATTTTACTACACCCACCTCACCTACCCTAAATCATGATCAGCCTTAAATTTTCACAGACATACATACATACAGATTCCAACGTATACATATTACAACAACATCCTCACCTCTCTTAAATCACGGTCAGCCTTAAGCACCTACAAGCATATAGACATACATACACGCAGTCGATCAACCTCAACTACACCGCACCCCCTCCCAATAACAGCCTCGCTGAAATTCCCCCAGACAGACACATCCACAAATTCCCATGGATACTGTTACTCGTACAACAACAACCTCACATACCCCCAATCACTATAAGACTTAAGTTTCTACAGACTTGCAACACCTGCATACACGCAGTCGATCTACCTCAACTATACCCCGCCCCCTGTCAATCACACCCTCACACAAATTCCAACAGACAGGTATACACACACACATACACTCAATCCATCTACCTCTACTACACCACGCTCCCCCGACCAATCACAGCCTCGCAAAACAGACAGACAGACAGACAGACACATCCATAAACTCCCTCGGTTATGTATTACGACAACAGCTCCACCCACCCAAATCACGGCCAGCCTTAAACTCCTGTATTAGCATTAGAAATAACTTTTATGTTTTTCCCGTCGGAATTATGAAAAATCATTTTCCCGTCGGCATTTGAAAAAAATAATAATCATGTTTTGCCGTCGGCATTTGAAAAAAATAATATTCATGTTTTACCGTAGACATTAGGAAAAATAATCATGTATTGCCGTCGGCATTAGGAAAAATTAATTTTCACTATTTCACTCCCATTAGTATTAGGAAAAATCATTTCATGATTTTCCCTTTGGTACTAGGAAAAATCATTTTCATGATTTTCCCGTCGGCATATACATACATACATTACAAAAAGAAAAACCTCCAACCTATGAACCCACTTAACGTATTCCCACAAAAAACAAAATCACCCGTTCACACAATTAATGCCACCTCAAAAAAAATCACCCGTTCACACAAAGTTAATGTAAACAAAAAAACTCCTAATGTAAACAAAAAATTCCTTATGTAAACAAAAAATTCCTTATGTAAACAAAAAGTTGGACGGACTTATTGATCCACCCTCGTAGGTATCAAATTTCACAAATTTCCAAGAATTTTAAAATTTGGGTAATTAAAATTTCAAAATTTTAAAATTTTAATTGTCCCCGGATTGGCAGTTCCCTACTACTCATTTACTTTGCGTTTAACAGCTGTTTAAAACATACAACCTCGTGTATTTTTCTAAAAATGGAAAAAAGTGAACTTCGAGTGCTCATTAAATAAAAACCGTCAATCAAACCAAGCAAAAGCTCGATTAATACTATGGGGACTCTCCACCATCGATTTCAGTGGTAAAAAAGTGGTTTACTGACTTTCGTTGTGGTCGCACAAGTACAAATGACGCGGAACGTTCTGGACGGCCAATTGATGTCAGTACACCCGAAAATGTCGAAAAAATCCACGATATTGTGTTGGCCGATCGAAGAGTAAAAGTGCGTGGGCTTGTTGATGCTATAGGCATTTCATATGTCAGTGTAGTTTCGATTTAAAAAGTTTAAAAAATTGTCTGCAAGATGGGTGCCGCATTTGCTCACAATCGACCACAAACGCACGTGCTGTTTCCATGGCAAAAATCCATGAATTGGGCTACGAATTGCTCCCTCATCCGCTCTATTCTTCAGATTTAGCCCCGAGTTACTATTTTTTATTCCCAAACTTGAAGAAATGGCTCGTCGGAAAGAGATTTGACACCAACAACGAATCATTCCACAAACAAAGGCCTATTTTAAAGACCTCGAAAAATCCGATTTTTTGTAAGAGATACAAAAACTGCAGAAACGTTGAACTAAGTGTATTGAGTTAAAAGGAGATTATGTTGAAAAATAAATTTTTGTTTTGCAAAAAAAAAACTGTGTTTCATTCAAAAAGTCACGGACTTACTGATCCACCCTCGTATTATGTTAAATTTAAATGGGGCGTGGTTTGCCCACTTTTTTAAAAAACTTGTAAGAAATTTTTTGGCTAGAAATACATGAAATATACATAATATCAAATCTCAAAAGGCCCTGTCCCATTTTTCAAAAGCCAGGTAGTGTAACTATAATCAGTTGCCACACAAATCATTAAATTTGTAATAAGAAATTTATAAAAATTTATTGTGGAATTTTGTGTGCTGAATGGCGCAATTACCAGTTTTTTCTGTAGTCTGCCATGATTTCTGGTTCTTCCCTGGAGTTAAAAAGAGCTCTTATACCTTTTTTTTCTTCCAAAACTGGAGGTTTTATTTAAGTTTAACCTTTGATAACGCCTTAATAATCCTAAATTATTATTTAACTTATTCAGTAAAATATTTTTTTTTTATTAAAAATATATTGAAATTTATTATTGAGGGGTTAGCTGGATCCCCTTTGGAGGGTTTATTGTCGAACAGGATGATTGCAAAATTGACAGTTTTCATTGTATAAACCCAATATTTGGGGAGAGAGAGAGATAATATATATTCCTAATAAAAGAGTGTTTTTTAAACCTGAGAGTTAACTGTCAAACGTACTGTCATACTGCGCTCAGTATACTCTGGAAAATCAAAATGAATATATTGACGCTTAAGTCCTAATTTACACTAAGCAAGTCTTATTGCTAAGCTGATTAGTTTGTTGTAGAGAGAGTCGAGGGGAACAGAAACGTTTCTCATCCCCTCGTTTCTCTCTCCTAAAGAACTAATCAGCTTAGCAATAATATTTGCTGAGTGTAAATTACGAGTAGGACTAAACAATGCTACCAACAATTTAGATTTACTTTCAATATTAGTCATCAATTCGCGCAACTTATAGACGACACATTATCACAATTTTTTTTTCAGCGATTGGACTAATTTTTCGCTTAACGGACACAACAGACCTTACTGGCTACATTACGTGCAGAAAAATTCATCTGGTGGCATCATTGTAGCTTATTTCTTAAAAAATTAAGCTGATGATCGCGTTAAGGCGAATGGATTTTTTATTTTAACACATAGAGTGCCGAGCGGATTTGACGAAAACCTTTCCAGGAGGCCAAGCATTTATTTTTTTGTTTGTTCCAGTCCACTCTACAGTCGTAATCAAGGCACATTCACCCGGTAGTAGCGAAGACGCAATATTTAAATTAAAGTTCTTTGGAAACTTCCAAAATTGTTTACAATTTATGTATATGAAATTTTTACCCAAGATAATATACAAACACCCGAATTATTTTGCATTATTAACTAAAAAATAAATTTTTTGAGTTATGACACACTATTGAAGTAAATGAGCGATATGTAATACTATTCGAACTTCAGCGCCTATATAATGTATTGTTTTAACGTTTTTTTTTTAGTTTTTGTAATTTTTTCGGATTGTGGCAGTTTTGTGCGGCTTTGGAGCTTAAGCGATTTTTTTTTTAATTTTTACGCTTTTTTTGGTTTTGGCGGTTTTTGACAGTTTTGGGCGATATTTTTTTATTTTGGGATTTTTTACTTTTAGCGTTTTTTTAATTTCAAGAATTTGACTGTTACGGTTTCCTAGATACCGCAAGTTGTCCTAGTCAAAATTACATTAGCTGATGGAATACCCTTTAATATTGATTTTTTAAATTTCAGTACGAGGGCTGTTCGGAAACTTCTTAGCCTAGCACAAAAAGCGCGGTATGAACAGAAAAAGTTAAGTGTTTTGGAAACTTCCATCTCTGCTATGAACACATGTTAAATTTTGTTTCGATCTGGCAACTCCTTCATATAGAAACAGGTGTTCACAAAAGACGCATCCGCGATTTTTTAACAATGGAAAAATTAGAAATGCGTGGTGTCATTAAATATTTACATAATAAGGGTTTATCGGGACAAGAAATTCATAATGATATGGTGAATGTGTTAGGTGAAAGTGCTCCTTCATATGCAACAGTAAAAAATTGGGTTGCTGAATTTAAACGTGGTCGTACAAGCATTGAAGATGAACCACGTAGTGGACGTCCAAAAACCTCAACAACAACAGAAATTGTAGCCAAAGTGCATGATATGGTATTAAATGATCGACGAATAAAAGTGCGTGAAAGAGCTAATATCATGGGCATCTCAAATGATCGAGTCCATTTAATTTTGCATGAAGAACTACAGATGAAAAAGCTTTTTGCAAGATGGGTGCCGCATTTGTTAACAGTCGACCAAAAACGCATAAGAATGAACATTTCTCAAACTTGTTTGGATCGTTTTAAGCGAAATAAAATGGATTTTCAGCGTCGTTTCATAACTGTTGATGAGACATGGATCCACCACTATACTCCAGAGACAAAAGAACAATCCAAACAATGGACTGAAGCTGGAGGAAGTGCCCCAAAGAAGGCAAAAACAATTCAATCGGCTGGTAAGGTTATGGCAACGGTTTTTTGGGACTTCAAAGGTATTTTATTGATTGACTATCTGCAAAAGGGTAAAACAATAAATTCAGAGTACTATTGCAACCTTTTGGATCAATTAATTGTACAAATTCGAGAAAAACGTCCTGGCTTACAACACAAAAAAAAATAGTTTTTCATCAAGACAACGCACCAGCGCACAATAGTGTTTTAACAATGGCTAAAATCAACGAATTAAAGTACGAGTTGCTTGACCACCCACCTTATTCTCCTGATTTGGCTCCCAGTGACTTTTACCTGTTCCCAAATCTAAAAAAATTCCTTGCTGGCAAGCGTTTTACCTCAAATGAAGATGCAATTACAGTTGTAAACCACTATTTTGAAGACCTTGAGGAAAACTATTTTAATGAAGGGATAGAATTGCTAGAAAAGCGTTGGACTAAGTGTATTGAAGTTTCAGGAGATTATATTGAAAAATAAAAATATTTTTCAAAAACTAACTATTCTCTTTCATTGATAGGCTAAGAAGTTTCCGAACCGCCCTCGTATTAATTGATTTAGTCTGCATAAAAATACAATAACTTTGAAAATTTCAAGTGTCTATATATAATTTTCTTTATATTACATTAGGATTTCTAAATATTTCGTTGCTCACTTTAGAACACCCTTTAATTTTTAACTGTCATGTACATATTTGTTGTTTTAGCATAATCGGTAAAAATTTCAGGTACATAGCTCTTATAGTTCTCTAGAAAATAGCCTGTGACGGACAGACAGACAGATGGACTTCGTAGCAAAAACTAAAGGGTCCTTTTCACCTTTGGTGTATGGAACTTTAACTAATGGGTTTCTATATTTCAGCTGACGATATTTATATATTTAAATTATTCATTTTTTCAATTGGTGCTTTTAAAATGTGTTTTTTTTTCTAATGGTTTCATTAACTAAATAGTTTTTTTTTATATTTTTTGCCCGTACAGCAGGATAATGAGTTTTTCCAACGTCTGCCTGGATTTCTATACTATACCGGCTTTTTTCCCTTAAAATCAGCTGGTGAGTTTAAAACACAGCTGCACACACACACACACAGAAATATACATGCATACATATAAAAAAGAGCTCCATACCAGTAGAATCCACTGAGTAGATACACATTTAAATTTAAAATTATTCCAAGAGAGTCAGCGTCTTGGCAACAAAATTGCAAAAAACAGCTGTTTGATATAAAAAAAAACACTCGCAATTCATTCACTTTCACCTAAACAGTAAATGCATGAGGGTTGCTCGGTTGTTTGGTTGGCTGTTTGGCTGCATAAAAAAGCTCTTAGCCAACTTCAAACTCATACCACAATAGTTGTAGCAACTGCATAACTACAGCTGTTTTGTCGTGTGGCGTATACTGGATATATAAATACACAAGCACACACTTGAGTTTTGCATCCCTAAAATGTGTTGTTGTTGTTGTCTTTTACATTTAACAGTAATTTATGTATGTATTTAACAGCTGTTTAGGGCTTTCAGTACACTCTTTTTGCTCTCTCATGCACTTTTGAATGGCATTAAATGAGTAGTTAAGTGCTTGTTGCCTGCCAGCCACACACATGTTGCCGGTAGGTAATTGCGATTCATGCGCACTGCCATCATCTTCGGCTGCTTTTTTGTTTTTTATTATTTATGTGTGTTTTTTATGCTTTTTACTTTTATGTAACCTTCAAAATATGACAGCTGTTTGAAGTTAACAGTTGTCGGTGCTGCTACTTTTTAGGGATTTTGCTAAAATGTTAGTATAAATGTTAAGTTAAATAGTAGCGAAATGTTATGGAAAGGTAGATAGATATAGTCGTCTCTGTCTCTTGAAATGTTCTTCTTAAAAAAAATAAGCCAAAGATTTGTTGTTGTTGGTAGGGAGGATTCTATTTTGCTGCTTGCATGCCGCTGTTAAACTGGTACAAAGTAATTTTTGAATGTTTATGTTGTATATTTTCAATGAAAATGTTAAGTAACACAGTTCAAGCTGCTGGTACGTGCACCAGGATTTGCTGTTATTTTAGTGTTGTTACGTACATAAGTACGTACTTACAACTTACATATTTATGTAGTTGAGCAGAGAGCCTTGCACAGCAACAGTAATTGTAGTACAAAGTTGAGCCTGATTTTCTTACCCAGCTGTTATTTGTCAATGTTGGTTGCATTAGCAATGACCATGTGATGATAATGATGATGTTGCTGCTACTGCTACTGCTACTGCTAATGCTGCTGGTTGCTGTTTCTGTTGCTGTTGCTGTTCCTTGCAATTGCCTGCTAAATATCCAGTTAGTGTGCACCGAGCCTTCGTTGTTAGCTTGACGTGGCTTATGCAGCCATTAGCTTCGTAGTCTGTGAAGCGTGCGGTCGTGCCATAAGAAAGCAGGATAACACTCTTCTTTTTATTAAATACAAAAATTTTCTTACTCAAAAAAAAAAAAAAAAAAAACTCGTGTGTGTGTAGTGCGTGTAAATTTCTTTCTAATAATAAAAACTTGCAAAATTTCTAACATTAAAATATTTACACATATTGTAATTTAACTAAAAACTTGTAGTTGTAAACTTTACCTAATGTAAATTTTTAAATATATAACTAGAATCGCTGAAAATAGAGTTATAACCGGTAAAGTGCAGCCTATTGAAGGCTAAAAATTTTTGCTTGTAAATACTTTAAACATTTTCTGTAATAGCTGAAGTATATTTAAATAAAAATTTAATTAATTTTTAAATTTTAGATAAGCAAATTAAAAATAAAAATTAAATTATGAAATAGTAAGACTTATTATTTTATTTTCTGCCAAAACCGGCGAATATTTTTTTTGTAGTGCATAACTTTTTGAATATGGGCATTTCCACAGGAATGTCAACTTTTTGTAGCGTGCGACACCAAGCAAATATACTTGTTTTTTTTTTCTCAAAGAAAACTAAACTTTTTTTACTTCTTTGTATATTTGTGTAGGCCGTCTGTAGCAGCTTTACTTTAGCTAAAATTTTAAGAAAAATCGAGTCAAGTTTTTCAGAAATACAAGGTTAATTGCTTGCTGTCGCACGCGACAAAAAAGTGAAATTTCTCGGAGGAATGCCCATATGTGACCTTCTCCCAAAAAAGGGACCTAGTGTGTCAAAAAACGGGTGTCGATTAAAATGAGAAAAACGTTAAAATTTTATTTTTTAGGTCCCTTTTCTCGGAGAAGGTCACATGCCATTTTTTTTTTAAATTTTCGCTGAATTTTTAAATTTCAAACTCTTATTAATTTCTTATTTTATTAATTCTTGTTCCAAAAAGTTGTATTAAATTTAATATTAACGATGTCGACAAGAAACTTTCTATCGCTTACTTATGTATATTGCAAACAAAAACAAATTTTGTTTATTTTATCTAAAGTTTCTTGTCGACACATCTTGTGCCAGGCGGTTAGTTTTTACTTTTATTCGAAGTGTAATGAATTTTTATTCAAAGAATGATTTCTTAATCACATTCAAGTTCATTATTTTTCATTAAGGTTTTATTAAAATCAATTAAATCGGTTACATTTCATAAAAATATATATTTTACGCGTTTAAATAGAGAAACGCATTTTATGTGCCGCCTTGTTCAACTGCTAAGGCAAAATTAATTGTTATTCAACGTTTGGCAAAAATAGAAAACATCACTTAGGAATCTATAGAAATATAATACGAGAATTTTTCTTTGTTTTTTGTTTGTATGCCTTGCTTAGAATTTTGTATAATCCAACCGAGCGAGGGCTGCAATCAAAAATATTGCGCTATTGAGCTTTGAGCGAATTTCGGTGGCTTATATTTTTCTTTAAAATTAAATTCGTTTAGAGAATACTTTTAGCCAAACTTAGCTTCTTTATTCAACTTAATATTAATATCAAATAATAACTTCCCGCTATAGGAAAGCGAATTTTGGTCATACATATATTTTAACGTTTTGAGGTTCTGGGAGTCAATTTTGACTATTATCGCGATGATGTCCGTGTGGATGAGTGTGTATATATATGTGTGTGTGTAAACATCTCATAACTTAAGAAGGGGTCAACGGATCGGGAGAAAATTTACCGCAACCGAAAGACGTTGACTTCACTTAGGTGTCATAAGACAGTGAATAGATTCAGTTCAGCAGATTTTTTATATATTCGAATATAAAATTTTCACAAAACTGTTTTTTAAAAAAGTTGTAAATTATCAAGTCGATCAAGTTCCAAACAGCTCTTTTCAGATAGGGCGATTCCCTGCCAAATGTGGCGAACTTTCAACTTGTCTTGTGTCTAAATTTTTTATTTGCTGACATGGCGATTTTTCCGGCGATAAATAAATTTGTTTGCGATTTTTATAGCTATTTTTTTTAAACAAAATTAAACTTGCGGAAGAAGTAGTTTGGAGCGGCAAACATTGTCTATTTTTATCCGGTTCGGAACCGGTTTTTTGTATTAAGTTCGTTTTTTTTCGAAAAACGCATTTTTGGGCTGGTTAGGACAATTTATGTTTCAGGTTTGATTGTTTAAACAGTTTTAAAACCGGTTTTTATTCGGTTTTTTATTTTTTATCGCTTTTTTTATATCGTTTTTTAATATCATCAGTGAGTAACAAAAATTGTAGAAAGTGTAAAAGCTACTTAATTATTAAAAATATATCATTCTGTAAGGATTGAAAAATACTTATTAAGGAGTTATTATTCCTGATTAAAATTCATTCTAGTTCAATTAAATTTAATATGTATCAATTAAAAAAAATTAATTAAGTTATTCATTTGACACGCGCTAAATAAAGATAAAATATTGAAATAAATGTAAAAAATCATTATTATACTTTTTTTCAATACAGTCTTGTAAGAAACAAGAAACAATTTTAAGTTAAACTCTTTTTTTTTGTTCAAAATCGTTTTATTCTCAGTGTACCTTCGTGAAACTTGTGTTCTTTTTGTTTCTTAGGATTTTGGGCAATTTTGAAAAATTTGTGACAAATTAAAACTAACTTTAGTGTTATTTGTTCCTTAACAATTATCACATGTAATTTAGCTTACCAAGCGATACAAACTTTAGCCTGATCAAATCATAAATATAGAAACAAATAAAGTTCGAAAAATAATAATAAAACTAACTAAACTTTTTCTATTCAAATATTATGTTAAAGCTTTAAATTTCTTTGTTATAAATTTTTTCATGAACATTTGTTTCCTGAAATCTTACAGCGTTTACTTACAAAAGAAGTTAAATATTTAGTTGAACTCTTTAAGAACTTTAAATTGTAAAAAATAGCACAAAAATTTAATTTTAATCCAAAGATTAATACCATGATATTAAATTTTAAAACTGATTTTTAGTTGAACCCAAATGTCAAAAATATAATTTGTATAAGAAAATTAAAATTATTCACATTAAGTTGAAAAAATGTCTCCAGGGCGGCTACCACTAAAAAAATTTGCAATGTTAAGAACTTTTCATAGCTTTTAAAAAGTTTTTATTTTTATTTTTATATTTTTAAATTTTTTTACAAATATGTTTTTTAATAAAATATTTTTCATATTTCATTTTGAAATTTTTCTTAAATTTCTTTTTCGTGAACAATTTTTGAAGTTTACGGCTAAATTTAAATTGAAGAAAAGAAAATAAATAGCTCAGCTGTGTCATCGCTATTACCTGGTGAATGTGCTTTAAACTATACATTAGCTGTAGGAAGAAGTGCCGGCACTTCATCAGCATTCATTTCTATCTTCTTGGGCATAGATGGCTTGTTAACATCAGCTATTTAACATAATCCTTTAAGAATATTTTTATGCTAAACTTGCAATTTATATTAAAAAATAAAATGGATCGTATAGACTGAAACAGTGGGTGTGTTCGTAAATGCATCACTGCTCTGCATCATACGTGCAAACTTTTCTTTAAAATGCAATACAAGTTCGCTGATAATCTGTTTTAGCAGTAATCATGTTTGTATACCATGTTTGACATTTATTTGTGCATTATCTACTTCAGCGAACCAGTTTAGAACATTTAAATTTGCATTTGCAGTGCAGTGATGCATTTACGAATGCACCCAGTGCTTACAAAATGGCTTAAAACTTACTTATCTCCTATAACTTTCACGGTCTTTGATGACTGAAAAACATTTTTCAATCTTTCTCAACAAAAATTTCATTACATATTATATAGCTTAATCTGTAATATTTAATAGAAAATGCCTCAACAGGCTGGCTGGGCGAATTGTGTGTTCCATGCTTACCAAGGTGGCGTTGGCTGAAGTAGTTAGCACGTTGACTACAAAACAAAAGGTCCTGGGCTCGAGCCCGGCATCCGACAGTCATTAAATAACATCACCACCACCATTTTTCTGATGCGCATTAGTGTCCATTTGTATCAGTTGTTGTAGGAAAGTTCAAGTGATGAAGGTATAGCCACTGGTCACTGGACTACTCCAGGTTCAGCAGATACTAATTCTATGTAACATCACAGCGCCCTTCTACGTCGGTATTGCTTAGCCGAATCAGCGGCAAAGTAATATAACCGATACAATGGCTACTAAAGGCAGCCTTAAAAGTTTAATACACCTCATTGACACTAGAGGCGCTGCATTTCTGCATTATTAAAAAAACGTGTAAAAATTACAGCTGTAAAAAAATTTAAGCTTTCCGCTCTTCTCTCTTCCTACACCACCTGTCCTCTCTATCACTATCCCCTTCCTAAAGAAGGTAACACCTGGTACTAGTAGCAGGCACTCATTGCCTGAGTTTTACTTATCCTTCAATGTATTATAAAGCTGCTGGTTATTGTGCTCATAAAATAAATTTATTGTAATTTAGTTTCATGTTTAAAATTTTATGAAATTAATTTTTAATATACTTTTTATCTTTCCAGTAAATCGGGACTGTCTTGTGATACTCGTATTTGTTTAACTAAATTGATGCCATCAATCATCTGTAAATTTAAATTTGCATAAAAGTCTGTAAAAAGCAGCGTGTAACAAAATTCATTAAATAAAAAATTTAGTTTAGAGTATAAAAAAAAAATAAAATAAAATAAAATAGAAAGAAAATCGCAAACTGTGAGACCATGTAAAAATTGCATGAAAATTTTCAACTTTGGACAGAAAACGCAAAATCGCGTTAATTGTAAAAAAATTTAAATTTTAAATTATAAAAAGAGACCTTGTATGTAAAACAAAAGTATGTATATTAATTAAATGAACAAAATCCTCAAAATATCTGTGAAAACGTATTAAAATTTAAGTGAATTCAAGAAAAAATTTAGAATATTACTAAGCAGTAGCAGTAGAAGAAAAAATAACACTGAAATTTCAATTTATTATTAATATTAATAATTAATTAATTAATAAATATTGCCTAAAACCCCAAAATACCTAAAAGTGTATATAAATAAATAAATTAATTAAATAAATGGCTAAAATAATTTTTTTTTGTGTAAAATCAATTAAAAATTCCTAACAAATTAAACAAAAAGAGAAAAGAAAATATATACGTATGTGTGTTTAAAGATAAACAAGCGCTATAAATTATAAAAGTAACTAACATAATCATTAATACCAATATGGTTTTGACCAATTATCTGCCTGCGAACTCATAAACAGCAACATTAAACCGACATAAATTATCAGCCAACGACGAACCAACCAACAGAAATATAATAAAAAAAAAGTACCAGCTGCATTTGATTCAAGTTTAACAAAATCAAGACAACATTTAGTTATTATTAAAGGTAAGTTCTTGACTAAAAATAAAATTAATAACATTTTTTTTTTAGTTTTTGCAAAAAAAAAACTTATTTAAAAAAATCAAGAATTAATTATAAAGTCCGCTAAAGATCTTTTAATAAATTTTCAAGAAAATCTCATATTTGTAGTGAATAATTTTATAAATCTGTTCAAATCATTTCGATTTGAATTTGAAATCAGCAGCTCAAAAGATAGAAATTGGTATAAGGGATGAAGAAAAAAAATCCTTAGCGATTACATATTCCAATAAATGCCACAATGTTAAAGTCGGCTGCAGGTTGCCAAAGATATATTCGCCCACGGCGAAATGAAAATCGTGGAATAGCGGCCTGTTCCAGCAAATGTTGTAATGAATGTTACATATAATTTTCTTATTTTTCAATAGCTTATTTTATTATAATCAGGGAAACCTCAAATATGCAATTGCATGTTTTGTCTAGTGTGACGTATTAATGCGGGGACAAGATATTTATCCGTTTCAGAACTTTTTATGAATTTTGGCATACATTTTTTAGTGCATATTTTTGCATATTTTTCCCTTTTAAGCATTTTTTTTTGCATATATCAGTCTTACACGCATATTTTCCAATTTTTTTAAACATAATTTATTTTAGGGCATATTTTATAGAATTTTTTTTATTTTAACCCACTTGGCGCAATCGTCCCTTTAAAAGGACACCCCATTCCAAAAACATTTAAACAATTTTTTTTTCTAGAAAATGAGTAAAATTTAATTTTCGAAATAAAAATTCAAGTTTTAAAGAAAAAAATTTCCGGCGCTATCCGGGTTAATATGCTTACAAGTTAAGGGGTTAATCAACATTTTTATTTTTCCCCATCTAAATCTCTGTTCCAATGTTCCATGTAGTGTATAGATTCAGGGTGACCGATGACATTTTTCAAAAAGTGGCACCAAATAAAGGATTTATAAAAAAAGGGGCAATTTAAAAAAGAAACGAGACAACTATACCTAAACTTCTTACTTTCAATGTATTATTATATAATTCAATTAAAAAAAAGGGGACAAAAAGTGGCAAGGCACTCGAAATAGTGTCAATTTGCCACTTTAGTCGTTCAAACGGTCACGCTGTATACATTTTTCTTATACTCGTATATTACTTAATTTAATGGACATTAGTTTCAATACAAATTCAGTTTTGCTATTTGTGACGTTCTCTGCCCCGAGTAGAAACGTTGCAGGAACATTGTCAGTGTATAAAAGTTTATTGAAATAAAGCAAAACGATTTTTATTTGAAATTCTAGATCAATATTTTGTTATTTATTGCAATAAAAATTATAATCAAAAATCTTGTCTTATTTTTCCAAAATACACTTCCGAAGCCCAAATTCTGATGTCGTGATATTTTGAAATCACCCAATAAAAATTAATTTGTATTATTTGTTTCAGTTTGTTTTAACCAGAGCTGTTAAATTTCGATTACGATTACATTTTAAAAAGAATTGTAATGATTATATAACTGCCTTCAAAAGAATTGCTGATAAATAATTAATTGCGATTACTAATAATCGAAAAGTAATCTAAATTACTTAAAATTACTAAAAAGAATCAAAAAGAATCAAAAAGAATCAAAAAGAAGCAAAAGTAATCAAAAAGTAATCCGACTACTTTCAAAAATTACTTTTGATTCTTAATAAATAATTAGAAATAATCAAAACTAATCCTTAGAAGTAATCGGATTACTAATTTATTATTACTAATACGATTACTAATAAGGAAAAAGTAATCTGAAATTACTAAAAATAATCAAAAAGAATCAAAAGTAATCAAAAAATAATCCGATTTCTTCTACGGATTTTTTTTTACCATCGCTGTTAAGTAATGATTAGTAATCGTAATGATTACTAATTTGATTACTTTTTTTTAAAGGTGAAGTAATGATTAAATTACGATTACATTCAGTTTCGCACGATTGCCAATTGATTACGATTACTAATAATGGGAAAAGTAATCTGAATTACATAAAATTACTAAAAGTAATCAAAAGTAATCCAAAAATAATACGATTACTTTTAAGGATTACTTTTGATTCTGTTTGATTATTTATTAAGAATCAAAAGTAATCTTTGAAAATAGTCGGATTTATTGCATTATATATAAGTTATAGCACGCAACTTTGCACAATTCTTAAATTTTGTAACCCCCTTTTACACGCCTTAAAAACGCAAAACAATTTATAATATGTTCATGTATAAACATAAACATTTTATTGTTACTAATTGTATTTATTTTTACTATTATGCATTTTATATTTTAATAATTTTCGGCTTCAAAAACCACTGTGTAATGCCTCTCTTATACATATGACAGGCTTCTACTTGCACCTTCCCAAATAAAAACTTCAAAAAATTTTGCCAGTGTGTTAGATTTAGGCAAAAAATAATTAAATAAAACCAATAAATTTCACAATATTTTCTTCTTTTAAGTCATTTATTCAATTATAAAATTTAAAATAATTACGTATATTTCATTTAAATGTGTTTTTTTATATCACTCGCCACCTCTTTTTTTCGGTCTGCATTTGTCGTATAACTACTCGTCAATGAAACTGCTTTTATTTCATTTAAAATTTTAAGCACAAATGGCTCATTAACAATTTCCGTAAGTCATAAAAATGTTTATTAAATTTATTTGCAACAAATAATAAATTAAAATGTATTCCAATTTCTATAGATTTTTTCAACATTAATAACAAAAGCCATAAATAAAAAGTTATACAACAGATAATAATGGCAGCGGAGTTTGGTTAAAAAAAAAGAACAGATAAATAAATTTAACTAAATTAATTAAATTGTTTGGTTTCTAAAAAATTAATAGAAAAATTTAAATTCAACGGTGTGTGTACGTACTTTGCTTAATATCTGAATAAAATCTTAATCTAGCTTGTATATACTCTGTGTAAAGTGTAGCTCTAGTTAATTTCTTGGCTTTAATTAATCTATGGTCTATTCGTTTGTGCTGGATATGTCTAGTTCATAACTAGTTCATGTTCATGTTTATGTTTGTGTTTATGTTTATGTTCATGTTTATGCAAGTCTATGTGTATGAATATATTTTGCTTAGTTCGAGAAAAAAATTATCGAGAGAATCTAACCTACAACCACAAGTTAAAAAAATTTAATGAACCTTATAGTCCCTTGAAACACAAACCCACAATCTTTGCCAGACCACCACCACCTCCAGAGCATATTCTGCAGGACTGTGAAGCGTTATACCACAGAAGATATAGCCAATGGGGCAAGCACCTATTGGAGGATTGAGAACTGCCAACTCTAGACCCACTGGCAATCTTGAGATTCATCAGGAGAGTAGGTCTAGATAAGGTGCTCTAGCACCTGGCGGGCGGTCGCAGTGTCCTGTGCCTCCCGTTTGACTTAATTCATTCATTTAGTTTACCACCAGAGCATTTTCTTTTAAGGGGGAGGATGAGGAAGGTATAACAATTTTTTTCTTTTTTTATTCTTTCTACGAATTTCCTCTTGTCAACGAAATTCCAAAAGAACTAACTTCACGAACTCAAATGCCAACAAGCTTAGTCACATGAGGCCAACATTAGTTGAAATATGTTTGCCATCTTTACTAACTTTGCATGCTATCCTAATTTTGCCTTTTCTGAACTACATCGGGGGCAAATAAAGCTTCAAGACAGTGCGGAGAAAACGCAGAACCGACGTGATCGAAACGATGCAAAAACGACCTGAGGCAACCTTGACCCTTTACCCTTCTTCTACACCTGATATATTTTTATCATGACAAATGTCAAATTCCATATAGAAAAAAGAGCTAACATGAAGAAAAATATTTTTCAATATAAAGTTTGACTTTTATTATGATAAAAATATATCAGGTGTAGACGTAGGGTTAGGAACTGAGTCTGTTAGAAATTTAAGTAACCAAAGTTCACCAAAGGTTAACATCGGTTAAACACGTACTCTTGCTAGAAGTCGACCATTCCATCTATGTCTATGTTTTTGTTGTTGTTTGAAATTGGCGGTAAGAAATCTTCAAATATGCCAGTGACATGACCAATTTACTATTTCTGCTCCTATGTCTATGCCCATGTCTATGCCTCTATCTATGTCTATATCTATGTTTATGTCTCTGACTATGTCTATAGCGATGTCTGTCTTTTTTTTTGGCTTAGTGATATCATATGATGTAGTTAGCACGTTGACTACAAAACCGAATGTACTGGGTTCGAGCCCGGTCTCCGACAGTCATTAAAAATAGCAACACCACACATTTTCCTGATGTGCATTAGTGTCCTTTGTATCAGTTGTTCTGGGAAAAGTTTTAGTGATGCAGGCATAAGGCACTGGCCACTAAAAACTATACCGAATTCATTAGATACTAATCCTAATGTAACATCAGAGCGCCCTCCTTCGTTATGTAGCAGAATCATCGGCGAAGTAAAATAACCAATAAACTGGCTACTAAACACAGCTTGAACAATTTAATATGCCTCATTTGACACCAGATGGCGCTGCAACACCGCATTATCAAAAAACGTGCAAAGAGCAGAGTTGTAAAAGAATGAAGGTTTCCTCTATCTCTTCTTTCGCCACCTGTCTTCTCTATCACTATCCCTTATCTCACTATCTTCTCTTCAAATAACAGGTAGCACAAAGGGATCATTGTATTGGACCCAAGTGAGCTGGACTCTAAATTTCACCCATGATACAATAATACAGGTAGCCGCGAATCTACAACAAATAAAACAACATTGATTATTATTGCTGTTTTGTGATGACAACTGTCAAAAAAACCAAGAGAAAACAACGTACATGTACTTGCATTTTCTCTTGGCTTTGCAAAGCTTGTTTGTATTAGTACAGTTTTAATAGGCACTGTGCGCGTGTGTTGGGTAAAACATAACCAACATTTGGCAGATCACATCACGAAACAAGCAAAACAGCTGGCGCTTCGCGGTTACCTGTATAATTATATCATGATTTCACCCTTCCTTACCAGCAGCCTGCTAACCTAACCTAACCTAACCTAACCTAGTGATATCATGATATCATCTAGTGACACTACAAAATCTTCCCTAGCACCACGACCGGACCGTCTTTAGCATTTCATCAGGGAGGATAGTTTTGAACTAACTATTCATATGTCTTAAAGTAAAGAAGCATCGCTTCCTTAAAAATCTTTTTATATTTTTTTCACAGTTTTAATAAAGATAATTAACACTCAGCCAATGAACGCCTGCTATTGTAGCTAGGTGTTTCCTTCTTTAGGAAAGAGATAGTGATAGAGAAGACAGGTGGTGAAGGAAGAGATATAGGAAAGCTTCAGTTTCTTACAAACTCTGCTTTTTGCACGTTTTTTTTAATAATACCATGTTGCAGCGCCTCTGGTGTCAATGAGGCGTATTAAATTTTCAAAGCTGTGTTTAGTAAACATTTAATTGGTTATTTTACTTCGCCGGTGTTTCTGGTACATAATACCGACGAAGGAGGGCGCTCTAATGTTACATTATATTTATATATCTAGTATACGTTTAGTTTTCCTGTAGTCCATGTCTGGCAAATGTCTAGTCTCTAGTCTGGTCTATGTTAAGTCCAAGTCTTGTCTATGTTTAGTATGCAGACAACCCCACGCTGCAACAAGTGCTTGATCGTCTTTCCTATATTTATGACATTTCTCTCAAGTTGATTTAATGAAGTGCTAATGTATCATTGTTAACTTCCCTTTCCTGAATTCATAGAATTGAACAATAAGCATTTTTTTATTCTCTTAACATGGTTATTTCTCATTTAACTCCACTTTTTGTTGTTGTTGTTGCAATTACATAATTCATAAATAAATTAAAATATTACCTAATCTGACACTTCATTTGAAAAAGTTGCAAAAAAGTCAGTATATTATTAACTTTGGGAACATTTTTCTTAATTTTCCCATAACTACGAGTGCAGCAAACAATACTTTTAATATATGTAATGTTTTAGCGGTAACAGCAGTAGCTGTTGCAGTAGCCGTGGTGCAGGCAACATCAACAGTCGTGCAGCACATTAATAAAAATGTATGTTGTCTTTAGTACAATAACAATTTTACAATAGTAATTAAAAAGTTCAACATGCATTTTTTCCCTCCCCAGAAGACTATTGCTGCTTGTATGTATTTTCGTTTTTATTTAAAATTTATTAACTTTTTTTTTATTTTGGCTTGTTGGCAAATATTTTCTTTGTGCAAAAAAATAAAAAAAATAATGAAAATTCATATGAATCTGAAATTGAATGTAAATATTACTTGAGAGAATGAAAAATGTGTTGGGCTGTTGTGAAGGGGGTGATGGTGTGTGTGTGCATGCACTTTATTTATGACTTGTGGAGCTGCACTGTGGGCATGAAGGGTGCAATAGTTGGGTGGTTATTTTTATATGTAAAAAATTCGATATAAAAATAAGTATAAAATAAATTTCAAATAAATTTCAGATGTAGACAACCAAGTTAACTTTGCTCTGTATTTCCTTCATGTAAATATTTGTGTGAATTTTCGATTTTTCTACTAGAGACTTGAGTAAAACTCTAGTTTGTTTTGTTGACTCCACTGTATGTTAATAATGTAATATGATTTACAAAAAAAAAAAAAAAAAAAAAAAATAAGAAACCGAGAATAAAAAAAAACACTAAAGGAATATCCGAAACCACAAATAAAAATTTTTCAGCTGCAAAAGATATAAAGTTGAACTGAATGTGACATTAATTATTCTCTTATTACTTATAATTTATGACTTGAAAAAAAATCGCTGCATTTTAATGCCATTGTTAATAAAATTTTGCTTACATTAAACATGAGGTCAAGAATATGCCAGATTTTTTTTTTGGTGTATTTTTGAAAAAGAAAGAAAAAAACAGTAAAAACCCAAATTGTTTTGGCTATTTTTTAATTTTAAAAATGGTGCCTAAATGGCGATTAAAAAGTTATATGTACATACATAGTGACCTTCTCCGAGAAAAGGGACCTAGTGTGTGAAAATGAAGTTTTGAGAAAAACGCATTTAAAAACTAAAATTTTAACGTTTATCTCATTTTGACATACACCCGTTTTTTGACACAATAGGTCCCTTTTCTCGGAGAAGGTCACATATGTATATATTTTTCTATGTAACAAGTCATAAGGATTATGACTGCGAGTCAATAATCTTTATTACTTTTTTCGCCGTAGCAGCTAATTTCAAAAATACTGTAGCGCTAGATTAAGTAGATTTTAATAAAATTTTCAACTTCTTGGTTTTCCAAGCTCCATCATAAACTCTTAAAACTATCTCTTAACTGTCACTAACAAAGTCAAAGATTTTTGTTGTTGTTGCATATCAACGACAAATCCAGAATCATGGTGACTAAGTATAGTTTTGTTTTTTTTATGTGTTGCGTGAATCATATTCCGAACTTCAGCTCAAACCTGCAACTTACGTGCAAAAACTTTATCACACAAAAAAACAAAATACCAATGTAAAATTAACATGCAAAAATTTTGATTTGAAATCATGAAATCACTAAATTGACTATATTTTTTTCTATTAAGAGACGTAAAACTCGGGCAATGAATGCCTACTACTATTACTAGGTGTTACCTTTTTTAGGAAATGGGCTAGTGATAGAGAAGACAGACACTGAAAGAAAATATAGAGGAAAGCTTCATTTTTTTACAACTCTTTTTTTTTGCACGTTTTTTTTTAATAATGCAGTGTTGCAGCGCCTCTGGTGTCAATGAGGTGAATTATATTTTAGAAGTTGTGTTTAGCAACCAATTTATTGGTTATTTTACTTCGCCGATGATTCTGCTAAATAAAACCGACGCAAGAGGGCGTTCAGATGTTACATTAGGATTAGTATCTGCTGAAGTCGGTATAGTTCAGTGACCAGTGTCTGTTAAACTTTCCTACAACAACTGATACAAAGGAAAAATAATGCACATTAGAAAAATGCGTGGTGTTGTTATTTTAATGTCTATCGGAAATCGGGCTCGAAGTCAGGACCTTCGATTTTGTAGTAAATGTGCTAGCTACTTCAGCCAACGCCACCCTTTCTTTGGTTGTTGTTTTTTCGTTGATGTACGTGTTGTGTAAATAGCGGACTAGCAGCAATCAGTATATTAGGTTTGTACATAAAGGGTCGCAGGTTCGAACCCTGACATGCCAAAGTAGCCAAAGTAGATTCCCAGTTTGTATTTGTTTTAACTCCAGCTTTAATTTCATGCAAATTTTATGTTAAATGATCAATTCAATCATGTTGAATTAAAGTTGAATTCATAATGGTATGTATTTATTTAGTGTCTATCTAAAGAATATATAAGTTTGTTATGGCGCCTTGAGTTCGGGTTCAAATCTTGGCCAGAGAAGTTAATTTTCCTCATGCCTGTGCCAATACACACAATCACGCAAGTTAAGTTATTAATAAAATAAAATGTTTATCTTAAATGAACTTGAAGTAACTTTGATTCAACTTAATTCTTCATTTTGGTTTAACAGTACTAGAATGTTAAATTAATATGAAATAAGATAATTTAAAAAGGAAAAATCTTCTTTTGAATGTTACTGTAAATCAATCACAATGTACCCAACTGGGTCTCCAAGTACAGGTGCGTTTTAGCACCACCCTTCCTAAGCTACTGTATATCATGTTGAATTAACATGAAATACATATAGAAGCAACATCATTGCTGAAAATGTTAAATTAACCTTGTTTTCACAGTTTTTAATATGAATTTTGTCTGTGTGTAGTTTGTTGGTTGGTCTACGTGACTGATTGCTTAATATAAGCAGAATCGTGAGACTCGGTTTTAGTCGATAACCCACTTTACTCATGAAAAATGGCTGAATCCTATAATAGATTCAATCATCAGACGTACTAGATCCACCTCGCTGCCTTGAGGTATTACCTGTGGTCCCCTATTCTTCGGATTGGTTGTCTGGTGTGTTTTGTTTGAAATTTATATTGCGTAGTGTCCAATGACCGTGCATTTATCTCGCACTATATATTACCTGCGTCCCTCCTGCATGAAATGCACGTGCTTCATCGCAAAGGGGTTACGATAGCTGTAAGCCCAGATAACTTGAGAAAACTTTGGACCCAACACTGGAGCTCATACTTAAGCCGTCAGTGTAGACCTGAGCTGTCCAAAGTAGCATCAGACTGCCGAATATTAATCATCTTCTTATACAAATGAAACACGATAGTGTTTCTCTCGGTGACCGGCTCTGGTGTAGACTCTGCTGTCATAATCATATTTATTACGCCCTTCTTCCCTTGCTTTCTGGTTGAGAGAAGGACTTTGAAAGTTCTACCAAAGTCCGTTTTGGACTGAAACTTTCTTCAGCTCTGGAGGTGGTGGACTTAATATTTTTGCATGTCCTTAGGTTTTTGCAAAATCTCACCTGATTCAGCTTCAATTGTGTTGAAAACATATTGAAATGCGATTATATTGAAGTTCATCTGTTGCTGGATGCATTCGAACGCTAAACTGTTATTCCTTAACAAAGTATCTTTAAAAATAAATTACGAGTAATTTGTAATCTCTTAATTATAGCATGACAATATAATTGATAATTAAAATTTTAACAAGTCACGCCCTAAATAAGAAACTGTTTTTTTTTAACAGAAAGAGACCGCCACAAATAAAATTTAAATAAACATACAACAATATTTAATGAACAGAAATTATAATTTAAAATTGCATGTATGTATGCTTGAATGTTTGGCTGACTACAAATTTGTTTGGGCCAGCTAAGTATGGCCCACAGGCGAAAGGCAAATATGTTTGCAATCACTTGTCAAACTCATGCATGCTTACCAACCAACCAACATGCACTACCACACATACATATATCTCATACATTCAATACATATATATATATATGTGTATATGTGTTTGTGTGTGTGTGTTTGTTTAAAATTTTTGCCACGGGTCTTCCGTACTATCGCATTTCGTTTTGTAATTTTCTCTAGCGATTTTCCATTATTGTTTAAACACAAGTACTTGCCAGTGTATTATTAGTGGGGGAGGAAGCTGACGGGGGAGAGAGAGAGAGAGAGTTCAATACTTGTACATATTTGCTTATTGTAACGTACTCGTATGTATACACAAGTGTTTATGCATATTTGACCGTATTTAAGCTGTCAACTGTCAAATGTCAGCTGTCAGTTAAATCTGTAAGTTTATGTATGAGTTTGTTTTTTTTGCCTGCAAAAAAAGAAAAACAAAAACAAAGAAAATATTTTTTCATACGAATTTTCTTTCCCATCTTTCACTTTATTTTTCCTCCTTTCAAATAGATCACACCGTATTAGTGCGGTATGATGAGCAGAATAAACAAAAAATAATAATCTTGTTGGATTTTTGTTATTCTAGAGAAATAATTAATCTTGCACAAAATGAAACAGTTAAATGTAAGGAAAATCTTTTTGAATATAAAAAAATTTTAATATTAAAAATAAACTAAAATTTCTTTTAAAGTTAAGAAGCTTAACAGGAAATTAAACTTAACAAATTATAGATAAAAAGTGTAGCTTAAAATTTTAAAAGGATCTTTTATTATTGTTTTAATGAAGTGTTAACTAATTAGACTTCATTTGAAATGTTGCTTCGGTAGTTGATTTAAGTAGATGCTTGTTACACTGGAAAAAAATATGTCTGCAATAAACAACTTTAATTGAAACTAAATACAAAAATCAATTAAAAATATTTGTAATTAATTAATTGAATATTTAAACAAACGTTTAATTGACTTAAATCAATTTTTAATTGATTTTTTGGTTTTATTTTCAATTAAAGTTGTTTATTACAGGAATATTTTTTTCTGTGTAGCTACAATCAATCAACTATAATCGTGAGATTCCCTCTCAATAGATATCACACTAATCTTCCGAGTTCAAACCTAGGAAAAATCTCTGTATGCAATGCTAAATCCAGTGATAAGTCGTACTAGATTCAACCCGTTGCGTTGAAGAACCGCGTAAGTTTCTCCATACATATCTCAATTTGTGATACCTTCGATAGGTAGTCTATTATGCATCTTCTTTAAATTTTTTTTCGCGCATAGTGCATTGCCAGGCTTTTGCAAAGCTGGTGAGAAACTTGTCTCTGACCAAGCCTACCGTGGCCAGTCAATACCGCGACCAACCGCAAGATGCTCTTCCTATTATTATTTACTAAAAAGTTGTTAGTAGAAACATAGACACACTTTTTTGTCTTAACCTTACACCCGCCCAGCATCTTCTACATATCTTCTGCTTTCTCAAAATAGTGTTTGACAGTACCTAAAATTTTTAATTATGCCAAATGGCATTGCGACTATCAACCCATTAGAGTCCTGCGTTCTAATCGCTGCTTTCGGTAACGAGCTGATTCGATCACGTTTTTACGGTTTGAGATGGCTCGATACCGAATGCCATAATCTCAAACTGAAGAAAAACGCGATCGAATCAGCTCGTTATCGAAAGCGGTGATTAGATCCCTGACTAGTTCATCTGATCGCTGAATATGCCGAAACCCCGGTAAGGGTGGTGTCCGTCCAATGACAAAGTCTAAACAGCATATCCTCACATTTATTAAATAAATCTGAGGTGCGATTCAGTAACTTTTAACGTTCCGACGATTGTATTTTTTGTCTACACATTTTGTCGCTTCCAATAGCGATTGTGTGATTCTGATATTTTCCGTTGATTTTCTTCGATAAAATTAACAGCACATAAATTATTGTCGCTTAAATGCCGACACATCTGACATTAACCTCTAGCGAATATCGTTAAACATGTAACTGAATAGCAAATTCGATAAATTTCCGTTATAATTATTTTAACGATGCGATTATCGTTAAAGAAAAAGTTAGTGAATCGCAGTACTGAGGAGGTTTCAAGTTATCTTAGTGCAAGAAGTTCTGCCGTCCTTTGAACAAAAATGCCGAAGTACGTAAAATTTTATACGAGTCCACTATAATACGATACATAGTATAAATGCCAGATTGTATTATTGCGAGACTCCTTGTGTGCAAAACAATCTCCTAAGAATTTTTCAAGACAAAATGGGGTAAAAGACTTGGTTAAATTTTGTTGCGATTGCCTCCGCCCATCTGTTGAAACCTAAGAGCGTGATATTGCGCACTTTCGTTAAATTCGACTGAGTAACGTCATATATTATACTAGATTTTATAGGGCGTTTTCCCGCCCACTTTTCCAAACACAGAATTCTGTGAAATGTAACTTAAATGTGCACAAAGTTTCGTAAGAGTCGGTTATGAGGAAGTACGTGGAATATTACGAGTATATTAACTTTTGTAGGGACGTATCCCCCACCCAAATTTCAAAAATTAGAATTGCATTAAATATGCCTCAAATTCGTTTGAAGTTTCGTAAGAGTTGCACAAGCAGATTTGTAGTAAATTAGTAAGAGTCAGTTGGGTGGAAGCATTTGAAATATATATAATATTTAGGGGCGTGTTCCGGCCCACTTTTTCAAAAGCATATTTGTGTTAAATGTACCTTAAATACTTTCAAAGATTCGCAAGAGCGTGTTATATCGGCCATACACTACACAAGTTCAGTGCTCAAGTCTGGCACTGCGTAAACTAAGCTTGTGACACACACTATACAAGTAAACTGTGCATTTTTCATTTTAATTGACCATAATGCTGGTGATTATTTGTATAATTCTAGGAACTCTGTCCAGTATATTTTTTCTGTGAACTCTTAAAAAATCACGACACAACTGAGCGTTTGCAACAAACACTACACAAGTTCACTGCACAGTTTACAAACTTGAACAAATATCAAAATCATTTTGATATTTACTCAGTTCACTGCGTAAATAGCACAACCACCCCCATACACTGCACAAACGTACTGTACAGTGCCAGACTAGTGCAGTGAAGTTGTGTAGTATATGGCCGGCATTAGGTGCAGGTAAGTGAAATATATTAATTTTTTAAAGGCGTGTCCCCGCCTTATTTTTTCAACACACACATTTGTGTATATAGCTACAAGAGTTTTAGCTGTCTTCTAAGTTTTGTAAGACTCTGTTGGCTAAAAGGATTGGAAATAGGGAATTTATGATGGGCGTGCTTCCGCCCTTTTTTTTAGACTCAACTACAAGAACCCGAGATTTTTACAAAGTTTCACCGAAATCAGTGAAGGAGAATTACAGGAAGTACATAGTATAATGAAGAAATTTCAATGGGCGTGCCCGCCCACTTTTTTAGAATAGGACTAACTGACAGCATAACGCTCTCAGACAAATAAAAAATTTTTTTAAGTCAATTATTTTTTCCAGTAACAAATACCAGCGAATAGAGAACCTCTTGCTTTTTTGAAGTTGATAAAGAAATTTCATTGTGTAAATTCAGACTCATTTTGTAAACTATAAATTTTAAATGTATCTATTGAAATATAATAAATTTCATTTCCTCTTAATATGCCAAGCAAAAATGTTTTAACATTTTTTTTTGGCTATTTTCCACTTGCACACTCACTCAAGGTTTTAAGCGTATATTTTTGCTTATTTTGTATAAATTATTTAAAATATTACCAATTAAAAAAAATTATAATACAGCGTAGAATTTGTAAAACTAAATAAATATATTTTTCATCTATAAAGTCAATCATTCATGTCCATAAAAAGCAATTAAATTGCCGTTTGTTAAGCAATAAATATAGTATTTTTTTTAATACTTGTATTTCGCTAATACATAATAATAAAAAAAATAACTTTTTTGAAATTTAGTTTTTTTTGGGTTTACTATTGAGTTATTTACTATATATTATTTTTATTTATTTATTATAATGACTGTGAAGGAAGCGAGCAAATAAAATAGAAACATTTGCTGGTGGGTTATTACTATTTTTTTTGAGTTTTCAAAAATGGTGGTGAATTGAGAGGAATGGGGTTTAGAAATCAGCCTGGGAGTAATATGAAATAAATTCAGTAAAGTGACTCGCTTAGGAAGGGTAACGTACGGTCTCAAAAAAAGCTTAACCGATACATATTTTGGAACAATTATCAGATTTTGGTAAAAAAAAATTAAATGTCGCTTGAGCTTTTTTTTGAGGTTATGGCACGATATGTACGATATAGCTTATATAATCTTACCTGTACCTGGATGCAGTAACTTTTATTACGATAATCCTATCCCTATAATAAATATAAGGAAAATTAAAATATGTTACTGAATAGCAAAGTCGATTGCTATTCAGTAACATTTTTTTTAACGATGTTCGTTGTCGGTTGGAAAAAAAATTAAATCACAAGATCAAATTCATTGAGTTCTTCTTTATTATTATTTGTGCTCTTCGCTTATTTTAGTATTTTCTATACAGATATATCACATAAGATAAAAATGGAGACTATCGTAAAAAATATATTACGGAATCACATTATCGTTACCACAAGCGAATGAATATGTCGATAAATATTACGATTTTCGGTTCGCTAAAAGTTACAGAATCCAGTAGTGCGATTCACTAATATTTTTTTTTAACGATAATCGCATCGTTAAAATAATTATAACGAAAATTTATCGAATTTGCTATTCAGTAACATTTTTAACGATATTCGCTGTAGGTTAATGTCAGCTGTGTCGTTATTTAAGCGACAATAATTTATGTGCTGTTAATTTTAGCGACAAAAACCAACAGAAAATATCACAATCGTTATTGCAAGCGACAAAATGTATAGACAAAAATTACGATTGTCGGAAAGTTAAAAGTTACTGAATCGCACCACATGTACTGACGTAGACATTTAAAAAATTTTTTTTGGTTTAAGATTTTTGTTTAGTTTAAGCTTTTTTCTCGTTTTGTGAATTTTTCGTTTTGGCGATTTTTTCGGTTTTTTTGGCGGTTCGTAAATCTTTTTTGTGAACTTTTCACTTTTTGGGTTTTTTTGCATTTTAGCGATTTATTTGACTTTTGGTGATATTTTTCATTTAAGCGATTTTTTCCTTTTTGGAGATTTCAGGGCTGTAATCGTCGCTTTCGATAACGCAGTTTTGGGCCGTTGCATGAATAAGCATGCATCACTTTTGCGATTTATAGGATTACCTACTTCTTTAGACTATTTATACATTTCTCTTTCTTAAAACTTTTTACATTTTTAAAATGATTCATTATTATAAATATAGCGCTTGCTTTTTCTAAAATGTTTTATACCTTAATTTCAGTGACTTGAAAATATATCTAATGTTTGTTTAGGATTTTTCGCCTGCCAAACCCACTCCTATTCTGTTTTTCTTTTATTTTTTAGCTATTTAAACATACTACTCGTAGTAATTTATTTATTACTTTTCTTTTATTTACAAAAAAGTCATTAAATCATTATATTAAAGGCAGCTAGCTAAACATGGTCAAACCAGAAAATACATGATTTTACGAGTCTCCATGGCACAAAAAAAAATACTATATACCAGTTTTTCTTTACAAAATTAGGATTATTTTAGGTTTTTTTTTCTTTAAAAACAGACGATGACTTCTGATGTTTTGAATCATGTTGGAAAAAATATATACATATATATTTTTATTGTCTTGTGGTTTGAAGCAGAGCAGTAAAGTAAATGATTCTTTCATGAGTTAATGGGTTAACAAAAGTAGGTCTTCTGAAGATGAGACAAAAAATATTAACAAAAACTCCTGAAAAAATACTGATTTGCCAGCAGGGGCCTAATTCTCAAATAGTTAAGAATATATATCATTTATTTTATAAACACATAATATATTTTCCAGTATTAATTTTTTATCTTCTAGTTCTCATACTTTCCCAAGTGCCCAAGTTCGAAGGACCATATTTTTATTGTGAATGATGCAGTGCTTTCGTGCAATTTTTTTTCCCAAGTGCCCAAGTTCGAAGGACCATATTTTTATTGTGAATGATGCAGTGCTTTCGTGCAATTTTTTTTTTTGTTATCTTTTCTTGCATTTAAATATGTTTTCTTGTGACTTTTTTCTGCTCATAATTTTTGTTGTTCGTGTTAAAAAAAAAACACATTCACCCTTATTCCAGTTGTCAACATCGACGTTACTAAAAAAATTGGGGATTGTTTACTCGCCTTCGAGAGCAATTTTATACTACTGAAAATCCATTTTCGTTCCCTAACGTCAAAAACCTGCCAACAGGAATCATTTCATTTCGACAAGAAGTACGTTCACAAGCCCCAATTTTTTTTTTTGATATTGTGTTAAAATGACGTCAATATCGATATTATTCTCTTGAACTACTGTTGGAATATATAAAATGATTTAATACCTTTATTTCCATGTACCTGGCATAAAATGTGTGTAATTTTTTTATTTTATTTTTTTTTTGTTTTTGCTGCAATTACGCTTATGATTCCAGTTTTGACAATTGTGTGCTGTTTTGCCTCTAGTTAAACAACAACAACAATAACAACAACCAGTTTTAATGAATTACAATCATAAATTACTCAAGTATCTGTCAAAAACTTGTGCCAAAAATGATGACATGCAAAACATTAAAAATGAATCAACAAAAAAAAAAATATATAAAAAAAATTAATTTTTTTTTGCAATTTCCAATTCCTTCTTATTTTAGCATTCATATTTTATACACATATGAACGTGACCCGCAAGTTGAGGATGGTCTGATGTTAGAGGCTTGATAACAACAACTCCCAACCGAAACAGCTGATTAAATCAACAGTTAGTAAAAAATAAAATGAAACACTAGTTTACAGTACATTGTGTTCCGGCAAAATTGTAGCTATTATTATTTAAATATTTTTTACCAGAACAAGAGGTATACGGACCCCAAAGCTTTGATCCAACCCTTTACATATAATGTCATTCTGAACCTCAACAGGAATAATTTACGGCTTGTTACTGCTTTTCTTTCTGGTCACTTTGGACTGAGTTATCCTCTGTGGAAAAGTAACCAAGTTCGTTCACCTTTGTGTCGTTTGGAAGATGACGAGACGACGACACACATGCTTTGTGAGTGTATCGTATTATGTGACAGTAGAAGGCGTGTTTTTCATTCTGAGTTTCTGGGTTCAGATGATATTAGGCGGGCTTCTCCAATATCTGTACTGACTTTCATAAGGAGAGTCATACAGAGATTGATTTAAATTAATTCACAGATCTATGGTAGAAAAGATCCATCAGGTGTCGCAGTGCCGGTCTTTGGACCAGATCTTCCCTCTATTCTATTCTATACAGACCCCACAAATAGTACATCCACCATATGAATAATAGTCTCCGTGTAATCGTCAAGCAATCTGTGGTATAGCATGCAACCACTCTATCTCTGTTTCATTGATTTCGAGAAAGCCTTCGAAAAATTGAAACGCAAAGTCATTTACGGATCTGGTTATGAAAACTTGATACAGCACCTAAGCTTGAAGAACTACGATTTTTTTTTGGCCACCCTGCTAAAAGTGTCAAAGCGGACCACCAGGAGGCTCGAATTAAAAAGACGTTTCCCAGCTTTTAATTCGAACAAACGTGAACCGTTTTAATATATATATGTATATATATATATATATATATATATATCTATATATATATGGGTTTTTTGGAGGATGCCTTACCCCGGCCTGATCAGGGAAATAATGAAGGTTTCTGACCTGTCCTTGCTAAGTCCTCTTCAGCCACCACAAAGTAATTGCGTTTGAAATCTATAAAGATAGATCGAGCAAATCAATACCTCTGAATTTTGATAAAAGATTTTAAATACGGGCATTAAGCTTTTAATTACCTCCCTTACTCGGTCAGGTTTACCGTTTTCCCCCATAATTTATTTATTTATAGGCAGTGGCACATATTTTACGCTGCAGTGTACAAAATTTTCTTTAAGAAATACGTCACAATAAGGAAAAAGTCATATTAAAACTTTACGGATGCTGCTACTTCTTTTTCTTAACTTTTCCAGTAGTTTCTCAAAATAAGTTTTATTTTACCCTAAACAAAACTAACAATTTTGTTTGCTTAAGAAGCTTGTCTGAGAGTAGTTGGTACTGGCGTATCTTTGGGTGTGCATTTGTCGGTGTGTGTGCGTCAACTCACTGATTTTTATAAGTGGCGGAAACAGAGTTGGGAACTTGTCATCAACATAAAAGTTTATTTTTCTTTAACTGAAGTTTGTTTTTTTTAACGATATACTTGTCTTTTGTTACTGTTGCTGACCAATAAAGAGACAATTTTTTTTTATTTTTTACTTTAAAACATGAACCGAAAATAATAATTATTTTTGAATTTTTAAAGAAAAACAGAATCAAGTAAAAGAAAACATCGGACATTAGGGCTAATCACACCATTTTAGTTGTTTTCAACTAGATTTTCTTGAAACTCGAAGTCTAAGCGACTTCAAAATAATTGTTTCTGCAAAAAAAAACCGACTTCACTGCAAAGATATGATAAAAGAAAATAAGAAGAAGTACGTGAAATATAAAATTAAATTTTAATGGGCATGCCTCCGAACATTTTTTAAATGCAAGATTGTGTGTTTTTCAGGTCTTAGGGTGTGTGTTAAGTTTTGTAAAAATCGTTAAAGTAGGACCACGTAAAATAAAATATTAAAATTTAATGGGAGTGACTCCGCCCTTTTTGTTTAAATAAAAGATTTTGTTCTTTTTTGAAGTGGTTTAAAAAGGAGTAGGTTATCAATTCGTCCCTTTTTGTTTTGACCTTGTTACTTCATAACTCGCTACATTTTAGAACGTTTGTAAAAGTTTTTTTTTGTCTGAGACGGCATAGCTTCCAATTGGTCTCATTGTAAAAAAGTAGGCGGAGATTCGCCCACA
Organism: Tachina lurida; assembly: GCA_944452675.1. Classification (NCBI taxonomy): domain Eukaryota; kingdom Metazoa; phylum Arthropoda; class Insecta; order Diptera; family Tachinidae; genus Tachina; species Tachina lurida. Next base: position 6,712,991 of record OX101753.1, read on the forward strand.
ATTTCTTAAATTTGATTTTATGATATGCTGCTTATTTGATTGCTGCGAAACCTAGCAAAACTCTTTGATTTTTATAATTACACAATTTTAAAGTTGAATAAATAGGCGGGGCTGCGCCCCAGGTCTGTCTGTTAGTGCAAAATACAACAAAGAGAGAGATAGGGATAGATAGAGAGAGATCGAGAGATATAGAGAGAGATAGCCAGAAATATAGATATATGGAGATAGAGAGAAATAGATATATAGAGATAGATTGATAGAGAGATATATAGAGAGATATATTGATAGAGAGAGATATAGAGATATATATTGATAGAGAGAGATATAGAGATATATAGATAGAGATAGAGAGAAAAAGATAGAGAGAGATAGAGAGAAAAAGATAGAGAGAAAAAGATAGAGAGATAGAGAGAGAGGGAGATCGAGAGATATAGAGAGATATCCAGAGATAGAGAGATATGGAGATAGAGCTAAATATATAGATAGAGATAGATTGATAGAGAGAGATATAGAGATATATAGAGAGATATATTGATAGGAGAGATATAGAGATATATAGAAAGAGATAGAGAGAAAAAGATAGAGAGAGATTGAGAGATATCTAGAGAGTGCTATCCAGAGATAGAAAGATATGGAGATAGAGCTAAATAGATAGATAGAGATATATTGATAGAGAAAGATATATAGACATATAGAGAGAGAAAGAGAGAAAAAGATAGAGAGAAATAGAAAAATAGACAGAGATATAGCCAGAGCGAATAATTGCTTATGGTCCCTCGATCCTCATTTTTCATTACAGTGAATCTTCTTTCATCAAAAATATTACATATTTAACTTAACTAATATTTTGTCATAATGCTTATAGTTTCAAATGACTCGAATTTCTTAATTCCTCTCTTTTGCTTAGTTGTTGTTATAGTCAACACAAACATTTCAGTGCTATGCATGTCTATTCAAGTAAACAAACGTTGTGTGCCATATTGACTGTTAACTTATTTTCTTTTAAAGTCCTTAAGTTACCTCCGGTTTTTTGTTTCACTTCTCAAACAAACAAAAGATACTTCTGAACATTTGATTTGCTACTAACAAGAAAGCTGCCATTTTAATTTTTCTTTTTGATTTTTTGCTTTTTTCCTTATTAAAGTCTTCTTAGTCCCGCCATAGTTTATTTTCTTTCAGTAAGGCAGGAAAAATTATTACAGGCAATAATGCAAAAGAAAAGAAAAAAGAATTACTGTAATAAAATATTAATGTTGACAATTTTCAGTAAGAAAGAAGCTTTTGGCTTTTATTTTTTTTTTCATACTGTCTACTGCAGCTGCTGCCCCCACAACTTCTTTGAATAATATATTTTTTTCAGTGCGCTCTCTCTCCCTATTCCCAGTAAAGCTTAAGTAGCTTGAATAACAACTAAATAGAAACTTGTTTAAAGGCGTTTTTCTATTCCTGGCCTGTTTTTTTTTTTTTTTGATATTGTTGCCTTGTTTGTTTATCAGCTAGAAAACAAGTATTATGCAAGTTATTTTGTTTGTATCTCAAACATTGCAAAGGTGTTGCATCCCATGTAAATTAATGCCAAACCAGCTAAACACAACCACTCAGTTACTGTTGTGGAGTGTTTGCATTTTCGCCGCCGCACAACTTCAGCAAACAGCAAACAACTTTAGGTAGCAAAGAAAAACTGCTAAAGAAAATAGGATTTTTTTTTTTTCGAAAAGTGTGTAAGGAAATATTTAATAGAAAAAAAAGAAAAGAAAGAAATAATAATAAAACACTATACACCGGGAAATAAGTACTAATTTATCTTAATGTTGTTTATAATTTTTTCGCACTTCAGTAATAAAAGCAAATAAATTACTTTAACTTCAGGTGAAATGAGAAAAATCTAGGACTTTAGAAAATCTGTACAATAAAGCTTTTAAGAAAATTAAGTATTTTTGGTTGTTGTTGGTTAAGCAACGCCTCTATGTATTTCTTTGTTGTTGAAGAAACTCATCATTAGACTTCAAACCAAAAAAAAAATTGTGAAAAAAGCTATAAATAATGTTCTTATGTTTATACAAAAACTCTCAAAATGTCATTGAGAATTATACACATACATAATCATAATAAACTAAAAAGGACTTAAACAAAAATTTAAATTCACAATAAACATTTTTATTTGTATCTTAACTCATAACAAAAATACTTTTAACTCGTTTAAAAAAATAAACTCTTTTTAACTCATTTATAAAAGAAGAATATTTCTTTTAACAATAAAGTTTATGCCCTAATTCTGTTCGACGATTGTATCGTCTTGTCTATGGACGAAAAAAAGCCTCAATTGTGATTCTTTAAAACGATTATTATTTCTTGTCTATGCTAGAAGGTTCGTGTAGTTGCTTAATGATTTTATTCCAAATATTATATCCAACACATATTTTTTCATATATTTTTCAAACTATTGTATAATAATTGCATTTAATTTTTATGTTTTAAAAACATGACAATAATATTTTTATTTTTTCATTATCAAAGACAACAACCATTTTAGAAGAAAATAATTTAGAGAATTCAAATACATAAACTCAAAAGTATTTTTAAACAAAAACGTCCTAAATCTTCTTACTGAATTAGGGCATTAGAAAAAATAAATAAATTTTCTGCAGAAAAAAAAATTTTTTTGTATTAAGGAAATTAATTTATAAAAGGTCTCCTATTAGCCTCTACAACGTGCGGCTCAAACATCGCTACTGACTTACATTTTTCAAATTTTTTTTACCACCTATTTACAAAAAAAAATTAAATAAATAAATAAAATAATAATCATTGTAAAATAATCTCATTGTTTTCTGTTGTCTTTCACAGGTAAGCCAAATGTAGCAAAAACAGATGCTGAAGAAAAAAACCTTTAAAAAAGAAAAGGCAAAAAATAAGCATGACTGACTCTTTATGAGCTCTGAACTCAGGTGTGTAAATTACTAACAAAAAGTGTATTTTATTACATAATTTGTTTAAGCCAGAAAAAAGCTTTTTTTAAGTTAAAATTTACTAAAGAAAGATAACAAATTTAATGAAAATATTGGATAATGCAAGCAAGTGAAAATTTTTAATTTGCGTGGCAGTTTAAAATTATTTAGCATTTTATTAATTTTTTATTTTCATGTGTTGTATTTATTTGCTTTTAAAAATGTTGACTGAACTTAATTTATTGACTGCTATTTTTATGCAATATTATTTATTTGTATAAAAATTAGTTAAAACTGCCTTATAAATGTTAAACCATAAAGGTTCAATCAGACGTGCCATAACCACAACCATAGAAAACAGCTGTTCGAACTAAACTTATGGGCAACACTGTATTTGATAATAGGTGAAAAACAAAAATTTGAACACGTATTTTCCAGGGAAAACTCATTTTAGAAATTAAATTCTAGAGAAAGCAATTTATAAAAATAAATTTACACAAGTTTTTAATTTGTATAAGAGTTTTTTTGTTGTAAAAAGCTTTAAGGATGAACAAGCATTTGAATAATGAAAATTCTCTTATAGAGAACTTTTTTACACTCAGAAACATATTAAAAAAATGTTTCAAATATCAATTAAAAATTTAATTGAACCAATTAAAGTTTTGTTTGAAAATTCAATTGCCTGAAAATTAATTAGATTAAAAATTTAATTGATAAAAAGTTTAATCGAAAGTATAATTTAGTCAATTATATTTTTGATTATCTAATTGATTGAGAATTTGGTATGTCATGTTTTCTGTATAAGAGAATTTCCAACTGCACAGATTTTAGCTAAATAAATTTGTGCAGCACACTTTTAAATTTATTGTTTCGAAGAATATTCTGTTTGAAAGTTTCTTTTAGGGAGAGTTTGGTATGTCATGTTTTCTGTATAAGAGAATTTCTAACTATGTCAATTTTAACAAAATCGTATTAAAAATAGATAATTTTTAATTTGTTGTTTAAACGAATTTTTTTACTAAAAGTGTCCTCCTAGGAGAGTTTTATATGTCAGATTTTCTGTATAAGAGAGTTTCCAACTTCATAGATTTTAGCAAAATAAATTTGCGTAGCATAATTTTAAAATTGATAGTAGAGACGAATTTTTTGACTAAAAGTGTCCTCCTAGGAGAGTTTGGTATGTCAGGTTTTCTGTATAAGGAGGATAATTTTTAAATTGATTGTATTTGTTTCAAAGTGTCTTCCAGGAAGAATTTAGTATGTCATGTTTTCTGTATAAGAGAATTTCTAACTTCATCGATTTTAGCAAAATCGTATTAAAAATAAATTTGTACCAGATAATTTTTAAATTTATTTTATAGATGAAGCTTTTTACTAAAAGTCTCCTCCCAGGAGAGTTTTATATGTCAGGTTTTCTGTATAAGAGAATTTCCAACTTCATAGATTTTAGCAAAATAAATCTGTGTAAGATAATTTTTACATTTATTTTATCGAGGAATTTTTCGTTTGAGAGTGTCTCTCAGGGAAAGTTTGGTATGTCATGTTTTCTGTATAAGAGAATTTCTAACTTCATCGATTTCAGCAAAATCGCATTAAAAATAAATTTGTGCAAGATAATTTTTAAATTTATTGTATGGCAGATTTTCTTTACTCAAAATGTCCTCCTAGGAGAGTTTGGTATGTCAGGTTTTCCGTACAACAGAATTTCCAACTTCATCGATTTCAGCAAAATAAATTTGTGTAAGCTAATTTTTAAATTTATTGTATAGACGAATATTTCGTTTGAAAGTCTCTTTCAGGGAGAGTTTGGTATGTCATGTCTGCTGTATAAGAGAAATTCTAACTTCATCGATCTAAGCAAAATCGAATTAAAAAATAAGGTAATTTTTAAAGTTGCTGTATATACAATTTTTTTTTTGAGAATGTCTTTTTGCAAGAGTTTGCAGTGAGCTTGTCTGTATAAGAGAATTTTCAGATTCTTACAAAATCGTACTTGAAATAATTTTTTTTAAGATAATTTTTAAATTTATGTTATAGATAATTTTTTTGTAAATGTCCTCTGGAGAGAAGTTGGCAAATTCATGTTTTCTTTATAAGAGAATTTTCAGCTTTATAGATTATTGCAAAATCATATTAAAAATAAATTTGTTTAAGATAATTTTCAAATTTATTGTATAGTTAGACGAATTTATTTCTGAGAATGTCTTCTTCTTGGAAGAGTTTGGTATTTCATGCTTTCTGTATAAGAGTTTTTTATGGGCAACTAAATCACTTGTCATAATAAATTTTTTTTTTGCTATTTCATGTTTTCTCTACAAGAGTTTTCATATAAAGAATGTTCAATAAGAATAAAGTTTATACCTATAAAAACTTTATTTTATGAATTCCAACTAAAATTACATTTATTTTCCAAACATTTGTTGGAAAAATATTTTGAAAATTTTAGCTATATAAACAAATTGTTTGTTCTGTAAGAACATTTCACTTCTGTCCCAAAAGACTTAGCTTCTTTAATAAAATAAATGCCGCCTGTTGGTAATTAACAGTAAAATTTATGACTTGGAAACCAGCAAATAATGTCTGCAAATGTTTTCCAACTTTATGACACTCAAAAGAAAAGAAAAAAAAAATAAATTCAGTAAAGTGCGACTTTGACTCGCGCACGAAGGGTTCCGTACGTTGGGCTTTGAGCATTTTTTAATAGTGTTTTTTTCATTTTGGCGATTTTTTTATTTTGGTGATTTTTTTCATTTTGGCGATTTTTTTTCATTTTGGCGATTTTTTCATTTTGGCGATTTTTCCGGTTTTTCGCGATTTATTTTCGATTTAGATTTTTTTTTTAATTTGGTGCTTTTTTTTTTGTTTTGTCGATTTTTTTTTTATTTTGGCGATTTTTTTCGGTTTGGCGATTTTATAATTTTGAGTTTTTTTTGTTTTACCGTTTTTGAAAATTTCAACAAGTTTGCTCTTACGGTTTCCAAGATACAGCAAGTTATCAAAATTACATAGTCGAAATTATGTACATTAACTGATGGTACACCCTTTAATTAAAATTTTTTAAATTTTAGTGTTAGTTGTTGTAGTCTGTATAAAAATACACTAACTTTACAAATTTCAAGTGCATATACATACAATTGTATGTATATTACATGGGATTTTAAAATTTTTCGTTGCTCGTTTTGGCACACCCTTTAATTTCCAAATCTCATGTATTTGTTGTTGTAGCGGCCAAGGGTCTACACACTCTGTCCAAATTTCAGGTCCGTAGCTCTTACGGTTCTCGAGAAAATACCCTGTGACGGACGGACGGACAGACGGCCAGACGGACAGACGGACAGCGTAGCGAAAACAATAGGGTTCCATTTCACCTTTGGTGTACGGAACCCTAAAAAGAAAATTCAACCTTTAGCTTATACATATTTCGCTATTTTTAAAGAGCGGCTAAAATTTTATGTCTTAAAATGAAATTTGTTTTTTATGACCGAACTTCAAAACAAAATGTTTATTGCTGCAAGCTAAACCGAAAGAAACTTAATAACTGGAAGCTAAAGAAAAAAACGCAAACCAAAATGAAAAAAAAAACATTTTGACGAATATTTTTTTCCTCTTTTGCATTTTGTGCCGGCTAGAGAATTGCAAACAAAATATAAGCCGCTCTACCAAACACAATGAAATGGAAGAAAAATACAAAAAAAAAGCATTTGAAACAGACATTTTTTCAAGTCTTCTTCTAACTCTTACTAAAGTCCTGCACAAGACTATTTATAAGACCTTTCAAGACATGCGACATTTTTTAAACGCTTTACTATAGCGAAATATTCTAAAACAAACGCTAAAAAACACTGTTGGCAAGACAAAGAACTCAAAAAAAATATTGCCAACAGTGTTGTTTAGCATTTATTTTAGAATATTTCGCTGTAGTAAGGTGTTTGAAAAATGTCGCATGTCTTGAAAGGTCTTATAAATGGTCTTGTGCAGGCCAATAACTCTTACTAAGGCAACAACAGAACCTTAAGCCAACAAACACAAAACTAAACATCATTCCAATTATCTTTAAAAAATCATAAACTTATAAAATTGATTGTTTGCTGTCAGTTGCGGATAACACCCGTTTCATTCGAAATAAACGAATGTAAAAAGACAAAAAAACAGCAGCAGCAACAGCAACAGCAACAGCAATATTACTCCGATCTTCTGTTTGAATGACTGACTAAGAAGAGCCAAGCGAACCCGAACGTAATACAAAGAATCACCATAAAACAATAAAATAATACTTTTGGATGGTCTTAACTACTAAAAAAGCTAAAAGCTAACAAAAAAAATTAAAGAAAGACATTTTAGCCAAGGTTTCCTTTTATTTTAGGTAGAAAAGTTTTTATTATTATACAATTTTACTTCTGCTGGTTTCTCTACTTGCTGGTGCCACCCCAACAGACAGACAGACAGACAGACAGACCTCTTGATATTTTATTTTTCTCTCAAATTCATTTGGCATTTTGTGATTGTGAAACTGTCTTTAATTTTATGTTTGTATCAAACACATTAATTTTATTTCGATTGCATGTTTTATTTTCTCTTTTTGCGTTTTGCCTAAGACAATGTTTCTTCCATACATTGTATGATTTTTGTCCGTCTTGTCGAAGGACTCAACACTGAGAGAAATTAGCCAATATCATCGTGGGTGCGGAAGATTTGGTAATTATATGCCAAGAAATATAAAATAAGCAGAGTTTTCATAAATTTGTATCATAAAAAATTATTTGCATTAAAATATTTTCCAAGATTACTATTGTATAAGAGTTAGTTTTGTGTATGACTTCTTTGTATAAGAGAATTTTTAAAAATGAATGTTGCATATATATAAAGGTAGAATTAGTAAAATCGTATCGTGAAGTTGCGTGTCAGCTGACAAAAGCCGTACGATATGCAATGCATGTTACTAGTTATATAATATGTGGTGGTAGCACTGGTGACGTAGAAATCTACAGAAAACAGATTTTTCTGTAGCGAATGTCAAAAAAGCCGCATTAAAAGCCAGACAAAAAAAAAATGTGCTGTGCAAACTGTTACTTGTACACAAAGCTGAACGATACGGCAAGCTGTAAAGTAGAACGATACGATTGTACTAATTCTACCTTTAATTATCATACACTTAATAGTATACATATTTAACTATTAACACTGTATAAATTTTGTATAAGAGATATTTGTATGAGAGTTATTTGTATATCATACATTTAGTACTATCTTGTATTATTAATACTGTATAAGGGTTAGTTTTGTGCACAACGTACTTGTATAAGAGATTTTTATAAGAAAATTTGTTGCTAATACTTGTTTTCAATACATTTGATACTATTTCCGATTATGCATTATTATTGTATAACAGCTAGTTTTGTATGAAAGTCCTTTGTAGCAGAGAATTTTATAAAAAGTTAACATTTATTTAACATAAAATTTTCAGTTTTTTATATTGTATAAGAGTCAGTTTTGTATAAAAGTTTTTTTGTATAAGATAATTTTATAAAAATCTCTGTTTCGTATATTTATTTATCATACATTCAATAGTATTTTGTATTATTATTTATATTGTATAAGAGTTAGTTTTCTGTACGAGTTTTTTGTATAAACGAATTTTACAAAAACCTTATCACAGTGGATCCAATTGGGTCTCCGGTACCAATGGGGGTGGTATATCAGCACCCGTCATAACCTAACAAAAAGTTCAGTTGCTAATATTTGTTTATCATTCATTTAATACTATTCTCAATAATTTAAATTGTATAAGAGTTAGTTTTGTGCACCAGATCTTTGTAAAATAGAATTTTATAAAAAGCTCTGTTTCTAATATTTGCTTATAAGACAATACAAGAGATAAGTTTGTACAAAAATCTTTTGTATAAGAGAATTTTCAAAAGAAAAACTTCCTGTACCAGAGAATTTCTGTAAAAAAATATTTTCTGACCAATAGAATTGCACATATACATACATGTTAATATTGTCTATAATGTTTTTTGTCTATTTTACAAAAACATATTTACAAAATTTGTTATAAGAGATCTTAATACATATCAGTTATTGCATACAAGTTTATTTATATACACATGCTAACCGTGTCTCCAAAATTGTATGTTGGATAAGAGTGCATATAAAAATTTATCCAAAAGATTGTAAAACAGTTTGTGTTACCCTTTTCAATAGTAATTATTTCGCAAAACAAAAAATTTGTTTAATAATTGTAAATAAGTCGATATATTTTCTAACATTTTGCATATCTTGTGTACAAAATCTTTTAAACTATTTTGTATAAGAGTCGGTATAAGCGTTTTCGGTAGCATGTATTGCGCGTAAGAGCAGCTTGGTAGTCGTGCATATGCCAGAATTATGTCCAATATTTTCTGTTGTATAACAGTTAGCGTACAAGTTTTTATAACAGCTGGTATAACAGTGTTTATAACAATTTCCACGAGAATTTATTTAGTATAACAACAGCTGGCAAACATAATCCCCGCTTAAATTTCTATATTTTTTTTTCATATAAATATACAAGGTTGTATAACAGTTTATGAATAGTTTATATCATATTTTTCAAACGTAATTATTTTATATAACATGCGCACATGTTAATACTTTGTCTATTGTATGGAGACTTTATTATCCACTATTGCCTATAAATATAGTTTAATTGTTTTTCTTAGCACATGGTTTTTAATGTCTTGTAGTGTATACAAGCTTGTATAAGAGATTGTGAATCAGTTTATATAACAGTTGTTCTTGGCATTTTTTCGTGCAAAATATTTTGTCAATTTTGAAATATACGCACACATGTTTATATATTTTAATTTGTTGTGTCTATTTGGTATAAGTGATTTTAAAGGCGTTTTGTATACGAATTTGTATAAGAGTTTTTCATATTATTAGTGCACATGAATAATATATTAGTTGGGCATATAATAAAATTGTTCCCAATATTTTGTGTAGTATAGGAGTTTGTATAACAGATTATGTGATAGTTATGCTGTTATTTTGTGTAACATTAGCTTATGACATTAATTTTCCGTTGCCTTTTCATATCGTTTAACGCTTTCGTTAACATTTGGTATAAGAGTTACTTTATAGGGTATTGTATACGAGTTTGTATAAGAGCTTTTTCATGTACCTGGGTCTCGTGCGCAAGAATAATTTACTTTATGTGTACATAACATTTTTTGCAATATTTTGTCTAGTATAAGAGTTTGTATAAAATATTGTGTGATAAGTTATATGAGGATCTTAGCATTTGGTATAAGAGTTTCTTTATAGGGTATTGTATAAGAGTTTTTTATGTTCTTAGTGCACTATACATATTAGTTGTGCATACAATAACATTTTCCCCAATAATTGTTTAGTATAAGACTTTGTATAACAGATTGCGTGATAGTTATAAATGACTTTTAATAGCAGTTTTCATTTTGTATAACATTAGTTTATGGCATAATTTTTTTTTTTCAATCTTCATATGGCTTAATGTTTTCGGTAGTATCAGGTATAAGATAAGTACAAGAGTTTCATTATGGGGAATTGTATAAAACCTTTTTTATGTTTTTAGTTTTCTTGCACCAGAATAATTTATTTGCTGGGCATATAATACAATTTTGCCTATATTTTGGGAAGTATAAGAGTTTATATAACAGATTTTGTGATAGGGAATTTTTAATAACAGTTTTTATTTCATATAACATTAGCTTATGGCAATAATTTCTGGATGCAAATAAAATTTCCACCTCTTCAAACCGATAACCGTTTTAGCTAGCTTTTGGTATAAGAGTTTCCTTATAATTCTTACCTTTTGTATAAGAGTTGCTTAATATAACCCCTTGATTTTGCTCCAACTCTTCAAACCGATAACCGTTTTAGCTAGCATTTGGTATAAGAGTTTCTTTATAATTCTTACATTTTGTATACGAGTTGCTTAATATAACCCCTTGGTTTCCCTCAGTGTGCATTAATGCTTTTCATGCTCAGCTGTTTTTCCCTTAAATTCTTTATAATAGCTGTCTATAACTTTAGAACAATGCAAAATAAAAAAACTCATGCACATGTTACGAATACATATGTATGTATGTGTATGTGTGTGTATGTGTGTGTATGTGATGTGTTTCTTCCTTGTTGGCCGGACCCGTGTGAGTAAATATTTTTTTTATCTGACTTTTGCTACCTATGGGCTATTGTGAAACTTGAAGCATATGTTGTTGTCAGGTTGCTGGTTTATACCAGCCGTGTGGTTGCTTGAAAGCGAAGGAGACAGGGTGAGTGAATGAGAGAGGGAGAGTGTTGTGAGGTTCTTTACTGCCCTCCTCTTGCCCTGTGTTGTCCCTTCATAAATTAGCCTATCATCAAGTCTTTGCTGCTGTTGTTATTTTAAGCTTTTTTATGAGCGCTATAGGGGCTTTTTTATATCAAGTATAAATATTGCAGTTGGTGTTGTTGTCAACGTTGTTGTCTTTCCTGTTGTTGAGTGAGTTTGGTGTTGCATATTTACCTCTTTTACTGTTTCTTGCAGTCAGTCCTACTGATTGGTTTCATTCCTTTAAACTTAAAGTACCTTTACCTACGACACTTTTATTGCTATTTAACCTGTTTCGTTTTTGGATGCTGAATGTGTTGGCTCCGTTTGTGAGAGGCTTTGTCTTGATTTCCTTTCCCTCATACAACTTAGTTACTGTTCAGCTTAATATTTGTAAGAACCTTTTGTTTGATATTTGGACTGCATTACACTGTGCTGTACAGTGGTGTAGACATTGAAAATTGTGGCTTATAAATAAAATATTAAGCAACAGAACTATGTACCTATACCTATAAAAAATATTAAAAACAATCAAGGTCATTGGCATAATTTTTACGAGTAAAAATGTTGGGTTTTGCAACCACTGTGCCTGTTTTTTTTTCTTCTCATTGTTGGCAAGTTTAACATATTTATTGCCGCTTGCCACTTGTATCTTTTGTGGTACCTTAGCAACAGTCACTCATCCAAACAGCCAAACTTTCAAGCCTCCATTCATTTCAACGCTTATTCTATCTATTCATTGTGATTCGTGCGTTTTTGTTGAAAATCTATTGTTAAACTTAATGTGTTTCTTTTCTTACTTTTTTGATCTGGAGATTTTTTATTTTTTTATTTTGTGGGTTGCAAGCAGATAATGTTTTTTTTTATTAGTTCCTCCAGACTTGTGTGTGCAATGTCTTTGAGTTTCAACTTCAACGGCCTTTTGCTCGCATTGTTGTTTGACGGTGGTATAAAAGTGGAGAAGTAGAACTTTAACTCTGATTATCAGTCAGCCAGTCAGTCTTGGTTTTTCTTGTGGTTTTATTGGAATTATTCTTAACAAAAGTGAACCATACTCCGTCCTTCCGTGTCTAATAGACATATTTGTTGTAGTACTTGAACAAAACAAAACAAAAAAAAAAAAGAAAATTATATAAAAAGATACCTTTTATTTGCTGTCCAAAAACTGAACTGAAGTGTTCTTTTTATTGTTAAAAAAAAAATCAGTTGCAAATTGTTTTGAAAGTTAAGTTGAAACCAAGGCGGAAAATTATTACTACCTACGATTTGTTGTTTGTTTCTTTTTATTTAACAAAAGCCCAAGATGAAAAAATTAACAAAAATGTTATCTGAAATTTCTTAAAAATCAGTGTAGTACAAATAAAATAATTTGAAACAAAAAATAGGTGAAACAAATCTTAACCTCTCTATTAAAAAAAGACTTTTTGCAGCAGAATCTTCTAATTAAAAAAAAATTTGTTTTATTTCAAAGAGTTTTTAAACAATTATTTGAAGAAAATTTAACAGCAGGTAAAGGGTCTTTCAATAGGGACTTCCGAGGCCATATTGTTTAAGCTATTAATCTGTCAAATTGGCTGTCATTTACTTAGTCTGTCTTGCCAAATCAACATGGATGGATAAAGTGTTCAACAATACGTGCAAATAAAAAAGTTGTTTCATAAAAATAAATCTGCTATTCTGGCAAACTTCCGCGCGTTTCCCCCAGTTCAGAGTCACGAGCACTGTAGATTGATGATTACCAGGTTAACCAGGGGGGTTATTATGTAATTCGTTTCAAAACGAAAACTGTTCGAATTTTTATGTTATTAGCATTACAATTCAAAAAAATTTCCATTCGATTCGGATAATAATCCCCCAGAAATATGATCTAAAAAATGTCTATCATGCGCATTCAATATGCTCTTAAATATAAAATAAATGGCTTTATTTGTAAATTAAAATATGTCTCTGAATACAAATCAATCCAGTTAAATACATTTTTAAAAAATATCGGGCGCGATATTTTTCTTCTTCTCTTATTTGTTACGCATTTTGTACTGAAATTAAGGGTTTACTTCATAAAAATATACACTGTAGCCAAACCCTTCTTCCTCAGCGAATCAAAACTAGTGGAAAATTAAAACAATGAATCATACTTTTAAACTGCATTTGCAGTACAGGCAAATCTCGGTATAACGAATCTCGCTTTAACGAAAATCTGATATAACGAACGTCCAAATATTTTACATTAACAACCTTATATAGCGAATAATATCCTAATTTTATACTGAATATAACGAATGATAAAGAGAAAATCGCAAAATAAAATAGAAAAACTTGCTAGCATCATATTTCTAACATTTAGTTCTACTTTATATAGCGAATGTTTTGATAAATGTGGGCTCTGTATAACGAACGACAAAAAAAATATTAAACATAATCTACAGCAGCATTTTTCCAAAAAAAAAAAAAAAAAATTGTGTTATCGATAGATAGTTTGTATTTGGTAGCCTATTTAAAAAAAATTCCTTTCATTCTTTTTATTGTATTGCATCATGTCTACAGTAATAAAAGTTAAAATAACACTTGAAAAAACCTTTGCGATAAAACGAATTTTTCAGTATAACGAATGTGCTTGACATTATATCGTTCGTTATACCGGGATTTGCCTATATATTTAAATTGAATTTGTGAAATTTTTTAGAAACTCTGGAAAAATATGACTTTGTGAAAAAATCGTATTTCTCGGGTTCTGTGAGGGAATTGGAAAAATAAAAATAAAAATGTTTACCAACAGCATTCATTGCCTTGTAAGCATATTTTAGTAAAAAATCTATAAAGCATCAAAATATGCTCTAAAAGCGTCAAATATGCTCTCAAAATTCGAAATATGCCTGTAAAACTGACATATGAAAAAAAATGCTTTAAAGTGTAAAATATGCAAAAATATGCACTAAATAATCGATGCCAAAATTCATAAAAAAGTTCTGAAACGGCTAAATATCTTATCTTATCTTATCAACAAAAAACATGCAAGCGCATATATGCGCTTTCCCTGATGATTATAAACTAGACCTTCTGCACGACAAATTAGAGCCCTGGTCATCGCGCATAAAGGTGATGTGAACCAGAGATCTGCATGATTACGAATAAAACGGCATAAGTTAGCATTTTCTAAAATGAAAGAATGATTCATATCAATGCCACTGCTTGCAATTTCTATTCATTCATATGATTCACTTAAGCAGTGAATCAGTATGCTTGCTATGAAAACTCCTTTAAACCCTTTCTAACAAATATAGTTTTATGTAATAGTATAAAATAAAATAGCTAGGCACATTTTGTTTTGTAAATTATTTTAATTTAAAAAATGTATTATTCGACATATTGTCAGAATAATACGAGAAAAACTCAACACTTCATCTAGTCAACGTGCTTTTGTGAGTTATTTGATTACTATACAAAACAATAAAACAACAGTAAGAATTTCTTAATTATTTTTACTAACGGTACTTAAAAAAAGAGAGTGAGTTAATGACAGCAGTTGCTAGAGAGGTATGCTTGCAAGAAATATCATTGATGTTAAAGAACAAAACAAAAGCACTGTAAAAGTGAGTGGAGAGCGAAAGTGAATCAAATCATAAAGTTCTCTAATGTGAACTGGTTTTTACTAATGTGTGTTTAGTGTGAGTACAGTGTGTACAGTATGTACTATTATACTCGTAATAAACCACATTAATTCGGCCAACTTTTTTCAAGAAGCTTGCCTCTTGTTTTTTTTAAACTATTCACAAAATTTTAATTCTGCCTTCTAATGAAGTGATCTTATCAAAATTTTCTTTGACTGAGTGTATACTGTGATATTATGTACACCATGTTCAGTATGTAATATTGTAATAAACCATATTAGTTCATCTGATTTTTTCTAGGACTGATATATCCTTAACTACATTTACACATTTTTATATTGATTTATAATGAAAGGATTTTATCAAAAGAAATTTTGACTACATACTGTATTATGTACAGTATGTACTATTGTAATAAACCATATCAGTTCGATATAAAATTTTTATAATATCTTTATAATGAAGCGATTTAATTACAGTACAGTGTGTACAGTATGTACTATTGTAATAAGCCAGGTTCTTCGAGTTTTTTTTTTTAAATTATTGCCTCATTAATTTTTTAACTATTTAAATACTTTTAAAATGCTTTATAATAAAGCGATTTGATCATAATTTTCACTGATCGAATATGAACTCAACTCAAGATTGAATTGAATTGGCAAACACTTAAGGCATAGCTTACTGGGGTTCATGGCGATTAAGTCAATTCGAATAGGTACAAGAAAAAAATTTATGAAAAAAATATAATTTAGACACGTTTCACTTTGCGCCTCAGCTACAAATTCATTTATCTTCCCTATAAAACAATTGTTGTCCCTTACGCTCTTGCATACAAACTGACTACGTGTACGCAATCACCAGATGATTTGTTTTAAATGTAAATTTGCTTCTTTTTTTTCTACTATTTTCTTTCTAATGTGTTTTGTATGTTCTGTTTTTCGTTTATCACATTCTACTGTACACGGAGAAGACAGACAACTTTACTATATAAACAAAAATTTAATGCACAAAAATGCACACAGCAATAAAATCAATTTTCAAAATACACCATACAAGACAAAAAAAGTGACAGCGGCAATAGTATGAATAAAATATTAGACTGTTGTAGCAACCTACAGGAGTTGGCCAACGTATTACCACGGTTGGTGTAAACTATCGGTGGGATTAAACTTAAAATAATTTCATTGCAATGAAATTGAAATGTATGCAAAATATGCAGACTAAATTTTTTTTCCTAAGTTTGTGTCTGTTGAACTGTGTCGCCCCTGTTTTCAGAGTTGCATGCATACGAAAACAGCCATAAATAATAATAGCGAATAATAAAAAATAAAAAAAATAAAAAAGAATTGGAAAAAATATAGCAGATATTTATGTTTTAAAATTTACTGTAAATTGTGATTGGAATTCGTAATTGAATAAAATATACTAAAATGTAAACGGCAAAAAAAAAATCATTATTTTATTTATATACGCTTACGAGTCATGTGAGTTATTTATTTTGCAAGTGACCTAAGTGCATCTAACTGAAATATTAAGTTGGTCAGAAAATTAATTTATTTTCACTACACAGCAACGGATCTATTTAATCCAGAAATTTTCTATAAAACAATCCTATCATAAATCCAAATTAGGTTAGAAAGTATGTATTTATTTTCTTAAAATTACATGCGTTAAATTCTTTTCTACCAAATGTATTTGTTATAAAAAAGGTTCTCTTATACAATCTTTTCTTTATAGTTGAGTTTATAGGAAAACTTGCCCTTTTCTTTAAAATATTAGCCCCATTCACAATCTTGTAGAAATGGTCTTGCATCGTTGCATGTGCAAAATGGCATAGTACTCACCACAAATTCTCTTATACTAAATGTTTTGTATATAAAAGCTTTTTCTTAACATCTTTGTTATGCTAAAACTATACTAAAACTTTTTTTGCAATGGAGAATTTTAAATTCTTTTGTATATACTGATGTAAAGATAATGTTCTATAGAAAATCTAGTGGAATATTTTTTCTCATATATTATCCTTTTAATAGAACATTGTATTATGTACAAAATGTATCATTCAAAATCTGTTATACAAAAAAAAAGTTTCTTTAAAATTTTTTTATAAAAAATAATTTCATACAAACAATTTTGCATAAAAAATTCTTCATAACTAAATTTACGGTTAGAAAATTTTTCAGAAATTTTTCCAATTTCTCATTAAAAATTCTCTTATACTGCAAATTAAATTTGCAAAAATTTTGTTATGCTAAAAATTTATTGGCTTAATCATAAAAATAAGTTTGTTTTATCAACTGTAAAACTGTTTTATAAACCTCTCATAAATCAATAAATCAAAAATATTTTTTATGAATAGAGTCCCCGTTTCTATTATAGATGCAACTATATAAAATATGTTCTATAGAATGTCTGGTGAGAAAAATCTTTTCTCTACCGATTTGATTTAAAAATTTTTTAATTGAAAACAAATTTTGTTCCATAAAAATTAATCACTTAAAATCTCTTATACAAAAAATTCTCTTATACAAATAAAAATATATAAAATATGTTCTATAGAATGTCCGGTAAGATTTGATTTAAAAATTTTTTAATAGAATAAAATTTTGTTCCATAAAAATTAATCACTAAAAATCTCTTATACAAAAAATTCTCTTATACAAAATTTTTTTTTGTGCTGACAATTTAGTAAAGCTCTTTTCGCTATATTTTCAAGACATAAAAAATATTTGAAATCTTTTTTCAGAAAATTGTTTATGAAAAAATTTTTATAAGACATTTCAATCTCATTTGAAATTTTATAAATAGGGGGTTTTTTATAGAGTCTTCAATTCTTTTTTATATGTACACAAGTATATAAAACGAATTTTCTTTATAAAATAGTTGAGGAAAGTTTTCAATGCTCTTATTTATAAAATTTTCTATAGTAGATTTTAAAATTTTTATACGATAATATTTTAAGGAAAATTTTCTGATGAAATTGTGCAAATTAATTATTAAAAATATTAAAATCCAGAAAAAATTAATAATATTAAAAAACTTTTTTGTAAAGAATATCTTATACAGAAAAAATTTCTATGGAAATTTCTCTTCGAAAAAAATTTTTTTTGGGGAAAATTTTTTCGAATGAATTTTGAAGTCTGTTTCTTGTGAAATGAAAATATATATGGAACATAATTTTAAAAGTTCTCTTATACAAAAAAAAGTATAAAAAATTTAAATATTCTAATCGGATGTAATGCAAATAATTTTATGTCTTTAGATTTCAAAAATAAAAGGTCTTTCGTTAAGCATTTCCTATCTTTTAATTTAAATAAAATAAAGTGCAAAATCTCATAAATAATTTTTATTCGTAAATAAATATAACATCGTGCAAATGTCTGCCGCGGCTTCGCTGCCTGGCACGCATCCTTGACTCTGGCGCGTAATTCAGGCCTTATTTGAACGATGGCATGGGGTATGCTGGTTTGTGGCTTTTGTGGCTTATTCGCATAGATGTGCGACGAGAGAAAACCTAGCAAGAAAAAGTCTAACGGACTATGTCGGTGGCCAGTTCACATAACTTGTACGTGAGATGACGAGTCCCACGCTAAACTGTAATTTATTAGAGGGTGAATTGGACGGTCTGGAACCTCATGTGTCCCAAATTCAAAAATTTTAATTGCTGATGTACTTAATCATTCACTTGATAAATTACTGCCTCCGATATCGAATTTTAAAAGCATTTCCATTTAAACTCTATTGAAATATATGACCACATCGTTCGGTATGGAATGCTCCCCCTAAATGGACCTCAGATCGGCCTCGATTAGGTTGATTATTTAGTGAAACAATGGCGGGGAACATTGTACGAACAGAACAACCATTTTGATAAAGAAATTTTATCATTTGCACGAGTTTCACCAACTATATCCATAGAATGAAAAAATGACAGCCAATTCGACAGATTTAGCATCAACAATATACCCGCTGTCAGCTGTCAGCTGTCAATGCTTGGAACTCCCTATCGTAAAACTCTTTATAATTTTTACACGATTTTTCTCAAACGTAAAAGGCCTGGCTAGTCAGAAAAATCTATTGAATTTATCCTTTTTTTTGGTGACCTTTAATAACCCTGCTATATTTATTCAGTTTAGAATGTGATAATGAATATCTGCTTTAGTTTCGTTAAAACAAAAATACTCGTACTACGGCTGTATTTTTTATTGGTAATTATTTCTTTTCTAAAGCTGCCAGTGAATGTTTGAGTTTGATTTTAATTTTCAATTTAAGTTTTTGGTTTCTCAATGTCTATTTGTTTGTCTGTCGGCCTGTCTGCCAGTTAGTCAGTTGGTCGGTTTATCTATTTTATTTTTAGTTTTTTTTTTGATTAGTTTAAAACTATTTTCGGTTTCAAATGACGGACTGTCAGTCAAAATAAAATATAAAGTGCACAAAAATTATTTTCGTTTTATGTGCAAGTTTTATATTGCCTTTAGACAGCCAGAGGTTTTTAAGTATTTTCTACTTCTTTTTCTTCTTCTCCTTGCCTTTAGCTTTTAATACAAACCAGCTAAAACTATGATGATGTCCTTCAAAGCGGTCAGTAATCTACTTGACTTTGTTTTTGCCTGGTAATAACATTTCATTTAAGCTCATGCGGGCAGAAAAGAAGCATTCGAAATGATTGCTAAAACACAAAATGTAAAACCCGGATTGTTTAAAGAATTAAGGGATATCAGAATTTATTTATTTTTTATTTATTTTTTGGTTAGTGAAAGCCAGAGATAAAAAATATTTCGTTTGTAATGTGCACTTAATATATTTCTGCTGGCAATGAAGATTATTCGGTAGAATAAAAACAAAAATTATATTTGGAATGTTCATTTTAATGATTAAAACAAATAAATATTTAGCTAGACATGTGTTAAACATTTATTAAAAACAAAAAATTTAATAATAATTTGAGTGCGAAGAGCACATATAGACGTTTTTTCCCCCCCAAGGGTACAGCGCAATCTGTTTAATTAGCATCACACGGTTCGACTAAGAAATGATGACTGCTAAAAGCTATTACATATCCATAAATATCGTTACCTTAAAATAGAAAGTACCTTAAGGTAACTTATATTTTTGAAATCGAGTTTGTTAAATATTTCGATAGCAGAACATCTAATGTATAGAAAAATTCAAAAATCTCGATAAAAAAAAATAATGGCTTAGGGCCTTTCTATATTAAGGCAACGATATGTTTATTATAGTGGTTCGAAAAAAAAGTTGTGCCAGCCACACCCTAGAATTTAAGATACTGTAAAAATAGTTCCAAAAATATTGATTAATTTTTCTGCCACGCCTACAAATGCCGACCGCCCTTTTTGTATTTTGTTCACTGTGTCGTCACTTTTAGTCCGATCATAACATTTTATATAGCTTTGTTCATGTAGTCCGTAAGGGGGCTACATTTCTTTAATATTTTTTTTACTACCACGTCATATTCTAGTCATGACTTTTAAAAACTCGGTTCGTACTTACCCTAATGCTTAATATTTTTGAACGAAAGTCAAGACTAGAATATGACGTGGTAGTAAAAAATTATTAAAGAAATAAATGTAGCCCTTACGGACTACATGAACAAAGCTATATAAAATGTTATGATCGGACTAAAAATGGCGGCACAGTGAACAAAATACAAAAAGGGCGGTATTTGTAGGCCTGGCAAAAAAACTAAAAATTAATTTTTGGAACTATTTTTAAATTATTTTTAATCCTATTGGGTGGCTAGCACAACTTTTTTTTGTATGGAAGGCGAACCACTCTAATGTACATATCGATCGCAACAAAAGGGTGTTAACTCAAAATTTTTAAAATTTCACCTTTTGCTGGAAATTAACTAACAACATCAATATCTATCTACTGTTATAATTTCAACGTATTCCGATTACTCTTTCATCTCGAAAACCACATTTGAAAGCATTTTTGTCATAGTGTAGTGAATACCTTAATATCTCCAAATAGGCATTACGGGTATTTTGAGTTAATACAATAATGGAAATAGAAACGTAACGTATGTACAAAAAAAAATTATATTGATTTAAGCCTTTATAAACCACAAACAGATGAAAAAAATTTAAACATTTTGAGTTAATACCCTCTTGTTGATTGATTGCGATATATATTTTCCAACAGCTGATAGAAGAAGCCCGAAGTTGAAAATTAGAAATAAGGTAAACAATTTGTGAAAAATATTCCTAGCCTTGTCTGACTAAACAAAATCTACAACTTTATTATATTCAAGAAAAAATATGGCGGAGAACGATAAGTAAAACTACCAGCCTTATACAGTTTCTTGAGAAGGTTTGGTCAAATACGAGTACATGGTGTTTACAACTATATCTGCTTACTTAACTATATACGAGTAGATAGGCAACATAAGCTGATGATATACGTTGCTGCACAGCAGAAAATTTATTACTCCAGCTGGTGCAAGTTTAACTTTTCCTGTTTCTTTTTTGTTCGACTTATCATATTAATTAAACATTTGCATTCTTAATAGAATATTGAAAAAAAAATGAACCACGAAGCCCGTCTAAAATTATTCATTAAATTAATACAATACGACTGTAATCAGAAAGTAAAAAGGTTTTGCCATCTTTTAACTTTATTTGAGTGTCTGCTGCAATACTTAAATGTTGAAAAATATTGTATAACTACATATCTATCTGTTCATTATTAGTCTGTCTGTCTGTTGGTCTGCGTGCCTTCTTGCTTATATACATATATACAGTTTGTCAAGTATGACTTTGCACATTAAAGAAAAATTAACGTTTTTATCTTATTTTATAGAAAAATATTTTTTTTTAACATTAAAATATTAAAATATTTTAACATTTAAATATTATTTTAGTAAAATATTTTTTTTATTAAAAATATATTGAAATTACTTATTCAGGGGTTAGCTGGATCTAATGCGCATTTCACTGCTGCTAATGCAGATCATAAGGGAAGCTTTACCCAAAAATTTCTTACAAAACTAGAGATACTCGTATTATGTTAAACTTTCATTTAAACAAATGAGAAGTGCAACTATAATATCATATTTGAAACAAGAACTCAATAATCAATATGTTTTTTTTAATTTTCTTATTTTTTTAGTTAATTTTAATTATTTACCATATATTATTTAAACAGATTTAAAACAAAAAAAAAAAAAAATCAGTACTTAAAAAAAGCAACACCTTTTAACAAAACAATTAAAAGTCCATTTTTGTGTGTCAAGAAACTATTTTTCACAAAAATTAAGATCTGTATTTAAGTATTAATTTTATTAAAGAAACAAGGACTTTGCAGCTTTAGTATTTGGTATGGACATGATATGCCTCTACCACGCATCTTAATCTCTGTTTCACCGAGTGAATTATTTTCTTGAAGTCATAATTGGCTGTTAAATTTTGCCACTCCTCTAGTATTGCTGTCAAATTAGACGGTTGACGCTTAGCGACTCTCTTCTTTACATAAATACACAGATTGTATCTATAACTATACCACAGCTATAAAGTAGTCATATTTTTTATTATGCACGACTTGTGTTTGTGGTCTTTATCTTGGTAGAATTTAAAATATGCTTATTTTCTCATATGAATCCAAATTTAGTATAAAAATTTTCCTTGTATTTATTTATTTACAAAAGCTAACTAAATGACATGTGTTCCACGCATGTGTTTTGCAAATTTTTATAGCGCCACTAGTGTTAAGTAGGCGAATTGATTCAAACTTTATATTCGGCCACTTTCTTAGTTATTTTACTTCGGCGGCGGTTCATTGCTGCAACTAACAACGAAGGAACGAAGATACTAATGCATGTCACGACAATATATCATATAAAATAAAAATTATGATATAACTGAGTCTGGCCGAGGATTGAACTCGGAATCTCGAAGATGTTAAATTTTTCTAAAGATGTTAAAGGTTTCCGCCGTACTCTAGTTGTTCCATCGTTGTAGTATATTATTATTTTGGACTTATGAACACTTGTAATAAATCAGTTGAATTGCGTCTTACGCTCTCATATTCGCTTTCAAACAACTATGAGTATAGCCAATTCCAACACAATAGTATATCTTCTTCATTTAAGTGAAACACACAAATACTCTACAACTGTAAATAGAACATCATATGCGTAGTATGAGTATCGAGTATCTGGCATGATAGGAGTATGCTTATACTCAGAGTATGCATATTTATTTGCATGAAAGAAATATACGTATGATACTTAGAATATTTATTGAACATATGGCCCGTATGTACCGGCTCGCACGCGTCAACTTTTTGTTGATCAATTCGTAATTCAGCTGTAAAAGAGATGTAAAATGATATACAAATATCTTTTTTCTACCAGCTGAATTAAAAGTTCAAGTGTGGGAACCGCGACTATGCGTGAAAATGTACTTTGGCTGTTTGAAAACATCAGACAGATAATAATTAAGAAAACCTCTATACAACTGATATTAATCCTGATACTTTGTTTCCTAGAATTTTCAAACAAAAATCGTTAATAAATGGGTATATTGCAAATTCGAGCGTGATAATTGTATTTCTAGTAAATATTTATTCAGAAACGTTTTTGACACAGTCGGGAATTATTAAATCTAACTTTCCCTCCCTGTCATGCAATCGGTTGGACATGGTTTAGAGTTTTACTAATTCACTTTTTTGGCTTCACTAATGCTTGTAGTGTATATAAATGAAATACTCCTGTATATACTCATATGTGGTCGAATAAATACTCAGAGTATTTATATACATACGTACTTGTGTGTATAATTATAGCTGATACTGTGTATAAATTTTACTTATAGTCGCTTATACTGTGTAATTTAAGGAATGTGTGTGAGTAGAGTTGTTGGTGGTTTATGGTTATATGTACGTATTAACTTTAAACTTGACGAGTATTTTTTCATACGCAAAAAAACTCGTGAAGTTTAAGTTTTATTTTCCAGCACATTATTACAATTAGCTGCCGCATTGGGCAACAATAACAGTATTAGAAATCAAAATCAAAAAATTTATTTTCATATAAGAAATAGATACAATAAAATAGATGCAAAATGGAATAGAGATGCTTATTTTGTCAAGATTTTTATTTGATGCTTTTAAACTTATTATGTTTGTATATTGTGATTCTCAATAATGTCTTATTATTATTATTATTTTTTTAATCTCAAATTTTTTTGGTTGGGTAATTATGAGACCCTGCAATACAATGAAATGCCTAAACCAAAAAACAAGCAAAATTTTCAAAATTAAATATTTTTATTAATTAATTCCAAAGTGCAAACTGTACGTACATACTGTTTGCCTGGTGCGCTAATGATAACTTGAGTATTATTTGTTATTACTATTTTATTTTTTTATTTTTATACTGATTTTGTTTTTTTTTTTAAATTCTTAACAATTCAACTCTGATGAGTCTCTCTGGCGAAGTTATTTTCACATATTTCTTCATTTTTTATTTCGCTTATCATAATCATGTCCATCCATAATTATTTACTGGTTACAAAATTCATTTCACATTCTGCTTTTCATTTCATAATAATAAATATGCATGATTATAGTGTGGAAAGAAATCATTGGCCTGCATAAATTATTGCTGCATATTAAATAAACTTAAGGGAGTTTTAACATAATAATAAAAAAAAAATTCCTAGATATGACTTTAAATTTATTTAAACTTATTTTTTTATTTAACAAGAACTGAAAAATCGATGGCCATTACAATTTGTAAGGAATATTTTTTTTTTCAAATAAAATATTATACGTATTTATGGCATGTTGTATTTTATATTTCATAATAATGTCTGCTTTTAGTTATATTTACATTTGTAATATATTTTAAATTTTTGTGTTTCGTTTACATAAAAGATTTTTTGCATTTCATCAATGTTTATTTTATTTTCCTTTATTTGTTGCAAATGTACGAGTATAAAAGTTTTTGTGTCTACTTTTTTTCTATGTCTTATTCAATAAGAAAATTTGTTATAAATGCAAATCAAAGTAAATGTAGATTTGAAAATATATTTAGAAATTTATTTTTTTGAAAAAAAAAATAATAATATAGGGTCTTGCAATAGCAACATTCGAAAGTTGACTGTTGCTAGCGGTCATATTGTTGAAGCTCTCCAGCTGTCAAATTGGATGTCATTTATTCACCCTGTTTGTTTAATCACCATGGGCGGATATAGCTTCGAAAATGTTTTGGCAACAATCCATGGGATTCTCCCATTCTTTGGTCGCCATAAACGTCCTATTGAGAGAACTATTCGTTATGTGGTGGATAAATTTGAGTCCACTTTCTCACTAAACAATCAGCCAACACTTTTACATGGAAGAAATGCAAGACCTCCCGAAAACATCGCTGCTGTCCGCGAGAGTTTGCAGAGAATTTGGGTTAGTCGATTTCTCATCGCTCTCAAGATCTCTGCCTTTCGCAGACCACGGCTTGGCTAATTTTACACCTTGACTTGGGCTTGCGCATCCGTACAAAATTCAACTGGCCCAGGAGCTGAAGGTAAACGACCTGCGTTCGCTGAATGGGCCCTGGAGCAGTTGGAAACTTTCCCTAATTTTTATCAAAAACCATCTTCCATGATGAGGCCCATTTTTGGGTGAGTGGGAGCGTCAACAAACAATATTTTGGATTTTAAGACGATACCACTACACATGTGATTCAAGAGGGCCCAATTCATCCCCAAAATGTCTGGGGTTTAGGGTGCATTTTGGTCCATATTTAAAACATTTCAAAAAATAGCATTACAGAAAAAACATTTTTTATCTATTTTACTCAAATTTTGCAAAAAAAAATGTTGACCTTGCGTCAGAAAAATTGTTCTGGTGCTCACGGTCGGATCATTCCGAGTGTACAATGGAGTAGAAGGGTTTGGAGTAGAGTTTCGGCTACAAAAAAGTGATATCTTTTTTCTTCCCTTTCGACCTGTGGAAGTTATGCTCTGTTGAGTTGGAGAGTTTAGGAATATTTGGACCTTTTTAAAAAAACAGAAAAAAAATTATTTCTAAAAACTATAAACACTTTATTTTTCTACTACTGATAGCTAACAAATAAGGTAATTATACAAAATTTATTTCGATTGAATATCTGAAAAAACCAAAAAGTTATAGATGCTTAAAAATCGAAAGCTTACTAAGCAATTTCTCATTTTAGCAAAATACTGAAAATGTCCTTTTTGAGTCACCCTGTTCACTGTGACATAGTTGAACTAAAGTTTTAATTCTTTGGCTCCCGAGGTACACTAGTGTTTACTTTCGAATGAGCTTTAACATTTTACAATCAGTGACCATAAAAAAATTTACTTTTGGCCGCCATCTTGTAAAATGCTCCACAGTGCGTTGGTCAAGTCAACAGCGTCATTGGCGAGCGTTATAGGTTGACGCTTACAAACTTTTTTTAGACTAGAATTGCATGTCAAATGGTTTCAATGAGACGCGTCGTCTCTTGTGCATTCCACACAGATCTTCAGCGATTTGAGGTCGTCGTCATCTCACGTATAAGTGATGTGAACTGGCCACAGAGATCGTGCGATTTCACCCTGTTGGACTTTTTCTTGTCTAGTTTTCTTATACGAATAAACCATACACCAGAGTGACCCTTAGAGCCAACACAACTAATCCAATCGGTTCAATTCAGGCTGTACGCCAGTCATGTAAAATTAAACTTTTCGGAAGTTGAGGCTCGGCCAACATTTGTACGATTTTAAAATCCGCAAATAATGCCATCGATAGACGTTCAAAATGAAAATTTTCGAGGATACTTCCCAGATATGTATGTACCTACTTTGTTTTATTTAAATTTAAACATAGGAAGTCCTTAAAGGCAAACCCTTTATGCACCTTTTTTATGTGAAAAAACCTCCACCCTTGGCTCTTATATGCCACCAAATTTTTTATCCATTTTTTTTCATCGTATTATCGGCAGCATTTTCCATCAATAAGAGAAATATTTTTCCTTTTATTATATATTTTATATGTATATATATATTTTTGTTATTTTCTGGAAATGAAGTTGAAGAAAAAATAAAACCAGAAAAGCAAAACAAACAATATTTCAATTTTCAAATTCAACATAATAAAATGCTAAGTGTAACAACGGGGGGAGGGGGGTGTGATGGGGGTTGGGGGGGAGAGTTCTAAGAAAAATATCAAATAATATAAACTTTTATGACTTAACTATGCTTTTAACACTTTCTATGCTAGAGTGTTGTTGCTGCTGCTGCTGCTGCTGTTGTTGTTGTCGTATATACTCCAAACTCAGCAATTCTTCATTTGAGCAGACATTTTATTATAGTTTTCATTAGTTTGTTTTCTTCTCTTCTATTCAATATAAAAATAAATATAAAGAAATTCTTTTCAATGGTTGATAAATAAAAAATTATATTTAATACAAGTTTAGTTTTATTTAAAAATAAAATAAAATTGCAACTTGTTTGTTTGCTTGTCAAGTTGTAGTTCTATAAAAAAAATTGTATACAATACATATACTTTTTTTTAAGAAAATAGTTTCTTACATTTATATTAATGGATACTTCTACTAAAAGACTTTTAACCCAGTCAACAATGAAAACTTAGAAAAAGTGCTGTACATGGCGGAGACTGTCTCTTCCGGGGAAACATTTTGTGGCATATTCTAAAGGTAAAGCCAAACAAAACTGCGTAGTAATGAAAAACTTTTTGATTCAGACACGAGTAGTAAATTTTTGTTTTTGACAAAAACAAGACTAGAGTTGTATGTAACAAACAAGTTTTGATTCGAACGAACTTGTTCGAAAAGAGCTGTTGGACACAACCCTAGTCTAGGTAGTGTTAAAAACAATGGACTAAAAAAGTTCTACCCAAGTCTATAGGTAGACTACAATCATTTCTAGGTTACAATCATTTCTAGTTTTTGTACAAAAAAAAAATAAATGATAAAAATTCAGATTGAGTGATTTGGTTTCCTCAAAACTTTACTACTCGTTTCTGAATCGAAAACCTTTTCATTAGTACTTAGTGTTTTGGGGAAATGTTTGCCAATTCGGGCCGCGCCTTTAGAATATGAAAATGAGCCACAAAATTTCCACTAGAGACACACGTTCAGTGTGACCGTTTGACCGACTAAAGTGGCAAATAGGCACTTTTTCGACTGCTTTGCAACTTTTTTTCCCCCTTTTTGTCCCCTTTTTTAAAGTGAATTATATAATAATACATTACAATTAAGAAGTTTAGTGTAGTTTTGTCGTTTTTTTTTTAATTTTGCCCCTTTTTTTTTGATAAATCCCCTATTTTGTGCCACTTTTTGAAAAATGTCATCGGCAACCCTGAACACGTTCGATCGTAGGACTGTGTCTTAAATGAACGACTGAACGAGTTGGTCCCATTGGTCTAATCGTCGCTTTCGATAGCGAGCTGATGCGATCACATTTTTTCATTTTGAGATTATGGGATTCCATTATTCGATAGCGAATGCCATAATCTCAAATTGGAAAAACGTGACCGAATCAGCTTGTTAACGAAAGCGACGATTAGACCCCAGCTCTAGTTCGAACTAGTGAACTAGTTAGGTTTTGACACAAACCTGTGAACAAACTCATGTAATTTAAATGGCTGTGAACATCGGTTTGTGTCAAAGATGAGCTAGCTCAGTTGCTAATTTTAGACAAAAACCTCTGATAAAACCAATTTAATTTACATGGGTTCGATCATGGGTTTGTGTCTAAGATAACTGACTGAACGAGTTCGATCCAAGTGAGTGAAGTACTCGAGGACGAACATACTTCTTATTTAGTCTGATACATTAGACTTGTATCGAACTCTTTCAGTAGCTCGTTTTTGACACAAACCAATGATCAAACCCATGTAATTTAAATGGGTTTGATCATTGGTTTGTGTCAAAAACGAGCTACTGAAAGAGTTCGATACAAGTCTATGATACATAGTTGCTTAAATACTTTCAATATTCTTAAGAAACTGATAACATAGCATGAATACTAAATTATGGTTCCTGCATGAAAATGTCATTCCTTGAAAATAACTTGCAGTTGCTTAAACTAGCAACGAGTCTATTTTCGAAATGAGCCCTTACCAAATCCCGCGACAGCTGTGCTTCCAGTATGGAACAGCTCAAGGCAGATGAAGAGTTGCATTCCCGGTAAAAAACAGACATCAATTCCCACAGAAAACAAACTATTGTCCTTTTTATTTAAATTCTGCTTGCTGGGTAAAATATCTGCTGTTTCTTGTGCAAAAAAAAATTTTCTATAGAAACCAATTTTTTTGTTCGCATTTTTCAAGAGAAGAGTTAAAATGTATATTAAATAAACATTCTCAACAATATGATTTATTTAATATTCTTTTTCCCCAAACACACACACACGGACGAACACATACATATGTAATTTATATCTTTTATTTTATTATATTCTTTTATTAAAGTTGTTTTTTTTTCTTATACTTTTTGAATATCATGTACCATGACAACTTATTTGGATGTATTTTATTTCATGTACAATAAATGTCCTGGTTTGTTTATTTTAATTTTTTTTTTCATTTTCCTTTTTATTTAATTTAAGTACATGTTGTCTCTCTACAACATTTGCCACACGTCTTGCGAAATTCATACATACAGGCATACTTATATTTATATAAAATACAATAAAATAATAGAAAACTATAAATTCTAAACACTTTTCTTTTGCTAAACTTCCTTAAGAGCCTTTTTTTGAAGAAAAAGCATCTGCAGATAACATAAACAAACACATTAAGACAATTTAGTTTCACAAATTTTATTTATTTAAAATGTATGTATTTTTTAACACGCACACACGCACACACGCCCACACGCATGCACTCACACACACAGTCATGCATAGTATTTAACATAAATTCATATTAAATTAAAATATTTTTTCAAGAACATCATTTGACCCAAGAAGAAAACAATATTTTAGTTTAGGCAAAAATTTATGGAAATTCTATATTGATCTAAAGAGCAGAAATATTAAAATTTAGAAATGTATTAGCTTTCATTTCCATTTTATGAACTTTGACCTCTTAAATATCTTATAATGAGGCTCAACTTACAAGCGTTTTTCCCTTGAATCAATTTAAGAAATTTTTATTTTTTTTATCTTTTAGCCTGTAAAGTACGTGTCATTGATACAAATCGTTACCTTAATATATTGAAAGGCGTTAACTCATTATATTTTTCTTAAACGAGATTCTTGAAAAAAAACTCTGTTAAAAAAATTAGTTAGTTCCTTTCTATATTAAGGTAAAAAAATAGACTCTAGTCTAGTCTAGCCAAGTATAGTCTAGTCCAGCCAAGTCTAGTCTAGTCTAGCCAAGTATAGTCTAGTCTAGCCAAGTCTAGTCTAGCCAAGTCTAGTCTAGTCTAGCCAAGTCTAGTCTAGTCTAGCCAAGTCTAGTCTAGTCTAGCCAGGTCTAGTCTCGTCTAGCCAAGTCTAGTCTAGTATAGCCAAGTCTAGTCTAGTCTAGCCAAGTCTAGTCTAGTCTGGCAAAGTCTAGTCTAGTCAAGTCTAATCTAGCCAAGTCTAGTCTAGTCTAGCCAATTCTAGTCTAGCTAAGTCTAGTCTAGCCAAGTCTAGTCTAGCCAAGTCTAGTCTAGCCAAGTCTAGTGTAGCCTAGCCAAGTCTAGTCTAGCCAAGTCTTGTCTAGTCTAGCCAAGTCTAGTCTAGTCCAGCCAAGTCTAGTCTAGTCTAGTCTAGCCAAGTCTAGTCTAGTCTAGTCTAGCCAAGTCTAGTCTAGTCTAGTCTAGCCAAGTTCAGTCGAAACTATTCGAGGATAGACAAGTATGGTCTAGTCTACTTACTTAGACCTAGTTTAGTATAATTTAGCTTAACTTGAACTAGTCTATTCTATTATAGCCTAGTATATTCTAGCCTACTCCAGCATAGTCTAGACTAACCTAGTTTATTCTAGCATATCTAGACTAGTTTATTGTAGCCAATGCTAGTCTATTCAATTCTAGTTTAGTCTAGCATAGTCTAGTCTAGTATATTCTAGTCTAGCCTAGTCAAGTCTAGCCTAATATAACCTAGTATAATCTAGCCTTCTTCTAGTCTAGTCTAGTATAGATTAGTCAAGTCTAGCCTAGTATCATCTAGCCTTCTCTAGTCTAGCTTTCTGTAGTCTAGCCTTGTCTACTCTACTATAGTCTAGTCTAGCTCAATGAAGTATAGCCTAATCTACCCTATTATAATTTAGCCTTCTCTAGTTTAGTGTAGTCAAGTTTAGTCTAGTCTAGTTTATTTTAGTCTAGTTTAGCATGGTCTGGTCTAGCTTATCTAGCTAAAGCTAATCTATCCTATTGCAGCTTAGTCTAGTCCAGTCTAATCGATGTCAAGTCTAGCCCTAGTCTAGTCCTCTTCCTCTAGCCACTTCTAGTCTAGTCGAATGTAGTTTTTTTGTCTTTCATTTCTGGTCTAATTCTAGTCCAATTTATTCTAGTTAATTCACTAGCGTGTTTCTGATCCATGTAATTCTATGTTTGTTCTATATTTAAAATCTATAAAGTATGGTTCTAATCTTTGGTGAGGGTTTGTTGTTTATAGCCTTTTTCAGGTCATTCGATTTTAGTTAGTACTAAGTCTACGTCTAAGCTGACATTACTGAAACTTAGTACTAGATAGAAAAAGGTTTAAAACTCTTCATTGTTAAGCACAGGGCAAACCAGGTATTTATTCTCTGGAATTTACCAGTAAAAGGTTTTATATCTCTTTTTTTTTAAACAAATTAAGCATTAAATTTTTTTTCCAAAGACTGGAATTATTAAATTTTATTCCTTATAGTGGAGTTAATGTCGACGTTGTTGACGGCGTTTCAACGCCGAAAAAGTTGAAACAGATTGAACTTTTACGGCGTTGCAACGCGTTGAGATTAACTGTTCTCATACAATTTCATACGATTCAACTTTTTTTTTGACATTTGACGCCGTCGACGACGTCGACATTAACTCCAGGGTTAGGCTCTTAAGTTAACGTCAGCTTAAGGTTATATATAATTTCTTAGTGAGATATTGAGGTTATTACCTAATTTTTCTTTAAGAATATCAATTGGTAGATATTCTTAAATTTATTATTACTCGTAATATTCGATTATAAGTGAAATAATCAGGCAATTCAACACGTTTTAAGCGAAAGCCTTTAGCAAAGATCTTAACGAAAACTATCGAGTTTCTCTCGACTCTTAAGCTGCTTCAAAGAGTGGGGTGGGGGTCTGGGGGGTTCATCAATCATCGTAATTGTATTACAAGTTTTTTTTAACATTTTACCTTTTATTACTTCATCAAGGTCCTTTTCTCTTGCTTTCATTTTAGTTTTTATTTCATTTTTTCCTTTAACAAGTAACAAGAACCCTTGAAATTTTGATGAACAATGTTTTTTTTTTTAGTTTACAAAGCAGAAAACGATAAAAAATCCATTATTTAAGGCTAAAAATTCATTCAATTCCACGCTGTTTGCTTACTTACTACACCACTCAGCTCAGTTCAGCTCAGCTCAATCCATAAAAATGTGTATTTCGCCTAAATATTTGATGGCTTTTAGTTCACAACCATTTTTTTTTTGTTTTCATACATACAGATATTTTCTTTCATCTGAGTAAATATACGTTTTTTTTCTATATTTATTCATTCCTTCCTTTAAAAGTGATTGATTGGCTGGGCTGATTGTTTGTTTGTTGTGATGAGCGAATTCGTTTTAGAGAATTGGATTCTTTTTTTTAAGTTACGTTGAGTTTACAACCAAAAAATATTTCAAGGAATTAATTAAAGGATGTTTTTTTTTTTTGTAATATTAATTTTGTTAAGTGTAATAGAAAAAAAAAAATTAAAAACAGGACTAACGCTAGAACAGTTTTAGCCTTCCTATATAACGAACACTTGACATGGAGTTAGCTCGAAGTTACCCACCCAGTAAAAAAAATTGGAAGTCATTCTAAAGGAAGTACATTTTCATTGCTTCCAAAAAATCGATATTTTTAATTTGCCGATAGTTAGCAGAAAACCAAGTAGAAGTTTATTTAAGTCATACAAAACCTTGTAATTCCTTCATAGTTTTAGAAATTACTCACCAGATATTTAAAAAAATCAATTTTTTTCTAAGAAACTTATGAACTAATTTTGGTCTAAAATTTTAAAGTTATTTGCTTAAATTTACATTAAATTACTGTTTCGCGCTTAAATTCCTATAAAAAGAAACTAATTGTTAAAATAGGTAACTATTAGCCATTTTTCCTAGATGAAAATATTATCATAGAACACAAAAAAGGAAATTTTTCTTAAAATCGCTTCCAATTCGGTGACCAGGCATCGAAAAAAAGAACTTCTTGCAATGACAACCCTATGTAAAAATCATTAGATCGGATCGAAATTTGCACTACTTCCTGATCGCAAACTCTACATTTTCATGACTTTTTTGGAGTGTCATTGCAAGAAGTTCTCTTTTTCGCTGCCTGGTCACCGAATTGGAAGCGATTTTAAGAAAAATTTCCTTTTTTGTGTTCTATGATAATATTTTCATCTAGGAAAAATTGCTAATAGTTACCTATTTTAACAATTAGTTTCTTTTTATAGGAATTTAAACGCGAAACAGTAATTTAATGTAAATTTAAGCAAATAACTTTAAAATTTTAGACCAAAAATAGTTCATAAGTTTCTTAAAAAAAACGATTTTTTAAAAATTCTGGTGAGTAATTTCTAAAACTAGAGAGGAATTACAAGGTTTTGTATGACTAAAATAAACTTCTACTTGGTTTTCTGCTAACTATCGGCAAATTAAAAATATCGATTTTTTGGAAGCAATGAAAATGTGCTTCCTTTAGAATGACTTCCAATTTTTTTTACTGGGTAACTATAAGTATAATTGCAATTTTTTTTTTATATGTATTGCATAATCCGTAATTATAACTAATTTAAGTGTGTGTATGAAGATATATTTAATTTTACTTAGCAGAGACAAAAACCAAAATCTTTAGCAGAACCCTTTTTGCACTTGGCAGCGCATTAGCTTAGCTTCACACTCATAATTTATCTGTAATATATTGGGTCATAATCATAGTCGCAAAATAAAGTCGGTTCCTTTTAGAACTTAAAATTAAAACCTGTTTCCAAATATTTTTCTACTATAGTAAAAAACAAAGTGTGTTAAGTTGAACCGACTTTAACTGTGAGCCACAGCAAATATTGGAAATTTTTTCGTATAATCGAAAACAAAATATAAAAAATTGGCATCTCTAATCAGCTGACATTGCTTTTACTTTCGTTCTTAAGCTTTAAAAGAATTCCCTGAAAATGGGCTAAGAATTCTTTGAAGCAATTTAAGACATTTCCATCCTTATTAGTGACGTTGAAATCCACAACAACATTCATTAATAGCGAAAAAAACCACAATGATAGTGTTTTCTTTTAAATAAGCTTATGTTGATGAGAAAATTTATTAATCGAATGAATTAAATGAAACCGCACAAATAATCATTATTCTCAATATATGCATGTATGTATATAAAATAATGGCATTTCTGTTCTGTTTATTATTAAAGACATTAAAGTAATACTTTTATATTTTTGCATCGACATTCGCACACTTACCCAGCTGACCAAGACTTTCGTTAATGATATCAATTTCGAATGTATCTCGAACATATGTATATGTATCTTGTAAAACTTTCGAAAATGACACTCAAAAATGAATCGAAAAATATTTACCTGCCGCTCAGTTTTGTTTTGTAAAAACATTCGATTTCCTCGGTTCGCTACCAATATCAAAAATGGGAGAATATCGAACCAATTTCGATATCATAAAAAGGCAGCAGAAAAAGTAAAAAAATTGCTTAAATTTTTTAGTTTATTTATGGTAACTTATTTTAGGATTTGAACACGGTGTTCGGCTACAGTCATACTACATTCGAGAAACTATCGAGAGAAGTTCGCTTTAGCGAACATTCGATTTTTTCAGATTTGTGAACGAATATCGAAACATGTAGTTTCGAAATTTCTTCGTTTTAGTGAGCATTTGTTTATATCGAATCTCAGGTCAAGTGGGTAGCTGATGCACATACATACATACATACAGATTTAAAGGGTGTTTTTTTTTCATGGCACCACCTGATGATAGTTGCTTTTTATTTAGTTTGGTTTGCCAGTTCATTGAAAAGCTTATATATGAGTAACACTTGAAAATTGGTGAAATCTTCTCTCAGAATAATAGTTCTGTTTGTCATAACTAATTAACTAAAATTATTATTTTTTCTTGTAAAGAAAAGTAGCATTCACAGCCCATATTACAACATAAAGTTAGTTAAAAGTAGAATTTTATCGGACGTACGAGTATAAAAAGTTTTTCATTATTACAAATTTAAATTAATTTACCAGTTAGGCTAAACTTGACTTAAAGTTAGCGCTCACTTTAGATTAAAGAAAAATTTTAACCATGAAAAACTTTTTATACGTGCGATAAAATTCTACTTTTAACTAACTTTAAGTTAGAGTAACAGTCCTTAGGCCAGAGAAAAAACTGCCTCATAGAATCAATAAGATTTTCTCTATGAAACGTTTTTAGGCTAAGGGGTATCCCAGCAGAAAGAAGCGAAGATTTTTTCATAGAGATTCCTTATTGTTTTTATGTGGTAAATCTTATTAATTTTATCAAGAAGAAAACCACATAAAATCAAGAAGAAATCTTATTATTCACAACTTTTTTTACTCAATTTCCGTTATTTTTGGCACCAAAAAGACAATCCATAGAGAAAAACTTCTTGATTCTATTAGGTTTTCTTATAAATTGTAAACTATAGAGATTTCTTATTGATTTTATTAGGTTGCCTTCTTGATTTGTTTAAAAAGGGTTTCTCTTTGATTTTATTAGATTGCCTTATTGATTTTTTCAATAAGATTTTCTTCTTGATTTTAGTAGGTTCCTATATAAGTATGTGTAAGGCATCTTATTAATTTTTTTAATAAGGAAATCTTCTTGATTTTATGAGGTGTTTTGTTATTTTGTTTCAATAAATAGACATACAGATAATTTTTTTCATGATCTTTTTCATTTTTGTATAAGAATGTTTGCACAAAAATTTCAATGGTTATTCAGCCTGCTTGTTAGCATATTGGTTAGAGTGCTTGTCTATCAGGTAGAAGTTTGCTGGTTCAGTACTTGGTGAGTAAGTTAGTTAAGAATATAACATAATGTGTATGTATGTACAGTATCGGACAAAACCTAAGCACCCCCTCAGTACATTTTTTTTAAATGATAATTCTTTTAAGAAAACAAAGTTATTAAATTTTTATTTTTTATTTTTTTTATTTATTTTTATCTTTATTATTGAAAATCACAATTTTTAGGAATTCAGAATTTAACAAAAAAAGTTAAAATTAAAAAAACATTTTAAGTCGCAAGTATAAACGGACAAAACTAAAGCACCCCCAATTGAAATCAAGATATCGTTGTGAATCCTTTATTCTGGATGACACACGCACATATTTTAGGCATAGAGGATACTAAATTATTAATTATATCTGGTGTTATTGCTTCCCAGGACTTTTTTTGCGGCATCAAATACATTTTCTTTGGTTTTGCAATTTTCTCGGTTGATTTTTAAGTTAACGATCTCCCACAAGTTCTCGATTGGGTTAAGATCGGAGGTTTGGGCAGGCCAACGGAGAACTTCTATCAATTTGTTCTGGAACCACTCCTTAACCACTTTTGACGTATGTTTTGGGTCGTTTTCTCGCTGGAATGTCCATTTAAGTGACATCTCTTCTTCAGCATGAGGCAATTTAACGTCTTTTAATATGTCATAATTCTATCAATCTTATGAATTGGCCCAATCCCTTGCTCAGAGAAACAATCCCAGACCATTGTGTTGCCGCCTCCATGCTTTACAGTGCCTTTGCAATATTTAGGATTCAACCGTTGTCCATTTGGTCTGCGTACCCACCTTATGCCATTTGAATCCTTTAAATTAAAATTAGATTAATCAGAAAACAGCACAGTATTCCATTTTCGGACACTCCAATTGAGATGGGCCTTGGCGAATTGAAGTCTGGCTTTTTTAAAGCATGGAGGCGGCAACATAATGGTCTGGGGTTGTTTCTCTGAGGCACTGTTTTCTCTGTGTGTAAAGAGAGGGCCGATGATGAAGTGAAAAAACTTGGGGCCGATGATGAAGTGGAAAAACTTGACTCATTTACAACTCTGCAGCTACACTTTTTTACTACTGCTTAGAGCAGTGTTGCAGCCCCTCTAGTGTAAAGTAGGCTTACAAAGTTTTTCTGCGGTGTACTCATATTATTAATTACTACATTAGCCCTGAGTTTGTTTTATACATAAATGAAAAGCCTATATTGCCAGTTACATCAAAATTCATTGCTTAAAAAATAATGCGTCTATTTAACACCAGAGGCGCTGCAATGATGCTTTAAAAATTAACAAAACTCACAGTTAATAGCAAAGTTATAAAAACGTAAATGAAAAAAAAAAAATAAATGGAGCTCACTTTACACTATATATCAGCTAATGCAAATGTAACTTGGACCCAAATGAGCTGAAAACTTAAAATCTCTTCTTATCAAACCTCCTTAGACGGCGGTCGCTTACCTTTTATGTATAGCACAATTTTATTTTATTTATGTCTACTTAATGGCTTTAAGAAAAATTTTATTAATTAACTAAAAAAATTACTATTCTTTAATACAAGTATGTAAATTTGTTAGTTAGATTAAGCCAGGCACTATATTTATTACCGCATAATTGCCTAAACTTGGGTGGGGGCAAAAATTATTTACTTAAATAAAACAAATACATATACACTGATACAATTGAAAGAAATTTTTTGATTGAAATTGCCATTATAGATCTATTAACCTTTATTAGATAATCACTCATTATTATTGCCTGCTTTTCAGAGGAAGAGCGAATATCTACGATCTTTAGTTTGCTTTTAGCTGAAGATTGCGTGTTTCGTAGATAGAAAATTTATCGAAATAAAAAAAAATAAACAAATTTTATGGCTGCTAATAATTATTATATAGATTTTTACACACAAAGTGACGCGAATTCCGAATTATGATTCATTTTGCCTTTAAGGCGACAAAAAAAAATATTTTTTTAATACCCAAGTGTTTAGTGTAAAACACAGTCATAAAAATTATTCCTTTAATGGAAATTAATGTGGTTTGTTTAATGACTCATGTTCATAAGTAATATGATGTAAAAGCTTACGCAATATTGATTTGCAATTGTGTGTTGGGGAGCACAAGAAAAAAAAACAAAACATTATAACGAGCTTAATATAAGATGGCTGTTCAGGTAATGAAGTTTTCTGCAATGCAAAAGATTTAACAATTCTCATTAAGTTTGTATAAACTATATTATATACACAATTGCAAATTAAAATTTTTTAACTTTGTTAAAGCAGACTTCATTGTTTATCTAAATATCACATGTAATTTTTCTAATTTCATTACTATTCCTGGAATATTTTCCAGCAAATATTTTTAACAATTCTCATTAAGTTTGTATTAACTAATTTATATACGCAATTGCAAATTAAAACCCCATATACCAAAAAATTAACGTGTGCTTTACCGGTTTTTGTGTGGAAATTTTATTTTAATGTACACTTCAAGCACACGTTAATTTTTTTTTTGCATATGGGGAAAAATGTTTAACTCTTCTAAAGCAGAAATCTCTATTTATCTAAATATCACATGCCATTTTTCTGTGTTCATTTATTTTTTCCAGCAAATATTTTTCTAAAACCAAAAAGAATTTTCAATTGTTGACTTTCAGTATTTTTTTTAAGCATAATTACTTTTGTCTGCATTTTAGGCACGTAAATACACATATTTTTACACATAAAATGTTTAACAATAAATAGTAAGAAAATGCGTACACAAATTATAAGGAAACCGAGCTAAAAATGTGACAAAAATGGATGAAGAAGAAAGAAATAAGTACAAATAATAAATTTTAAGATATTTCTATGAATGAATATGTATGTACATGTCAAGAGTACTTATCTAAACTGACATCTTACGACGCCTTAATGTCTCTTAAATAAAACAAAAATATCGTTCCAGCCATTATTGGGTACTGGTGGCATCCCAGTGAACAAATGGTCATAAGCTAAAAAAAATTAATAAACATTAATGAAGTAGCGTATTTAAACTGCCTCAAAATCCTTCGATAATTGACAAAAAAATAAATTACTGAATTCTGAAAAGTACTTTATGTCACCAAAATATCGTCAATTCTGTAAAAAGCAGTTAACAGCTTAAAATCAGCTGAAGTAAAAATTCCTAGAAAAATGGAGAGCAAACATAAAATCGTGAAATTCACAAGAAGTACGTTACGTCACAAAAAATTCTCTGAATTCACAAAAATCTTCAATTTTACTAAAATTTAAGTTTTCCATTTCATAACTGATCACTCACACGTAAAATAGCTGAGTTACAAAAAGTCTCCCAATGCTTAAAGCAAATCGTAAACTAAGCAAAAATCGCCGAATAAAAAAAAAATACTGAAAATATTTTGTAAATGAAAAAAATCGTCTAATTTACTAAACTTTTTTGTTGGCGTAAATCAAACTAATAAAGCATTTAAAGGAGCCTTCAATCACTGCATATAATATAAAAAGTCTTTCCCCCACATTCATAAAGTTTAAAATAATTTTGAAATGTATTTTATTTCAAATTTTTCATGCAACAGTTTCTTAAAATGGATTTCAAACACATTAAATTTTTTTTTATAAATATGGGGGTTTGGCTTCAACAGAAATTTATGAATTCACAAAAAATCTCCGAATATGCCAAAAATTGCTAAATCAAAAAATCGTCTAGTTCACAAAAAAAAAAATAAAAAATTATAAATTCACAAAAAATTATCAAATAAGTCAAAAATCGCTAAAAAAAGCTCTAAAAAAATTTTGTGAATTAAA
This sequence comes from Tachina lurida, assembly GCA_944452675.1. Lineage (NCBI taxonomy): Eukaryota > Metazoa > Arthropoda > Insecta > Diptera > Tachinidae > Tachina > Tachina lurida. The sequence goes on from OX101753.1 coordinate 6,752,851, forward strand.
AAAAATCGACGAAAATTTATAAAATCATCGCTGAATCACAAAAACTCGTCTAGTGTTCCAAAAAATTTTTAAAAAATGCTTAATTCACAAAAAATCGCAAACTCACAAAAAAAACTTCTAAACAAATTTATGAATTAAAAAAAATCTCCGAATATTTCAAAAATCGCTAAATCACAAAAAATCGTCTAGTTCACAAAAAAAAAAAATTAAAAATGATAAATTCAAAAAAATTACCAAATAAGTCAACAATCGCTAGTTAACTCACAAAAAAATCGTCTAGTTCTTAAAAAAATTTATGAATTTACAAAAAATCTCCGAAAGTGTCAAAAATCGCTAAACCACAAAAAATCGTCTAGCTTACAAAAACATTTTTAAAAAATGCTAAATTCACAAAAAATCGGAAAAATTTCAAAAATAACTAACTGAAAAAAATCGTCTAGATCACAAAAAATATGCTAAACCTACAAAAAATATCCGAAAATGTCAAAAATCTTTAAATCATAAAAAATCGTCTAGTTTACAAAAAAATTCAAAAAAATGCTAAACAAAAAAGAAAAAATCACCTAGTTCCCAAAAAAATCTCTAAGGATCTAATGGCTGAAATGGCGAAAAAATTCGCTTTAATTCCTAAAAAGCTAAAGTTCTATAGATTTATAAAACTTGGACTTGTGTTTGCTGGGTTGGGGATAAATTGCAAGTATGTGTAGGATGTGTGTGATTAGGAAACAAACAGGTTATATATATATATATATGTATATATGTACGAGCAAATAGAGATTAAGTTAAAACAAAACTAATGTTAATATTGATATAAACCAAATGAGAATTTTGGTTACACCTAAACATTTACTGCCGTATCAAAAAAAGTGTATGTTAAAACAATATTTCCATACAAAATTTGACTAAAGCACACTTTAAATATTAATTAGTTTTTTTTTATTTTTTTTTTTTTGAATACGGCCGTAAGAAATTGTTTATATGACTGAAGAAGTTAATTGATATTTGTATACCGAGAGTAAAATAATTACTTAAAAATTTACTCCTGCTCACTTGCTAGAGAATATTCGAAAAACTTGAATGACTAAAAATAAATTTTGATATCATTTGAAGAAAGTGGAACGAACTAACGCCACACCATCTAATGTGATTCTATTTTTATGATTTTGATTAGGCTAAAGTTCGTATCGCTTTGGAAGCCAAATTCTATTTGATTGGAAAACTTTAATCCTAAAACTCGAATGTTGAATGAAGCCTTTATGCGAGTATTTAAAAAAAAATTACTTTGCTTTTGTTGGGTTATTTCACTACCTATCTCTCTGTCTCTCTCTCTATAGAGAGAGAAATCTACAGTCAAACCCCGCTAATTTACACTCGTTAATTTTAGGCTATTTCACGAATGGAAAAATTCATAGTTTTTCGTTCAATAGAATATGAATCTTAAACAACCAGAAACTAGCCCGCCTTATAAAGAAAACATAACATGTTTTAAATTTTATTATTATTTATTATTTTATTTATACTTTCCTGAAAGATATTCACAAGGCAGTTTTTCATCTATTGTGAGCAAAAGCGGCAGCCATTTTGCGCACAGCTTTCGCATCTTAACATTTTCGGTCAATATGAGACAGTGTAGCACTCTTTGACCTTTAAAGTGTTTCAGTAAAATTACGCAGCATTTCAGGCAACGATCTTCCGGTACCTTTCTGGCGTGTACACCTCAAATCTTGAACCACTATGGTGTTGATCTTGACAGCTCGTGCCTTCCAATATTTTATGATCGTAAACGTAGGAACTAAATCGTCTATAGTAGAATTATTTATTAAAATTTTTTCCGTTACAAATTCACTGATATCGTTTATTTAATGGCGGCAACAAAATACCAAGGGCCCGTCCATACGCTGAAACATTCCTGCGAAGCATTTTTAAATTATCTTTTGAAACTGGATTCGTGTACACACTTAATATATATTTCCATGAGAATGAGATACTCCAAAAAAAAAAAAAAACTGCATGTAAATGAAATAAAGTATCCTTTTCCATTCGCTTTTCTCCTGTAATTCATAAAAAACTCGAAAGTTTGGCAGCTAATGTTTCACACGACTTTCGAACAAATTAAACCCTGATCGAATGAATTATTGTTGCCTTTTGAAAATTTCCATAAACTCCCATCATGCCAGGGTTGTATTTTCTCAAAAATTGTACGACTGTGTACGATAGTGAATCGTGGCCTTAAAAAAATATGGCGTTTTGAAACTTGTTATTGCTCTATAATACATGTTAAAATTTTGGCGGTTGGCTTTGTATTACTTTTTTGTGAAATAAATAAATAAAAATAAAACACATGGTTAATAAGGTTACCACTTCTTCTCTCAAACTGCTGGCGCCATCTATATGTTAGATCGGCTAGTTTGGCGACCAACCTCGTGCTTGTTTACTGGAATCTTGTTCGCAATTTCCCACTAATATTTTTGCTTATTTCGTTTATTTGAAATTTTGTTCTGAACCCCCTAAAGTTTCCAACTATCGAAAGTCTACTGTAATAACTGCTTATGGTATGAAAAGTAATTAGCCCTACCATCCCACCTGTTTGCTCCATATCCATAAAAACATCTAAACATTCACTGGAATATATGTATATTTTTTTTTTGGCTAAAAATAAAGAATAGAACGAAAGTAAAGGAAAACAATTATTTTAATGGATAAGATTAATATTTGATTATACGAGTATTGTTTGTTGTTCTAGGTTAAAAGTGTGTTGCAGGAATTACAATAATTGAGCGGCACGTGGAAAAAAAACAAACAAAAAAACAAGAACGATTTCATAGCTTAAGCAAACAAGACCAATATGTAAATCACTCCTGCACCCCCACCCCCTCCCCTATTGATTAAGTTTCGAAAAATGTACAAATATTCCTTTTGTTTTTTTTCATTGAAATTAAATAAAAAAAAGAAAATTTTCTTTTTCCCAGCCTTATTGGCATGTGCTGTTTGCAGTGGCCAAAAACTGTATTTCTTTTTTTTTAATTTTGCTTTGCTTTTACTACAACTACATGTCGTTGTTAATTTATTGCCCATTGATTTATGGCCAAAATTGCAAATTGTATAAAGTGCGAAATTGCAATTGCTAGAGGCAGCGCTTGCAATGGCCGGCCATTGCTTTGGCCAACAAAAAAAAATCAAGAGACGAGAAAAAAAATTTCAATTCTTGTTGCAAATGTGTAAAAGGAAAGGAGTAAACCCAATAATATTGCTTATGTCACATACATATTGTTGCTGCAAGCAACCGATTTATCGACTGCTGGTGCAAACGTTGCGCTCCAACCAATCAAATATTAAGCGTTTTATTTAGTTTTGCACCCCGCTTTTATTACATTCTTGCATGTATGTGGCAAGACTCTTGAGCATGTAATGTTTTGGGACACATTTATTAACGTTTGTTAGTGTTAAACTCAATAATGAAAGAGTCGAACTGATGAAAATGGCAGTAGCTAATAACAGCAGCAGCATGGTGAAATCTACATGTCCGTTACCGTAATATAGAAACGCCCTAACTCATTATTTTATTCAAATTTTAATTTTTCTGCTTGTTTCTATGCAAAAAAAAAACTCGATTCGAAAAAAATAATGTGTTAGGGCGTTTCTTTATTAACGCATTATTTTTTTCAAATCAATCTTTTTCTGCTTATTTCGATAGATACGTCTCTAATCGATCGGAGTAACTATGAAAAAATTCGATTCTACAAAAATAATGCATATTTCGCATATTTCAATAAATAAGCCTCTAATCGAACGAAATATGAGAAGAAAACTCGATTCGAAAAAAAATTATGATGTAGGCCGTTTCTGTATTTACTCGTTATTTCATTTAAATCTTAATTTTTCTGCATATTTCTATAGATAAGCCTATAATCGAACGAAATATGCAAAAAAAAAAATACCGATTCGAAAAAAATAATTGAGTTAGGGCGTTTCTGTATTATAACTAATTATTTTTTTCAAATCTAAATTTTTCTGCATATCTCGATAGATAAGCTTCTAATGGAACAAAATATCCAAAAAGAAACTTGATTCGAAAAAAATAATGCATGTTTCGCATATTTCGATAAATAAGCCTCTAAACGAACGAAATATGCAAAACAATAATGATTTAATGCGTTTTTGTATTAACTCATTATTTTTTTCAAATCTAAATTATTCTGCATATTTCGATAGATAAGCTTCTAATGGAACAAAATATGAAAAAAAAACTCGATTCGAAAAAAATAATGCATATTTGGCATATTTCAATAATTGAGCCTCTAATCGGACGAAATATGCAAAAAAATAATGAGTTAGGCAGTTTCTGTATTAACTCATCATTTTTTTCAAATCTAAATTTTTCTGCATATTTCGATACAAAATAATGCATATTTCGTATATTTCGATTGATAAATCTCTAATCGAATGAAATATGCAAAAAAAAACTCGATTCGAAAAAAATAATGATTTAGGGCGTTTCTGTATTTACTCGTTATTTCATTTAAATCTTAATTTTTCTGCATATTTCTATAGATAAGCCTATAATCGAACGAAATATGCAAAAAAAAAAAATACCGATTCGAAAAAAATAATTGAGTTAGGGCGTTTCTGTATTATAACTAATTATTTTTTTCAAATCTAAATTTTTCTGCATATCTCGATAGATAAGCTTCTAATGGAACAAAATATCCAAAAAGAAACTTGATTCGAAAAAAATAATGCATGTTTCGCATATTTCGATAAATAAGCCTCTAAACGAACGAAATATGCAAAACAATAATGATTTAATGCGTTTTTGTATTAACTCATTATTTTTTTCAAATCTAAATTATTCTGCATGTTTCGATAGATAAGCTTCTAATGGAACAAAATATGCAAAAAAAAACTCGATTCGAAAAAATAATGCATATGTCGCATTTTTCTATAGATAAGCCTCTAATCGAACGAACTATGCAAAAAAATAATGAGTTAGGGCGTTTCTGTATTAACTCATCATTTTTTTCAAATCTAAATTTTTCTGCATATTTCGATACAAAATATGCAAAAAAAATTCGATTCGAAAAAAATAATGCATATTTCGCATATTTCGATTGATAAATAAATCTCTCATCGAATGAAATTGCAAAAAAAACTCGATTCGAAAAAAATAATGATTTAGGGCGTTTCTGTATTTAGGCAACGATGTACTACATATACACATATGTGCCCTTAATTATGAAAGTGGTCTAAGTCATATGCATTTTTGCTGCGAAATATTAAACAAAGCTTAAAAAAACTACAATAAATATTTAATAAATATCAAATAAATTTATATTAATCGAGACTAGTAAAACTCTAAGTTAAACTGATGCATAATAAAAAATATTTCTTGATTTGTTCAAATGTAATCAACTAAATATCTCGACCAAAGCAATATATGACTTAGACCACTTTCATAATTAGGGGCACATATAAATAAATTTATTTTTTTTATTGTAAAGTGAAAAATACTCATATGTAAAACAAAGCAAGCAAACATAACAAGTCATTTGACAATCAATTTTATATGTCAGGCAATTAATAATTGATTTGAAAAAGTGGAAAACGCGTATTAGCTGAATATTATTTTTAAAGCTATGCTCTTTATGGCTCGAGACAGGAGTTATGAAGTGATTTCCGTAACAAAAATAATCGACATAATCGTAACTAACAAAAATAATCGATAACGATTGCTCAATTTGTTTTTGTATTGTTTTTGCACATGAGCACGAATCAGAGAACGAGGCCGATTGACTGTAAGCCGCCGCCGGCCACAAACAATGCATTAATCGTACGCATTTAGAAAAGAAAATAATGGGAAATAAATAGCAACGTTTTGAAATATTAGCGGCGAATTTGACATCATCATATAATATAATTTTATTGCATTGTTATTTCACACATTAAATTTGTTTTATGTAGCTAAGCAGCATAGCTCTGACCGGATGTCCTAAGACATCTCTCTTCTGTTTTTTTTTTGTTATACTTATACCTACTAAAATTAATATTTCAGCATATTGTTTGTGTGAGCAAAATGTAGCACAGCAGCCAGTTATTAATATTATGTTTCCATTTATCCTGCTGCAACACAAATCTTTTTATGCTCCCGAGTGTAATATTTTATTTTTATTTCCTCAATTATTTGTTGCTAGCAGTCGTATATTTTCCTTAACCGAAACATACTAAATGTCTTTAATTCAAGTAGCCTTTTTACGGTTTTTTTAGGAGCAGAGATCTGCTACATCTATTTATTTGTATTAATTTATTATACATATGTACCGCCTCTTACTTACTTCTGTATGTATGTATGTACTTCCTCAAAATATATTGTTGTGGCTTGTTTATTTCTTTTCTCTTTTTTTTTTCTTTGCCAATACAAAGACAGAGTAGTCGTTAATGTTAAGCTGTCATTATCAGCCAATTTGTACATTAATTTCACGTGGCATTTATAAACCACACAAAAACAAAAAACAATAAAAAGAAATGAAAACTTCTTTCTATATAATGCCACGACTCCGCAAATATGTTAGAGGTATGAGTAACCGTTGGCAGCCATAAATCCCTAATGTATAGTTAGTTTGAACGAGAAAAAGCACAAAAAAAAATTAAAAAAAAATAGGGAAAAAAGTAAAAATGCTATTAATATTTATAAGATGAATTAAAAATAATAGCATTATGAAGAGGTAAATAAAAAAAGAAGAATTTAACTTGTCTTAAATTATATACATTTAAAAAGAAACTTTAAATTATTTTTAATTTGAGACACTTGGAACAAACACATAGCAAAATTTCTAGAAAAAGAAAACGAGAAGTACATGAATATTTCTTCTTCATCTCTCGCAAAGAAAATCAAAAATTGAGCAAGAAAACTTCATGTCTGTGAGCCAAATCCAACTAAACGATTAAATAAATGGCTTCATAAATCATTTAATTTCACGAAAAGCTGTAATTAAACCAGCAACGTCCAAACACACACAGTGATGTTTGTTTGCATTTGAGGTAAACAGCTTTTAAAGCTCTTAAATTTGTTATTGATTCTTTGCAAAGCAAGAGCAAGCATTGCTGTCTGGTGTGTTGTTGTTGTGGCTGTTGTACTCTCGTCGGTGTGGCAGCTTAAAAGCTCTTTTGTAAAATTTTGCTTGGACGTAGCTGAATTAAACTATAAAGTGCAAAAGTTATAAAAAATTGTAGAATTTACAAAAGAAAACTTTAAAGTCTCATCAAATTTTGCATAAAAAACTAATGATTTTGCCATTTGAAAGTTATAAAATTTACAAGATGTAAAAGCTTTACATCACCAGAGCTGGCCATCTTCAGGCCACTAATGTGCAGATTCTATCTAAACCGCTTGTATACGAAATTTTTTCAGATCTCGAATGATGCCTCTAATTCCAACTAAATCTGGCCTCAAGTCGTCACATCCGTGATCGTGACGCCAATAGTACGAAAACAAATTAAGGTGATACGTCAATCGTATAAGCTGAAGGGGATTTCAGTACGTTCACGTATATCATCATCCGAAAGTGGAGTTTTTGCGTGACGAGTTCACGGATGTGACAATTCGACTCCGGATCATTGCCCTCGAATTCATTATTGATTGTCATTTAAATATTTAGCGATTGGCTAAAATCGTAGAATATCATGCAATTTTTAGCCAAAAAAAAAAAATCGTGAAAGTTTTCCACAACTCACGCAAAACTTAGTTTGCGTATTTATGAAACTTTTATTTTATTAACTCGCAACATATTTCAGCTTTTCTGATTGCTTTTATAGACTATTATCAATGAAACTTAGATTGAAAACAAATTTGCAAATTTTTTTTTGTCTGCTTGACATCAGTCCGTCCGTCCGTCCGTCCGTTTGTTTTCTGTTTTAAAACTTTAGCGCTTTAAGCCTTGACATCCTTCCTCTTAAGTTTCCTGTCAGCTACTCCGACTTAACAATAACAATACGACAAATAAAAGAAAAAATTATAAACTAGTGGCATAAATGAGTAACCGCTTAAGTCCATTATTGATGCCAAAATGACCGTGTTATCTCTATACACAACTCTTTAGAATTTTATAGCTTTTTAAGGGCAAAAGAAAGGATGTCATTTGATCCGTCATGATCGGCATATCATCTGAAATAATGAATTAAAATCTATTCAGGAGCAATTTTGAGACATAGGCGGCTATATCCAACAACCGTAGAGATGTCCATTAAAAGAATAAACGAAATAACACAAAATCATAAACTCACAACTACCAGCAGCAATTTTGCGAAGGTCGGAGATCTTGCAACATGTTTAAATTCAACAGCAACAATAACAACAACAACAAAAATAACAGGCAACTTTTAGAAAACCATATCAAATCATTTTGCATCTCTTACGAAACAAAATTGTATAAAAAGTTGAACAAAAACTTAAATGACAATCTGACAAAGACGTTGTTAGTTGTTGCATGACCAAAAGCCAAGTAAAAACTGTTGGCAACAAAAGGCATTAGAGAAGAGAGCGGCAGAGGCAGCCGCAACTGATGCGAATAAGGATGTGCTATAGAGCTTGATTATGACGTTATTGTTTTAACAACAAAGTCTTGTTTGCTTTTTTTCCTTTTTTTTCTTTCTTTCCTTGCTGTTATGATGATGCTGATATTTTGTTTTGAGATATTTATTAAAGACATGAACGTGCATGTTTGTATGCCTGCCAGAAGTTGTGGCAGGTTTTGTTCTCTTGAAATTAGTTGAGCATTGTGTGTGTGTGTATGTGTGTGCAAATAAAATCTTTTTATATCGCATTAAAATTAATGACAGATTAAACCATATTTAAAAAAAAATTAGATTAATCCTAAAACGTAAATTTGAAGTCGTGGAAGCCGTGAACATAAAATTTAAGTAGTTTTTGGAAAAAGAAAACTTAAAAACAATTAAAATGAGTTTGCCAGCTAAGTTGTTAACCTTAAAAAGGGATCAGAGAGTCAGCTGGTCTTATTGGAATCAATAACTATTAAAATATTTAGTGGAAATAGTAAGATGTGTACCGCCAATTTTGTATTTTTTTTATAATGGGACCAAATAGATGAAAAATATAAAATTTAAAAAATAAAAATAAATTCAGTAACGTCCCAGCAAAAAACTTTGCCTACTAATGGGTGTTTTTTATTGAGGTATAGAACTTTAAGTTGGCATCACTTTTTTAACTGGCGGCCATTTTGTCAGCTGTCAAGTGATTAATATTTAGTTTGGTTTGCCATTTCATCATGAACAGGTTGACAAAAGAACAACGCTTGCAAATCGTGCAAATTTATTTCGAAAATAATGGTTCAGTTCGCGAAGTTTACCGCAAGCTCCGTCCATTTTATGGTCGACATAATCGTCCATCAGAGCAATTAATTCGGTTAACCATGGATCGTTTTCGCACTATGTTTACTCTGATAATACGCATCCGCAGAGACGTCGAACAGTGCGCACCGAAGAAACAATTGCCGCTGTAGAGCAAAGTGTTGAAGAGGACCCGAATGAATCGATTCGCCACCGTGCACAGCAATTGGAGCTTTGTCCATCAACTTTATGGAAGATTTTGAAGATTTTGAATGTGGATGAGTTGTGGTTCCAACAAGACGGCGCTACATGCCACACAGCGCACGTCACAATCGATTTATTGAAGGAAACATTCGATGAGCGCATAATTTCGCGGAATGGACCTGTCAATTGGCCACCAAGATCGTGTGATTTGACACCATTGGATTATTTTCTTTGGGGATATGTGAAGTCGCTCGTCTACGCCAACAAACCAGCAACGTTAGGGGACTTGGAAGACAACATTCGTGGCGTTATTGCCAACATACGGCCCCATATGCTCGAAAAAGTGGTTGAAAATTGGACCTGTAGAATTGGCTTTATTCGAGCCAGCCGCGGCGGCCACATGCCCGAAATCATATTTAAACATTAATGGCATAAAATTATCCTTCCAATAAGGCCAAATTGATGGACATTAAAACGATTTTCTTGTGTTTTATTTCAATTCGAAGTTCTATACCTCTAAAAAAACACCCTGTAGAATGCAAAAAAGTGTATGTACTCCTCAGTCGTAAGTACTTACAATTTGACTGAATAACCCATTATTTTTGTTTGAGAAGTTCAAAAAGTATGCGGTACCCTACACTTTTTGCCTACAAACATACAAAAGTTAATATATTACTGATTGCCTAAAAGTACTCAAAATTTAATGGGTTATTTTTTGCGTACAAATATGCAAAATAATATAGATTAATTTTTGCTTAAACTTATTCAAAATTAATTTGCTATATTTTCTAATTTTTTTATTTTAAATGAATAAAATTTTGTAACAAATTTCTCTAGATATACATATTTCCTTATTAACTGGAAAGTACTACAATAAGTACTTTCACGTAGTGATATAAATAAGTTCTTATTTTATTCATTACATGACAGTCATTATTATGCAAATAAAATAATTAGATAAATAAGTACCACTCGTTACTTTGTAAGCCATTAAAAGAGTACTACCCATTACAAAATTTCGAAAATTTTTTGCTGGGGTGCGACTTAGGCTCGCACACGACGGATTCTGTTCGGCCACTACAGACGTATATAATACTATAGGTACGAAGTTTTTGACTTTGGCGCTTGTTTCTTTTTGGCGATTTTTTCAGTTTTAGCGATTTTTTCGGGTCTTGAGAATTTGTAAGCATTGACGGGTTTTTTTTAGTTTTCGACCTTTTTTTCGTTTTTTGGCGATTTTTTTTGTTGTTTCTTACAATAAATATTTTTAGTCTTGCGATTTTTTAGTTTTGGCGCTTTTTTCGTTTTGCCGATTTATTTGGATGGTGATATTTTTTTGTTGCATTTTAGCGATTTATTTTATTTCTTGTGATAATTTTCATTTAAGCGCTTTTTTCTTTTCGGCGATTTTTGTTTCGAAATTTTTTTAATTTTGAGATTTTTTAGTTGTAGACTTTTTAAAAATTTCAAGAGTTAGCCTCTTACGGTTTCCATGATACAGCAAGTTGTTAAAATAACCTTTACTGACAGAATACCCTTTAATATTGATGTTTTTAAATTGGTGCAGTCTGCACCAATATATTTAATTCTCTATAGGTATATATTAAATTAGGATTTCAACAGGTTTCGTTGCTCGCTCTAGAACACCCATTAATTTTTCACTGTCATATACTTGTTTTTTGTAAAAATTTCAGGTCCGTAGCTCTTACAGCTCTAGAGAAAACAGTGAGAGGCAGTTAGCAGACGGACTGACATCGTAGCGAAAGCAGTAGGGTTCTTTTCAACTTTGGTGTACGGAACCCCAAAAGTTACAATGAGATAAAATTCGTCTGTTTTGAATTTGTTTGAAAGTACAATGGACTGAGAACCTCCTTGTACCTATTTCGTAATCACTTGCAAAGAAATGCGTAGCCGTGTTAAAATGATTGGAAATGGTAGCAATCGCCATAAAATTTTTATGGTCCTTATGGTTCTTCCCATGGCTTTGTGTTTGCTAACGACTTTACAATCATAACTTCAGCCACATCGTTGACAATACAAGCTTTCTTAAGCTTAAACGCTATTAGAGATTCGGCTACCCAAAATCGCTAAAGTTTATAAGAATATTCGGTTTTTTTCTTTCTAATTTGTTGAAGTCTGGGTAAAGCCAGTCTCAAAACCTCAAAACTCCTGCAGCGAGCTTAGAAGAAAATGCCGTTAATTTCTCTTTCTAATTGGTTCTGGTCAGCGATAAGCCAGTCTAAAAATTAACGTTAATTAAAATTGTGTTCAGAATTTGAAAAGCAGAACAACTTCCCTGTTTCGTTATTGTTTACTATTTCATTGCAAGAAAAAGTGTGATAATTGCTTGTTGACTTTATTTTCCGCTCTGCTGCCTGCAACATTATTAAGTTTCTAAAGCCACCCCTCCAGACGAGGAGCTAAAATAAACAATATGCAGGGGAGAAGGATATAAAACAAACTACACTCTACAACAAGACCATTACAAAAGGACATTTTAAAAATATTTTGTTTGCAAAATTATTCAGCTTAAAGACTTACCAACTCACTTGCACAGTGGCCTGAAATTGTTACTATTGCGGCAATTTTTAAATTTTGTATATACGATATTTTAAACAAATGGGAATTTTTTACTGTGCAAAATATTTGAAATATGTGTGTTTTTCGAAATTGCTACGAAAGGCATCTTGAGATTCCGTACAAGAACATTAATTTGTTGTTGCACAGAACATGTTAGTGTCCTTTAGAAAAACCCATTAGTAAAAGTTTCTAAATGGCAAAAAAAAAGGAAGAGTAACGAATATAAAGAACGTCTTAAGAGACAGACAGTTTGCTGGTGGTTGTGGACCCTGCTATTGCTCAGTTCTATCGGTTTTGTGTTGTTTGTCATTTTGTGAGCCACAAACAAATAATGAAAATTAAAGAACTTTGCTTTTATAGTTAAGTTAATGTATGTTATTTTTTATTTATTTTTTTTTGTGTTTAGTACGAACATGCGTTTGTCCTGCTAGAAGTTGTACGTTTGTACTTTTAATAGTTTTGTCCTTTTTGAACAATATTTGAGAGCCTTAAATGTATTTAAAATGTCAAGAGACATCTTAAAGTTTGTGGTTAACAAGAGTTGGGTTTTTTTTTTGCTTTCTTTGATAAAATTTCTTCTGTACTTGAAAATTTTATTTTATTAGCAGAAAGAGAATTTAATTAAAAAATTCTGTAACTTTATGTTACGAGTAAAAAAGAATTTTAGTTGTGGGGGAAACTTTTATATTCATTGGCTTTAAGCCCTTCTAAACAGCACAAGTGTGTAATTAAAACTACATGCTTTATCTAAATTAGAAAATCATATTTTCAGGCTCATGCAAATAACAAAAAAATAATGCATTCTTTAAGGTGTTTCCCTATTTAAATTTTCAATTTGTAAGAGTCGGTTTTTTTGCTTCGCTCCCCTGCCTTTGCTCATGTTTTTTTATTTATAGCTGCAACTTCGCCCCCTGTCAGTTATTTAATTCTGATTTAAAACAATCAAAATTTATGTAGTGTCATTCACTTACGCTTTATTTCCGTTGCGATTTTTGTTGCAACTGTTACATTGATAAGAGCCAGAACCATTTCATTCATTGTTTACATGAATGGTTGATTTAACTAAATGGCGACTTTCCTCTCGCTTATTTTTATTTGTTTGTTTTTTTTTTGCTTCACTTTTAAATGCACTATAATAATATGAGTAGTAACAAAAACAAGGGGAAAGAAGAAAACCGGCGAAAAGAAGAAGCTAGAGCAAAAAAAAAGGTGAATTTCCTCTTAAGCACAGGAAAAGCACAAGAAGCAATTGCAGTTTTTCACATAAAAAAGGAAACTTAACGCAACAAATATTCCAAATGTTGTCGTTGGTAAAAGATGGCATCAGCGAGCATACAGAGGGGGGAGGGGCTGTGTTAAATAATAAATTCAACTACTGAAAGCTAAAGATAAGTTGCTGCTTTTTTTATATACATTCATTTGTGTGCTTGATTTCTTCAGTATTCCAACGTTGTATGTCAAATAGAGGGTGTTTACAAGGATTTCAATCATTTTTATGAGTTTTTCTGTTTTACTTTTATTTCTTCTTGGGAATGTGGAAAGTTTTTTGCTGTATGAATGTTTTTATATTACACAAGTATACGAATACTGGCAATAGCAACAACAACAACACTGACATGTTGTAATACTTGAAAAAAAAGCGCAAATTATACACTCAATGGCTAAAATCCTAAAGGTGTTTTTTTTGTGTTCTTTTCTGCTACTGTTAGCTGTGTGTATGTGAGTACGTGTGCGTCGTTTTTCACTTTATTTCCTCTTTTCATATCTATTGTTATGTTAGTGTTGCTGATTACGTTTATAATGTTATGCTTGTTGTTGCTGACGAGGAGCATGATGATGATGATGTTGTTGATGATGCCATGAAAAGGGCGTAACTTTAACTTAAGGCTGTGGGAGAAATTTATCTTAAACCAAAAAATACACTGTAATATACCAGCACGTATTAATGTGAATAAAAATTTTCGAGAAAAAAATCATTTTTTTCCAAAGATTAAAATGAATTGCTTTTTAGGGTTCCGCAATCCAAAGGTGCAAGGGAACCCCATTATTTTCCATGCGATGTTCTTCTGTCCGTTTTTCCGTCACAAGTTGTTTTGTCTTGAAACCTAAGAGCTACGGACCCGAAATTTTTACAAACAACAAATATATGACAGTGAAAAATTAATGGCGTTTCTAAAACGCACAATGAACAATTTTGAAAACTTAATGTAATATACAGACAGTTATATATAGACACTTCCAATTTGCAAGGTTAGTGTACTTTTATGCAAACTGCACCAATTAACACTGAAATTATTAAATTAAAGGGTATTGCACCAGTTAATGTAATTTTGACTAGACAATATTTACAACAGCAACAGCACTCACTAACCGAAAAAATATCGCCAAAACTAAAATAAAGCGTAATCACCACATTGGAAACCCTAAGAGCCAAAATCTCCAAATTTTCAAAACTAAAAAAATCCAAATGCCAAAAAGCTTTACATTTGGAAAATTCACAAAAACCGAAAAAATTGCCTAAACGAAAAAAGCGCCAAAGTTAAAAAACCCAAAAACTAAAATTAGTCATTAAAGACCGGAAAAAATCGCCAAAATAAAAAAAACAAACGCCTAAATTAAAAAAAGCGCCATAAACCGAAAAAAATCTCACAAGTAAAGAAAAAAATCGCCCAAACTTAAATAAAGCGTAAAAACAAAAAACATCGTAAACAAGTTTATCGAGTAATTAAAGGTTTTTAAAAAAGATTCTATATACGGTATGATATTCGGTTATATAGGCTAAAGTTCGTATAGTATTACGCATGTGTCCTTAATTATGAAAGTGGTCGAAGTCATACATTTCTTATGTCGAGATATTTAATATATTACACTTGAAAAAACCCAAAACCATTTTTAAATTATGCAAGACTTTCATTTAGAGCTGGAATTCACGTACCGGGTCTTAGACCAAAGGTTACGCTCTGTGGGGATATAATCCATGTTTTATATCCGTTATTGTATTGTTTCCCTCATTATAGCTGTTGCGTTTATAAGGACCGCCTTTTGCATTTCCGTGAGTATTTTTAAATCAAGGTTTAACCTATTTATTGCACTTGCGGTTTGCTCAGGAATTGTTCCTATGGAACTTATCACAAACGGCAGTATGTTTACTTGAACTAAATTCTGCGTGTTTTTTATATATTGTGCTAACGGTATGTATTTGTTTTTTTTTTGTGGCTATTGTTTCCTGTATATTATTATCGTATGGTATTGCAAAATCTATTATTTGGACTATTTTATTTTGTTTGTCTATGATTATCATATCTGGTCTATTGGGTATAGTTGTGTCGGTGGGGTTATTGACTAGAATTGATCTATCCCAATAGATGATGTAGTGACTATTTTCTATAATTGGTTTGGGGTTGTATTTATAGTAATATGTTGTTAGTTCGTTGATTTGTAGCTGTTTTATTACGTTTATGTGTACTATTTTCCCAATATTGTCGTGTCTTTGTTTATAGTGGCTTTGGAGTAATGTTGGGCAGCTGTTAAGCAGGTGTGAAAAACCATTAACTGCAACATTTTCCTAAACTACAACCAAACAGCTGCAATCTAGCTAATTCATACACTTTTAAAAGTACACAACTTTACTTTATAGTACAATTTTGAAAAAAAATCCATAGTTGCATTACACCATTCTACCAGATTTTAAGTAGATTTCGAATAAAAAAAATCAAGCGACGAAGTACATTTTGTTTTATATGTGATTGTATGGGACTTTGTTCAGATATAAAAAATGTAGCAATTTTAGGCGAAACTCTACGATCCTCATTTATGTAAAATAGAAATGAACAGACTAATCTAAATTTAAGTTTTAACTTCCTTTTCGTGCTTGTTTAACCACATCTGACCATTTAAAGCTAAAACTGTAAGAAAATGCTCATATGATTTAATTGTTTTAATAAAATACTTGTGCAAAACTAATTAAAAATTTCTTTAAGTGTTTTCAGCAATAAATCTTTTATTAAGTTAAAATTTTCTTAACAATTTCTTCTTTGTTTTTCTTCTTTTTTGCTGTGCTGCTGCTGCTTGAATTCTTACACATTTTGATAATGTGAATGTTGATTTGTTAAGGAAGTGAAATAAAGTAGTTTTTTTCTTACTCTATTCCTTCTTTTTGATATTTTGCTGTGAGTTCTTTTGATGTGTAAGTGTATGTGTGTGTTTGTGTGGGTGTGTGTGTGTGAATTCTTCAGCTTTAAGTACTCTAGCAAAAAAAAAAAAAAAAAACTAGTGTAGGGCGAGCGACCCTTTCTTGGCTTACAATTGTTAAAAAAAAACAGAAGAATATAAAAATGAAATTTATTTGTCTCTCATATGTGCATAAACTAGGAGTAGCGTGCATTTAGGTACTGCCATGAATGCGTAAGTTTGTGTCAGTGAACCATAAAGGAAAAGGAAAAATCCGAAATGCGTTTTCAGCAGTTTGTTGTACAAAATGTATGAAACTTAAGCTTATTTTTTTATTGTTGGTACCACCAGCAGTTTGTGTGAAACAATATTTGTGATTTACAACACATTTTCTTTAATATTCTTTTATATATTCCATCTTTTTTATTTTTTGCCGTTTTTGTGACTTTAATTCTTTTGCTTTATTCTCGTATGCTGCTAAATATATTCTTCATTTACAATTCTAATAATTTTCTTATATATTTTCGTTCCCTGTTTTTGCCCCCTCTTTTTATGTATTAGTCTTAAAATTGCAGAATTCTTTGGCTCAGTTTTGCTGCTTTAGCTTTTAAATTGTATAACCATTTTAACTTTCTTACAATTTTATGCTGGATTGCATTCTTCCTTTACTCCTTTTCATTTTGTAAATGTTCGCTTTTTTTCTTTTTAATTTAATGAAAATTATTTCGTTTCTTTGTTAGAAATGCTTTTGATTCATTTGAGAATAATAACGAATGGAATTAAGAGAAATGTTGCATAAAATGCAGTTGTTAACTTAAATGAATTTTAACTATATGAGGAAGGAAGATTCCAATGAAAAGCGAATGTAATATTAATAATAAGAAATTAAAGCTTAACGTTAAACTAAAGAAATAAAATATATGTAGTGGATTCGACTCTGTTTAATTTCATTACAAGGACGCAATAATTCAACTGTTGTTCTGATAGTTTTTTTTTAAAGAGAAGTAACATTCAGGCAATGAATGTCTACTACTAGTACTAGGCAAGGAATAGTGATACTCGCAGAGAAGACAGATGGTGAAGGAAGAGATAGAGGAAAGCTTCATTCTTTTACAACTCTGCTTTTTTGGACATTTTTTTAATAATGCAGTGTTGCAGCGACTCTGCTGTTAAATGAGGCGTATTAAATTGTTTGAAGCTGTGCTTAGTAGCCACTTTATTGGTTATTTTACTTCGCCAATGATACTGCTATACGGCGGAGTAGGGCGCTCTGATGTTATGTTAGGCTTAGCATTCGCTGAAATCGGTCTAGTTCAGTGACTATGCTTTCATCACTTTTAACTTTCCTACAACAACTCATACAAAGGAACACACATCAGAAAAATGCGTGGTGTTGTTATTTAATGACTGCTAGATACCGCGGATGAACCCAGTAGTGCGATTCACTACCTTTTTTTTAACGATAATCGCATCTTTAAAATAATTATAACGAAAATTTATCGAATTTGTTATTCAGTAACACTTTTAACGATATTCGCTGTAGGTTAATGTCAGCTGTGTCGTTATTTAAGCGACAATAATTAATGTGCTGTTAATTTTATCGACAAAAATCAACAGAAAATACCAGCTGCGTACTATCGTTAAAAAGAATTTACAGAATCACACAATCGTTATTGCAAGCGACTAAATGTATAGACAAAAATTACGATTTTCGGATCGTTAAAAGTCACTGAATCGCACCACGGGTCCTGCGGTTTTGTAGTCAACGTGCTAACTACTTCAGCCAACGGGTGGCGTTGTGGCCCTTGTTTTTACACCAAAAAAAATAATTAACCCTCATGTTCATAAAATTTGAATTGAATTTGAAATGTATTTTGTTTCAAATTTTTCATATAAAATTTTCCTAAAATGGGTTTCAAATTCATTTTAATTCCTTTTTATCAAAATGGGGTTAAATATTTAATACTCAGTTAATACTATTTCTTTAATTTAAAAAATTAAAATGAATTTTAAAAATAATTCTTCTCTGCTATTTAATGAAAACTGGAATTATTAACAAAAAAAAAATTAAATTAGTAGCGAATGTAATATTTGCATTAATATTAAACTCCTACCACAACCGTCATTATCATCATTTAGAATTTTGTTATTTAATCTGATTTCCGTTTTTGCTCAGCAATTTTTCTTTTTCATTCATTTATATTTCAGTGGTGTTGTTGTTGTGTCTTCTATTTTATTTTATATATATTTTTTTCGCAGTGTTCATCCGAACTGTGGAAACTGGTAGTACCAGTGCACCATTTACCTACACATAGACAAACAATTCAAACTTAAATATACAAAAGTTTAATATTTACGTAGTTGCTAACTGGCATTTGGCACAAAGTTGTATTGAACGAGGGTGGTCTTAAAAGGAATTGTGAAGCATCTGAATTACAAAATTGCCTCAATGTTAGTGTAAATGATTTCTTATCATGAATGCAGATAGGATAAAGAAAATACTAAGCTTTCAGAAACAGTCTTTGCTGAGCAAATTTTTCACAAGGCTTTTCTTTTTTTATCCTATATTTTTCAACTTTTTCAATTGTTTTTTTTTAACAAAATATTTTTCATGTTGAAATTTTCTTATTTTTACATGTTTTAAAGTATTTTTTGTGGTAACAACATTTTGAGGCTTCTGGCGCAAGGAATATTCATAAATGGTATAAGCACCTCAATTCTCTTTAAGAAGTCCATATTCCAACACAAACGGCGAAAGAAGTTCGCCTTGTACTAAACAATTAAAAAAAAAGAAATAGCGAAACTGTGTTATCGACAGCAACTGTAAATCGGTTTGCCTTGTTACTTGCGTTGTTGGTTTAGAAACAACAGTTCTTAGCTACTCTCCTAAACATTATAATTTCTTTTAGATCTTATGCCTTGCTTTTTTTTTAAGTATTATTATACGCTGTATTCAACTAACCTTGTGGCAACTGCCCTCGTTTGCTGGAGCCACCATGAAAAAAATTCTTTCCCAACTAAAATTTGAGTTTTTCTATTTCGCTTTAATAACAACAACAACAACAGCAGCAGCATTATTAGTAGGAACAAAAAATATAATATCAACAGAAAAGTAATCTATCGTCAGTCGTCATTGTAACGTTTCATCAGTGGGGGAGAAAAAATTAAAGAAATTTTTGTTCATTGACGTTTTTTTTTTAAATTCCCATTACAGGGAAATAAGGGAGTGCGTGTGTAACTAACTAACAGTTCCATAGTCAGCAGCAACAACAACAAGAGAGTCCCTAACATCGTTTTCGCTTAAAATGATGTAATTTCGCGTGTTCGCGCAATTCAATTTCCTGCAAACGGAAATGCTTCAACGAATATTTGAGCTTGTCAAAAGCAACCAAAACGAAAAGGAATCTAAAACGAGAATGTGTTTTTCAGTTGAGATCTAAATTTCTTTATTTTTTTCGTTTTCATTTTAATTTTTTTCTGTTAGTTAGTTTTGGCTGCGTTTTTCACTTCCAAGTAAATGTTCTAAATGTGAAATGTAAAAAGCAACACAAATAGACTATATCCAACCAACTCTATTTGTTGACTGAAAACAAAAAAAAAAAAAAAAAAATAAAAAATTATTACTTTTTTCTCCTTGCAACTTTTTGTTGGTTATTTTGTCTAACATTGGGTTTACGTTTCCCAGCTTTTTGTTTAGTTAACAATATTTGAGTTGAATTCACTGTAAATATAATCAGTAGTAGAAAAAAGTACGACTAGAAGGAAAGAAAGAAAAAAAAAACCAGAAGCTGAAAGAAAATATTTGCACTTTGTTAATTTAAAGAAAATGCTGGGTGACTTTATATTAGTTAATAGTGGTGGCTGGCTGGCGTCTTGTGTCATAAATCAAATTAGTATAATAAATAAAAAGGATTAAATCAAGTACATTTTTTTAAGTAAGTAAAGGATTTAAGAAATATAATTTTTTGGTTTTTTTAGGGTCGTGAAACCTTCAAAATATGATTGATATTAATATAAATTGTGACATAATTTCTTTGTTTAATGGTTTCATGGCAAAAAAAAAACTCCACTGACAAATCATGATAGTGATTAAACTCTAAATCAAAGAGGCATATTCAAATGAATTATATTCACCTTAATTCGCTTTGTAAAATTCATATTTGAGATGCGAGAAAAAATGTAATAAAAAAATATGTGTTGAGATTCGATTGTTGGATATTAAAATCACAAGCGGCGAAGACAGTCAGCATAACTGCTGAGATCAAAGCTAATTCATAGCAGGTAGTCTCAACTGCCTAGGTGACTTATTCCGTCGCTTGCAATATGAATATTTATTTATTTTTCCAAACGAATTGAACGAATTGAGGCGAGTATATCTTATAAGAATTTGCTGCCTTGGTTGAGACTACTTGATATGAATTCGCCTTGATTTAAAGTTTGTAATTCGGATCAAGTAGAATATTGTTTTTGCTATGTCAGTCACAAACTGTTTCCTAGAGATCGCTAAGAGCTACATACCTAAAATTTTCACAAACAACAAATATATGACAGTAAAAAATTAATGGCGATTCTAAAACGAACAACGGAAAATATTGAAACCCTTATGTAATATACAGACAATTGTATATAGACAATTATAATTTGCAAAATTCAGTGAGTTTTTATGCTGACTGCACCAATTAACAAAAATAAAATAAATCGCTAAAATGCAAAAAATTACCAAAAGTATATATGTATGTATCCGCAAACCGAAAAAATCGCCAAAACAGAAACTATTCGCCAAAATGGAAAAAACGCCAAAACTAAAATCCAAAAATTGGCAAAACAAAAAAGCGTTAAAAAGAAACAAGAAACGGGAGGAACCCTAGTGTGCGAGTCAAAGTAACTCTTTACTGAATTTATTGATGATTATTTTAATAAATTTTTTTTTTCAAATGAAAGCTTACCTCACAACCCTCACTGACGATTTGAGTAGAAAATCACAAATTTTTTTTATTCAGTTCTTGACTAATCGACTGTGAAATCGACTCGTTAAAACAGGGTGTTAACTTAAAAATAAATTAAACATTAGTAATTCAAAACTAAAGAAAATAATTTCTTTATTTTATGTTACGAACTGTCTAATTCGAAAGCCTTTTGATTCGTTTTGAATTACAGACTAGGCTACCACGGCTTTTTATTAACAGCTGAAGCAAACCTCGAGCTTAATTTTATAAAGCTCCAGCTTAATTTTATAAAGCTAACGTCAGCATATGTTTTTTTTTTGTAAAAATCAAAAATTTTCTAATGTACACCAGCTAAACATATTCAGTTTAGTGGGAGTAAAAATTTAAATTAAATTTATTTATGTAGTTGTGCTTTCAGCTAAACCCAATACCAGCGAAGGATTTACTTACGCTGTCTCATTGCTTTATTTGCTGTCGAAAAGTTTTACTTTGGCAATATAATAAAAATTTATTTAATTTTTTCTCCGCTATATAGCAGCCATGTTTGCTATTTTGTTGTTGTTGTTTAGTTAGCTGCTTTACCTAAAAAAATAAGCTTAAACCTCCAAAAAATAGTTTACTCTATTCGAAAAGTTTTACACTCAAAGATTTGTTTTAACGTGAAATGCAAACCAGCATAAACAGCACAGAGTGCGGGCGAATTTTAAAGCAAAAACTGCATCCTTTGCATGCACACACACACACACACACAAAACTTCAATCTGAAAATGTGTCCTCCTGGTTATTTTTAACTCCTTTGCTGCCGAAATAGTTTTATCCGCCAAAGCTGTTTTATTTTTCCGTGCTGTTTTTTTTGCCTCCATCTTGTGGTGCATGTTGGTTGTAAATTCGCCTAAAAGTTATTTAATTGAGTCCGCCTCCCTTTTCCACTTCTTCTTTTTCTTCTTCCTCGTTTTAATAATGCTTTTGATGCTTGTCTGCCACTATTTTGGTCGCATGAATGTGCAAGCAGTCCGTCTTTGTGTGTGTTAAATTGACAAATATACCGGAGAATTAGTTTTGTTTTTTCTTCTTTAACAAAAAAAAAAAAAAAAAAAACAAAAGCCTAGAATGAAACCTAGAATTTAGATTGCCAATCCCCTAGGGAAAAGGAACTTTCAATGAAATTGTGTGTGTGTATAGTTGTTTTTTTTAGTTCTCCATGTGGGCTTAGAGACTCTATTAAAAGTTTGTTGATGTGGCTGCATTTGTTGTTGGGCTTGTATTGGTTAAGGAATTAAATTTTTGTTTGTTTAGCAAAAGGTTCAATTTTAGATTTGGCTGCGAAGCAGATAAAGTTAAATGGTTTTAGTGCGTTTCAATGTTAAAACTTAATTGAGTTTGGTGTATGAAATCTTACAGACTTTTGCTAAAATAAATGGCTGATAATTTTAAAGTTTTCTATTTTTCATATAAGCTATCAACAGCATCTTAATGATAACGAAAAGTTGTTTGTTTTATATATTCCTTATGCATGCAAAATCTTACAGCACATCATTAGATAAAAATAATCCTTACTAATATTGTAAATGTGAAAGTGAGTTTGTTTTGCTACACTTACACGCGTCAAATATAGCATATTTTATATCCGATTCAAAAGCGTTTTTTTTAATATTTGTAAGAATTTTTTCCGACAAACACATTTTTAATTTTCGTTTCGGGTTAAATTGTTTAAAGAGTTTAAAACAGGTTTTTATATATTTTTTAAACAACTGAACACGAGCGGAACCGTCAGTGAAAGCCAGTTTGTGTGTAATTGGCAAAAAAAAAGTCGTTTTAAAAGGAAGTTTGTTACTTGTGAAGTAAAAGGCACTTGATTAAAAAAAGTACTTTAAAAAAATATACTTAAAAAATGTTTTAAAAGATACTCTTTTTAAAAAAAGACTATTTTGAAAAAGTTCCTTTTTGAAAGCTACTGCCACTTAATAAAAAAATACTTTTCAAAAAGTGCTGGGCTTAAAAGGTACTATTTGAAAGGAGTTTTTTAAGAAGATTCTTTCTAAAAATATACGTTTTTAAAGGTACTTTCCTTAAAACGCACTTCTTAAAGGTAATTTTGCAAAAGCTGATTATTTTAAAAGGTACATATTTTACTAGGTAATTGCTTAAGAGGTGGGTACTATTTCAAGACGTACTATTCAAAACGCACTTTTCTGAAAATACACTTTGTAAAGGTATTTTTTTTTTTGAAAATGTACTTATTTAAAAGGTACTTTTTTAATATGTACTATATTTAAAAGGTAATTTTTTTCAAGGTCTTTTTTTTAAGGTATTTGTTTTAAGAGGAATTTTATTCAAGGTACTTTTTTTAAAAGTTACTTTTTCCAAAAGGTACTTTTTTGAAAGGTTCTATTTTTTAAATAGTACTTTCTTACAAGGTCGTTTTTTTGTACTGTTTTTAAAAGATGCTTTCTTAAAAGCTAATTTTTTTAAAAGGTACTTTTTAAAAGGTATTTTTTAGGTACTTTTTTAAAAGGATTTCTTTAAAGGTACTTTTTTAAAAGGTACATTTTTAAAAAGTAGCTTTTTAAAAGGTACTTTTTTTAAAGGGACTTTTAAAAAGGTACATTTTAAAAGGTACTTGTTTTAAAAGGTATTTATTTTTAAAGATACTTTTTTAATAGGTACTTTTTAAAAAAGCTGAATTTTTGAAAAGGTACTATTTTTAGAAAGTACTTATTTTAGAAGGCACATATTTTAAAAAGCACATTTTTAAAAGGTATATACATACTTGTTTTAAAAGGTACTTTTTTAAAACGCACTTCTTTTGAAAGGTACTTCTTTTAATAGGTACTTTTTTCAAAAGGCACATTTTTTAAACATTTTTAGAATATAAATTTTGTTAAAGGTACTTATTTTTAAAGTTCGTTTTTTTAAAAGGTATTTTTGTTACAGGAATTTTTTTAAAAAAGGTACATACTTTTTTTAAAGGTACTTTTTAAGGTTAAAAATTATTTTTTTTAAAGGTACTTTTCTACCTGGTACCTGTCACCAATTATGATCATCCCATAGCATTTTGTGGATTTTCTTAACCATTTCTGGAGTTAGTCCAACCGTCCGTCTGTCCAGTCATTGCGTTTAAGTAACAATAGGCCTATTTCTGTGTAATATATAAATATTGTATGGCATTTTATATAATTTATATATTTAATTTACACATTTAAAAAAATAATTAAAACTAATTTATTAATTTTTTTTCTCTTTTCAGGTAAATATTTCAATGGTGTAGTATTTTAAGGTAAATTTCAACTAGTTGTATATATAAAGAATGTGTTAAAAAAAGGTGTCTGCACCACGATATTGACAGAAAACGTTCAATCCATTGCTTATATTGAAAACAAAAACAACAAAAAGGCATAGACAATGGTCTATGCCTTCTATGGTGATTCGTATCCTAAAAGAGATAACACTTAGTAATAGTAGTAGGCATTCATTGCCTGAGTATTACATCCCTTTGTTAAAAAAAATGAGGTCTTCGTCAGATATTCAAATAATAGGTCTCAACGGCAATCCTCTGACAATCTCTCTTATCAAGATTTGGTATCTCCAAAACTTTTCTGAGCATATCCTTTTTATTTTTTTTTTGAAAACCTCCACATTGGTTGACCTAAAAATTCTAATCATGCTTTAATAAACATTTTAAGTATTACAAAAAAAAAAAACTTTAAAACTTTTCCCTTTATCTCTGTTCTGTCTAAGTTTCCTTACTTTTTCCAAGGCAGAATTACAAAAAATAGAAAAAAAATAATAAAACAGATAAAAAACGCATTAAAAGCTTCATTTGTTTGTTCCCTTAAACTTTGAACAAACAAAGCAAACAAACGCACATACATTCGTTGGATTTTTTTTACTCTTTTCTAGGAATCAATGAAGGGGCAAAAAAAACATGAAAAGAATTGCATACTTTTTGGCATTTAGCCAATATTTACTCATAAACAAGTAGCAATCGTATGTTTGGCATTTATAGCCTTAACATACAATTGCTGCTGCTTATTTAGACAAGACCTAAAGTACCAGCACAAACACCGAGAGAACGAACACAACACACACAGGCATATCACGGGCATATGCTGCATGTGTGTCTGTGTGTGTGTGTTTGTAAAAGCGTGAGTAGAAAAACAAACATAGATTTACATGTTTATAACAGTGAACTTTGAAAAGTTGAAACGAGTAAAAACAAACAAAGCTATTCGACCAAACAACCACTGAAGTGTAGAAGTGCATTTATTGGTTGGTGGCAAGAAAAAAAAAACTTCTTATTGTGAGAGTGTGTGTGTGAGTTTACATGGCCATAACGAGAATCGAGTAGTCGAAAAAGTTTCTTTAAAATAGTTGCCCCTCATTAGTACTATTGATGTAATTTTTTCCTGCCTTTCAAACCCCGTTAATAATACACTTCTTTCATAATTTTTAAAATTTTTTTTAATATGGGACTTACAGCTGCACAAAATCTAGCAGATTTCAATTAAAATACTTATGGACATTTTTAGCGCTTACACAAAGTTTTTGTTTGACATTTATCATTATTTTGTTATCCATTAACTGAAACTTTTCCAAAACTATAACCAAGCAACTGCAATTTAGCCAATTCAAACACCATTTTAAGTGCACACAGGCTCACTTTTTAGTACAAATTGAAAAAAAATTGCCCCGTTTTCGAAATCGATTTCCATCTTATACATACTGATGTTATAATTATGACGAAGTTCCTTCTCCGTATGATCTCGTTTGTTATTTTGTTTGTGGGATTTTTCAGTATCCAATTTTATGCAGTAACGCCTGGCTGTCAGTAAATGTGTAAGACAACGTCAGTCAGCCAATATTGTTGCTGGCTGACAGACAGACAGTCAAGTAAGCGCAGGCACTTGAATAAAAATTTAAATAAATTACAACCAAAATTCAAGCAAAGAGTAAATGAACTTAACCGGCAACCTCAAATAATCCAAATAGTTAAACTAAAGGGCTCTCATTCACTTTGTTCGTCAAAGCTCACAAAACACAAACTTCTTGTGTAATTTCTGCCTTCCTTGAAAGTCATTAATGCCAGGAATCAGTGTTGCCATATACGTTTGAACACAAAAACATCTTGTATCATACAAATAAAAATATTTTCGAGAAGAAAAAATTGCCGAAAAAAATTTCCAACTGATATAATACCGTCAAAAAAGCGTAAACGGCATAATTTTCGAACTTAATTTTTTTGACCAGAATTGATTATGCGCGATCGTAAATTGTCTATTTTCGTCAAAAAACGAAGTCCAAAAAATGTGTCGGTTAAACGTTTTAGCGGTTGGGGATCGATATCTCTTACAAACTCTTCAATATCACAATTCTTGAGATTTGTTGTAAAATTTTCCATTATAAAATTAAATTTATGTAAGATAAAGATAAATAGTTTTTTTTTAAGTAAAAAGTAACTGTATGTACTAGAACATTCGAAACAAAATCCAACCCGGTCACATGATACTGATTTCTTGGTAGTTCGCCCTCGTAAAAAATATAAGTAAATCTTTTGCAGAGTTTGCAGAATATGGCTGGCCGACGCCATGATTGTGTGCAACACGAATTTCTATTAGGTGGTCTCAGCGGCCCAGCTGGCTATTTTCGCCGCTTGTTGAATATCCCACAGATATCAACACCATTTTGCAGTAACTTGTGTGTATTTAATATTTTATATATTCGCTGGCGAAATTTCGTCGTTCGCTGCAATTGTTTTCGTAGCATTAGGCTTAAACAGTTTTAAAGATTTACGTCTAAAAGTATGTTTGATGCGATGCTTGCAAGAAAAAATTGCTTTAGTCAACGACCGAATTGTCTAGGAGAAAGAGGGAAAAAGGTAGCAGCAAAAGTTTAGCGGCCTGTCCCACGATGTCACCAGAATTCGTTTGATCGGATGCTTATATTAGAAACAATAACAAATTTTCTAATGTTATTGTTGTTTGCAATACAATTTGTCGACCGAACGATTTCTGGTGACCTCGTGGGACAGGCCATAAATGTCGTTGATCATATAACTTATAAAAATTGCTGTCATTAATTTCATAGCATTTTTTAAGCTTAAGAAAAAAAAATAGTACAGAAAATTAAATCGTCCTGCTTACCACTAGGGGTTTTTTTTTATAAAAATTTTTTCTTACAAATTTAAGCATATGGGTTTGTGCTTGTGTGGCTCACAAAAAGCCTAAATACTTAGTAGAGATACAATTTATAACATGAAGTTTATTTTTAAGTCTGCTGTAAGCCTTAAAATATACTGTAGGTAATAATAAAGTATTTTAGTCGAAAACTAAGCTGAATATATAAAGCAGAAATCTACATCAACCAAAACACAGAAGAACGCTGATGATGAAGGTTTAGTGGACTTCGAAAACGGCTGGCTGTTCCGTTCAACTATGTGTTGTTGTCAGAATATTTACAACTAACTTTGATGTTATTTGTTCATTAATAATTATCACATGTAATTTGGCTTACAAAGCGATACCAACTTTAGCCTGTTCAAATCATAAATATAAAAAGAAATGAACTTTGAATAATAATTCAAATTAACTATATATATGATTTGTATCTGGTTTATATCTGTATCTGGTCTGTATACAAACCAGATACAGACCAGATACAGATCCACAGTTAACGCGTATGTGTTCTTATCAGTTAACATGTGCATTCCCATCCAGGGCTGGAAAACTCATATTATAAATAAATGCTCATAAAATATATGAAGCAAGAAACATAATTTAAATGCATGACATTCCCATCCAGGCATGAGCAGATTTTTGCACTGAAAAAAGTGACCCCGTAGCCACACATTACAACTACTGAAATGCATATAGACGTTGCTTAATTAACAAAAAACACAAATTCTTCATAAAATAATTAAAAAAAAATTTTTTTTTTAAATATTTTTTTACAAAAAAAAAAATGATTTCTACAAAAATTTCTACAAAATTCCAAAAGTTGTCTAACGCAAATAATGACAAACACAAATTCTTAATAAAAAATTAAAAAAAGTTATTTCTTAAAAAAACAATATTTTTAGAAAAAAAAATATTTTTACAAAAAAAAAATATTTTTACAAAAAAAAATTATTAAAAAAAAATATTCAAAAAATACATATTAATTTTGAAAAGCATATTACTAAAAAAAATTTAGATATTTTTATTTTTTATTTAGAATTTTTTTTTTAATTTTTTGGATATCAAATATCCTCAATTTTTTTTTTTGTTAAAAGTTTAAAATTAAATTTTAAAATCTCTTCACTCATAACAAAATTATTAAAACAATTCTTCTTCGCTAAAAACTAAGTTTTTCGCCTCTCCCCACCCTCCCCCCCACCACCAAACAAATTCCTTAAAGTAAAATTAATGCAAAAAGAAAAGCAAACATTTTTAAAATAACCTCATTGTCAAGGTCACATCAGTTTGGTTTGGGTGGTGGGAAATTTGCGGCCATTGGCCGTTCACAAGGTTCGCGCCAAAGAATGCTTGCTTCTTATATTTTTCTCTGGCATAAAATGTATTAATTAAATAAAACGTACGAATGAAAATTCTGTCGTTGTTAAGGTATTTTGCTGCTCATTAACCGAAGGTAGAACGAAAGAAAGAAAAAAAGAAAAAAGATTTTCTTTTTGATATTAATTTATATTAGAAATTTTCTTTGTAAAATTTCTTTTTTTTTTGTTGCTGCTTTTTCGATTCGTTTATATTGTTTGCCAAAAAAAAATTTTTACGTCATTTTTTGTTTTAAATGGGCGGGGGGGGGGGGGAAAGCTACAATGCAAGGATGGAATTAAGAAAAATTTCTAATTTCATTTCCTCACAGTGAGTGAGTATGTGTGTGTTTTTGTGTGTGTATGTATGTAACATTTGCCATGCCTGCTACAGCCAAAAATGGCAGCAAATGTTCATTACAAATTATTTAGACTTTTTTTTTTTTGGCTCAAGCCAGAGGAAAAAGTATCGAAAATGAAAATAATGTATGCATGTGTTTTTTATGTATTTCTTATTTCTCTGTAATTTAATTTGTTAATGTTGTAATAAATTTTATTTTTTCTCTGCTTTATTTTTTTTTTTCTTTTAATAACAACTATAGAAATAATAAATAGTTCAATATTGAAAGTAATAAAATTTATTGGTTGGGTGAAATAAATTACGTATGTTTATAAGGAGGAGGGATGATGTTAAAGGAGGAGTAAAAGCGGATATTTTATTTATGTGTTTTTTAAGATTTACTGGAAAGGTGACTTCTCACCGCTTAAACGAGTCTATACAAGTTCTAAGCTTTAATAGCTGAAAATTATAAATAATGAAACATTTGAGCATTTTATTGTGTGCTTAAATTTAATATTAATTGAACAATTTTAATAAAGCGATTTCTGCTAATATATATAAAGAAGAAAAAAAAAAAAAAAAAAAAAATACGAATTGATATAAAGTAAAGTTAGAATTGCCAGTCTCATAAGTAAAAACTTCTCGTATATGATTTCCTTTCCAGAAGTGCAGATAAAGTTTTTTGCTAAGAATTATATTGCCTAGTTTTAGGCTTTAATAATCTTAGCAGTTTTTTGCACTTAATTATAACGGCCTGTCCCACGATGTCACCAGAAATCGTGGAACAGGCCGTATTTTTTAAAGCAGTTTATAAATACCTATTAGAAATGTAGTAACATAAAATTGCCTCCCAGCTTAAAAAAAAAAGTTATCTTCCCCTCTTTCAATATGCTATTCTACAACTAATTGAATATTTGTCATTCTCTTTAGCAAATGTTTGCAAATATTCGTACGTATCATCATCATCATCATCTCTTAAACCTTAACTATTTATTTGCTTACTTATTTATCCAAGTTTATTTGTTACATTTATTTTGTGAACACTTTCAATTTAATATTGTGTA
The DNA here is from genome assembly GCA_944452675.1 of Tachina lurida. NCBI lineage: Eukaryota > Metazoa > Arthropoda > Insecta > Diptera > Tachinidae > Tachina > Tachina lurida. The sequence goes on from OX101753.1 coordinate 6,783,019, forward strand.
CACTTTTTGTGCTGAAGTACAAGTTTAAGACTTCTCGGCCGGCCGGAACCGACAGACAGACAGACATGTTGACCACATTCTTTTTGCATGTAGGTATGTAGATGCCAAAGTCATCGTAGGTGGCATTATTTTCTTGTTGCTTTTGACATTTCATTATTCTTTATTTTTTTTTTTATTTTTTTGCTTTCATCTAATGTGTGTTTATTTATTTAGGTTTTCCCTAGGTGGCTCTCAAGTCAAACTAAGTATAAGCCAGAAGATGAAAATGTTTTTCCTTCATACCCCCTTTTTTTTTGCTCTTGATATCTTTAATAAAAGTGTGTGTTTTATTTATTTTAACTTAACGTGTACATCGTATTAAATTTTATTAGAGTTATTTTCCTTATTAATTTAATTATCTGTTTGGGATTTAAAAGGCTTAGGAGTTAGGCAAAATTTATTAAAATCAGTTAATAAATTAAATGGGCAGGCGGTGGTGGCGGTAGTCTGTGATGGCCTCAGATTGACAAATAATTTCAAAGATATATAAAAAATTAAGTAATATTCGAGCCATATTTTCGATTTAATCGTAAGCGATATGTAGTAATAAATTAATTGCTGATAACTTTTAAAAACACATGCTGTAAAATTTTATCATAAACGACAATTTATGTATGTAAAAAATATTTGAATATTATAAAAAAAAAATTATCCCGAAAACTTTAGTTTTTGTCGCTTACGATTACATCGAAAAAAGAGTTTGATATGGTATACGACGTTTTTGATTTAAGTGCAATTTCTTTCTTTTGGGTATTATATATCAATATTAAATATTATCACTGCGAATACTGCGAAAACTACATGTCGCGTCATTTATATTCAAAATGGCAAAATTTATATAAACAGATTTAATATTAATCTTTTGTTAACGTCTTACCTTTTGAAAACTTTGTTCTGTCGGTAAATAAATAAAAAGTCTCAAGTGCACAATTATTATCAAATCAGAACACTTTATTATTCCACACTGATGTTAAGTACTTTAAAAACACACACAATGTTAACTAATTAACAATTAAATACCACGATGTTAACTATACTCTCCACGCTATTCTTCACACAATATTGTCATTCTGACTGGCTGCTGTGCTTAGCGACAGCAAATACCTTTTTACAACGAACATAACGCTTCGGGAAGGAAGTTACAGAAAGTCACAGGACTTTTCACATCTTCTTACATATTAACTTTCGATCACGTCATTAGTTCGGGTTGGAATCCATAATGTTTTTTTGTGTGTACGTCGGCAATAGCAGGATAGTAAAAACTAGCTCTAAATAAGGCCGGTTTCTACTATTATAGATTAAAAGGAGCGTTGAAAAACCTGCTAATATCGCTGCTGATTTTTGTATGGCAAGTTTCCGGTTTGGGTACTAAAGTTATGCTCGGAAAAACTATTTTTTTTTTAATCTAATAAAACCGCAAACATAAGTAATATAGTTGCTATTGTTCGTGTCTTTCGTCTGCATTGGTTTATGTCTTTGTGTGGTTGTATATTTCTTAATAAGCAGAAGGTACTCGTATAACATAATAGTTGTTGTTATGTTAATTACTTGTGATGAAAATCGTCTTATATGTAATTTTCTTCAATAAACAATTTTAATTGAAAAAATACAAATAATTTATTAAAAATTTAATTGAATCCATTCAACTTTTGTTTAAAAACATAATATAAATATCAAAATAGTTAATTGAGAAAAAAAAACAAAATCGATTACAAATTTAATTGCGCCAATTAAACTTTTCAATTGATTAACTTTTAATGTTTTTAATTCAAAATTTAATGCAGTCAATTTAAATTTTGTACATAAATTTAATCAATTAAAAGTAAAAATCAATTGATTTTGTTTAAAAATTTAGTCAATTAAAAAGTTTAATTGGCGTAATTAAACTATTAATCGATTTATGTTTTTTTTTTAAATGACCGAATTTGATTAGTGAACTACTTTTATCTGTGAAACCATAAAACAATGTGTGGTCACCAATTTTGTGTAAAAACTTAAGGCGAACAATTTTGCAAATCATTTTAACCCTTTAACTATTCCTCGTGTGGGTCTTATTTGTCCTTTGCTAAAGAGGAAGCACAAAAGTACGCTTGAAGGCTGAAACTCACTATGCTACACAATCCTACGACTTATGAAAAAACACAATCCTGATGTTATGAATTGTTAATGTCTTTCGAACGTTTTAACAAACTCCATCATACCAGGGTTGTATTTCCCAAAACCCGCACGGTTGTGCAGGATAGGGAATCCTAGACTTAAACGTTGATACATATATCGACCCGAAATGTTGTACAAAAATATTAATTTTAAAATTCTACTACAAGTTTATTGCATGCTTGTGTAAGTAGCACAAAGGGATCATCGTATTGGACCCAAGCGAGCTGAACCCCAAGATTTTTAATTTCTTCACCAGCAGCCTGTTAACATAACCTAACCTAACCTTACCTAACCAACTGCACGATTTAAGGCTCTAAATCGGACCTAGATACCAGGCGGAAAATTATGGCACTCGATATCGTACGAAGTTACAAAATCCACCTTATTGTGAATGGTGTCGTCGACGTCACATCAAGACGACAGTAAATATTTATTTATTTATTAAATGTCACAATTACAATTACAAATTATATCATAACTTTATTTAAATGAGAATAGTAACAAAGACCTTCACTCGTTGTAGTGAAACAGACCAGGGTATATGGTGAGAATGGAACCCACAACCTCCACACTACTCACTAGCCTACCGAGGCACCCAGTAAATATTGTTTGTCTACTCTTTACCGGCAACAATTGGATCTTATTGACAATCTCTTACTATTCTCTAAGGCTTTGTAAGTGGATGGAGAGTGTTAATAGTAGTAAATTGTTGTCGACAAAGAGTAGAGAAGTGACAATTTTTACTGTCGTCTAGATGTGACGTCGACGACGCCATTCACAATAAAGGGGAATATTCCATTAGAGTTTGTATGGAAATATTTTAAAATTTATATCGATATCGACAGCCTGTAATTTGCCCACAGCAAACACATTTAGGGATTAATTTTGAACTTACTCAGACTTTCATTCCAGGCGTAGGTTGTGCTATGCTTTTTTTATGGAAACTTTTTTTGGATTATAATCGCCCTCTAACTTTTACTCGTGATGTTTTCCCTCTTGATTAAAGGTCAAAGTGGAATAAATAAAGTGGAATTAAAAAAAATGTATTCGATTAATATTTTTGTGGATAATTTTATATAAGCTTTCTTCATAATATATTATAATATATTATAACTAAAATTCAGAAGTAATTTATTTGATGATGATTGAAAGGATGAGAATGAAAATAAATATTAACTTTTGTGTACATAAAACTCGGCAAATAAAACTGAAACTTTTTTATTCTCTAGCACAAATGGACATAGTTTTCCAAGTCAGTGGGTGTTAAAAACAACAACAACAACAACATAACTAATTAGATGGAAAAACTTTTATCAACTAGAAAGACAAGTTACACAAAATGAACAGAACAATCATGTAATTTATGGCATAAGCATTTTTCGGCAAATAATTAAATTGATTTTTACTATAAAACAAAATCATAAATGAAGCAATACTAATTTGCCTAAATTACAAAAGTTTGCAAGAAAAAATAAATAAAAGGCAAACTTTGAAGCCTTCAAGCTTTAATACTAAAGCTGGTTTATTTTCAAATCCTGCTCAGAAATTATGCATAAAATTTCCCTAAAAACATAAATCTAGTTTTTGGTTAAAAATAAAATGCATACAAAAGAAATTTAGTTCAACGTTAGTTTTCTTGCATTTTATTTAACATTTATTTTTCGTTGTCTTACATTTTTTTTCATAAATTTCAAAAGTATTTACACATTGCAGAATACAAAAAAAAATATATATGTATATTCATACATACATACATATGTATATATATAGAAAAATTTACATTTTAAGGTATGTCATCGTCAGGCTTTAGAAAAACCCAACATGTGAGAAAATTTACTTTGATGCAGGCAAATGCAGAATAGCCACACAATTTAACTGCCAACAAAACTACAGACATTTTTAAAGACAATCATTATTATAATTTCTTCTGTTTAGCTTTTAAAAGAAATAAAAAATATTGTTGGCAATAGTGGTTGATATTTTTTTTCTTTATTTATTTATTTATTTTTATTATAAAACAGATACAACAGAAATATAAAACACAAACTTTACTGTAAAGTAGATTTTGCAGTAGCACAAGTTTTATAACAGACTGTAGTTTTCATTTTAAAAGGCTTTGTTAGTTTAAAGTAGGGCAGAAAAAAAACTTAATTTTATTGTCATGTTTTTTATTGCTAGTTAAAAAAGTTGCCTTTGGAGCATACGAGGGCCGTTTGAAAATTACTTAAGTTGCGTAACTACCCTCGTATCTAATTAAATATAAGTATTGCTTTTATAAAGTTGCAGTAACCCAGCAAAAGCTATTGGCTTGGGCGCAGATTTGAGTATTTTTCTGCTGGCAAATGTGTTTCCATAAGACGTGACTTTTGTCCTCTGCCTCAATATGTGTTTCCATAAGACGTAACTTTTGTTTCGGGTGTCCCACAAATCTTTTTTTTCAATTTAAAACTTCGATTTTTCCAAGCATCAAATACACAATCACAATTAACAATTAAATAAATTTTAATGTTTTTTATTGTTAGTTAAAAAAGTTGGCCAACTTTCCCAGCTCGGGCTTTTTTAGTTTCAACAGTCCCCTTGTTTTGTCTCCGTCCGGGTCGCCCCATAGAACCTTGGTTAAATTGCAGACATTATCATGATTCTATCGTGTCCTGTGGGCCATCTTTGCCCAATTTTGTAACTCAATCTTGGTTGCCTTGAAAGGCTTCGCATTAGTTAGAGTTACTGTCCGTAGCGTTCTGGCCTTTATCGCCAGTACATTTGCACGTCAACACCTTTAATTGTAAAAAAAAAAATTCAACTAATTTTGTCGATTAAAATTTTTAAAGAATTAAATTTTTTTTTAACAAAAGTTTAGTTGAAGCAATTACATTTTTATTTATGATCTTAATCAACTTTTTTTACTAAAGATTTATTTATTGTATTTAAAAAAAAATTAACCAACAATAATTCATCAAATCTTAAGTCTAGATATAATTAATGGGACCAACCAATGCCGAACACAAATTAAGTGATAGTAATTATTAATACAAGACTGTAAAGTTCATGATTTAAATTGAATGTCCACAGACACTACTCCCTCTATCCTCCTCCCCTATAACATATTTACCTAGTTCTAGCACAATGCATTGGTCCTATTAAAAAAAAAAAGATATTACGATTAGGATGAGACTCGAGTTCTATTAAATATTTGCCTGCCCATTTTCCAATTTAATCAACTTAACAAACAAAAAGTTCATTGACTCAATTAAGTGTTTAGTAAAATTTTAACTAATTAAATTTTTAAACAAAAGTTTGACTGAATAAAAATTTTAATTAAACCTTTAATCAATTAAAATTGGAAAAGTTAATTGGCCTAGTTAAATGTTTCATTGAACTTTGTTTAATTAAATTTTTTTAAACAAAAGTTTCATTGACTCAATTAAATTTTTAATTGATTATTTGTATTTGTCAAAGGCTCTCAAACTTTCCCTCCCTCTCTCTCTCTCTCTCTCTCTAAACGCCTTAACAAATCATGGTAATACGTTATTTTTTTAACAAATTTAAATTTTATTTACTATCAAAACTCCCACATTATTTAAGTCATCGCCATTATCATTATCATCATCATCATCATCATCATCATCATCATCATCATCATCATCATAATCATCATCGTTACTAAAGATACATCCCAGCAATCAAACCATCACAACATTTGCCCCTTTAATCTTTTAAGCAATAAAGATGCAAAAACAAGAAAGTACCAACAACAACAGCAACAACAACAACAACAATGAGCAAAGAAAAATTGTTAACAATAGGTTGTCCTATTAAAACGTTTTCAGTTCATGTAAATTACACCACATACTACACACCGAGTCACACTCAGCATGATGCATTTAAACATTAAATGTTGGCAACTTGTCACAAATTAAAAAGAAAGAAAAGAAAAGAGAAGAAAAAAAATATTGCAAACATTTTCTACAGATAATAGTCAGAGGCTGCATTTACGTACTGAAGTCTTAAAATAAGAAATGACTACTGAACTAGAATGCATGAGTGAATGATATAGAGGCACGACAAAAAATTATAAAAAAAAAATGATTGCCAACAAATAGTGTTGACAGCCAACAATCTTTATTTTTTCTACCCTCCACTTTGCATTTTGGTTTGGATATGCAACTTTTATTCCTGCCACACAGAGCCATGTTGACGTTGTTTCGCTCATGCGGCAGTTTCTGTCAGTCATGCAGCAAATGAATGACGACTGAACGAACAAATCAAATGAATTGAACAGCGAGAAAAGCTCAGCCATTATAAATTTTGCTCTGCGTTATTGTTAAGCATCAAAAATTCAAATCTGGCTGGTTGTTGCAACAAACTCTTGACTAAAAGAGGAAGCAGCAACAAAAACAAAAACAAAACAAATTGTTTATTGTGCTGATTTCTGGTTTTTCGTTGGTTGCCAAGAAAACTATTGAAGATGACATAAAGACGTTTTAATAACAATTTAGATTATAACACTTGAAATAATGTGGAAGGAAGTATTGAAAATGTGATGAAAGATTTGCATAAGATGAGACAAGTTAAATGGCAACAAAAAAAGCAAAAAAAAAAAAAAAACGGCTGAGCAATAATTTGGCCAAAAGTTTTCCTAGAGTAAATATCAATTAGAAGTGGTTGGAATTGAGCAGGGGGATAGAGAAAAGGATAAATAATAATGTATAAAAAAGTTTAACAACTTAATGCTTAAAATATAAACAAAAAATTATAACAAACTGACAGCCTAAGATTATTTATGCCGGTAAATTAAGGATACTTTCGCTTCCTGTGATAAAGCAGGGGTAGCTGGGGAAGGCAGCTCTTTAATGTGCCTGACAGACAGGCAAATGAATAGAGAATAATTAAAGGAAAATAAGTGCTTTATTTTAAGGGGGTAACTTTGGATATATATTTTTTTTTATAACGTGAGTGCTGGCGTGGGTGGCGAACTTGTTAGCTACTCGAGACGCAAATAGTCTGAAAGAAGAAACAACAACAGCTCGCTGAGAATGTAAAGAAAGTATTCAGCTCACTTGGGTACAATAGCAAAAGCCAGGGGGCATCACCATGGAATTGAATGAAGCATCCACTCACGCCGCTAAATAATTTTAAAAGTGAGTATTAAAATTTACTCTTAGTGTTAAAAATGTCTAAAGTGTAAGCGCTCACGCGTGATCAGTTTTCTTTCCATAACTTGGGATATAAATTATCTTAAAATGACTGAGCGTGAGTAAGCGTGCGTGAAAGCTTCAAAAAGGAGTTAACGATTCCGGAAGTTAAAAATGGCTAAAGCGCAAGTTTAGCCATTTAGTCCACGTTTCCATAACGTGGACTATACATTTTATTAAAGTTACTGAGCGTGCGCGAAAGTTCCATAACGGAGTTTACGATTCCGGAAAACCAACAAAAGAGATGTCAAATAATTATTAAAATTTATTCTTCGTATTAAAAATGGCTAAAGCGTAAGTGCTCACGCGTGAGCAGTTTACGTTTCCATAACGTGGGCTATAAATTTTATTAAAATGACTGAGCGTGAGTGCGCGTGCATGAAAGTTCCGTGACGCATTGCCGTATTAATTTTTCCTTTAATTTCGGGGCGGTTTGTAAATTTAAAAAAAAAATTGCGTGAATGAATGTGAGATAGAGTGAATAAGCGTGAGTGAACATTTTTATTCACTATTTCATTCACTATCACGCATTGCCGTAATAATTTTTCCTTTAAGCTTGAATTAGACGTGACATAGCCATAACGCCATAGCCATAACCAAACCAAAATTCAATTGGTTTCTATGGTGAGAGTTATGGCGAGTTTCTCTCACTCTCACTCTCACCATAGAAATCAATTGAATTTTGGTTTGGTTATGGCTATGGCGTTATGGCTATGTCACGTCTAATTCAAGCTTTAGTTGCGTTTGCGTGATGATGTGTAAAGTTTGCTCAAAAATATTTGGGTGAGGGAACATGAGTTAGAGTGAATAGGCAGTGAACATTATCATTCACTATCACAACAAGTTTAGGTGAGTTGAAGTAAATAGGAGTGACTGAACATTTTCATTCACTATCTCGCACTGCCGTAATAATTTTTCCTTTAGTTGCGTTTGCGTGATGATGTGTAAAGTTTGCTCAAAAATATTTGGGTGAGGGAACATGAGTTAGAGTGAATAGGCGTGAGTGAACATTATCATTCACTATCACTCAGTGTCGTAAATTTTTTTGGTTTTTTTATTGTGCGGCGATTTTAAAAATTGCTAAAAAATTTTCGTGAGTGAGTGTGAGTTAGAGTGAATAGACGTGAGTGAACATTTTCATTTCTTAGCTGTTATGATTGTGAATAATCGCCGGTGAGATTGAGTAGATTTAGGGAGTTCAGTTGCTAAAAAATCTGCGTGAACTAAGAGTGAATAAGCGTGAGTGAATTTATATTTTCCACATAAACATTTTAAAGACAAAAAAATATTTTTTTTGTAGCGCGTAGTTTTTAATAAGAAGAAGAAGAGCTCAACTCTTTTGCTTTTTTAAGTTAAAAATAATCTGCTTGGCGGTATCATTTCATTTCACCTCTTCTTATTAAATACTTATTTCCTCACAAATTTTCATTTCATAATGAAACTGAAATTTATTTTCTTGTGTTTGCAAAAGCCATGAATGCTGCTTTTATTTTTGCAAAAAAAAACTCTCGAGTAGTTTTAATAAAATTTTCACTTTTAACTTAAAAAAAATTTTTTGAATCAAATCGAGTTGGATTAAATAAAAATCAATTTTTAAAACTTAATTGCTGGAAATATACACATGTCTACATGATTTAAGACATTTGTGTAAAAATCACTGCCAATTACCGCTTGAGTTGCAGTTTTCAGTTTTGCAAATTGATTTTCCTTTTGCTGCTTCCTTTTTCGCTCCGGCCATTCCTTCCTCTCTCTATCTGTTGCAGCAACAATTTTTATAGAAAATTCTAAACGTTTAAGCCATTATTAAGCAATTATGCACTTAAAATAATTAAAAACGCCACTTTTAACTCAAGGATCGCATTGCACTAATATAACAACTTCTTTAGTTTAAGGCAAAACGAGAAGAAGGAGCAAAAAAAAAGTATAACAAAAATAAATTAAAGAGAAGCGCTTGTACACAATTAAAGTCAAACGTACACAGTCAGGCTAAATTTATGAATACATATACATATATATGTGTGTACATGTGTGTGTGTGTGTGTATGTGTGTTTGTACATGTGCTGGTGTCTGTTTAATTTTCGTTATGGAAAACCTATGGATATGAAACGGAAATTATAAATTGAGGTGTGTTTACTTAGCAACGCTTCAGGCGAAACTACTTCCGTTTAAAGGTTTCCTTTCTTCTCTAACTATCAGTCGTTTCTTTTTTTTTAACAGCAACAAAACATGCGAAAAACTGGTGTGTGAACACGGGCAGAATGCATTGGGCGCTGCCATCCATTCATACACTTCTGTGGGTTTAATAAAGACACAAAGCAGTTAAATGCTTGCACAAACGAATAATGCTAAATGTAAAGCTTAATTGTTCAATAAAATATTTGCACAAATTACTATTTGTACCTCGTATATGTATATAAAAATAATTCTTCAGTTTGAATAAGAAAATGTTTCGAATTGCTTGAAATAAATTACAAATACATAGTTACAATTAAATTTTCATTGTAAAGCTTTAAGTTTAATATGTATTCAAAGCGATGGTTGGCTTTTTCTACCCAACATTTTAATAACTTAATTGTTAGCAAGCTTCAAAGGCAATTTATTTTATAAAAACGAGAATTGTTTAAGAAATTTCTTTGTTCCGCTAAAACTTACAGTCTTGGAATATAACGAAAAAAATAACCTGCAATTAGACACTTATTGTTTGAAGTACTTGCACTTACAGCCTGCAACTTATATTCATTACTATTGAAAAATTTGCATTAAATGCTCTATTCTTTTATTAAAATATATTCACCCTTATTCCAGTTGTCGACATCGACGTCACTTTAACACAATACCAAAAAATTGGGGCTCGTTTACTCGTTCTCGTGAACAACTTTGTGCTACTGATTATCTATTTCTGTTCACTAAGGTCTAGAAAATAGCATAAACCTACCAACAGGAGTCAGTTGTGTTCGACAACGGGTACACAAGCCCCAATTTTATGGTATTGTGTTAAAGTGACGTCGATGTCGACAACTGGAATAAGGGTGATTGTACTCGTACCTTAAGTTTTTTCTTGTATGTCAGCTTATAAAAAAAATTGTAGGCAAAATATTTTTTTCCTAACCTTGCATAGATTTTCTTGTATTTTACGTAAGTCCACCACTCAGTGTAAACTTATTGGATTCTCGAAACGCAAATAGTCGGAAAGAAGCAACAACCACTGCTTGTTGAAAAAGAAAAGAAAGCGTTCATCTCATTTGAATCCACTAGTGAAAGTTAGAAGCATCTTAATATAATTAGGCCAGCTTCCGTAATGAAAAATAATTCTAAAAGTGTTTGACAAGCAGCGCGTGTTTTATCAAAAAAATGGTCATACACCGAACAGTAAATAGAAGTTTCTTGAAATTACTTGAGGATTAACGATACTAATCATATTTTAAACTTCAATGTAGTAGAAAATCTTAGATCATTCATCTTAACAGAGGGTGGCGTTGGGTGAAGCAGTTACCACTTTGACTACAAAAACCGAAGGTCCTGGGTTCTAGCCCGGTCTGCGACAGTCATTAAAAATAACAACACCACGCATTTTTCTGATGTGCATTAGTGTCCTTTGTATCAGTTGTTGTGGGAAAAGTTCTAGTGATGCAGGTCACTAAAAACTATACCGACTTCATCAGATACTAATCCTAATGTAACATCAGAGCGCCCTCTTTCGTTATGTAGCACAATCATTGGTGAAGTAAAATAACCACTAAAATGGCTACTAAACACAGCTATAAAAGTTAATACGCCTCATTTGACACCAGATGGCGCTGCAGCACTGCATTATCCAAAAAAATGTGCAAAGAGCAGAGTTGTAAAATAATGAAGCTTTCCTGTCTTCTCTATCACTATAATTTCCCTATCACCCTCTCTCACTATCTTCTCTTCAATTAACAGGTAGCACAAAGCGATCATTGTATTGGACCCAAGAGAGCTGGACTCTAAATTTCACCCTTCCTTACCAGCAGCCTGCTAACCTAACCTAACCTAACCTTGGGGATTAAATTATTTGAGGAGCGTGCGTAAAAGCTCTGTAACGTAATTTGCATTATTATCACACGAATTTTTTTCATGAGACCATGTACACCACCGGTGGGTCACACGATACATAGTGTTATCAGACTGTTTTCACTTGGCACCATATGCTCTTCTGTAACTCTTGAGTAACGCGTAACCCACCACCGGTGGTCAAATTCTAAAAATACAAATTTGGCACACATCTTTTAGACTCTCGTAATGAGATGGTTATGGAATTTAAAAAGTGAGCGGAGCCATGCCCTTTAAAATTTAATATTATACATTGCGTGCTTCTACTTAACGGATTCCCACGGAGCTTGCAAAACTTTCTAAGCTCTACAAACGAAATAATTTTGTATTTTGAAAAGTAGGCGGGACCACGTCCATAAAATTTTTTTCCTTTGATTTTATGTACTGTTACTTATTCGATTGTTACGAAACTTGGCACACACCTTGGCCTCTCGAATTGACATAATCTTATGATAAAAAAAAATGCACAGTGAAAACAGTACTAAATACCAAATAAAATAGAACAAAATTGATAAGAAATCTCCATGTGTTTTTTTCAATTAGAAAATTTTATTAATTAAACAGAGAAAACCTTTTTGAAAAAATCAAGAAGAAATCTCGTAGTTTTTATGAGGTTATCTTATTGATTTTTTCAATAAAAAAAAATTGCGTCTTTATTCTCTGTACTTATGTATTTTTATTTAAATTCTATACCATATACATATGTATGTATGTATGTAGCATGTTGTAGATGTTATTTATTTATTTATACATACATACATACACATTGGGTTATATTCTTAACTAACAGCCAACTTACTCACCAAGTATTGAACCAGCAAACTTCTACCTGATAGACAAGCACTCTAACCAATATGCTAACAAGCAGCCTGAATGACCATTGAAATTATTGTGCGAACATCCTTACAAAAATTAAAATTTTCTCTATGTCTATTTATAGATATGAAATAACAAGACACCTCATAAAATCAAGAAGATTTCCTTATTAAAAAATCAATAAGATGCTTTACACATACTCATATAGGAACCTACTAAAATCATGAAGAAAACCTTATTGAAAAAATTAATAAGGCAATCTAATAAAATCAAGAAGAAAACCTTTAAAAAAAATCAAGAAGGCAACCTAATAAAATCAATAAGAAATCCCTATAGTTTACAATTTATAAGAAAACCCAATAGAATCAAGAAGTTTTTCTCTATGGATTGTTTTTTGGTGCCAAAAATAACGGAAATTGAGTAAAAAAAGTTGTGAATAATAATATTTCTTCTTGATTTTATGTGCTTTTCTTCATGATAAAATTAATAAGAGTTACCACATAAAAACACTAAGGAATCTCTATGAAAAAATCTTCGCTTCTTTCTGCTGGGATACCCGTTAGCCTAAAAACGTTTCTATGAGGCAGTTTTTTTCTCTGTGTGAAGCCACGCCCATTAAAATTCAATATTATATTTTATAATACAAACAACCTGAGCTCTTAAAGTGACAGGACTTGGAATTTGAAATAGACTACGACCCTAAGATTTTAAATCTTGTGCTAAAAAGGTGAACGAACGGAGTCACGCGCACTAAAAATAAATATTGTATTTCTTGATGTGCTTCTATTTAACCGATTTTTATGAAACTTGGCGGACGCCTTCATCTCTTCAACTGCCACGGTCTTGCATTCAGAAAAGTGGATGGGGACACTGAGATTAGAAAATGTGGGTGTGGACACTGATGTTTGAAAAAGTGGGCCGGACCAAACGTCTTTAAATTTAAAATTGGCTTTGAAAAGTTCAAAATAAAATTTTGCCAAATTTAAAACTGCGCTGTAAAAATTTTAAGATAATTTAGGTTTATATACATATGTAGGAATCACTGGAAAGCATTTTATTAAGTATGCAAATTTAAAGTTTATAATCAGTCCTCATCATCCTTTAAACTTACGACTTTTTTCATTTAGTTTTAATTTAAGATCTTATTAAAATAAATGCATTTGATCTCTCTCGCTCTCTCTCTCTCTCTCTCTACTGCATGCTGATTAATTCTTCTAGCTGCTGCAGTTAAAATTCTTAAAATTTATGCATTCTTTACTACAACTTTTTATTTACATATTTATTTATTTATTTTCTTCGTCTTCTTTTTACTTGTACGAGTACGAGGTTAATATCCACATTTTACAAAGACTACGCTAATTAAATGCATTTCGAAATGTTAAGCAAAAGAAAAAACAACTATAAAAAGCATACAAGTACTTAAGAATGGCATGAATAAAGATAAAATTACATATGCACACTTACACACATGAACAACACGCATACATACATACATATGCCACTTAAAGTTTAGTTTCAAAGTGTGTGTGTGTGTGTAACACAAATACAACTTCATGCAATAGACAAGGGTGGGTGTAATTAGCTAGAGTTGAAAGAAAATTAACTTTTTGACTTATAAATTAACTTTGCATCAAAGTTAAAAAGCAATACAAACAACAAACAACAAACGCCTAACCAAGAGTGCCACAAAGAAATCAAATAACAGAAAGAATAAATATAAAATTTTCTCTAGTTTTTTCTTCTATTTCTTACGTATCAATAAATACATATAAAATATTAAATTTTAAAAAGATGCTTCATTTATATGAGAGGAATAAGTAACAAAAAAGGAAGCTTCATGGCATAAATAAATTTTAAATTAACAGTCATTAATTTTAAGTAGATTCTTTTTAGATTAGAGATTAAATAAATTTCTTTAGAAAGTCCATTCGAATTAAAAAATAATAAAAGAAACTTCCAAGTGACTTGTAAGAAAAGAGAAGAGACAGCGAGAGAGAGAAGCAGCAGGAGCTTAAGTCCCTTTTCTTGCAAAAAAAAATAATTTTAAAGCTTCTTCATGAAAAATAAAATATTAAATAAATAAATTTCATTTAAATCTTGTTTTTTCATCAAAACTTTTTTAAGTCGTGGTTCACACGCTTCAACTTTTGTTGCTCAACTTTTAATTCAGCTGATAGCAAAGAAAGGTATATTTGTAATTCCTTCTCCGTCTTTCTTACAGCTGAATTACGAGTTGATCAAAAAAAAAATCGAAGTGTGTGAACCGGGAGTTACACACACATTTTAAATAAAAACTTGTTAAGACATTTTGAAAAAAAAAGCTTTATCAGCGTATTTTTTTCCAAAGCGATAAAAACGCTTTTTGACATATGCTAAGCCTCTAAGTGCTGTTGCAATATTGTTTGAGTTAAAATAAACAAAAACTTAACGAAGCTTTACAGTCTGTCCTATGACACCGTTAACACTATTTATATGGAGAACAAAAACAAAATTTCATATTTGATTGTTTTTAAATTAAATTTTCTGGTTCTTTAGCTTCAAGTTGTGCTGCAAAAATCTGCAGATCTTTATAAAGGCTGAAAGCTAAAGTTCAGAAGCGCCTTTTTCATGCTGTAGAGTAAACTTTTTATAATAAACAAACTTTTTAAAAAGCTTTATTTTTTTAGCTGTTATTAGATTAAAAGCTCAGTACAGCTATTTTACAATGCTTAACCGTAAAGTTTTAATAAGATGCAGTTAGTAGTTAGGCTTTAGATCAGCTACGTCCAAGCCATATGCACAATGTGCAAACTTTTATAAAGAGCTTTTTGTGCTTTCACAACGACGAGAGTACAACATCCACACAAACAACACAGCAGACACCAATGCTTGCTCTTACTTTGCAAAGAAACAAGAACAAATTTAAAAGCTTTCAAAGCTGTTTACCTCAAATGCAAATATCAGTGTATGTATGTTTGGACGTAGCTGTTTTAGATTCATGGAAAAATCTCTTATTTTACTATAAAGCATATTTCAGTTCTAAAGAACTTGAAAAAAATTTTATTCGGCGAAACCATAACATATTTCCTTTTTTTAACTTTTAACTTTTTGTTGGATCTCTTAAGTCGAAAGCAAGAATTTAGCTAAAATTGTAAACGTTTTTTTACAGCGCCTAAGCTGCCTTAGAGCAGCTACGCCCAAGCCATATGCACAGTGGGCTAGCTTTTACAAAAGAGCTTTTTTGGTTTTTAAAAATCAGTTCTCGACGACAACAATGCTTACAGCTTAATTTGCAAAGAAACAAGGAAAACATTTTAAGAGCTTTCAGAGCTGCTACGTCCAAACACACATTTTGCATTTGAGGTAAATAACACAAAGAAGGCACAAAGCTCTTTTGTAAAAGCTCGCATATGGCTTGGACGTAGCTGCTTTAGAGTATTGGAAAAGTATTTCTTTTTAATTCTTCAATAAATTTCTCAAGTATAAAAAAATTGCCGAAGTTGCAGATATTTTCTTATTTGTTTCTTTTTAACATTTAACAGAAATAAAAAAATTAGCTAAAGCTGTATAGCTTTTTTCACTTCTCTATAGAAATAAAGCAGTTTTTGGTCTATATCTAGTAGAGTTCGACCGATTAATCGGCTTCGGCTTCGGCCTTTGGCCAAAAATTGGTAATCGGCCAACATTCGGCCTATGGCAAAAATCGGCCGATTAGCCGAAGCCGAATATTTTTCATTCCAAGCTTGAAAAATAACATTATTTTTGGTCGTTGCTCGCCGACAGTTTCTATTGTGTTTAACGTTTTGAAAGGGTTGCTTTGAAATACAACCCTGTTGCTTTCTATTTTCTTTTACTTGGACGTTCTTGTGAGTGATCATATGAAAAAGCAATCTAGAAATTGCAAAATAGTTTTATTTTTCTTGTTATGTATCCAATAGATATTACAGCTACTTCAGTGATCTCAAAAAAGCAAACTTTTTTCTTAATTCATATAAAACAAGTATCATTTTTAAAATTTAAAACATTCGGCTTCGGCTTCGGTTTTGGCCGAAGTTTAGGATTTTAGCCGAAGTTCGGCTTCGGCTTCGGCCAAAAAACGCCTTCGGTCGATCTCTAATATCTAGACTTAATCCCTTAAAATAAACTATTCCAATAAATATGTGAAATTTTTTTTACAAACTGTTTGGTCTAGTATTTTAAGGCGATACACTTGATTTTAAGGAATTTCAAGATCTTTAGCTCAATATTTTTTAACAATTTGTGAAAACAAATTAAAATTACGATTGTGTCAACAAATATTTGAAAAATTTCTTGCAAAAAAAAAAACTCATTATTTGAAATCTAATAAATCATTATTTTTTTGCTTTTCAAATAATTTAAACAAATGTCTTGGACGCCTACATGAAAATACTCGTACATGACAGGCTGCTGTCCATGCTGCAAATATATTTAATTTAAATCACATGACATGAACTTGTGAGAACCACTAATTTCTGGACTCTAAGCAATGCCCAAGCAATTAGTTTTAATCTTTAAAATAATATATAAATAAATGTGAATTATTTGATTTCAGGGTTACACGGAACCCACATAGCGGAATAAATTCTATATAAACGTTTGCCAATGCTTGAAAAGATTATAATTTAAGATTAGAATTTTTTTTTGTTTTTTTTTAATAAATGTAAAGAAAACAAATCGAAAACGTAATCAGCAATAGATATTGAAATTGAAATAAATTATTATGCTTAAATTATATACTGAAATGACAATGAAGTCAAGAGCACGCCCACAATCACAGCGTAGCAACACACAAGCAAATAAGGAAACCTCCTTATCTCTTTAGCAATGGAGCGGAGCATGATAATGATTATGTCAAGTATATGAAATGTTTACAAATTTACAAATTTATTATGCAAAACCAAAAAAAAAAAGCAAAAACAAACTCAAGTATCAATATCAGCCACACACATACACACACACACACTCGTATGTAACGCCGTAATTTATACTATAATTAACGCTGAAATATAATACAGGCAACAACAACAACAGCAACAGCAACAGGAAGAGAAAAGAATTCATTATGATTTTCACCAGACAAAAAACAATCAAATTATTTCAGAATTTGTGACACGTTCATTAAAACAAACTTATATGCAAAAAGCAGAAGAAAAAAATTGCAATTTGTGTGTTAAATAGTCACAAGTATGTTTGTAATAGAGTTCGACCGATTAATCGGCTTCGGCTTCGGCCTTCGGCCAAAAATTGGTAATCTGCCAACATTCGGCCTACGGCAAAAATCGGCCGATTAGCCGAAGCCGAATATTTTTCATTGCAAGCTTGAAAAATAACATTATTTTTGGTCGTTGCTCACACACAACAACACAGTTTCTACTGTGTTTAACGTTTTGAAAGGGTTACTTTGAAATACAACCCTGTTGCTTTCTATTTTCTTTTACTTGGACGTTCTTGTGAGTGATCATATGAAAAAGCAATCTAGAAATTGCAAAATAGTTTTATTTTTCTTGTTATGTATCCAATAGATATTACAGCTATTTCAGTGATCTCAAAAAAGCAAACTTTTTTCTTAATTCATATAAAACAAGTATCATTTTTAAAATTTAAAACATTCGGCTTCGGTTTTGGCCGAAGTTTAGGATTTTAGCCGAAGTTCGGCTTCGGCTTCGGCCAAAAAAAAAACGCCTTCGGTCGATCTCTAGTTTGTAAGTCGGTATGTATATCGTATATTGAGCGTGGGAAGAGCCTGTCCGTTTAGTATAATTAAATTTAAATTAATACAATTTGTATAAAATCCGAAAATTGTTTATTATTTCTAATAAAATATATGATCGCGTGCTGCAAAATAAAAAAATTAACATACAACAAAATGAATTTGTTGGCAAATGAATGAAAAAAATTTTTTTTTAATATATTCAGTCATTTATAAAAACGCTTTCTTGTTTTCACCAGTCCATAAAAAAAGAACACAGCAAATATTCGTTTTATACAAGGAGAAGCAACACAGCCTGTGCTAGACCTGCACAGTGTAGTCTGCATTAATTTGTTACTACAGTTAAGTTAAGGCTAAAGTTATATAAAACAGAATTATGGAACTAGGAAAATACTTTTCGATATACAATGTCTTTTATGTTATCAAACATATAAGAGGCAGTATAAAATGTTATGTAAAGGCATTATTATTTTCATATCAATATGATTAGATATAATGATGAGGAAAAATACAGGAAATGGTTAGAGGGGAATAAACTAATTCGTTTCACTGTATTTCAAATTATTCTCACCCAATACAGCTGTAAAACATTTTTGGGCTTCCCTGGTTTAGTTAGGCCTGGTGTAAAAAAATGCACTCTACACTACCTTGCGCTAAATATTAAACCAAACCTAGTTTATACTAAATTGATCTTGGTCGGTCTAGCCTAAACGAGTCCAATTTAATTTTTTTTAATCTAGTCTAATCTGGAGTACATTAATCTGGCCTAAGGTAATCTATTTAGTCTAGCCTTGTCTGGCTTACTTACTTACTATCTTACATAATCGTTAGACTTTTAAGAAAATGCAACCTTGATCTAATGGAGCTTATGAAAATTTTCAAAAGATAATCACCCTTATCGTGAATAAAAGTTCACGTGAAAAGGGTTCCCTTTCCCTAACATTGCGATCGGCAATGTTCGCGTTGTTGTTGTGCCAGTATACTATTTTCTAACTTCACGGGAAATATTTCACGTGAACAAAATGTTCGCCTTCTATTCCCGATAAGGGGAAATAAAAAGGAGAGAGGTGTCTTAGGACACCCGGTTATAGCAATTGCTACTAAGCTATATAATACTATGTTCACACTTATGTTTTTAAACGTTTTTAACGCCTCATTCGTGTTTAAGAGCTTAAACACGATGATTTTGAGATTTTTTACCATACATTGACTTGTTTTGTTAAATATCTCAAATGAAGTGTTTTGTTAAACATCTTAAATGAAGTATTTAAGATTTAAACACTTCCTTAAACACTTAAATAGAGTATGTTCAGTCCGTTTTTTGATAACTCTGGCACCTTTGTTTTGTTATTAAATGGCGGCACCTGATAAATTATTTGGTAAGCAAGTAATTACTTAAAAAATACTCAATTATTTACAAAAACATTTGTTGTTTGAAAAGCATAATTATTCGTAATTTTTTACAATACAATAATTTACAATTTGTTATTGACAAAACGTCAACCTTAAACATCTCAAATATAATATGAACGGTTGTGTTTAGTTCTTAAAAAACTTTGGTTCTTAGAAAACTCGTCTTAAACATAATTGTGAAAATGTCGTCGTTTGGTTTCTGGTTTGCTGCAGACATAATGTACTTTGAATATACTGTGCCGCAAGCCAGAAACCAGCTAACGATGTATTTAACATGTTTAAAAACATAAGTGTGAACATAGTATAAAACAAACTTAATGCAATACAATGCAATAAAATTATATTATATAATGATGTCAAATTCGCCGAAAATATTTCAAAACGTTTCCATTTATAACCCATTATTATCTTTTCTAGCGGAGCACGATTAAATGAATATATTGTTTGTTGCCGGCGGCGGCTGTTATTCGTCTTACAGTCGATCGGCAATGTTCTCTGGCTTGTGCTTATTTGCAAAAAAATAATACAAAAACAAACTGAGCGATGTTTCTCATTGTTGTTGTTTTGTTTTTTTTTCACTCATTTCAAAGAACCAAAGAAAACAAATTCAAACAATTTGCTTCGTTTATTTTCGTAGGCTGCTTTTAAGTACAAAGAAATCAAGACAAAAATAAATTTATAACTGTAATAGTGTCGATTAATTTTGTTACGAAAATTATTTTCTAACCCCTGTATCTCGCCATAAATAGCAATAGCTATAAAAACTCATTAAATCAGGGTTTCATTTCTTAAAATTCTGACGATTGTGTGGAATAGTGACTTCCAGCCTTTAGTCTGGAATAGGCCAGCCTAGTCTTGGTTATAATAGTCTCAACCAGTCTAATATAATCGAGTCTAATCTCGTCCCATCTTCACTAGCCTATTCTAGTCTAATATCGTCTAATCTTATCTAACATAGTCAAAACTAGTCTAGTCAAGACAAGTCTAAAATAGTCTATACTAGTCTCTTCTAGTCTAGTATAGTCTAGTTTAGTTTAGTCTAGCCTAGTCTAGGCTAGTATAAACTACTCTAGTCTTAACTAGTCTAGTTTAGCCTAGTCTAAACTAGTCTAGTCAAGTCTAGCCTAGTCTAGTGTAGTCTAGTCTAGCCTAGTCTAGTATAGTCTAGTCTAGCCTAGCCTAGTCTATTCTAGTCTAAACTAGTCTAGTCTAAACTAGTCTACTCTAGCCTAGTCTAAACTAGTCTAGTCTACTCTAGCGTAGTCTAAACTAGTCTAGTCTAAACTAGTCTAGTCTAAACTAGTCTAGTCTACCCTAGTATAAAGTAGTCTAGTATAGCCTAGTCTAAACTAGTCTAGTCTAGCCTAGTCTAGTCTAGTCTAGCCTAGTCTAGTCTAGTCTAGCCTAGTCTAGTCTAAACTAGTCTAGTCTAAACTGTTCTAGTCTACCCTAGTCTATTCTAGCCTAGTCTAGTCCAACCTAGTCTATTCTAGCGTAGTCTAGTCCAACCTAGTCTATTCTAGCCTAGTCTAGTCTAGCCTAGTCTAGTCTAGCCTAGCGTAGTCTAAACTAGTCTAGTCTAAACTAATCTAGTCTACCCTAGCATAAAGTAGTCTAGTCTAGCCTAGTCTAAACTAGTCTAGTATAGCCTAGTCTAGCCTAGTCTAAACTAGTCTAGTCTAAACTAGTCTAAACCAATCTAGCCTAGTCTAAACAAGTCTAAACAAGTCTAGTCTAGCCTCAAGTGCTGTGTTTTTCTTTTTCTCAGTCTTACAGTATTTTTTTCAGTGTGCTTTAAATAATGAGCTTAAAAACCCCTCTACCTTGGCTGTAAGTTGCAGTGATTTGCGTTTTTGCTTTTTTGCCCCTGTCTCCACCATAAAATTATAACAATAAAATCACTGAAATTTGCATATGAAATCAATGGTGCCAAATTAATATTTATGAGCACGCTTTTATTCCTTTATATATTTTTCGTTAGCTGGCTTTTTAAACGAATGAAAGAAAAAAAAAAATAGAAATATTTAATTTAATACATTTATTATATGTGTTCTTAACAATTTATACGAGTAGTACGGTAGTTAAATTCGTTGATTTGACGTTTAAGGTTTAATGAGGTTGTATTCTTTTATTTTTTATTTTTTGCTGCCTTGAAGTCTAATGAAATAAATGAGAGGAGACACAGTTGCCAGTAGCAAGCTGCGTAGAGCTGGAAAATAGTTTGCATAGTTAAATGAAAATATTGTTAGAGTGAATATTGAAATATTCGTTTACTTGCAATATCTAGTTTGTTTAGCAGTAAAATGTGTACAATATGCATGTCCTTGCATGTCTTTGGGAAATGGTGTCTGTTATATGATTTTATTGCCTCCATCCACATCCTTCACATTAATGATGCAGAAAATGTTTGTTTATGCTTTTAAATGTTTTCAATTTCAAAATTTATTTCTAGTAAATTTTTAATGTTTTTTTTATGTCTGCTAAGAGTTTGATTTGATGTATATTTTTTTAAACTGGAGACACCACGGCGTTTTAATAAGTTTCAAATTATATGAATTTCCTTTGCTTATTTTTACTACATATGGCTTTTGCTAACGATAAAATTAATTGTGTCATAAAATACGAAATGAGACGAGTAGAGTCTCTAATCAAAAAAAAAAACTATTTAATTTTAATTATATAAATCTATTTAAAAAATTATAATTGAAGCTTTAGAGGCAGCATGAAGAATTTATGCTTAAAATTGAGGCAACAAAGAGTTTTTTAAACTAGTGAATTTATTTCAAAATTTAATTTGTAAGGACCTAATTCATAAAAAATATTTTGATTTTATAAAAGGTTTATTAATCAAATTTCCATAGAAAATTAGTTTCATAAACCTCTCATTAAACAGAAATATTTTTTATATATTTTTATTCTAAATTAATTTATTTCATTATTTTTATGTTAATTGAATTTTTTTTTGTTGCTTATAATGCTCTAGTGAAGTCAATAATTAATGTGTAATGAAGTTTAACGGAATTGAAATCAAAAATAAATTTATTTATTAAATGTTTTTTTCCCAATGATTATTTCCGTTTCCATTAAACAATCGATTTGAGGCACTCAAAGTTTTGTTTTTTCTCTCTTTCAATCTCTCTCTCTCTCTCTCTCTCTCTTTCATTAATTGTAAGTGGAAACACATGTGCAGCCCTCAACTTGATTAATAAATAATTTTTAATTAAAAATGTTGGTGATTTTTTTTTGATTTTTTTTTGTAATAAAATGTAAAATCAATGCATTGAACACAATTTGTTAGGAAAGTATATAAAAACAATTTATTTAAAAAAAACTTTTAGAGAGGAAACAGGAAATGATGTTTTAAAACAAAATTAAAGCTTTTTTAAACTTTAACTTTTGTTGTAAACCCTAAAAAAATATACTTCAGTAGATACTGAATTTCCTTTATGTGAACTTTAAGCAAAAAAAAAAAAAGTTTTTTTTCCCAAAAAGAAATATGAGAATAATTAAACCACAACAACTGTGAGTGGAGTGCATTTTCGTTGTGTTAATTATTGATATGAAATTTATGCAAAAATCAACAAAAACTTTCATACACATATCATGTGTATCTTAAAAATAAAGTTAAACTTACCACAAATATTTTTGTTTTTATGCCGCTGCCAAGTACGAATAAACAAGTGAACGAACGAAAGAAGCTAAAAAGCAAATTGGGGTTTTTTTATTAATATTTATTTTTGGCTTAACAAAACCAAACGTAAAAGTTAAGTAATGAAAATTACAGAGTTGAGTTCAAATTTCCACTACAATGACTGAAATGGCAATTAAAAGTGTAAAGAAGTGCAGGCTAAAAGAAATGAATGAATGCATGTTAATTACCGCAAGGATATTTATTAAACATAATTAAAAATAATAATAATAATAATAATAAGTAGTAGTAGAAGCTTAAAGCTTAAATAAAAATCATAAATAAGCATAAAAGCCAAAAGTTGTTAAAGGCCATTAAAGTGTTGTAACACTTTTATATTTTATAATAACTTCTTTTGTTCTACTGTAAAGCTGAATGGCCAGTTCCATCAGCTCTTTTCTTTCTCTTTTTGTTGCCTCACAAACATTTTAACATTTTCCAAGTCACCAGCAACAAAACTAAATTTTTGCCAGCAAATCCTTTAGCATTACAAAGTGAACTTTTGTTAAAGGAAAAATAAAAAACAATTTGAAATTTTTTAAGGTTTATTATGGTAATTTTTTCTTTGCATGCTTTTCTGCTTTTCTTCTAACGTCTTTATGCTCTCATGATTTGCTATTACTTTTAATTAAAGGCTTAACTAACAAAAGTTAAACAAAATATTGAAACATTATCAATTAATTAAAAGTTTTTCAATTTCAATACAAAAAATAGAACCGAAAGAAAGAGAAATAAATCTAATGAAGCAGAAAAAATAAATTAACAAAGTTTATTAACACAGAAAAACTCTAATAATACAAAAAAAAAAGAAAAAAAAACAGTGAAGTGATGGGCAAGTAATAAAAATTATTTGATTATTAGCACTTGTCAAAATTTATTTAGAAGGCAGTGAGCTAGCCAGCTGCCCATTCAAACAAAAGTGATTAGTTAGTTAGTTGCTGGGCTAAAAGTTACTTTTTAGCAAAACTTTTTACACAAAAGCTCGATTATTTTTCTATGGAAAATGTTAATGGTAGGGAAAAATCAATTTCAACACAAAACCAAACAAACAAACAAAATTTTTTTTGTAGAAGAAAATGATTGGATTAAACTGTGGCGAACCGCCTTTTTTTTAATAATCTAGTAAATGTTAGAAAATATTAAAAATTGTTCCTATAACTCCATAAAATTTCGTCAAATCTTTACAAACAACAACAAAAAAAAAAAAAAAAAAAAAAAAGAATATATAAGAAGAGTAAATAGTCTTCACAAAGAAAAATTTTATATTAAAATCTGCGAAAACAAGGTTAATTTATTTTTTTATATTTCATGTTAATTTAACATGATTCATGACTTTTCCTTTTGAAATTAGTTTATTTCATGTTGATTTAACATTCCAGTACTGTTGAATTAAAACAAAGAATCATGTTGAATCAAACTTATTTTAAATTTTTCACAAAGAAAAATTGTATATTAAAATCTACGAAAACAGCTTAATTTATTTTTTTATGTTTCATGTTAATTTAACATGATTCATGATTTTTTCTTTTGAACTTACTTTATATCATATTGATTTAACATTCCAGTACTGTTAGATTAAAACGAAGAATCATGTTGTATAAAATTTATTTTAAGTTGCAACAACCTGAATTTTATACTGAAAAAAAAAAACCACTATGAACTACATTGAATCACAGTTATTTCACGTTAAAACAACGTAAATTTAATACTGAATTCACATGATGAACCACATTTCACGTTGAGTGAGTGACCTTATCAGATATCTCAAAGCGACGGCCTGGATGTGGTACTTATCACCATATCCGTATACTTAGATATATAGGTTGCCACCGCCGGCTGGAGTCGTCTTTCAAAAAGGAATCATCTAGATTCTACTTGAATGCCTATGTACGTGTAGAAGCCAACCACGTTAACCAAACAACCAAACAACTAGCCTTTAGTTTAGCATAGTCCAGCCTGGCCTAGCCTTAGCTTATCCCAGTCTCAACCAGTCTAGCATAATCTAGTCTAAGCTCGTCTTATCTTGTCTAGCATAGTCTAGTCTAATCTCGTCTAATCTAGCATAGTCAAAACTAGCCTAGTGAAGCCAAGTTTAAAATAGTCTAGTCTAGTCTAGTCTAATCTAGTCTGCTCTAAACTAGTCTAGTCTAGCCTAGTCTAAGCTAGTCTAAACTAGCCTAGTATAGCCTAGTCTAAACTATTTCAAACTAGTACTGCCTTAGACAAGCTTAGTTTAAATAAGTCTAGCCTAGTCGAAACTAGTCTAGCCTAGTCTAAACTAGTCTAGCCTAGTTTAAACTAGTCTAGCCTAGTCGAAACTAGTCTAGTCTAGCCTAGTCGAAACTAGTCTAGCCTAGTCGAAACTAGTCTAGCCTAGTCGAAACTAGTCTAGCCTAGTCGAAACTAGTCTAGCCTAGTCGAAACTAGTCTAGCCTAGTCGAAACTAGTCTAGCCTAGTCTAAACTAGTCTAGCCTAGTCTAAACTAGTCTAGCCTAGTCTAAACTAGTCTAGCCTAGTCTAAACTAGTCTAGCACAGTATAATCTAGTCTAGTCTAGTATATTCTAGTCTAGAATAGTCTAGTCTAGCCTAGTCTAGCCTAGTATAAACTAGTCTAGTATAGCCTAGTCTAAACTAGTCTAAACTAGTTGAGCCTAGTCTAGTCAAGCCAAATAAAAAATAGTCTAAGTTAGCCTAGTCTAAAATAGTCTAGTGTAGTGAATTTAGGAGTTATATAATTTTATATAAATTTTTCTAAAGTTTTAGGACTTTTGTAATCAATTTGCAATTTTATTTATTTTTTATCAATATATCGCTTCAACTTTTTGTAGCTTCGTCAGGAATAAAATTATTATCATTAAATTTAATATAATATTAAGTAAAGAACTTTTAAATTTTACACCAAAAAATTAGTTAAAAAATTTGAGTGAGTGAGTTTTTTTTAAAAATTTAAAGAAATTACAATGTTTTGTATGATAAAAATAAACTTCTAACGATTTTTTGGAAGCAATGAAAATTTAGGACTTTCAATTTTCTTTACTGGATGTGCTGCTACTGGGGAAATAATGGAAAAACGATTTAAAAAAAAAATCTTCCACTTTTTCCCTGGAGCATGCAAGAGGGCGGAAAAGTTTGCTAAGCTATACTTAAATACTTTTAGAGAGTTCCAAAAAATTCTATACTTTCTAATAATTTTGGCATTACTTAATTATAAAAAACAGTATTTCTGAGTTCAACCAAAAGGCCAAATCACCAAAGTAAAATATAATTAAAACAACAAAGAAATACTTGAAAAAAAAAATTTAAATCACAGTGAAAAGAAAAAAGTTAAACAAATTATCATAAATAATAAGGACATAAAACAAAATGCTAAAATTTTAAAGCAAATAACAAATTTTGTTTATATCACAATTTTCCTTTTTTTTTCTTTTGGCTGCCATAATTTCATTAAAATATAATTATATAAGAAATTTAACTTAAAAGAGAAGATTATTTGTTCCTTTTAATCTCCTTTTAAGAACTAGAGAGGCAGCAAAATTGCTGCGATTAACTGAAGTATAAAAATAAGCTGAAAAATAAAGAAATAATTTGTTTTTCTCAACGATTTTCTGGGAAGAAAGAAAAGAAAGATAAACTAACGTATTAAAAATAAAAAAATTACTTGGGTTTGAAGTTTTTGTTAAAACAAAATTTCCATAAATTTTTTTTTACTACAGCACACTTGAAATACAAATTAATTTTTTGTTCAAATAGCAGCGAAAGTAAATAATTATTTAGAAAAAAAAATAATTTCATTTTAAGAGCCTATTTCACCAACTTATTTAAATATCAAATCATATTTAAAAGTAATTTTTTTATAAAAAAATTTTATGAAAATCGGTAATTAAATATGACTTGATATTTAAATAGAGTTGGTGAAATTGGCCCTAAGAGAGAGAGAGAGATGTATAGAGATATAGAGATATAGAGATAGAGATAGAGATAGAGAGAGATATATATATGTAGAGAGATAGATAGAGAGAAAATAAGAAACAAGGTTATTTTTATTGGAAATGTTGGTCCACAAATAAAAAGGAAAGGAAAAGGTTTTGACGAAAATGTTTGGTATATTGATAGCGGCGCAACATCCCACATGTGGAGAAACATATACGACATATATTTATGGCATGACACGTCTGCTTACATTTTAAGTGTTGATTTTGAACTTATTTACTCATACGTTTTTGGTGTGGAATATGTTCAGCACTTTTAAGCAAAATCTTGCTAGGGACAATTTTGTTGAGCACTTTAACCCTCTAGCTCTTGCCTAAGGGTTCTTTTTGGTACTTCAGTAAAAACGCACATTTAAAGGGTTAAAATATTTTACAAAAATAATTGCCCAAAAATGCTGTTATAAGTTTCTGAATACAGCAAAGCTTAAGATTCTACTTCAACAGTAGAAATAAGTACGATCTTTAAAAGTCGTTAGGGGGTTAATTTAGTACTATTTTAAAATATCTCCTAAAAGAAACCACTTTTAAAGCGGATTTCTTAAAAGCAGTTGGTAGGAAGTGAAATTTACTTTACAGAACTTTCACACACACGCTCCTTCACGCCTAGTCACGCTTAGCCACGTTAAGAAAATTTACAACTATCAGCACTATTGGAAGGAAAGCTGCTCACTAGAGCGTATCACAAAAAATAAAGTTCTCCGTACACCAGCGAATATAAAGTATTGTTCCAAGGACATTTAAAAAAAATATTTTTTATTTATTTTTGCCGAACATAGGGGTCGACTTTTTAGTTTTTTCGTTATATCTTCCATATTTACAGTCCGATCTTAAGGTTTGATATAGCGAATTTTTTTTGCTTTTAAGTCCATTGACCGTTCTAGTTCTCACCCCACAAATCAAAATTTTTACCACCCTATTGTGACACCCTAATGTTAGAAATTTATAGTTAGCGAAAAATCATAAAACTTTTGCTAAGAAAGTATTTCGATAGTTACAGCACCACTATAAAAAAATGATTTTATAAATTCATTGTTGCAGACCGTAGCGGTCACCTTTTTAAATTTGTCATAGCTTCAGTATTCACATTCAGATATTAAAGTATAATATATCGATGAGTTTGTCTGAGTTAGACACTAATGATTTTTTTTTTAATTTAAAAGTCTTTGACCTCTATGACAAATTTAAAAAGATGACCCGTACGGTCTTCAACAATGAATTTATAAAAGCATTTTTTAAATAGTTGTGCTGTAATTATCGAAATACTTTCTTAGCAAAAGTTTTATGATTTTTCGCGAGTTATAAATTCCCAACATTAGGGTATCACATTAGGGTTGTAGAATATGTGATTGGGGGGGGGGAGGGGTAAGTACTAGAACGGTACACTTAAGGTAAATGGACTTAAGAGCAAAAATATTGGCCTTCCTGAGATAAAAACATTCGCTATATCAAACTTTAAAATCGGACTGTAAATATCGAAGATATAACGAAAAAACTAAAAGGGCGACCCCTACGTTCGGCAATAAAAAAATTAAATTTTTTTTTTTAAATGTCCTTGGTACAATACTTTATATTCATAATTTCTTTTACGAACAGTAAATTTTAACACGTTCGCTGCCGCGAAAAATTGTTTTTTGTTTAAAAGTGTATGTTAAGTGTTAGTGAAACGTTTTGTGTCTTTAGTTTCAGGTTTGTTTAACGTTGAATTTTGATAACAAACACTTATTGTCAAATATCTTTATCTTCTTAGAATTTATTGAACAAAATCTCTAGTAGAATTAAGTTTAAGCATAAACTTAAACACTTTAGAAACTTTTATTAACCAAAAAGTGACTGCAACAAAAAAAAAAGCACAAGTTCATAAGCTAAAATACAATGTATGGAGTAATGCAATAACATGAAAGCCACCACACTAACATTTAACCAAGGAAACTTATAATATCTTATAATATATTATGGCTTAAAAGTAAATAAAATGAAAAGATAACTAAAAAATAAGTTATAAACAGCCCACAGTAAGAGGACACAATAACAGCGGACTTGGAGTTTAAAATATATGCAAGTAAGAACTAAACTGTATCTTTATTCCACTAAAATCGCTTAAACTTGGTTATTTAAAGCGTTTTGTTGGCCTTCCCCTGTATACGAGTATATGTTGCAAGTTTCATACTTTGTTGCCGCAAATGGCACAAGAAATGCACACAAATAGCAAAGAGTTAGCGGCAAAGCCATTCCTAACACCGATTTCAAGTCAGACTTTTAACTACAAAACTAAGGTCGTAATGTAAAATGTTAATGACACTTATACATAAATTCTGTGTTTATTTTTTGTTTGGTTTTAGAAACTTTTAACGTTTAATTCTTATCGCTCGACACAAAAAATAAAATTTTAAACGCTTAAACATGCATAAATGTCAGACTTTATTTAAGTAAACAAAATAAAATTGTAAGACAAAGATGTTTGTTTTTCATTTTGAAGAGAAAGTAGCAAATTGTGATTAGTTAGATAGCAAAAATTACATACATAGTTAGTATATACATATGTAGAATAAATTCTTCTTATCAAAGGTAATTTTTGTGTAACGAAAAGCTACAAGTCAGTCACTCACAATCACATACTCTTATCTAAGCAGTTGTGCAAAAAAAAAACTTAGTTTTCTTTTCCTTGTCATATTTTTATGTCTTTATTGTATTGAGTAAACAACAGTTCAATTTGATTATAAAATGAAAAACATGTTAAAATTTGCTGCTCCCTCTCTCAGGGTGGGGCTAACAGGATTTTTCAGCTTTAAGCTGCAAATAATTTTATATGAAAAACCAATAGAGAGAAAACATGTTCCCTAAAGGACTTGCTATCACAAGGATTTAGTAAAACAACAATTAAGCATAATCATGCTGTGTGTGTTTGTACGTACACTAATTACGCACAACTTAGCACGTAACTAAACTGTCAAAATGACAAAGCATTCCGTCCGAACAGCCGAAGTGGGGGACAAAAGGAAAATCTTAAAACAAAACTGAAAATAATGTGAAGAGAAAAGCATAACAGAGTCTTCAACAATAACATGTTGATGAGCATTAAAAGCAGTAAAAACTTTATAAAAACGACATGCACCCAGATAAGTAAGATGACCATACAGCCGCACATGGCACACTGGGTCGAAATGGGCAAAAATGTTCTTGTGTAATGTCAGGGTAAATATTTAATTAAGCTGGATTTTCACAAAATATGGCACGATCTGTGAGCATTGGTGACAAAGTTTGTTTCATAGCAAACCGAGTCAAACAATTGTTTGTAAAAAAATTTAGTTTAGACAAAGCTTCTCCTTAGATTTCTTTAAAAATGATTTGCCCATACAAATACAAGCGTTGCATTGCGTTAAGGAAAATACTGACCCAAGAATAATATAAATTAGAATACAGTTTATTAAAGGTAGAGAGAGAGGGAAAAAGCAGAGATAAAGATAGCGATAGAGGTAGCCATAGAAATAGAGATACAGATAGAGATGGATATAGAGATAGAGATATGGAGAGATAGAGGTTAAGTTAGAATAGAGATAGAGAGATATAGAGATAGTGATATATATATATATATATATATATATATATATATATATATATATATATATATATATAGAGAGAGAGAGAGAGATAGAAATATAGATATATATCGATATAGAGATAGAGACAGAGATAGGTATAGATATAGAAATATATATATATATATATAGATATCGATATAGAGATAGAGATATATATAGATAGAGATTGAGATTGAGATTGCGATAGAGATAGAGATAGAGATAGAGTAAGACATAGATATTGAGATTTGGAGTTTTAGATAGAGATAGAGATATAGATAGATATAGAGATAGAGATTGAGATTAAGATAGACATAGATATAGAGATTTAAAGTTTTAGATAGAGATAGAGATAGAGTTAGATATAAATATAGATATAGAGATATATATACTCGTAAAGATATAGACAGATATAGAGATGGAGATAAAGATAGAGATACAGATACAGATATAGATAGGGATATAGATAGAGATAGGGATATAGATAGAGATATATATAGAGATTGAGATCGAAAGAGATAGAGATAGATATTGAGATTGAGATAGAGTAAGACATAGATATTGAGATTTAGAGTTTTATATAGAGATAGAGATATAGATATAGATAGATATAGAGATTGAGATAGATATATAGAAAGAGCTAGAGATAGAGGTATATATAGATATTGAGATAAAGCTAGGTAAAGAGATAGAGATAGAGATAAACTTAGAAATAAATGGATATATAGGGAAATATAAAGAAGGATAGAAAGAGCGTGATAAAAATAGTGCGATACGTATATATAGAGTAAGAGCAGGACAAGAGAGAAATATAGATAGATAAATATTTAAACTGAGAGATAAATAAATTGAAAGATATAGAGAGATTAATAAACGTAAATATAAAGACACCAAGTTGAAAGAGATAGACAGAAAGATATTTAGAGAGATTTGTAGAGTGATGTATAGAGAGATTTATAGCGACATTTATAGAGAGAGATATAAAGGAAGACTTATGACCTAAATTTCTACAAATTGATAGCTATTGGTGTCTTGGAAAATCAGAGCGATATAGACAGATATACAAGGAAAAGAAGAAATGTAGGGAAATACTGGTAGAAAGCTAGAGATGAAAGAGAGATATAGGTTAACATTGATGGAGAGATATATTGATATGTATATAAAATATAGAAAGCGAGAGCGCGAGCAAAGTTAGACAGCTTACTCAAGAGATATAACGCAAACGAGACATAAATAGCACAATGGAGATAGTGCGAAAGAGAGATAGTGCGAAAAAGAGCGATATAGTGCAAAAGAGAGATAAATAGCACGAGAAAGATATTGCGAAAGAGAGATTAATAGCACGAGAGAGAGAGTGCAAATGAGAGTGATATCGCGAAAGAGAAGGAGTATAGCCAAAGAGAGCGAATTATAAGGAGAGATAGATAGATATATAGATAGATAGATAGATAGATAAAAATAAATGTTAGAATTTCGAGAAAGATTAAAAGAGATCAAAGAAGATAGTAAAATAAAACGTGAGAAGAAAACCGAGATAGAACGAAATAAATAAAAATATAAAGATAGAGATAATTCAGTGTAGAAATCTAAATATTTTAAAGAAATACACAATGTTGTACCTTTAATTGTGCCTCTCACAGGAAATTTTAAGTTAAAAAATTTGTTTGCCTTAATTTTGTAAAAATTTAAACCCACTGTCTTACATTTACAAAAGTTAATGCTGCCGATGACACTAAAACAATGCACAACAGATGGCTCTTGTTGTTTAACAATTGATGTTGCTGCTACTTTTCTATATGCTGCCAATTTGTTGTTTAGCTAAAACTGGTCATCACGAGAGACCAGGCGCCAAAATTGTTTTACATTTTATTATTGTCAATTTGTTTTTACATTTTTCTTTTTAATATCTCTTAATTTGTCTATCATCAAAAACTAAAGGTAGAAAGCAACAACACTGCTACATATCTGGGTTAGAAAAAAAAATGTTGTTGCTTTTGGGAAATTAAATTTGTTTGAGATACAACATGAATACTGAATAAGATGTTACTTTAATGAATAAAAAAAAAATTAGTTTTATCAAGTTTAAAATGTAAATGCATATTCTGACGAAATTTTTGGTTCAAAATAAAATTATTAAAAAACAGAGAATTTTTATGGGAAGATATAGTTTGTTTTTTTTTACTGCAAAAATAACTCTCATGATGCTCAAAGAATGTTAAAGAACTTTTAAGGAAGTGCAAAATCACATTAATTCTTTGCATGAAAAAAATAAAAGTAACTACAAAAATAAATTATAGAAGTTGTTTTTTTAAGAATGACATTTTCATTGCTTCATAGATAACAATAAGGTGTGCTTTTAGATTCTAAAATTTAGAATGTAATATTAGCAACTACCAAATGCCCAAACTAAAGCATATTCTTGTTAGTGTACCGGTTTTGTTGAGTGTATTGAAATGTACAGTATAATTCTCATTTGGTTCATGTTTACTTTAATATAAGTATTTCCAGTTTATTGGCAGTTGCTCAAATTGAAAACTAATACACTCACCCCTCATAGATACTTGGTCCGTGGTGTAAGTATTACATGTTTAATTGCAAAAAAAAACGGGGTTGCCAGCCAAAATTTATTTATTTCTTGCTGCAGCCAAGTAAATTTTGTCTCCCCTCCCTCAACTGATTTCTAGTTTGCATTTCTTTGACAGTTTTGGATTTCTTAATTGTTTCCTCTTATTCATTTTTCGTTGTCATGCTGGCCAATTGAAGCGTTAAAAAAAGTCACTGCAAAGTAAATTGGATTGGTTGTTGTTGTTGTGCTCTTGCTTATCAAAAGAATTGCTGATAAAATTTATTTCAAATTGCATAAACGTTGACTGATTGCGATGATGATGATGACGATGACGATGATTGTTGTGTTTCATTTCCCCCACCCTGTTGTTGGGGCTTGAATAAATATTTCGTTTAATTAGAGCGCGGTACCGATTGACTTATTTGCACACAAAAAGTGAGTGGCAAAACAAACAAAACTGAAACGCAAATAAATAAATAATTAACAAACAAAGAAGAGTTGTTATGAAAATGCAACAGTAAAGTTTAATTTAATGAAAAATTTCATTCATTTGTTATTTTTTTCTTTCTTTTTTTAAATCAATAACGAACACCAATCAAGTTAATATTTACCTTAAATGTTTGAATAAATGTCAAGTAAATGCAAATAAACTGAAAGTTAAAATAAGTTAATTAGGGTGACAGTTTATGGTTGATTAAGCAGCCCCCAACCAGAGATGGGGTGCTTATTTTAATATAATTTTGCACAACTTGAAATAAAATTATTAAAACGTTTAAATAGTGGAAGTTAAGATACATTGTCATCTGGCAAAACAAACAAACAACACCCACTCAGTCAACACTTTAATGAAGTAAATTTTTAGTCAGACGTATAAACCATATAATCCGTATTGAGTCTGGTCTATTTAGCCAAGAGAAAAACTAAAACCCACTCACTTTTACATTAATCATTTTTAAATCCTGTTGTTTTTCTTAATTCACTTGATGTGTATGTAAACTATAGAAATGTTTTTAGTTTTGCTTGTCAAGCAGCAAATCTAAAACATTATTTACTATTTGTGAGTAAAGCAAACTAATTTGCAAACAAGTTTGAAATGCCACAGAAAAAAATAAGAAAAGAAAATAAAATGCCATTTATGCATGTTTTTCAAATTAACTGCCATTAAAAATAATTTATAATTAAAATCAACATTTAATTTAAAAGACACTTGGAGTGATAAGGATAAACTATTAAAGACTTTTTAAATCAGCTTTATTTACATATACATATGTAGTTATTGCTGGGGAATTTAATCAATATCTTGGTGTGAGTTCTATTAAAAAATTTTTTTACTCTTCAATAAAAATAATTTTTGCAACAAACAAAAAAATATTATTTTACACGTTTTAAGGATATTTTTTATCAACAATTTAATTAAAAGTCCTTCTCTTTTTTTATAAAAAAAAAATGTAATTAAATTTAGTCTGGCTGTATTAATAATTGAAATTCATTTGCATCATTTCATTGTCAATTCAATTGAAGTTCTTTTTTTTAATGAATGTTGCTTGTTTTATAGAAAACAAAAAAAAAACTAGTCACTACGTGCAAACATTAAAGGTATTAATTTAATTAAAAAGAAAAACAAAATACATAAATAGTAAAAAATTAAATAGAAAGAAAAAAATTTTAAAATTTAAAAAACCCCCGATATATCTAGAAAAGATGTCATATCATCTAAGTGGCTGGACCGATTTTCTTCAAACATAACCCTCTCGATCAAGTCACCTTTCAAACAGAAAAAACTAAATCAAAATCCAACCAACCGTTTGGTCTGTACGTGGACACGGACAGGCACACAGATACACAGACACACACTACAAACTTATAACACCCCTTTTTTGGTCGGGGGTTAAAAAGAAAAGAATAAAAAAAATAATTAAAAATAAAAAATTAAATAAACAGAAAAATGAAAACAAAAACTATAAATAAAAAACTATACATAAATGTATCTAACAGAACTAAAGAAATATCATATGTAATGCAATAATTTAAAATATAAAAGATCAAATCAAAAGATAAAACTAAAAACTAAAAAATAAAAAATGAAAAAAAAATCAAAATTAAAAAAAAAAAATTAAAAAAAATAAATAAAAAATAATAAAAATAAAAAAATAATAAAAATATTTAACTTAAAAAAAATTAAAAATAAAAAAATAAAAAATTAAAAATTAAAAATTAAATAATATAAAATTAAAACTTAAAAAAATAACAGAAAAAATTAGAGACAAGCAGCCTTATTCTGTAAACTGGATGCGAGTAAATTTCTCGTTTTCGAAAAATTAATTGTGGTCCTTTAGACATGTTTAAAATCATACAGGATAATTTTTTTTAGATATGATATTTGGGAATCAATTTAATAAAAAAATTAAAAAAAAAATCCAAAAAAATATTTTTATTGTCGGAGTTCGTTTTCTAAAATCGCAGGATTTCAAATCGATCGGTTTACAGAACAGGGCTGAAAATAAGAAATAAAAATATGGGAATCGATTGACAATGTCGGCCATCCCTGAAAATTCCCCCTAAGCTACGCATTTCGGTAAAATTTGCAGCATCCCTCCCATACACTTTTTGAATCTATAAAAATCAGTGAATATCTAAAATAGATTTTACGAAGACTTGTTAAGTTATTAGAAAGAACTATTTTCCGATTT
Organism: Tachina lurida; assembly: GCA_944452675.1. Taxonomy (NCBI): domain Eukaryota; kingdom Metazoa; phylum Arthropoda; class Insecta; order Diptera; family Tachinidae; genus Tachina; species Tachina lurida. Next base: position 6,818,934 of record OX101753.1, read on the forward strand.
TTTTTGTATTAACAAGTCTCTCGAACGAATCACCACCCGATTTCGGTAAAATTGGCAACAATCGATGTCTCTCTGAGGTTAAAAGCTAATTAGAATTTCAACTCATTTGGCCAAGTACTTAAAATTTTGTCTCAGAAAATCAGTTGTTTAAAAATTTTATTTTCGAACATTTTCGAAATCTACCGAATCGTATCGATTCACTATCTTGCGACATCTAAGTGAGCGAATGGGCTTCCTTTCAATAGATCCAAACTTAAGTTATGAGAGGTTTACATACACACACACACACATACACGTACATACATACAGACATCATAGCGAAAATAGTCAAAATCGACTCCAAGGAACTCAAAACGTCGAAATATGATGAAAGCTCTATTTTCGAAAATTGGGATAAAATAAGTAACTTTCTATAGTCGAAAGGTAAAAACTAAGAAATAAAAAATAAAAATATGTATATGAAATATAAAAAATATAAAAAAAATATATAATATAAAAAAATTATAAAAAAATATATAAAAAATAATAGAAAAATCTAATAAAAAAAATAATCTTGTGTATAAAAAAATAAAATGCATTAAGAAAAATGTTTGTTAAAAGCTTTAAATAAGACACATTTCCAATTGTTTTTAACTTTTATGAATTGAGCGAATAAAATAAAAAAAAGGAAAATAAAAAATATAAAAGTGAAAGAAACGTTAAATTAACAAAATATAAAAATTATAACAGAAAAAAAATTTATAAAAAATTAGAAACAAACAAAAAATATAAAATTAAAAGAAATATAAAATAAAAATAAAAATAAAAAAATAAAAATCGAAAAAAATAAATAAAATAAAAAAAATAAAAAATAAAAATAAAAAAATTTAAAAAATTCAAATAGAGAACTAAAATTCAATATTTAAAAAACTATAAAAAAAAGGATGTAGAAATATAAACTACTGCATTTACATTGTTTCGAAATCTAGTAGATTTGATTTGAAATTTTTATAGAAATCTATATAGTTTGCACTAAGTCTTTTTTAAAAATTTCAAGATTTTGTATGCAGGCCAAAACCGTTTGTCTGAAATTGTGTCCTAATAGTGCATTTACACTGTCTCGAAATCTAGTACTTTCGATATTTAGAGCCAAATAAAGCTGCTTTTTTCCAGATTTCCCATACAACAATCTAATGTTTTTATTTATTCTTTAGTACCCTTCTTTAGTACAACAAAAGGTGAGTGAATTAGCTACGGTCTGCTTAAAACAGTGTGTGAATTGGCTACATTTCAGTTGTTTGGTTGTAGTTTTGGAAACAATTAAGTTGATGGGTTTTGTTTTGGATAAACAAATCTTGATAAATGTCAATAAAAGACGGTATAAATTCTATAAAGATTTTAATCAAAATAAGCTAGATTTTGTGCTGATGTAAATGCCATATAACACAAAAAGTTCTGACTTAGCTAATTCACACACCTTCAATAGAAAATGTTGTAGAGCGTAGCTAATCCACTCACCTTTTATAAAAATATGATGTACAGATAAATAAAAAATATATTAAAATATTAAATTTTGATTAGATTTCCTACAAATCTACTGACAAAATATTTTTAAAAGTTGCAAAACAACATTAAAACATGTTGAAACAAGTAAGACGTTCTAATGTTAGCTGGTCTACAACATTCTGTTGACTGCAAAATGGGCTCAGCTAAAATTTTTGGTTCTTGCCTTTGCTAGTTAAGTTTAAATTTACCTTCACACTTATAAATAATTCTGATATTAAAGTAACTTTTATAAATAAGATTGATACTTTGAAAAATTTTATTGTTATTTTTTGTTTGCTGCTTCAGTTGCAAACTTTCCGAATATGTAACGAGTAAAAGCCCTTTTTTTGTTTTGCCAACAATTAGCAAAGAAATGACAAATTTTTTTTTAGTTGCTTTAGAATTATGCATTCCTTTCTTTTTCATGCTATTTCTTTTATTATTGAATTTCATTTTAATTTAACGTTTCCTGCTTTGAAATAAAAATTTTATTTATTTATGCATTTTTGTTCGTTCTTCTTACCGCTACTGGCGAAATAATTTACATTTCCTGTCTCTGCAAATAGAGTTATATCGAATAAGTGAGCGAAAGAGAGAGAAAGAGGTAGAGGGAGAGATTGAGAAAAAACTAGAAGCCTATTGTAAAAATCTGCATAGTTTAAAAAAGAAGCCAACATAAATTTTGGTTTTTCCTTGGGTGGCCTAAGGAGCGCATTAAAAAACCACCATCATTGTGCAAACATTTTTGTTAAATTTTTGGCTTTTAATTTTCTTCCTCTAGTATTGACATTGACATATGTTTGGTAATATTTTAAAATGAATGCAAAAAAAAACATACGAAAATTTGTGCTTCCTTTTTATGGACTAAAATAAAATACGAGTATACAATAAAAGCAAAGGATATAAAAAAATTTTTTTTCCATAAATTGCTTTATATTTTTTTTCATTTCCTTTCCACATATCATTTGTACAACAAATAAGTAATTTAAGGTGGGGAAGTGCACAAGGAATGTAAGAGAGTGAAATTTTAGGTTTTGTGCAAAAAAAAAAAAAGTTTGGGACTACAAGCGCTTAAATTATGTTTTTAGATAGAAAAATTCACTTTAATAATGGGTGTTTTTTATTGAGGTATAGAACTTTAAGTTGGCATCACTTTTTTAACTGGCGGCCATTTTGTCAGCTGTCAAGTGATTAATATTTAGTTTGGTTTGCCATTTCATCATGAACAGGTTGACAAAAGAACAACGCTTGCAAATCGTGCAAATTTATTTCGAAAATAATGGTTCAGTTCGCGAAGTTTACCGCAAGCTCCGTCCATTTTATGGTCGACATAATCGTCCATCAGAGCAATTAATTCGGTTAACCATGGATCGTTTTCGCACTACGTTTACTCTATGTGATAATACGCATCCGCAGAGACGTCGAACAGTGCGCACCGAAGAAACAATTGCCGCTGTAGAGCAAAGTGTTGAAGAGGACCCGAATGAATCGATTCGCCACCGTGCACAGCAATTAGAGCTTTGTCCATCAACTTTATGGAAGATTTTGCGCAAAGATCTTGGCTTGCGACCTTACAAGATCCAGCTTGTGCAAGAATTAAAGCCGCGAGACCATGCAATGCGTCGTGATTTTGGTGTATGGGCCGAAAATGAGATTGATCTCGATGCTGATTTTCATCGCAAAATTTTGTTCAGTGATGAGGCTCATTTTTGGTTGAATGGCTACGTCAACAAGCAAAATTGCCGCATTTGGAGTGAAGAGAATCCACGTGAGACCCTTGAGACGCCATTACATCCACAAAAACTGACTGTTTGGTGTGCTCTATGGGCTGGTGGAGTCATTGGGCCATACTTCTTCCGAAATAATGCTGGAGAGTCAGTTACCGTTAATGGAGACCGGTATAGAGCCATGATAACCGACTATTTTGTTCCCGAATTGGATGGCATGAATGTGGATGAGTTGTGGTTCCAACAAGACGGCGCTAGCTACATGCCACACAGCGCACGTCACAATCGATTTATTGAAGGAAACATTCGATGAGCGCATAATTTCGCGGAATGGACCTGTCAATTGGCCACCAAGATCGTGTGATTTGACACCATTGGATTATTTTCTTTGGGGATATGTGAAGTCGCTCGTCTACGCCAACAAACCAGAAACGTTAGGGGACTTGGAAGCCAACATTCGTGGCGTTATTGCCAACATACGGCTCGAAAAAGTGGTTGAAAATTGGACCTGTAGAATTGGCTTTATTCGAGCCAGCCGCGGCGGCCACATGCCCGAAATCATATTTAAACATTAATGGCATTAAATTATCCTTCCAATAAAGCCAAATTGATGGACATTAAAACGATTTTCTTGTGTTTTATTTCAATTCGAAGTTCTATACCTCTAAAAAAACACCCTGTATAAATAAAAATAAATAAATAAATAAATATATATTTATTTTACTTATTTGAAGACTTTAAATGATAAAAGCGTTTTTTTTGTTAAATTTTCATGATTTTTATGGATTATTAGGTGAAAAAGAGCATTTGTGGTGAAAATGTGAAGGTGTGGTGAAATTGGGGTGTTTTCATGAATGTAAAGCGAAAAATTTTTGAACAATACAGCTATTGTAAATTATATCACCCAGTTGAGTTTGGTGAAAATTGGAGGTGAAAAAGCTTAATTTCACCTCTTTGACTAATCAAAGAATGCATTCTTTCAGCTTTTTAGTAGACATAAAATTAAACTCAAGTTTACTGTAATTACAGTGAGTTTTTGTTTTAGTAAATTGAGTACTATTTTGAAAAAAAAAATTCAGCAGAACGTTTAAAATCTCCACAAACGCTAATGCTGTTGAAGTTAAAAGGAAAACAAAAAAAGAATCAGTGCTAAGGACTTTAAAGGACTACACAAGCACCGCTAGCTACACTTTTACATTATTGTTCGGCTCTATGAGCAACAAAGTAATATTTATTACAAGAAAATATAAAACAGGAGCAAAATAAAACTTAATGCTACACAAGTGCGCAATTTAAAAACCATTAAAATTGTACTTTAATTTCCACCGCAAAAAACAGCAGAATCCAGTTGCTGCCACACCGTAAGATACGAGTACATTGTCTACACAAAGTAAATAGCGACAACAATGTAAACGACAATAATTTGTTTTACAAAAAAAAAAAAAAAAATAAAATAAAAAAATTATGAAAAATTATGGCCGAAGTTAAATTTGAATTTTGGCAATAAATAATTGGTAACAGACGTTAAAAAAAAATTATAAAGCTTTCTAATCAGAAATAATTATAAATCTTTCTTTTCAAAATTTATTGGCAGACATTTCAGATTTAAATTGATTTTGCTTTTGGATGCTTAAATTTAATCTTTTTATTTCTCTCAGCTTTTTTTTATATATATAATCAATTTAATAAAGTCATAAAATTTTCTTTGAATACATTCAGTTTTATGTTCTGTTAGAAATTTTTCAAAGAAACCCTTTAATGGCCTATAAAAACAGGATAAAATTGATAAAGTGTTTCAGATGACAACATATTTAGGTCTTTTTATTTATTTTATTTTTTGTTATTTAAAAGCCATATGCAATAGCAAATATTATATCTATCTGTTTGTTTTTTTTTTTCTTAACTAATCTTGCTTTTTATTATTTATAATATTGAAATGTTTTTTTCTTCTTTCAAGTGACATTTTTTTATGGACGAAAAAGTTCAAACGGCAATAAATGGCAATTTTATGGTTAAATGCATAAATTGGTGGCAGCAAAAAAAATTGTTTTAAATTATTTATTGCAATGGGAGCAGTACTTAAGATTAAGCAAATGATTTTTGCCTCCACATACACAGAGAAAAAACTGCCTCATGGAATCAAGAAGATTTTCTCTATGAAACGTTTTTAGGCTAAGAAAGAAAGCAGAAAGAAGCGAAGATTTTTTCATAGAGATTCCTTATTGTTCTTATGTGGAAAATCTTATTAATTTTATCAAGATAAAAACCACATAAAATCAAGAAGAAATCTAATTATTCACAACTTTTTTTACTCAATTTCCGTTATTTTTGGCACCAAAAAAAAAAAACAATCCATAGAGAAAAACTTTTTGATTCTATTAGGTTTTCTTATAAATTGTAAACTATAGGGATTTCTTATTGATTTTGTTAGGTTACCTTCTTGTTTTTTTTTTAAAGGGTTTCTTGTTGATTTTATTAGATTGCTTTATTGATTTTTTCAATAAGGTTTTCTTCTTGATTTTAGTAGGTTCCTATATGATTATGTGTAAAGCATCTTATTGATTTTTTTAATAAGGAAATCTTCTTGATTTTATGTGGTGTCTTGTTATTTCGTTTCTATAAATATACATAGAGACAATTTTTTCATGATATTTTTCATTTTTGTATAAGCATGTTTGTACAATTATTTCAATGGTTGTTCAGGCTGCTTGTTAGTATATTGGTTAGAGTGCTTGTCTATCAGGTAGAAGTTTGCTTGTTCAATACTTGGTAAGTAAGTTAGTTAAGAATATTACATAATGTGTATATGTATGCATGTATAAATAAATAACATCTACAATATACTACATACATACATACATATGTAATAGTATAGAATTTAAATGAAAATACATAAGTACAGAGAATGAAGACGCAATTTTTTTATTTTTATTGAAAAAATCAATAAGATAACCCAATAAAAACTAGAAGATTTCTTCTTGATTTTTTTAAAAAGGTTTTCCCTATGAAATTAATAAGATTTCCTTATTGAAACAAAACCATAGAGATTTCTTATTAATTTTGTTCTATTTTATGAGGTATTTAGTAGGCAATGTTTTCTCTGTGTAGAAAAATTTCATACTGAAATCTACGAAAACACGGTTAATTTAATATTTTTCAGCAATGATTTTGCTTTATATGTGTTTGATGTTAATTCCTTATGATTTATATTAATCTACAAACAAAATTCTTTCTTTTGAAATAACTTTATATCATAATGATTTAATATTCCAGTAGTATTAAATCAAAATGAAAACTTATGTTGAACAAAGTTATTTCAAGTTGAAACAATATAAATTTGAAGCATATTAAATCAAAGTTATTTCACGTTGAAACAACATGGATTGAATTCATCATGCAGCAGAATAATATGAGCACAACAGTAGTATTGTAGCAATAATATATTGGCCCAATTCACAGTCTTGTGCAAAATGGTCTTGCATCGTAGCATATGCAAAATTGTATATTGATATTCATCACTAATAAATTGTTAAGTGGTGAGTATCAACATACTATACCATTTTGCACATACTACGATGCAAGATCATTTACACCAGAATGTGAATTGGGCTATTATATAATATAATTTGCAATTAAAAATTTTTGCACCGTGATCTTTGGAGAATAATTTTTGTGTGTGTGTGTATTTCTCTCCGCTCTTATAATAGCAGATTGAGAAAACAACAATCTTATATATAATATAATAAAAATAAATAATTATATAATAAAAGCAAATAAGTTTTGAAATATTTAACTTGACGACCACACCTTCAATTTTTGCCTTGCAATTCCATTCAGTTTTTAATACACTCACACATTTTTTTACTAACACAATCAAACTTTTTAAATTGAAAACTAGATTGCTTTCAAATTCTGCTATCCATTTATATGGCAATTTAATTTTCAATTTAAACAGCTGGCCACAGCACACATTGATTGAAGCTATAAATTTGAATTTTTTCTTCGTCGGTGGCATTTAAAAAATGAACTTGATTATAAATTTGTGTCACAGCTATCAATTTCAAGGAATTTTGACACACAATATGTGTGATGAAATTGAAAGCTATTTATTGAACGTGTGACTGCAGCGTAAAGTATTTCATGAACATCTATCTATTGACATTAATAATTTAATTAGAATTATTTTCATAATTTTTCTTTTACTTAACACATCAAAAAATAACTTAAATCTCATTGAAAATTTCAACCTCAATAATTTCCATTCTTTATAACAACTTGTATTCTTAAATTTTTCTTTACAGCTCAACCTTGCAAAAAATATATTTGGGTTGAACTACGACGAACAATTAAAAAAAAAAAGGTACGTGAGCTTATGATAATATAGTCTAATAAAAATTTTCTAGGGTTTTAAAGTTCCTTTTGTGTATGTTTTATAACAGACAATTAACACTATACATATGGCAAACATTTGCATACACTTTCCAGTACTTCAAACAAAATTGTCAGTCACTATCACCAGCGGCAGCAACAACATCATCATCATCATCCTCATCATCATCATCGTCAACGTTGTTGTCGACAGCCGCCCAAACAAACAACAATTTGCCAGCACTTTAAACTCGGTTTTTTTTGTTTGTTTCAAATCCTTTGCGATATGAAACGTGTGCATATTTTAGAGATTTTAAAGTGTTGCTTTTCAAGAGTTCTTTTTTAGTGTGTGTTGTTTACACTCGCACAGCCTATGATAGATACGAGTAGATGTACAGTGAAAGTTAAGGAGTTTTTCCCTTCAAACTTTAACAAAATTTAATTGTTGATGAATTTTTTGTATTTAGTTTATTATAGAAAGATTTTCCTGTTTACTCGTGTAGATGTGACTGCATAGTATCGTTTTTTTTTTTGCTTAATAACAACCAAAAATGTTTAGTTAAAGGAAAATGATACTTACACAGAAAAATTTTAACTTATAATCTACATAAACAAGGTTAATTTAACATTTTTTTTCGCAATGATTTTAATTCATAAGTGCTCCATGTTAATTCAACATGATTTAAAGTAATCTACAAAGAAAATTTGTTCGTTTGAACTAACTTTATACCATGTTGATTTAACATTTCAGTACAGTTAAATCAGAATGAAGAATCAATCATGTTAAATCAAAGTTATTTCACGTTAGAAGAACGTATTTTAGCTACTGAAATGTGTAACACAAAGAATTATGTAAATCAGTGATGTTGTCCACACATATACATTCACACATATGTTTGTGTTAGACTTGGGTCGAACTCGTTCACTAGTTCATTTTTGGCACAAACCAATGATCAAACCCATGTAATTTAAATGGGTTTGATCATTGGTTTGTGGCAAAAACGAACTAGTGAACGAGTTCGACCCAAGTCTAGTTTGTGTTGGTGCTTCCTTTTTGAGCATAATCTATTTTTCTCTACATCTACCAGGGCTGCAAATACATATTTGTAATATATCTGTAAAACTCTAATTTAAGTCAATTTCTCGTGTTCAAAAAAAAAAAATTAATGCACATTTGATGTATTTTAAATATTCGTAGTACAAAATAACTTAATTTCAGATATGTTAGTTTCAAGCTGTAAAAAGTATAGAACCCTGAAATTAAACTAATTTAAAAATATTCCACTGTTGTCTAGTAAATTTAGACTACACATCCGGAACATATGACTATTCTGAGATTAAAGTGGTAGCCCTGATTGTATAAAAATACAAATTATCTTTTATTGCTCTCTTCATTATTGTGAGAGCATACGCACATGTGATCGATCGGCTTTGAAGATCTCTGGTGGAGAATCAAAGTTATTTTAAGTTGAAACAACATGAATTTAATTTAATGTAGTCATTGTATTTTATTAATTTTTTAACTTACGTGTATAGATTAGGGGCTTCCCCGGCCAAGGTTTGAACTCGGAACTCATCGCGTGGTAGTCAATGCGCTTAGCACTGCAGCCAGGACAACCTTAAATATTCTTTACATACACAATCATCATGAATAAAATTTTAATTCAATACTACGAGTATTAAAAAACAAAAGTAGTGAAAAATCTTACAAACTCCAAGCTACTTTGACTTGTCTCCGGGATTCGACTACGTCTACGAGACTAGTACACTGCCTACTAGCCAGCAGCAGTTTTTCGGCTTTTAAAGAACATCCAAATAAACAACAACAACACCCAAAAAACACAAAACACACAACTAACCCCACCACTGTATTGCAGCTATGAACAAACCCAATAAACACCAACACACTTAAACAACATTTCACTAGTATTTGTTGTAAAATTAATATGATTTGAAATCAAAACTTTTGCATGGTGATTTTACATTTCATTGACAATTTTTCCTGTGCTCAACTGATTTTTGTGTGTTGTATTATTTTCAGCCTTTAACATTACATTTATAAAGGGTGTTTTTTTTATAGATTGACACAAGTTTAAATCATAATAAAACCAGGAAATATATTTTTAATATCAATGAAACGGGCTTTAGTGGAAAGAAAATTTTATGAAATTAATGTTTAAATACGATTTCTGTCATATGGCCGCCACGGCTGGCCCGTAGAAGGCGCAATCTGGAACACCAATTTTCAACAACTTTCCGCAGCATTTACGGCCGTATTTCGCCGATAACTCTTCGAATGTTGATTTTCAGGTGTTCAATTGTTTGTGGTTTATCGACATAGACAAGTGATTTAAATTAACTTCAAAGAAAATAGTCCAATGGGGTTAAATCACACGATCTTGATGGCCAATTAATTGGGCCATTACGTGAAATTATTTTTTCATTAAAAGTTTCTTTGAGTAAATCAATTGTAGCGCCCACTGTGTAACATATGGCTCCATTCTGTTAAAACCATATATCAGCAAGATTAATGCCATGTAATTGATGCACGAAAAAATTTCGAATCATGTTCCTATACCGTTCACCATTGACATATGGACCAATGAGTCCGCCAGCCCATGAAGCGCACCAAACAGTAATTTTCTGTGAATGCAATGGCGTTTCGACAAAAACTTGTGGATTCTCCTCACTCCAAATACGACAATTCCACTTACTTACCTACCCATTGAACCAGAAATGGGCGTCATTGGAAAATGAATTTTTAAAATTTTTTAAAATGTTCAAAATTTCAACAATTTGCACGCGCTGCTCTGTTGTAAGTCGAAACGAAATGCTCAAATAAAGCAGTGATGCCAACTGAAAGTTGAGACACTCTAAAAAAGACACGCTTTACCTACAAAAAACTTTTCTTTCGTTTTCTAGTAATTTTTCATTAGGGCGACTGAAATGAAAGAAAAAAGTTCCAGCAGAATTTTATTTAAGTTTGTTATTTTAAAATACGAGTACAGTGCAATAAAAAACTTTGTTAATTCTGGTAAAAAGAACGTGTGTGCAGATAAATTTTGAAGTTGATAACCCAAGACACAAACCAAATGCCTTAACTGAGGTATTTTAACCTGCTAACATAGCGCTGCACAGTGGGTTCGATGACACCGAAAGTGGCGATTAATTCATGGGAGCCGTAATTTAAATTTTTTTGAATTTTTTTTTTCAAATCGTTAAATATACATAAAAAGGCATATTCTGAAAAAAAGATACACGGAAAAAAATTTTTTTACGATTTTATAGACATTTTTATTTTTTGGAAAATTATAGTTTGTTTCAGAATTTTCGCCGTAATTTTAAAATGGAAAGCAAATGAAAGCTTATATTGTCTTCTTTCTAAAAAATAAAAAAATAAATATATATTTTGCATAAATATGAACGTAAGTTTAATTTAAAGTCTGAATTTGGGTTTTGAAGGATTTCGAGAATTTTACAAGTTTTTTAAAAAAGTAAGGAAATAAATTTTTATAATTTTGTTTTTGTTTATCAATAATTCTCATACAGTTAAAAAGAAACAACATTAAACAAAAACAAAATTAAAAAAAAATTTTTTTGTCTGTTTGGGAAAGTTTTTTAAATTTTGTAGAAAATGGGCTTAATATACAAATTTTATTGTAAATTTAAAATAGAAAGCTATAAATGATTAAATAAAATTTAAACTTAAAATATATTGAATATATTATTAAAAATATAAATATTTCTACATAATTGATTTAAACTCCTATTTGTCCTTACGACAAAATTTCATGAATTCTAAAATTTGTATAAAATGTTAATAAAAAACAATATTTTAATTTTTTATGCATTTTGTTTGTATTTAAGAAAAAAATTATATATTATACACTAATTGTTTTAACAATCTGCGTCATATTCTAAATCTAATAAATAAATAAATAATGTAATAAATTTTTAACTTTGACAGCTCACTACGGAGTCAGCTGACAAGATAGATGCTTGAAAATTTACATAGTGATGTAGAATTTTATCTAGTTTTATGCGATACCAAATATTAATACAAAAACTTCATTTTAAAAATTCAATTAAGCGTCGCTTTCGACCCATTTCACCCCACTGTGCGCTGCTTGACATTATTTTATTTTGTATAATACACATTTAATTAAATGGCTCCAAAGGCATAAATTCCGAAAATGTTTAGCCGCCCAGCTACCCTCGTTGTTGTAGAATTCATACTTTAGTGGAAATTCAAATTTGAAAATTTAGTAAAAGTATATAAAAATTTAATGAAAAAGGGGTTGCTCCCATTGAACTCTCGTGTGAGAGAACTTCAACTCAATTTAACTTAAACTTTTAAAACGTATATTTTTTGGTCTCGTTAGAATCTTCTGATTAGGGAATTCGTTCCATTTTGTTTCACAGTGTAAATAATATTCATCATACGTCTGCAAACAAGAAATTTAAGGGCCTGTCCCACGATGTCGACAACGTTCGACTTGTCGCGCACTTACATACATTTGAAACAATAGGGCCTATCCACGATGTCGTCAACGTTTTAAAATTTTGTTTTTGTTTCAGATATAATGTCAACATGGTGGAACAGGCCCTAATTTTTTTGTGTATGTTGGTAATTTTTTATCTAAATTTAACAAATTTAAAACCTTTTATAAAAAAATATAATATTCTACCTGAGCAAAAATTTAAAATTTTTTTTAATACATTTTTTTTTGTGTTACCCCCTTATTTAATATTTTTGCACCTTAGCTGACACTCTAGTGATAAATGGACATGTTAAATATTTAAAGATAAATAAACTAGATGAATTATAACAATATGCCAACATAGTTTTTTTGTAATATTTCTCCCTCAAACATTTGCAACAATGTTGATTGTCATCATGGCAGTCATCACTAACACTGCTACTCTGGCTCTTTGTGAGACTCGAACCTCTTTTTATCATCAATGATTTACACTTTATCATTTAATATTAACAATATCTCATACCAGCATATGAAATATATCAGTATCTACTCGTATATATAACAAGGTGCTGCTGAAACACCACATACATACGAGTGATGGGCATGATGATGATGATGATCATAATGATGATCATAATGATGATGATGACACTGATAATTATACTTAGATGGTGATACGTTGTTTCAGCATTTATTAGTTGTTATTGTGATAGTTTGAGAACAATGTGTTATTGTTGGAATTGCCTTGATATTATAACTTGAGCTGCTGATAACTGAATGTATTATTAAATGAATGTTTGAGTGATGTTTTATTTTGTATGAATATTGTTTGGGTGTGTATGTGTGTGTGTGTGTGTTTGTTAGCTGGAAAATAAATGAACAGTTGCGAAAACTTTTACCCACAACCGCATCTAGCAGATACATATATATACTATGTATTTATTTAATTAATTTTCATTATTGCTGTGCACTTTTATCAGCTAAGTGACAGTTCTTTTTTTTCTATGAAGAGTTCAGTTGGTTTATTTAGTTGATTTTTTCGACATTGCGCTTTTTGCTATTTACCCTACACTTGCAGATATAAAGGAAAAATATAAAATTTCTAGCAAACTTTGCTCTAGCTTCTGTTTAGCTGATATTTCATTACTGACTTTCATAAGGCATATTAATCATATATGTAAGTAAGTCAACAAATTAAAACAAAATGCTCATCTTACACAGAAAAAAAATTTGCTGCCAATAAACACGTTTAATTACAAAAAAAAAAAACAAAACAAATAATCAATTAAAAATTTTATTAAGTCAATCATACTTTTAATTAAATTAAATTTTAAAACCAAAGTTCATTTGACTCAGTTACATTTTTAATTGTTTTTTTGTTTATTTTTTTTTTGCAAATTAAACGTGTTTTTGGCAGAAATTGTTTTTTTTGTGTAAAAACGTTTAATTGTTTATTATGTAAAAAATGCTTTCATAAATATCGATGAAACTATTTAATACTGAAAGTTTTCAATTAACACTTTTATAAGTTCAATTAAATTTTTATTTGATTGAAATAAATATTTAATTAATTCGTTTATATTTTTATTTGACTTAATTCAATATTTAATTGAAAAATTGAAACTAAGTGAAATAAATTTTTACCTATATCTATTAAAATTTCAATTGAATCAATTACATTTTTAATTGATTAAAATAAATTTATAATTAATTCAAATAAATATTTAATTATTTCAATTGAATTTTCTTTTACGCAATAAATTCCAGTGAAAAAAATTAATTGATATAAATTTAATTAAATTTTCAATGATGTTACAAAATTTTTCATTTATTATTCTACTGATGTAATATTCCTTTTTTAACCCCCGACCAAAAAAAAGGGGTGTTATAAGTTTGTAGTGTGTGTCTGTGTATCTGTGTGTCTGTCTGTGTCCACGTACAGCCCAAACGGCTGGACCGATTTTGATTTAGTTTTCTCTGTTGGAAAGGTGACTTGATCGAGATGGTTCTTAATTATGTTTGAAGAAAATCGATCCAGCCGTTTAGAAGATGTTACATCTTTTCCTGATAATTCGGGGGTTTTTAAAATTTTTAATTTTTGTTATTTCAAAAGAGTTTAACTAAAGTCTTTTTGTGTCAAAGGTGTATGCATGTTTTCCTATACGTTGCCTTTTTTTTATAAATGTTACTTGCAGCTCCTATATTTGTTCAAAAAAACCTAAAATTTATATACAGTTTTTTTTTGGTTACAAATAACCGTGACATTGATGAATTTGTATTTATTTCACACTTAATAAAATAAACATGCAATGTGGCAAATATTAAAACAAACATATATCTCTGCTACCGGTGCAAGCCACCAAAAATTTATTACTACATTATTTTACTACACAACATGCTCGAGGAAAATCCATCATATGGCAAATTTTATAATTCTGTGTTCGTGCACAGTTTTTTTTTAGCCATTTAGGAATTTAAATCACACAAGTTTGCAAAGAAAAAAAAAAAACATTTAAACCCATTAAGAACTCTCTTTAATCAAATAAAAAAAAAAGGAAAATGTTTAACTCGTCTAGTAAATCTTTTGACATGATGTTCAAGCTTTTATGTTGGCATTTCTGACAGCGACTGGGAAAAACCCAAAATACAAAAAAAAAAGAAATTTTACCAGCTTAAGATATGACAGTTTATTGTATAAAATATTTAGTTGCATGAATAATGCTAATGAGCAAGAAATGTAAATAAAATAGCAAAAAGAATTTGTTTTTTGACTTAAATTTGTTAAACAAATCAAAATGTCTTAAAGATTTTTTTATTGCTAAGAATAAATTAGAACAGTAAAATATATTAAGAGATTATATGTTATATAATTCGTTATTGTTATGCAACATGTTAAAGCTCAGCCTTCATAATTAATATTGATCATACGCCACATCATGCAATATTTTCTCCAGCTGTTTAGAGCTGGGTCCAACTCCTTCATTCGTTCATTCGTTGTTTTGACCATAGGTTCGTGGCAAAAATGAACGAATGAACGAGTTGGACCCATCTCTACAGCTGTTATAAAGCTTTTTCTTGAAAGATATTCGGCCGTATTCAAAAAAATTTATTTGTATAAGAAATGTACTTCGAATTGATATTCAATTTGAATTGCCCCTAAAAGTATGCCCTACAAATAATTGATATTTCCCAACTTTCGGTTAGTTGGAAAAACCGAACAAATTAAGGGCCAATTACACCAACTTATTTAAATATAAATTCATATTTAAAAGTAATTTTAAATTTTTGATATTTAGATAGGGTTGGTGAAATTGGCCCTAAGAGTCACTATTGCGAGTTAAGTGATCAAGTAACGATGATTTTAAAATTTATATTCAACATAACATTGTCTTATAAATCATATTAATAAGAAATTTTGTTATTAAAAAATTATAAAATCGCTCATCTCAATAAGATCAGTGATTGGCATCCAGAGGTAATGCAATTTAGCAACGTACAACTTATTATTACCTGAAGTTGTCCCTGCAAGAAATTCTCTTTTTTAAATATTTTCAAAGATTTGGAAGTTGCCTCTGAATGTGTGGAGAAATTAACTTCATCCCTGTTATTTTTTATAAGTGCAAAGAAAACAGTCTTTTCATTACCACTGTTTACTACAACACGGACATAAATATGTACCTAGACAAAAGCATGGAGATGGACATTAACATCAACATGCACATTGGTATTGATATTGATACTGAAATGGACATTGATTCCACAAGGACATAAAAAATGTTATTATATTGACAATGACATTGATATTTACATAAACAAGGGCATGGGCATGAAAATAAGCATGAACCTCGACATCGACATGACAGTATCAATGTCTATCTTCTATCTCTATGTCTATGTCTACGTTCAAAGCCGAATTTAGATATGAGTGCCTTGTGCCCAAAAAAGCGTACCCACTAATTACTAAAGAAAAACAGTTTCACACATAAATAATAGACAATTTTATAGAATCCAGCATGATTGGAAACTGTTTAAATCAACAAATACATGTCTGAATCAAATAGTTTTTCATTAGTAATTAGTGGTTACGTTTTTCTGTGCACATGGCACACAGATATAAAACCGGCCTAATTATATCTATGGCGTTGCCTATGTCTATGTCTATGTCTATGTCTATGTCTATGTCTATGTCTATGTCTATGTCTATGTCTATGTCTATGTCTATGTCTATGTCTATGTCTATGTCTATGTCTATGTCTATGTCTATGTCTATGTCTATGTCTATGTCTATGTCTATGTCTATGTCTATGTCTATGTCTATGTCTATGTCTATGTCTATGTCTATGTCTATGTCTATGTCTATGTCTATGCCTGTGTCTATGTCTGTGCCTGTATCTATGTCCATGTCTAGGTATGTGTTTATGTCAATGTCAACGTATGTGTCTATGTTTATGTCTATGCCTATGTCTATGTCTAAGTATGTGTCTATATCTGTGTCTATGTGTACGTCCATGTCTATGTCAATGTCAATGTGTGTGTCTATGTCTATGTCAATGTCTGTCTATGTATATGTGTGTGTCTATCTTTATGTCTTTGTCTATGTCTATGCCTATCTCTATGTCTCTGTCTATGTCTATGCTTATGTATTTTTCTATGTCTATGCTTATGTCTTTGTCTATGTCAGTGTCTATTTCTATCCTTATGTCTATGTCTGTGTCTATATCTATGTCTTTGTCCAGGTGTATTTTAATGCAATATACCATATTCTTTCGTCATTACTTTATACAGTGCGTGAAGTACTCCGTCGGAAATATGTTTCGATGGTGTTTGGTTTATAACAAACAAATAAACAAAGTTTTCTTTCTTCACTAAGTCATCCCCAACAGTTGTCTGAGCAGCAACCAATAAATACACAATGTTTGAGTTTCATTTCCATCCGAAGATAATAATTATTGCGACAAACCTGCAAAGCTTTGTACATATTAAAGTCCTGCACAAGACCATTTATAAGATCTTTCAAGACATGAGAGATTTTTCGAATGCCTTGCTACAGCGAAATAATCTAAAACAAACGCTAAACATCACTGTTGACAAGTCATTTGTTTCAGTTGTTTGTCTTGCCAAGAGTGTTGCTTAGCGTTTGTTTTAGAATATTTCGCAGTAGCAAAGCATTCGAAAAATCTTTCATGTCTTGAAAGGTCTTGTGCAGGACATTAGTACATATACATATATTTGATAAGAAAGGCATCTGCAACAAAGTACTAAAATAATTGCACATTTATGAACATCTTACAATGTATAGAAATGGGCGTGTGCAAACATATATTTGATTAAGGTTTTTCGCTGATTGCTTGCTAATTTCCGAAAAATGTTTTGAGGCTTCTTTTAAATTTTTTTTTTGCAAAACAATAATTTTGAAATTTCTGTTTCAAGTTTTTTTTTATATTCAATTGAATTCATCACATGCAGCCACTGCAACTGTCATTATGCATGGAAATAAGTTTTAATGATCCAGCCGTGTGTAACTTTTTTGCTGGCCTCTTATGATTTATGTTTATATAGAAAAATAAATATACGTCCATACATATTGAGGTAAAGGTCAGCTTAGACTGATAGGAAAATAATTTAAATTAAAATTTAAATCTATCAAATAAATCAAATATAATTGATTTGTTTTCAAAAATTAAGAAGAAAAAAAAAATACAACAACTTGACGATTTGTCAGGGTAACAGTTGCAAATTATAATTCTAATGAAAAAAAATAATAAAGAAAATTTTAAACATAAAAATAATAAAATTATGAAAAATTCCGTGTTTGCTTTAAAGAAGCATAAGTCCATTTTTATTAAACTAAAAAAAATCAATTATTTTTTATTTACAGCTTTTAAATTTTAAAACATTCATTAATAATCCCATATAAGTAAAAATATTAAAAAAAAATTTAAACGAACAATTTAATAACTTGCAAAATAAAAAAAGTATTGCACTCACACAATATGGCGTGATGTGAATACATTAAAATCATTAATTTTTGTAAAATTTTACGTGTTTTATACGATTCTTGTTTTAATTTTTTTTTTTTTGTTTTAAGCCAGTAATATTATTTCGAAGCTTAAACAATGGAGCAGAGAGTAGCAAGCAACACTTAATCACTGGCATTATTATCTTTGGCAACAAAGGCATGTACGAGTACATATGTATGTATGTATGTATATGAATGTATGTGTGTACATACATACATACACATGTAGCAGCAACAGCAGTGGCATCAACAACAATAGATTTTTCGATACTATTGTTGCAACTCCAAAAAAAAAAAACAAAAAAAGATCCCCAGCAAATTCTCATTTGCTTAATTTTTGATTATGGTGTTATATTTTTTTTTTCATACAAAAGCTTAAACTATTGTTATATTCTCATGGTAATACCGAAAAAAAGTTTATCTTGAAAAAAAAAATATGAATACAGATTATTCATTAAAATATTTTTGTTTTATCTTTTTTTTTTGCTTTTGGTGTTGCCTGAATTTCGTATGCATGTCACACGGTAGCAGAACGTAACAGTTTCAGCATTCATTCATGGAGTGTTTTAAAAATATACAGAAAAAAAAAGAAGAACTTGCTGCAATACAAATTCCAAATTCGTATTTTTTTTTCAATATAGAATTTTCTATTTGTTTTAAAGACAAAAGTAACTGCATGTTGTAGGGATTAATATAAATATTTTAAATAAGGGTTTATATTTAAATAAATATGACAGGCAAAATGTTTAAGGCTTTAAGCAACAGCTAATGCCGGCCATACACTACACAAGTTCAGTGCTCAAGTCTGGCACTGCGTAAACTGTGTGACACACACTATACAACTAAACTGTGCATTTTTTATTGTAATTCATCATAATGCTGGTGATTCTTTGTATAATTCTAGGAATTCTGTCCAGAACTCTTAAAAAATCACGACACAACTGAGCGTTTGCAACCTACACTAGACAAGTTCACTGTACAGTTTTCAAACTTGGCAAATATCAAAATCATTTTGATATTTACTCAGTTCACTGCGTAAATAGCACAACCACCCAGACTAGTGCAGGGAACTTGTGTAGTCTATGGCCTGCATAATGGAAGGTTGAGCTTGAAAAAGTGCCAAAAAAATAGGTGACTTCCCTTTTTTTAAATTTTTAGTTTATAAAACATTTTAATCAAGGATATCGCATTCAACTGCTATTGATTGTTATCTTAAATATATAATGTTTAAAACTAAATCTTAACAAAGTTTTACGATAACGCCTTGCTCAGTGATTTCATTTATTTTTAACTTTTTATGTAAAAAAAAAAAATAATAGAAAAATCATTTTATATCTAGTCCTAATCTTTGATGAATAATCTCATCTTACTTGCTGCTTTTTTTTTTCTCTCTATTCTATTTGATTAGATTGCGTGATTTGTTATGATCGTTTTGATTTAATATTGCTAATGCTATTATGTTTATTATTTCTTTCCTTCGACTGATGGCAGCAGAGCTTTTTAGTTTTAATTTTATTTTTTATTTTTGTGGTGCAGAATATAAAAAAAATCATCCATTTGCTTTATTTTAAATACATTTAGCTGTCACGCCGTTTGCTTTAGGTGGCTGGCAATTTCTTCGCTCTGTTTTTTTATAAATTTCTTTCTGTCTTTTGTAGTTCTATAAATTCTGTCTTCACGATTCAAATTCAATTTGCACTCACTGCTGATTTTTTTCTTTCTAATATTTTCTGTGATGCTTAGAATGAGTATTAAAATTCATTTCAATACGAATTTTTTTGTGTATTTCTATACATTTCTATTTATTTATTTAAAAGAAAGTTGTGGGTTGTGGTGTTGATGTGAAGGCAGTAACGAGGGTGGATGTTGAGTTATACTTTTATGTTAAGTTATACTTTTACGTTCCATGCGTAGTTGCATTTTATGCATGAGTCAAAACGTAGAAGCAAGGTAATTGTATGCGGCAAGTTACAGAACAAAGAACGTTTAGACGCATAGGACGCATAAAGTAGGTTTACTTTCTACTTTAGTATCCGTCGCATGCATCATGCTCTCTTTTATAGCCAAATGTTGGTGGGGTGAATTTAAATTTTCTCTCTTTTTGCATTAAAACAACAAAAATAGTTGCGCATAAGACGTATTGCATGTAACTTGAATTTATAATCGGAGAGAACGTACAAAAACGCATACAACGCATATGCAAAGAACGGTGAAATTTATCTGCTGGTTGTTCAGCATGTCTAAATGCATTTTATTGGTGCTTTGCCAAATTGTCAGTAGTCTCCAACCATACATTTTGAACAGTTGTCACAAAGCTCTTATGCACAGACTTTCAAAAACCATTTGAGACTTCATAAATAATAATATTTCTGAAAATAACAATAAGCGTAGTAGGCTTAGAGACTTATACTAAACAAAGTAAATGATTTGTATTCAATGAGGATCTATTTTAATTTTCTACAACTTTATACAATTAGAAATCCATTTGATAATAATAAAAGTATAATTTGCTATATGACATATTGTTTTATTTTAAGTGAAATTTATTTCTTTAGGCATATATATACATATATATATATATATATATATATATATATATATATTCCGAAGCCCGGGATTTTAAAAAACCTGTCCTGGAAGCCTCATAAAATTTTTACTCATTTTTAAATGTCGATGATCTTCTAATTAATATTAATCATAAGCCCAAAGAGACTAAGAATTAAATAGTGTAACGACCTGCTCCTAAATGCATCACTGCGCTGCAAATAGAAATCTAAATATATACTTAAGTGCTTCGCTGAAGTAGATAAAGCACAAATAAATGTCAAATACGAGTAGTAAATATGGTAACTACTAAAAAAGATTATCCATGAACTTGTATTCCATTTTAAATTAAAGTTTGCTATTATGATGCAGAGCAGTGATGCATTTTCGAACAGGCCTTAAATTTTTAGGCCATGCATTTTATTTTAAATATCGTTAAAAATGCTCTTGAGCATCAGCCTTAGGTTAACATTCAAAATCTTAAATAAAATATCAAAAATAAATTTAAAGTATTCTATTTTCTTAATGTCATACATATTTTCCGTGTGACCCCTCGTATTACTTAGTTTTAAAGTGCACAATTTATTTGCTTTATATTTATGTTTGTTTGCAGCTTCATAACGATTTTTTGTTGTTGTTGCTATTGTTGTTGCTGTTATTTTATATTTCATTTATTTTTATACGATTTTCATGTTAATCTTATAAAAAAAGCACTGAGTGTAAATGCAACGTATTACAAAACGTGTCCAATTGATTTGACATTCTGACAGATACGTATGAATATAATTTTTCCTCTATTTTTCTTTTATATACATATTTGTATATAATTGTATTTAAGTTAAAAACGTTTCTCTATTGTTTAGCAGACTGCTGGCTGGGCTAATGCTGTCATTGTTGGTTTTTAGTTTGCGTTTAAATTTTATTGCTTTTGTTTCACAGAATTTTTACCAAAGATTTCATTTGCTAGATGATGGTGCTTTGGAAAAAGGCATCAAAAAAATTTATTACATCAGTGTCTGCTGATCTTGTTTCACGTTTTTTCCAACCATCAGTGAAGTTTTTGCGGAATTTTGAAAATTTAAGCAAAACAATGGCAAATGAAATTTTATGTCAAAAACCAAACAAACACGAAATATAGATAAAGCAAAATTTAGAAAAAAAATTTTTTTTTTTAGTATTTGACATTTGCCTTGTTGCTTTAAAATACGTACATGCATAAAAAAGAGATCTCCAGCTTGAGGAAGACACAAAAAAAAATAAATACATTTGAATTGAATTGTGTTTTAAAATATAATTTGTAGCAGAAATAGTTTTGCAAAGAAAAACTAGATAAAAATAATTTTTTTGAAATGAACTTAAAAATAAAAAATATTATTTCAGGAAAGCGTTTGTTGTCCAGATAATATCAGTAGCAGAAATACTTCAAAATTATTTGGTTTCTAGGTTACCTAGTGTCATGTTAACAAAAAAATTATGGGCCTGTTAGGAAATGCATCACTGCCTTGCATCATATAAGCAAAACTTTAGTTTAAAATGCAATACAAGTTCGCTAATAAAATCTGTTTTAGTAGTAGCCATGCTTGTACCTCATATGTGGCATTTATTTGTACGTTATCTACTCCAGTGAAGCCACTCTAGGACATTTAAATCTACATTTGCAGCGCAGTGATGCATTTCCAAACAGGCCCTGTATCGGTGCTATGAATATAGATCTATCATTTTATTCAAATAAAAAACAATTTATTTGTTTTTTTTTTAATTTGTATTCGTTAGTATAGTCGTTAAATAAAAGTGAGAAATCGCAAAATGCAAAAATTAAAGATATTTTTATTTTCTTATATCGCAACTTCAGCCTTTTTTTTGTTAATTTCAACTTCTTGATAATAATTTAATTTATTTATTTATTTCCATTTATTTATATAGGAATATTTCATTCTTACAAATAGATTTCAAAGCTTTATATGGCAAGGTTTTTTTTTGACCGTGAGTCAAAATGTTTTCCAAACCTTTTGCAAATATTGCCATTAGAGCCTTGTAGTGCATTTCTCCCGAATCAGCTTATTTCTGATATTTTTTAGAAAAGGTTCAATTTCCCCAAATTTTTAAAAATAGTTAAAAGTAAAATCAGGCAACACTGATGATATTCATGAGATCACTCTTCTTAACCGCAGTTTTTACTACAACTTAATATAAGTTTAAAGTTTTTTTTAAATCTTTAAGATACAAATGCATGACATGCAAATCCGTTGGCGTAACCATGCCCACTTTTATTTACAGTAAATTTCTGCCATTACAATAGCTCACAATATGTGCAAGGTCTCACTAAAATCAGGATGGTGGAATTACTTTAAATATCAAATAAAATATATAAGGGCGTGGCTACGCCCACTAATAAAAAATTCGGGATTGTGTAATTATATTGGGCCAAGATGCGCAAAAACTTTTGTAACAGTTTGTTTTGTTAGTTTAGGAGGAGTAATAAATTGTTAACTTTTGATGGGCGTGGACACGCCCACTTTATTAATGCAAAATATAGTGTCATCACTAGAGACTAAGCCACGCGCGAAATTTCACAGGGTTTCGTTGGGTAGACTTCATTAAATATTAAACTAAATTTTCGCAGTCGTGAATCCGCCCACTTTTTACAGAAATAGGTTGTGTCTTTTCTAGCGTTTCAGGTATGCGCAAACTTCCATAAGACTAGTTTGCGTAACAGTTAATATAATACCACACCAAATTTTAATTGGAGTGGATCCTTCTACTCTTCTCAATGCCTGGGGTTCAAGTCTGTAATTCGAAACGAAACAAAATCATTTACATATAATTAGCACGTCAATGACATACAAACGCAAAAGAATAGTTATACGTTCGTTTCGCAATACAGCGTAGGCCTCCTGATTGTTTTAGAAAAAAGAAACCAAGATGTGTGCAAAATTCAGCAAAAATCGATTGTGTGAAAATACATAAGGTTAAATTTAAAATTTTCATGGACGTGCACATATCCGCTCTTTCGTTAATGATAAAAAAATAGAAATTGCAAAAAAAACCTGGCAAGACTAAAATTAAAACCTTCCATCTTTTTTAAAAACCCCACTCATTTCTATATTCGTGTAATAATATTTTCGATTACACAGTAAAGTTCGGCTATAACGTACTCAGCTAGAACGAGCAGTTTTGTTCGTTCTGGCCGAAGTTCGTTATAATAGAAGTAAATAATTTCTTTGCAGATGAAAAAATCAGGCAATTTTAGAAATGTGAAACTTGCAGTTTGCCCTAAAAAAATTAAAATCTAATAAAAAACTTCTTATAAAAACTAGTGAATGTTTTCTTCGATATAAGAATATAAATTCCAATGCTTTTTTATTTGCAGGAAATGAAATATTAACTCAAAACTCTCGCGACCGGAGAAGCGGTTTGTTATACAAAATAACTCGTTATAGCCGAACTCAACTGTATTACATAAACTTGTTTGTCTTCAAGTTTTTCATTTTAATTTTAACTAGTACATCAGTTTCTGGTAAGCGGCTTTGTTGGGATAAGTTTTTATTACTATATTAACTAAATGAGAATTATAGCATTCACTTTGACAAAAATTATACGCCCCTAAATGTGGTTTTCCTTGGCACATCTAGAATTCATTAAAACGATTTGTTTCCTTTTGCTGCGCTAAGTCCTGCAATTCCATTCAATCTGTGAAACTTTAATAATGACCGCAACTGGCGATTCTGGATTACTTCAGTTGGCTGTGTGTCGTCTGGAGTCTATTTGTGTTGGGTTAAAAATACATAAATACAAAGATTGTTTTTGTTTCCGTTTTTGGTTTTCATTTACATATCTGATGACGTGCGCTCTAGATATGCAAAAAAGCAAAATGCGTTCATTCTTTACGCTTCAATGAACAGTGAAGTGTAGTTGATGTACTCGTAGTAACTACATATAGAGCAAAATGTATGTTTGTAAGCAAGTGGCCGTGGTTTGTAGTGAAAATAATTTACAGTAGAAACGCTTAATGAAGAAGGCTGGCGAAAAGCATGAATAATAAGAAAGAAGAAAAAAAGTAGCATACGAGTAAAAATTGTTAAGCGTAGCAAACGGAAAATACAATATTATTTATGATTATTAACCGTACCGTACACAGCACAATACACATTCATTCACTCGAGTTTGACGATGACGATGTTCTACATAATTTTAATGTTGGTACTCACGTCAGCAATAACAGCAATAACAGCAGCAGCAGCAACAACAATAAAAAACAAAAATCTTTAGAGTGCTACAGAGGTGCATATAATCGCTTATGTGACCTGTTAGAATTGATGGCCTTGCACGCACATTTTAGCCCACTGATACCAAAAACACACACACGCACCACTTCAACTTATTGGTGCTGTACAGTGAGTGCATCAATGGAAATTTTTGCACAAACGAATGATTTACATGTGCACTCACACACACACACACTAAAAGAGCCTGAGGAATACACATAAAAATAAAACTATTTTGGAACGTGCACATGCATGTACGAGTATGCATTTATGTTTCCAGCAGCCGTATGCGGACAGGTAGACAGAAGAAAGATGTGTTTTAGTTGCTTTCATGTTTGCCACAAAATCCCTGCCCCCTTTTCTAACCAGTTGCCCCCTCTAATACCCCCTTAATTTTCCTGCCGCTCATTCTCATAAAATATTTGCCTCATCACCATCAACATCAACAACAACATACACATGAACGAATCCATAATAAACCAAATTTACCGCAATCGAGATACATTAGTAGACCGTACTTTGAGCAACACACTCGCACATGAACGTACGTGCGTATGCATGTAGTTTTATTTACAGCTCCATAAACATAGTTCAGAGGTTTAGCAAATATTTGAAAAATTTAAATTAAAACACAACCGAAAATGTGTGATGCAAGAGCTAAATTAAATTTTACCATGAAATGTATGTTGCAGCTACAAAGACAGGTTAGTAATTAAGAGTTAAAGCAGGAAAAAAACAAAATAAAAATAAAAGGTAATGAGTAGATTGGCGTGATCATTAGAGAAGCTGCTGCGTCTAATGCAAATGCTTATTCGTTAGTCGCCAGTACTGCTTAGTGGTCGAAAACTGTGGACTTTTGACAATTTTTGGAACCATATTTATATCCACCGTTTTTTTTCGCTTATGCCAGCCATACACTACACAAGTTCACTGCACAAGTCTGGCACTGTACAGTGCGTTTTTGTGGTGTGAATGGGGCTGGTAGTGCTATTTACGCACTGAACTGAGTAAATCTCAAAACGGTTTTGATATTTGCTCAAGTTTGAAAACTGTACAGTGAGCTTGTGTAGTGTATGTTGCAAATGCTCAGTTGTGTCGTGATTTGTTAAAAGTTCACAACCAGAAATGAGCGCAGAAAACATATTCTGGACAGACTTCCTACAATTATACAAAGAATCGCCTGCATTAAAATAAAAACTGCTTATTTTACGCAGTGCCAGACTTGAGCACTGAATTTGTGTAGTGTATGGCCGGCATTAGGGGTCGAAAACTGTGGTGTTTTGAAAATTTTTGGAACCATATTTATATTCATCGTTTTTTTTTCGATTACTGAGCTGTGGAACCTAAGCAAGGTTTTGAATTTCTATCCATAATTTTGTACGTCATCTTTTCTTCTTCAGAAATGTTTCAAAGTCTAAAGTCTTAGTTTATACAAACACATACATACATATCGATGGCTTAATATAAAAAAGGCGTAACTCGAATTTTTGATATTTGATAGGAAAAGCAAAAAAACTAAAGAAATAAGTTTTTAAGTTGCCATAAGTCCTTGAATTTTAACTGTAACGTACTAAGATCCTCAAGAAGGATGCAATTATGCGTTCTCTCACAGAAAAAAAATTGCGTTATGCCCTTTTTATATTAAGCCATCGGTAGGTAAGAGCACATATGCGGAAAAAACTACTAACCAATATTTTTAATCATCATAATCTCTTATTTTTTAACCGACTTCAAAAAAAGAAGGAGGTTAACAATTCGTCTCTTTTTTTTTTTAGGTGTGTAGTTCCATAACTCGGTGCATTTTAGACCGATTGTAAAAATTTTTTTGTTGTCTGAGAGGGTATAGCTTCCCATTGGTCCCATTTGAAAAAAGTGGGCGGGGTCACGCCCACAATTTTTAAATTTGATTTAATGATCTTCTACTTATTTGATTGCTGCGAAACCTAGCAAACATCTTTGGTTCTTGTAATTAGAAAAATTTTAAGTTGAAAAAAAAGGGCGGGGGTACGCCCATTAAAATGTATTATAACATTACACGTGGTTCTACTTAACCGATTTTTACGAAACTTAGCACACACCTTAAACTCTAAAAAATACACAATTTTCTTTAAAAAAAATTAAAATTTTATATTATATTTCACAGGGTTCTATTTCACCGCTTTTTACGAAACTTGGCACACACCCTAAGCTTTAATCAAGGCACAAAATTGCGTTCAAAAAAGTGGGCGGGGCACGCCTATTAAATTTTAGTATAATATTTCATGTGCTTGTATTTAACCAATATTGACGAAACTTGGCACACACCTTGAACTCTTAAAAATACACAATCTTGTTTTAAAAAAGTAGGCGTATCCACGCCCCATTAAATTTATTACTATATTTCACGTGTTTTTACTTAATCGATTTTTACAAAACTGGACCATATTTCTAAATAAGCACTAAAAAGCTACAAATAAAACTTAAAAAAAAAAATTAAACCGACTTAAAAAATAAGCACTAAAAAGCTACAAATAATATAGATCTAGTTAAATAAAAGATTTTTATATATATGTTACCTGCAGTGCCGTTTGAAGTTGGTGCCAGTAATACTGGTACTAAACACATAGGAACATGACCGGTAAAAAACTGCAAGTAATTTTTATGTACATATGTATGTGCTTAGTTACCAATGTTGCTGGCACCAACTTCAAACGGCACTGTAGGTAACATATATAAAAATCTTTTATTTAACTAGATCTATATTATTTGTAGCTTTTTAGTGGTTATTTTTGAAGTCGGTTTAATTTTTTTTTTAAGTTTTATATTAAGCATAAAATCTTCTTTTTATATAAAAAACTTTTCTTTATATGTGACCTGGTCTATGAAAAGATGGCTTATGACTCAAAATCAGCTGTTAAAGATAAACAATGCATTTTGTCAGTTTCTCGGTAGTTGTTGTTTTTTGATTCATAGACCGGGTCACATATATCGATATTTCGTCGCTCCTTTGTGTGGCTTCTTGGGGAAAATATTTTTTATTTTTTGTATTGAAATATAAGGAACATTATTTTATATTAAAAAATGAAACTTTAAGCTTAATAAAATTAAAAATTATTTTAATTAAGAAGAGGTTATACAATTTTCGAGAATTATTTTCAATCATCAAAAAAAATTTATTCACCTCAAAATGTTGCAAGCAAATATTTAAGAAAAGAAGCTCAAATCCCCTTACTGTTTGGAGCAAGTATAACAAGAAGGTTTTTAAAGCGTGAGAGATATTTTATAGCTATGCTATTTATGTCAAGGTGCGGTAGCTAGGACGTGATTTTCGTAACAAAAATAATCCAAACTAATACAGTTATAAATTTATTTTTGCTTTAATTTTTTTGTACTTAAAACGAAAAGAGTACGAAAATTAACGAAACAAAATGTTTGATTTCGTTCTGTTTCGTTCTTTGATGTGAGTGAAACAAAAACAATAAAAAAGATGGCTGAATATGTTTTTGTATTGTTTTTGCACATGAGCACAAACCAGAGAACACAGCCGATACAAACAATACATTAATTTAATCGTACGCGCCGGCCGAAAACAAAACAATGGGAAATAATTGGAAATTTTACATAATCATATAATATAAATTTCTTATATTGTTTGTTTTATATAGCTAGGCAGCATAGCTATAACCGGGTGTACTAAGACTGGTTCTTCGTACACCCGGTTCTTCTTTTCTTTGCTGCATTTTGTTCTATCATAGCCTTGTGTTTTTGGAGTAGCTCTGTTACCTCACTAATACTAATAAGCACCAATCCAAACACAATGCCCACCTCTGTTTTAAAACCATTCGTTTTGACTCGCACTTTTGAAAAATCTCTCCTTTAGTCATTGTTTGTCTTTTTTTTTTATTGTTTCTTGTGTTGGTTGGAAAGGACAGATTAAATTGATACCAAATCCCCAACAGATTTGCAGATTTTCTCGTTCTCTTACTTCGTGACATTTAAAACTGCCTGACAATCATTTTGGCATTTAATTTCTTTTAGTAACAATGTCTCAGCGTTATCCTTAAAAAATTGTGTACACAGTTTTTTAAGGCTCTTTTTCTCTCTATGTGTGTGAGTGTGTGTGTAGCAGAGCAGCTTAAAGTCTAAGTTAATAAAAAAAGGGTTATACGCAATATTTGAAAATATATATATATACTTCTGTATTGGCAATTATGTATAGAATTTTGCTGATTTTGCTGGGTTTTTCTTTTGGCTGTCATGTTGGCATTTTCACTTTATTTAAGACGTTAAGTATTAAGTTATAAAAAGGCTTTTTTTTGTTAATATAAAGAAAAATCTAAAGCTAATTAGAGATAAGCCTAATTTTAAAAGCTAAAAAAAAACTTTAAAAATGATAAAAAAATAAAAATAAAATACTTTTTTATTTAATATGAAAACGTTAAATAGCTAACAGCTGCTCTGTCAAGCATTTTGTCAATTCCTTTTTATTTTGTAATATGCTTTCAATTTGTGCTTGTGTCTATCAAGTCTATCACGCTCCCTACTCTCGCCTCACTCCCCCCTGTCTGCTGCTTTGTCATCATACATACATACATCACGCTTATTTACAATCATATGATGATTGCGTTGATTAAATGTTTTTAATTAAATGCAATTTTATAATTGTCTAATTTTGTCATAATCATACAAAAGGAACGAACGCACAGACACAGCAGAAGCACTTCAACCGAAACGTTGGGGGAAAAAAGACACATAATAAAAATGAAAATGAAAATGAAAATAATTGCAGCTCAATTGAATGCAATACAAAGTAATGACAGAATGCAACACAACACAATACAATGCAGTACAATTTTAGACAATGACAAGTGGCAGCAGCGACAATTTGAGATTGTATTTAATTTAAAACTGGCAATTGTATGAAAATAACAAAAAAAAATAAAAAAAAATAATAATAAAAAATATTTTATATAAAAGTTGGGAGAGAAATTATGCCTTTGAAAGGCTTGACAACAGTGAAGCCAAGCAAAACATCAGCCGCAGATGTTGTGGAAAAAAAGAAGACTTAAAAATTAAAAAAAAAAACAAACAGAGAGATGAGCAAAAAATGCTGTAAACTAATACTTTCTTTTAAAATAAAAGTCATTTAAAGTGTTTGATTGAATGAATCAACAAATTAATTGCACAAAAATTAATGTTTTTATTAATTCCATTACCTCGATTAAATAAAGTTAAAATTAAAAACATAAAATAAATTAAACAAGTCAGTAACAAAAATGTTATTTAGAATTAATTACAGACTATTTTGAATAAATTCATTCAATTAATTGTTTGTAAAAAACTACAACTCTTTTCGGTGTGAGTTTTTTTGCCCTTTCCGAAAAAGGGACCAAAAAAGTTTCTTTAGGCGGGGATATGTTAACTGGTGGAAAAGTTCTTCAAAAATATTTGCCATAAAGTTTGCCATAATATTATAAATTATAAATATTTAATTCTCTAAAACTTTACTGAAAAAAAACCAATGATGTTCTTTTGTTTCAGTAAAGTAGATTATTGAGTCGATTAACTGTTTAATTAAATTCACTTACTGTGGCAAACAATGGATTTAATTGAAAGCTAAAACTGATGAAATTTTAATTGCTCAGGCATTTTTCTATTCCTCTCTAGACCAGTGATCAGCAAATTCTTAATAGAGTTCCGTACATCAAAGGTGAAAAGCATCCCTATTGTTTTCGCTCAAATGTCCGTCCGTCCGTCTGTCTGTCACAGGCTGTTTTCTCAAGAACCGTAAGAACTACAAATATGAAAATTTCCTAAAATATATAAAACTTTGACCGCTACAACAACAAATATATGACAGCTAAAATTTGAAGGGTGTTCTAAAGCGAGCAACGAAAAATTTTGAAATCAGTCTGGACCGGCACTTATTGTATTTTTATGCAGACTTAAAATAAAAAAAAATAGTAAAGGGAACGCCAATACTAGAAAAACGCGAAAAAAATAAAAAAAAAAAAATCTGAAAACGAAAAAAAAAAAAAAAAACCCCAAAACTAAAAAAATCGCTAAAAGTAAAGTAAATCGCCAAAAACCAATAAATCGTCAAAACTAAAAAACTCTTATACTAAAAAACGCCAATACTAGAAGAACGCGAAGAAATTAAAACAATTCTGAAAAGGAAAAAAAGCTTCAAAACTAAAAAATCTGTAAACCTAAAATAAATCGCCAAAAACTAAAAAATCGCGAAAAACTAAAAAAAAAATCGCTAAAACAAAAAAACGCCAATACTAGAAAATCTGAAAACGAGAAAAAGCCCCAAAACTAAAAAATCGCTAAAAGTAAAGTAAAAAACGCCCATACTAAAAAACGCCAATAGTAAAAAAACGCGATAAAATTCCAAAAAATTCTGAAAACGAAAAAAAGCTCCAGAACTAAAAAATCGCTAAAACTAAAATAAATCGCCAAAAAAGAAAAAAAGTGCCAAAACTAAAAGAAAAACTGAAAAAAGTTTAAATGTTTAGGTAATATATACGATTATAAAAGCTAAAGTTCGTATAGTATTTTACATAAATGTGTAGTATCCATACGGAACCCTTCATGTGTGAGTCCTGAATTTATTCCCTTTTCTTGCCTTTTTTTTTAATCCTTTTTTTGTGTATTGTTTGCCTTAATTGCCAAATAATGTTTCAATTTTTGTTGTATGCTTTGATCAAAATTTTTTTTATTAAAAAATAAGCAATTCTGATCCAAAGAGAAGTAACGAAAACGACTTGTGAGCCTTATTCAACATTGGTTTTCATTTAATGACCATTTGGTCAGTAATGCAACAGTGCAGCACG
This sequence comes from Tachina lurida, assembly GCA_944452675.1. NCBI lineage: Eukaryota > Metazoa > Arthropoda > Insecta > Diptera > Tachinidae > Tachina > Tachina lurida. The sequence continues at coordinate 6,850,677 of OX101753.1, forward strand.
TTTTATATGCAGTCATTAATGTTTGAGTAAATTTAGTATATAGAACGTTTTTTTTGCATTATTTTTTATTTCTGGGGGAATGGAAATGAAGGGGCATTCAATCATTCATTTTATAAAATTGTTGTAGCCATTTTGACGGTCAGTCGTCAGCTAGCCAATTCGCCATTAAATAAAAAAAATTAAATAAAAAAAAAAATCATTCCCTTAGTAACACACATTTGCCGGGTCTTAAAACTGCTTTTAGAGACAGCGTAGCTATAAAGCAACCTCATCAGTTAAATTGAAGCTTCGTTGTGTTGTCATCAACGCCGCTGTTGCTGTCCACGTCGCCAGCCAATCGCAGTCGTCATCAAACACTCGGGGTACATTATTTCAAATTAAGTGCACACACACTTTTTTAAATTGATGATGACTATGACGGCGACTACGGCTGCCCCATGCAACAGAACACAGAACAATTGCAATTATGCCTTTTACGTGTTGGCGTCGTAATGACTCTTAGGAGAATACACATACACACATACTACATACATATGTACATACGTACGACTAGTGTGCATTTGCTTTGGCTGTTGCTGTTGCTGTTGCTGTTGCTATTGCTGTTGTTATTTGGTGATATTGTATGCAGTCAAAATAATTTTGTTGCTTTCGGTTGGGACATTACGTGTGCATTATGTTAAATTGTATCATTGCGAAATTGTAGAGTGTGAATGAGGAGGCAGAAGATATACAGGGAACGATATGGAGTGAAGAAAAAAATCAGTAAAATTATACAGAAACTAATAGCCCATGGGGTATTTTGATTTTTATCAATTGTATTTAACATGGTAGTCGCTTGTAGAAGATTGATGTTTATGTATATGTATTGTTGTAAAAGCGCTGCTGCTGCTGCTGCTGCCAGTGAGTAACACTGTTAATCTTTAATATTTGATTTCATAAATATTATTTATTTATTTTGTACAAATAGTTTTGAAAATTAAACGAAATCTCCAGAGATTTTACGTTGCAGGATTTTTACTTACTTGCAAGTTTATAAAATTTTTGTGAATTGCTGCCATTATTGCTCGCTGGGTTGCTGCATTAACACATAGATGGCTTGCCTGAGGCTAGATAACACCAAAACTCTAGTGACATAATATATTTGCTAACAAAAAAAAAAAAAAAAAAACTAAAATCCAAATGCTTATTATAGCTGCAGCGTATGTTGTTTATAACCAGCCACTACTGTTATTAGCAAAAGTTATAAATAAACGAAATTTCATTACACAAAATTTAATAAAACCAAACTAGTAAAATAAAAACTACGAGTATATATAAAATCTACCAAAAACTGATAAAGTTGTTTAATGGCATTTGCAACTTTGTCAGAAGGAGCCGAAAAACAAGAAAATATTTGCAACCCCTCCGGCTAGAAAAAGCAAATTTAAATTAAATTTAGATAAATGCAAGTAAGAAATTAGATTTCAGCTCGCAGCTGCGAAAATTACTAAGTACCAGAAGCACAAGGAGAAGCAGCAGTTTTCATGTAATTCCAATCAAAGGGATAAGAAAAGGAAATGAAAATTTAAGTTAACTAAATCATTTAGAAGATGGTTTTTTTTAATATATTTTTAAGAAATACATTTTATGCAAATAGAGCTGATCATTTGAAGAATTGGCTTGACTTGATTTTGCTGTAGTCGGAAGTTGAAGGCGAAATTATGAATTTCTGCACAGTGGCGCGGAAAGAATAAAAAAATTAATAAACCTGTATCTTACAGTTTTGGCATGCAAAGAATTATTATAGCTTTGCTACTTATTTCACGACATAGGAACTAGGACGTGATTTTCGTAACAAAAATAATCGACACTAGTTATTACAGTTCTAAAGTGCAAAAAAATCACCAAAAGTGAAAAATATCGGCAAAAAAACAAAGAAAAAAAAAACGCAAAAAAAGAAATCGCTAAAACAAAACATAAACGAAAAAATTGTCAGAAACCAAAAATAATCGTTAAAACCAAAAAAAGGGTATAAACTAAAAAAAAATTGCCAAAAACCGAAAAAACGCTGTCTAAAAAACACCAATTTTTTTTATAAAAGTCTACGTGATTTAAGATATTCGATTATATCTGTGGCAATAAGGAAAAAGTGCTTGAGTCATATTTTACTGTGTTGCAGGAGAGCACTTGTTTTCCTTATACAGTTTTTTCTTTTAGAGTTAAGTTGGGAAGTTCTCTGTTAAAATTTATTTTTTTTAAGCAAACATCAATCTACACACTATAAGTAACACATTTAAGTTGAAATACACCAAAGTATAACCTAAATTAAGTTTTTATTCCAAATGAGATTAGAAGTCTAAACAAGATAAGTCGGAAATCCTTGTGCTTTAACTTCCTGAATAATCACACAAATTAAATGAGATTTTGGCCGGATGTACTTCCGAACTCAAAATCAGCTTATCTCGACTTAGTCACTTTTTCCTTTTTGCCACAGATATATGCCATTATATAAATGTGGAATGAATGATCGCTTACAAGTATTTCGTATTTGGCCTTATTACGAGTGTCATATTTCGACGCTATTGTACTAGATTAAAGCAAAAATGCTGCAATTTATGTAAAGAAATAAATTTATTAATTTTTACACTTTTACGTGATATAAATACATTTTAAAAGAGCAATTTTGGTTTTATAAATGTAAAGTATTTGAAATATTTAAATATCAGATGCTGCTGCCTTATCCAAAATAATTAAGTAGCCGACAATAAGGCCACGAATGCTGCTAGCGTGTTCCCGTAGTCTGCTGTGGGGAAATAAACTTAACGAGCTTGGCAACCCTTAAGCGCTTTGTTAGTTTTTATAGCTTCATTGCAGCGCCTCTGGTGTTAAATAGGCGCATTACTTTAGGCTGTTTTTGCCATAATAGTTATTATTTAACAAATATTGAAGGAGACCGCTGTGATATACTCGCATAGGAATTAGCAAAGCCACTAGTGCATATCAAAAAAATCTATAATGTTGAACTCATTTAAAATTTTTGCTTTATTTTTATTCTACTAAATTCTTGATACAATCATGTTAATGTTTAACTCAACAACTGCATAGATTACTTTGTATTTGAGTATTAGCTTCGCTAAAATTTTAAGACAATACCAAGTTAAATTTCTAGTTTAGCAATTTGTCAATTATGTCAACATTTGTAAAAAAAAGAGAAAATTAAATTGCACTAAACTTTTAAAACTTCTGCTGCAACATTTACTCAATGTCGTAATTACATTAAACACTCGAAAGTAGTTAAACAAAAGCTATGTAAATCAAATATGTCAAGAGAAATAAATACTTGCATATGCGTATTTAATTTATTTCTATTTAATATACAATCTATAGTTGAATTAAGTTTCTGCTAAGTTTTAAGTTTCTTCATTATCTCATACTAGTTGTTAAATTACAACAGCAGCATACTCCTACTTGTCAAATTTTAATTTATATTGATTTGCAAATATCAATAGTATAATTATATTACAATATGCATACATATGTAAGTGCAGCATATTAAAGTTTAATAGAAATAATGTTGTTTTGTAATCGAGTTAAAGTAGAACGCTGCTTGTTTTGTTTTTCTTTTTTGGAAAATTACAATAATTGTTGAAATACTTGGGATAATTATGTTGAGAGTGATTTACTGCCTTAAGCGAAAATTTCTTACGAGTATTTATATTAAAAAACAAACTAAGGTTATTTTTCTTGTATTATATAATTAAGAAATACATTAATATATGTGACCTTCTCCGAGAAAAGGGACCGAGATACATTTAAAAAATAAAATTTTAATATTTTTGTAATTTTTATCGATTTTGACACACACACCCGCTTTTTGACGCACTGGGTCCCTTTGCTCGAAGAAGTTCACATATATGAAATTTATTTGCTGATGATTACGCATTGTCTATATGCATTTTATTGTCGCCTTAACAAATTGTCAGTAGACGACTTCAAGCACACATTTTGAACACTCACAAACTTCTTATCCGAATGGGCTTAGCTCTGTCCACTACCTGAAAGTTTATGAAAATTCGTTTTAAAACTCCTTTATAAAGCCTTAATAATTTTTTATAAATAAGGTCAATAAAATATAATTTCAGTGGCATTGAGAACCGGCTTCGTTCTTGTAGTCATTCTAAAAAAGGATCTTATGAATTCATAATTTTTTTTAATGAATACGGTAAAGTTAATGACTTTCTGATGCATTTCTTAGAGAAATCGACAAAGCAGATGCCTTAGAATTCGTAGAGTGTGTGTGTGTGTGCTGCTTATTCTGGACTTATATTTATTAATATTATTTCGCTGAATGTTGGAGTACTCCAACCCTTTTGATGGCTTTTTGTTATTAAAATATTTATATTTTGCTTAATATTTTATTCCGTAGCCTTGAACATTTTTTATATTATTTCTTTTTCTTAATTTGATAACAAGACAAAAAATGGCAAACAAAGTAAGTGTGAAATTGTTAATTGAATGAAAATACATTTTAAATTCATTAATCTAATATTTAATATCATTTGAAAGTACCCTTCAACAAACTCTCTGGACTTTCAAAGTAGAGAGAGAGAGAGAGAGCAAAAAAACTTTTTCTTTTTAATTTCCTTGAAGGCTAAAACACTTTTAATAAATTATCCTCCATTTAAGTGCAAAATATGTATTCATTCCTTCCTTACCTTTAAACTTTACTTCATGTTGTAGCTAAGCTTTATTTTTACACTGGATTTTCTTTTCGAAACACACCACATCACACCACCATTAGGAGAATCCCTTCTTAAACCAGAAAAATAAATAAACATTTGTTTTATTAGAACAGCCAGCAAGCAGCAGAAATAATCTCATCTTAGAGAGTTTAAGCCTCCACTTGATTTCCTCTTTGATTTTCTGTCTTGCTATTTGCTATACAAGGATTTTGTTTCCGTTTAAATGTGCAGTTATTTGAAAGTATTTGTTGCCGGGCTGCTCTACTTAAGCTGCCTGGAAACAAAATGTACAATTTAGTAATATTACATCAACTCTACGTTAAGTCTGGTTGTTTTTTTTATTATTATTTCTTTTACTGTATTTTTAGTTAAAATTGTAATCATTATTGTGCAAACAAATCACGTAACTCGCCCGCGTTTAACGTTTAGAATGCGTAAGAGAAACAGTTGCTAAAACGGCACGTTGTATCACGTTACTTGTTTTCAATTTTTTTTTATTGTTTGTTCTTTTCAGATTTTTCTGTTTCAGAGATCCTTGGCACAATCATATCTATTTTTGGTATTTATTTTTATTTTCTCTAGTTCCTGTTTAAGGTTCTAGTTCTGTTTATTGTTTTAAAATAAACGTAATACCAGCACGTTGCATGTAAGAAAAAAATAAAACCACGTTTTTTTGTTACAAATAAAAAAAGAGTTGAGTTTTATTTTGCCTCCCAGTGAAAGGGTATTTTGTTTGAGAAGGGTATACGAACAAGTCTAAATAATTTAAATAATGTTGTAAATTAAAATAAAATATAATTACAGTTAGACAAAAAAAGAAAATTCTGCAGTCAAAATCTTTAGTTTTCGAAAAAAATATTCCTTTTGGAGAAACTTCAAAAAAATAATAAAAATTCTGCCAAAAAAACCCGAATTCAATGCCAAGATCTGATAGAACATATTCGAAAAAAATTTATGAACTCTTTCCACCAAAAAATTCATTTTAAAAATCTTTTGGTTAAGTAAATATAATGGGAGTGCCCATTTAAGTTGTTGTTGCTTAAGTTGTGTTAAGTTGTGTGAAAATCAGTAAAGTAGAACCACTTAAATAAAATAATAAATTGTAATGGGTGTGATTCCGCCCATTTTTTCATATGGTAGATTGTGTATATATTAGTGCTCAAGGTGTGGTCCAGAAACGGCAATCTAAAACTACTAGCTCGTTATCGAAAGCGACAATTATAAACCTAAAAAATCTGTGCACGCATATTCGATTTAATCCTTCACTCTTTTATTTTTGTTTATTGTTTTAAAATAAACGTAATACCAGCACGTTGCATGTAAGAAGAAAAATATAAAACCACGTTTTTTGTTACCAATAAAAAAGAGTTGAGTTTAATTTTGCCTCCCCGGGAAAATGGTTTTTGTTTGAGAATGGTATACGAACAAGTTTAAATAATCTTATGTTGTAAATTAAAATAAAAAATTAAAAAAAAATTCCACAGTCAAAATATTTAGTTTTCAAAAAAAATACTCCTTTTGAAGAAACTTCAAAAAAAAAAAAAAAATAATTCTGCCAAAGAAACCAAGTTCAATGCAAAGATCTGATAGATTTTCGGAAAAAAAATTTATGAACTCTTTCAACCAAAAAATAAATTTTGAAAATCTGTTGGTTAAATAAAAGTAAGTAAGTTTGTTGTTGCTTAAGTTCTGTTAGGTGTTGTAAAAATCAGTAAAATAAAATAATAAATTTTAATGGGTGTGACTCCGCCAATTTTTTTATATGGAAGGTTGTGTCTATTTTAGTGCTTAAGGTGTGCTCCAGAACCGGCAATCTAAAACTACTAGCTCGTTACCGAAAACGACGATTAGATCCCTGCAAAATGTGTTTTTACTAGCACGCATTTTCAATTTAATTCTTCAATCAATAGAAATAGAATACGAGAGTTTAATGATTTTTGTTAAATACCTTAAGTAGCTCTTTTTTCATTAGTCTACGTAAACCTTATATTGCCTGTTTATTATCTAGCTAGTACTCAAATATATTTTCCTCTGATATAAACGTATATATAGCATAGTTTTTGAAAGCTCTAAATAAAATTTAATTTTAATATGCATGCTGCTGTTAAAGGCAGGCAAATAGCTGCTGATGACTCAAAAATTTTTTTTCGGTTTAAGCAAGCCCACTCATCTGTAAAAGTAGTTTAACTTTGGCAATAAAAATAAAATTAAATCAACAATAGTAACAGCAACAGCAACCAGTACAACAGCATTAAACAAATTCTAATAAAAACACATCACAGTCGAATATATTGAATAAGCTGCTTTCTTTCTTAAAGAAATCCTCTTGTAATGCATGTTAAAAAAACAAACAAAAAGTACGAGTATTTTTATTAGAAAGTAATAAAAAAAATTTAATGAACCAAATCCGTTGTTAAACATCAGATTTGCTTTTTGATCTAATAAAATTCAATTGCAAATAAAAAAAAAATACGATAAAAAACAGAACACCAAGAGAGAGACAAGTGTTTTGTTGAACCTTAAGTGACAAAGGGAGTAACAAGAATTAATGCAAATGATGCCACAAATAAATACCTGAAGCCTGTAAGGGCTACTGGTTTAAATTTTTTTTTTGGAACGTTAAGTAAATTTTTTCCAGCTAAAATATTTTTTATTTATTATGTTGTGAGAAAAAAAATAATTTCGCATTATGCGAATATGTTTAACTTCGCTCACACGGCATTTTTATTTTAGTTTTACTTCTTATTGCTTTTTTCTGGCCTAAAACGTCAAGTTGTTGCTGACCATAACGCAATCCTCACCACAATTTATGGCCCAAAGGAAACGTAAAAGAATAAAAGCCACACACATACACACTCATCTTTTTTTTGTTTTATGCAAATTCTTTAAATTTATTTTGTTTTATTTTGGCATTTTTAAATCATGACCACAAAATATCTTAAAGCGCAATATTTATTTTTATAGTTATAATAAAAACAAGATAGAAGATACCACACAGGGTTTGTTCTTTGTTTAGCCACAACAACAAAAAAAGAAGACATTTTAACGAATTTTAATAACCCTGGAAAATAAACTGAAATTTACTGGTGTAAAATAGATTATATTAAAAATAAAACTGATTACTGGAATTAATGAAAAGAGGGAGATATAAGGGACAATCTCAGCTTGGAAATTGAGATATTTTTTAAGTTCACATCATTTTTTAATTCTCATTATTTAAAATGACAAAATCTAAATTTTTTTCTTATATAAAAAAAATCCCTTTGGGAAATTTCTGTTTTAAAATAAAAATTTCATATATTTGGGTTACTTCAGATTTTTTTTTAATTGCTTGTTCTAATCTCACGAACTAATATGATAAAATAAATATTTTTTTCAAATTTAAAAAAAATTTCCCTTTAAGGAAATTTTTATTTTTTTGAAATTCTATATATTTCGAATTCTTAAAATTTTTTTAAAATTGCTTTTTATAACTTCTTGAAGTAATATCAAATTAAAAAAATTTTCGAATTGAAGAAAATGTCCCTTTTAGGAAATTTCTTCTTTTGTTTAAGAATTCTATAATTCTATTTTTATATTTCCATGAGCTTATATGTCAAAATTAAAAAAAAAATTCCGACCTAAAGAAAATTTCCCTTTAAGGAAATTTGCGTTTTTAGAAAGAATTTTGTGTATTTATTGGTTTCTTCATATTGTTTTTAATTACTCCTTATACTATCATAAACTAATATTTCAAAATAAAAAATTTTTCGATTTCAAAAAATTGCCCTTTAAGAAAATTTTGTGATTTTAGAAAGAATTTTATATATTTTTATGTTTCTTCAGATTTTTTTAATTGCTTTCTAAAATTTTATGAGCTTATGTGTAAAAATTAAAAAATTTTCACATTTAAGAAAATTTCCCTTTTGAGAAACTTCAGTTTTTCAGTAAGAATCCATATACATATTTGGGTTTCTTCAGATTATTTGCAATTGAACTTCATAAACTAATATTTCAAAATTTAAAAAAAAATTTCGACTTAAAGAAAATTTCCCTTCTAGGAAATTTGTGCTTTTAGAAAAAGTTTCATGTATTTTTGAGTTTCCTTAGATTGTATTTAATTACTTCTTATAATTTCATAAACTAATATTTCAAAATTAAACATTCTACGATATCAAAAAATTTCCCTTTTTTGGAATTTGTGTTTTTCAAAATGAATTTCATATATTTCTGGGGTTTTTTCAGATTTTTATAATTGCTTCTTATAATTTCATGAACTAAAAAAAAAATTTGTTTTACGAAAATTTCCCTCTTGGGAAATTTCTGTTTTACAGTAAGAATTCATATTTTTGGGTTTCTTCAGATCAATTTTAATTGCTCCTTATAATTTCATGAGCTAATATCGCAAAATTAAAATTTTTTTGATAATAAAAAATTATCCCTTTTGGGAAATTTCCTTTTCTCAGAAATAATTTTATATTTTTGAGCTTATTTCGATATTTTTTTTTAAATTGCTTGTTTCATTCTCATAAATTAAGTAATTAATTTCTTGAATTAAAAAATTTCCCTCTTTGGGATATTTTTTCTGTTTTTTACGAAGAATTATATATATTTGGGTATTATCACATTTTTCTTAAGTGATTGCTTAATCTTATGACTTATTATGACAAAATTTTAAACTTCTTGGCATTAAAAAATTTCCCTTATTGAGCAATTTTTGTTTTTAAAACAGTTTCCTTACATGTTCGTCTAATGGCACGTTACATTCTCATTAACAAATATAACACCATATAATATTTTTAAGTTAAAAAAATTTCCCCTCTCAAGCAATATCTGTTTTTCGGAAAGAATTTTATACATATGTTTGGGTTTTTATGTGAATAAAAAAATTTCCCTGATGCCAAAATATATTATAAATCGTCTTTTTTCCAGTTATTTATTGTATCTTCAGTGTAACATATTTTAATAGGAAAAAAAATTAGAAATTGTCCTCCTACCATTGAAATATTTCCCTTCCTATGATTTTCTTACTTTTAGGAGAAATTTTTGTTTTAATTTTATTTTTACTTAAAAAACATCTTATAAACAACAAGACAATTAATAAAAATTAAGGTAAGCTGTGATCTATTGCAAAAATCCTAATTATTTAAAAAAAAATGTTAAAAGTGCTCGGTGTTGCTTATTTTAAAATACATTATTTTTGATTTTCGGAAAATTTCCCTTTCTTAAAAATTTTAATTCATCAAAAAAATGTCATAAATTTTTTTTTTAATTTTTTAAAAATTTTTTGTGGACATTTTAGAAATTTTTTAATATCCTTTTTGATATGACACTGAAAATTTACAAATTTATTTATTTTAAGTCTGAGTATATATTTCCAAAAAAATCACAAATCCGATGTCTTGTACCTTGATTTTGAAAATTTCCCTTTAGGGAAATTTATGTGTTTCTTGGTTTTATGGTAATTAGGGGATTTTTTCTCATTTTAAAGGCTAAAGGACTTTGTTTTATACAATGTTAAAAATATAATTTCTTGGGAAATTTAAAATCTGCTTGAAATTTAAAAAAAAAAATCATAAATAATAAAAAAAGCCAAAAATTCTTATAAAAATGTAGCTGCAAGTTAACTGGCCCACAAATATACGTGCGCTGCACACTCAATTTTCTCAATTCATTTAAATTTTATATTGTCCTCCGAAATATTCTGCATTTTGTGTGGGAGTTTTGTTTTCTTTTTTTCTTTTTTTGCTTAGGCGACTTACTGATTTTATGCTAAACGGAAAGCAAGCAACTTTTGCTGCGTGATCTAATTGATATGCAACATGCCGCGTTTTTTTTTTTTTGTTGTTTAACTGCAAAGACGGTGCTGCGAAATGTAAATTCGATGAAATCTAAAGGAAATAGGGCTTGTGGGCAGCTTCTGATGTAACTTTTTTTTAAACTTAATATTTGGCACTTGTTTCTTCTTAAGATATTTACATTTCTATAATTTAATTTTTTCAATATGGCCTTAACGAGTAGATACAAACTAAATTAAAACAAGAACTGGCATTTTTGTTATTGTTGTCTGCGACACGTGTAGAAATTAAAATGTTAAAAATTAAATTTGAGCATTTGCATGAATAAATTACCGAAAACAAATATTAAAAAGAAATTGCCATAAAATTATGAATTATGAGAAGCTTTAGAAAAAATTTCAAGTTATGAAGGAAAAGGCATTAAAATAAAATTATTATTACACATGAAAAATTTAGCAAATATCAAAAATGCAGAAGAAAAATTTCTCAATTCGATACGGCGGTAAATCTTTAGCAAATATTTAATAATATTTTAATATATTATATTATAATAATTAATTATAATAATAAATTTTCTAATATTTTCCAACAATTTGGGGTTATAAATTTAGAGGTCTAAAAACCTTCGGTCTAGCAAAGCTGTCAGCTATTAAATATCTGTCATCTGTAGTGTCATTTATTTAGGGAAAGCTTTTCCATTTACAAATCACTAAACAACCGAAAAGCTCGTAAAAATAGCTAGAACTTACTGCGAAAGTTGCGATTAAAAAGTACCGATCACTATTTGAGCATTATCGACCTACTGTGCAAGGAATGGGCAAAATTATAAAGAAATTTGAGGCGACTGGAAGCGTTACTTTAACCCTACCACCTAGAAAGAGTAAATAAGTAGATATTTTAGCTAAAGATTGTAAACCCGAAAGTAGGCCCTGGACGCGGCTAAGCTATCCTAGCCGGCAAAAAAGGAACAGCCCATTTCCACGCCCACAGTGCTTTCTTATCAACAAAAAAAATAAAAAATTATGTTTAACACACATCTTCAAAAATTATCTTTCTATTATTCATCACTTCTTTCATGACTTCTTCCACTCTAGCATTCATTTATTCGAAAACACACTTGGGGGAATACAGTAAAAATAGTTTTGAAATTTCTGTAATTTTTTTCTCTCTTCTTTTCTTTGTTGCCAATTTAAATGCACAATTTATGGGCAAGAGTTGCAGGAGGAACAAATTGATGTGTCAGCCAAGAAAAAGAGTTGAAAATACAAAAGCTTGATACCCTCAGCAGAGTGGCTTAAGATTGTTGCATAATTTCTTTGCTTGTTTCTTTTTTGAGTCTGCTAACGTTTTTGGTGGGCAATTTATTTTCTTTCTATTTATTTATTTATTTTTTTTTGCTGTTTGACAAATACAGAAATTTAGCTTGAAGATGTAAATGGAAAAGTAGTTGGGTTTTGGGTTTTATATTTATATGTGAAGAAAGTTTGTTATAAATAAAAAAAATATATTCTTGCCTAAAACGCAAAACGCCTTATTAGTTATAAACCTTAAAAAGAGCCACAATATTTTAATATAAAAGTTTTTTTTTTTAAGTACCACTTGAGATATTTTGGCTCAAAATGATCGATGTATGCTTACCTAATAAAAAGTTACGGCCTGGGCCACGATGTCACTTGAAATCGTTCGATCGACAACTTGTATTGCAAACAACAATAACTTTAGAAAATTTGTTGTTGTTTGCAATACAAGTTGTCGATCGAACGATTTCTCGTGACATCGTGGGCCAGGCCGTTAATATCGACTTTTCTATAAATTCCGTGGAATGTCCAAACCAGATCAGTGCTAAAGAAAAACGATTCTTATTTTACTTGTTATTTAAATTCTTCCATTATAACATGTTTTTTCCAGAGCTGTTAAAATTCGATTACGGTTAGTAATCAATTAGATTACATTTTAAAAAGAATTGTGATGATTAATATAATTGCTGATAAATAATTGATTACAATTACGAATAATCGAAAAGTTATCTGAATTATTACTTAAAATTACTAACAATAATCAAAAAGAATCAAAAGTAATCAAAAGGTAATCCGACTACTTTCAAAGATTACTTTTGATTATTAATAAATAATCAAAAATAATCAAAATTAATCCTTAGAAGTAATAGAATTATTTTCTGATTACTTTTGATTATTTTTGATTATTTTTTAATAATTTTAAGTAGTTTAGATTACTTTTCCATTATAAGTAATCGTAATGAATTAGTAATCGTAATCAATTAGTAATCGTACGAAACTGAATATAATCATAATTTAATCACTACTTCACCTTTAAAAAAAAAGTAATCAAATTAGTAATCATTACCATTACTAATCATTACTTAACAGCTTATGCTTTTTTCCTCCTTTTGTAAAACTATAAAAATGTTAGTCAGGTCTTTTTGCATTTCAGTTCCATTTACAGTATTGTGTGTAAATTCCAACTTTGTCTTAAAGTTTTATAATTTTTTTTAATATAAGCTTCGAATTATTTTTTACTTAATTCACAAAATTTGCCTGCAAAATTCCTTTTCATTACATCCTTCGCGTTCTTACTTTCGGCATTTTTTTTATACACATCCCAAAACTGTCTTTTCTTAATGGAAAATATGATTGTATGAAAAATATTTCCACTCAGTTGAGTATGACAGACTAAAATGAAGGAAGAAAATCTGTAAGGAAAATGTGTAACTGCATAAAACTTTTGCTAGCAATTGAAGTTAATGAATATGTGCTCAGCTCGTTTAAGAGTTTTGACATTAACTAAATGTCTTATTTCTAAAGTGTTGCGCTGCTTGCTTTTTTTTTTTATTTTGCTGCTGCCATCAGTGTCATGGTGCGGTTTTTTATACAGGCAAATCTCGGTATAACGAATCTCGCTTTAACGAAAATCCGATATAACGAACGTCCAAATATTTCACATTAACAACCTTATATAGCGAATAATATCCTAATTTTATACTGGATATAACGAATGATAAAGAGAAAATCGCAAAATAAAAAACAAAAACTTGCTAGCATCATATTTCTAACATTTAGTTTTTCTTTATATAGCGATTGTTTTGATAAAGGTGTGCTCTGTATAACGAACGGCAGAAAAAATTATTAAACAAAATCTACAGCAGCATTTTTGCAAAAAAAAATTCTGGTACTGTTAGTTTGTATTTGGTAGTTTATTTAAAAAAAAATTGTATTGTATCATGTCTACAGTAATAAAAGTTAAAATAACACTTGATAAAAATTTTGCGATATAACGAATTTTTCAGTATAACGAGTGGGCCTAACATTATATCGTTCGTTATACCGGGACTCGCCTGTATTTAAAAAAAAAATTTTTCTTAAATTGTATTTTTTAAAGTTGGCTGGTTTTCAGCATAAATCATTTTAGATTAATTTCACTGTAAGCTCTTGAGGGATTTTAGAAATTATATATTATTTATTAACTCGAACTGTGTTATGAAATAGGCAGATCTAAAAAAAGTGGAACATTTAAGAATTTTAAAGCTGAAGTTCGCTTAAGTACAGTGTCCCCAGCTTTTTTGCCACACCCTTTACTTATTACAATTAATTCTTTTCAAATAACATTTTCATTTATTTAACAAATTGATTTGAATTCTTTTCCTTACTTATTATTTACTTGCAGATTTCTTTATTAAATTCTTAAAAAGAGGGTGAGTACATTTCATTTTATATATATATATATATATTTTTTTTAATATTGTGAAACTTTCTTTTATTACCAAATATTTGCGTAAATAAAAGTCTTCTTGTTTTGTAGCAAAATGAAAAATAAAGTATTTCAAATAAAGAATGTAGCGTAATATGTTGATTTAAGACAAATTGAGCAAAGAAAAATGAAATTCATTGTTTCAAATTAGAGAGGAATGCGAAGAAAATCGCACAGAAAAATTGTGCGTGTCTGCGAAAAGAGCAAATGAAATTTTTTGCATTCAATAAATTTATTAAAATTTGGAAGTAAAAAAAAAGAAAGAAAATGAAATGAAAAATTTAACTGCAAGTGATATTCAGGGTAGAAAAATAAAGCAGGGATATATTGAAAAATAAACAGTAAATTTACCGCTGAAGTCACAGCTGCAACAAGAACAGAATAATTCTTTTTTTATGTAACTTTTTTAATAACTTGCATTTTCTATACACATTCGACACAACGTCAAGTAATAAAAATGGAAATTTAAAAATTTTCCTTGCTATAATATATCCGCTATTAAAATTATTTAATTTACATATTGTTTACCCTTTATTTACACATTATTATAACAGTTTTACACAATGTCAACAACGTAAAAACATAAAAAAAAAACATTTAGCTCACATATTTTATTTACAATTACACATGTTTTTTTTAATTTTTGTTAATTATTTACCTTATGTAAAAAATTTACATTTTGTGTAAATAATGATCTATAAAAAATTATTTATTACGTTCTCATTATTGTCAAGAATTTTTTTTAAGCTACATAATCATACTTTAAAAGGCTTAACATTATATTTTAATATGTTGCGAAATGTTTTCAAAAATTATCATTAATCTTGGCATCATCTGCTAATTGTTTACATCAATGTAGAAAATATAATTCTGATGAAACAAAGTCAAATCTTTATGTCAAAATGATATTTATCGTTTGGACGGATTTTATTTTTACAAAAAATATTAACTAAAAACAATAAAACTGCAAAAAACAAAAGCCCCATTGACTTGTAAAGTTTGGACGTTTTCATAAACTTGTCCCCTTTACTTGCTGTTAATAATGCATTATATATATTTCAATCGTGTATATCTTTGTAAGCTTACATGCCTTAACTTCTTTTTGGTCTACACCTATTTTTGTAGCTGTTTGCAAAATGTAAAGTAAAGATATCTTTCTAAATTTGTGTTAATTTCTACCTGGTGTCAATAAAGTAAATTATAAAAATTCAATTCATAGCTATATATTTACTTTACACTCTGTAAATGTTAGCTAAATAACATACTTTACCAATTGCTTACACTGTGTCAACAATGTAAGAAATTAAAATCTTTTGATATAAGAGTTTTTGTGATATAATTAAATATGTAATGCAATTTTTTTCACATATTTGCTTATTTACATAATGTCAATAAAGTAAATCATATAAAATTAAATTAAAAATGTATTTTTGACTTTAAATTCCACAAATTTTAGTTAAATTTACATACTTTACCAATTGTTTACATCATGTCAACAATGCTAATAATTTAAATTTCAGTAGCAAAAGTTTTTGTCATATAATTAATACTAAAGAAAGTCCTCTCTTTCATGAACTTAATTTTTTTTCATAGTGTCAATAAAGTAAATTACATCAATTTAAGTTTAAGATGTATATTTTACTTTCAAATTTTTTTCTCAAATTTTAGTTATTTTTACGTATTTTATGAATTGTTTACACTGTGTCAACAATGTAAACAATCAAAATCTCAGGAGGAAAATAATTTTTTAGATACAAAATTAATATGTTAAGACATTTTTTCCCATAACTTGCTATTTTACATTGTGTCAATATAGTAAATTATGTAAATTCAAATAAAAGTTGAATTTTTTTTATTACCTAAAGTGTTAGCTAAATTTACCCACTTTTTCAATTGTTTACATTATGTCCACAACCTAAATAACAAGGATACTTGTAGAAAAATTGTTTTGTATACATACATACATACATACATACATACATATTGACACAAATAATATGTGAAGCAATTTTCTTTGCCATAAATTTACTTTTTGATCTAGTGTCAATAATGTAAATTATATAAATTCAAGTTAAAGATGTATTTTTTCTTTAAATTCCGCAAATTTTACATTATTAGTTACATCATGTCGATAATGTAAACAACTAAAATCTCAATAGAAAAATTTTTTGTGATATGATTTATTTATAAATAAATGTATTTTTCCATAGACTTACTTCTTTACCTAGTGTCAATAATGTAAATTATACAAACAGAAGTCATAAAAACATTTGGTGCTTTGAATTTCTAAAAGTTGTGTTTATTTTACATCTTTTACTAATTGTTTACATCATGTCAACAAAGTAAATAATCAAAATTCTATATAGTAGAAAAATTATTTACTGTATGATTAATATGTAAAGCAAATTTTTCCCATAAACCTCATTTTTTCCTAGTGTCAATAATGTAAATTATGCAAATTAAAGTCGCAAAACTGTTTTTTGGTCTGAATATTCAAAAGTTTTGTTTATTTTACAGATTTTGCCACTTCTTTACATAGTGTCAAGAATGCAGGAAATAACATTATTAACTGAAACGTGTTTGTAATAATGATTTATCAAGGAAAACTATTTTTTACCTACCGTCAATGTAAAATTTAAATTTTTTTGCTGTTTTGAGCAATCATTTTGTAAAGCTGGGCGTTCTTTATAAATTTGGTTTTACGTAGTGTCAACTATATAAATTATGCAAACAGAAGTGGTAAAAACATTTGTTGGTTTCAATTTGTGAAAGTTTTGTCTATTTTACATCTTTTAGCAATTCTTTACATAATGTGAACAATGTTAAAAATTAAAATGTTCACCAGAAATGTATACATATGTGATAATGATTTGCCTAGGAAAACCATTTTTTACATAACGTCAACAATGTAAGAACTCATATAACAGTTCTTTGCTGTTTTAAACAGTCATTTTGTAAAGCCAGCCTTTGTTTATAAATTTGGTTTTTACGTAGTGTCAACAATGTAAATTATGTAAATAGAAGTGGTAAAAAAATTTTTTGGCTTGAATTTCTAAAAGTTTTGTTCATTCAACATATTTTACCTATTCTTTACATAATGTCAACAAGGTAAAAAATTAAAATTTTCACCAGACACGTATATGTAATAATGCTTTGTAAAGTAGAAATAATGGCATACATATTATCCATTTTTTACATAACGTCAACAATGTCAATATTTAAAATCAAGCGTAAAATTTTCGCTATCAAATTGAATTTTTTTTTACAAAATAATTTTTTTTTCCAAATATTTATTTACGAGTAAATTATAATTTATTTAGAATTTTGCCAACTATTAACAAAAGAGTAGAATAAGAAAACATTTTCATAAAAACTAAAATTTACGCAACACAACAACAAATAACATTCAAAAGTTTTCTTCCGCCCTCTTGCTCGCTCTCAAAATTTCTAGGGTCTTTCCTTACTGCCACAGTGATGGACTTATGATGATAGTGTGATAAAAGAAAGCTGTTAAAAAAGAAGCGCTCACAACAAATGCCGTTATGAAACCCAAACAAAATATACAATCCCTATTAACCTGTAAACACAAAAAGGTGGCAGCACAGAAATTAGCAATTATCTGCCACAAGCGATAACAGAAGGACGGCCTTCTTAGATCAGCTGAGGAGGGCCTTGCATTTGCTTCTACAGTGATGACACTAAAAGTGGGAGCAGTTGGTGTTTCTAGTGCTGGCACAGTGGGTACGGTGGATGATGGCTGAATTAAAGGCTGTTTGATGGTTTCCATTTGGGAGTCACGATAAGAAAGGCAAGCATTTTCGGCTTGGGCAAAGTTGTTTAGGGAGTTTGGTAGCTCAGATCGGCTGGTGAGCGAAGAAACCTCTAAGAGGCTTATGTCGTTTAGGCTTATGTGATCGGAGAGTTGAGTTTGACAGCCATGATTCCTTAACTCACTGACGCTAGTGGCGGTAGAGACGGAGTGGGTGTAGGTGGCTTTGCCTTCGTTAGCTGCTGTAAAGTTATACGTTGTTATTTTTAATAATTGTTTTATTTTAGAAATTCAATGGCAATAGTTACGATTTTCCAAATCCTTTAAAACCATTTCCTGTTGTTTCAAATAATCCTCTTCCTGTTCAATTTTAAGGGCACAGCTGTTGTTTTCTGCAAGAGCGCTCACATCTGCGGGTTGCGCGGCGTATTGAGCAATATCGATATCTGAAACTTTGTTGAAATTCTTTCATAGACGAGAGCAAAACAAAAACTGACGGTATTCATAAACGATTATTGAAGTTATTGATGTTTTGAAATACGAATTTTTTATGAAACAAATTGAAGAAATAATAATTTTATTGCAACAATTGTTTATGAATATCGAAGAACAATTTTTGCCACATCTTTCTCGGCTAAAGAAAAATTAAAGTGAAAAATTTTACTGTCCTGGTAAGTATGATTCTTACTAAAGACTCTGACTGTTTTTACAGTCTGATGAAAAAAGCTTCGCAGCATAATTTTATATCCTTTAGAGCAGCAACGTCCCAGCGCACATACTCTGATATTTACATTTGAGGTAAACAGCTTTGCAAGATCTTTAATTTGTTCTTGTTTCCTTGCAAAGTAACAGCAAGCATTGCTGTCGCCGAGATCAGACTGGCTGTTAAGCTCTCGTCAGTGTGAAAGCACAAAAGCTCTTTTCTAAAAGTTTGCACATTGTGCATATGGCTCGGACGTAGCTGCTATCATATATAAATATAATTACCGGTATTTATTGCAACTTTTGAAAAGCTGGTTTCCGTTTGGACTCCTTCGAACTCTGCCTTCGGCTGCTTTATTCGCATACTCTGGAATCTTTTACTGTGAACACTATCTAAAGCATCTCCTTTTTTGGGAGCTTTAGATGTAGCTTTTATTTCAAAGGTTTCCAGGTTTTTGGTAAAGCTATCGAACATATCAATTATTTGTTCTAAACGTTGAGAAAATTCATTACGTTCCCAGGAAGTAGTTTGCAACTGCAGCTGATCTGAGCTGACCTGTTCTAATACCTTGTCACTTGTTCTATTTTCACTAAGAGTTCTACCGCTAAATATTCCCTTAGCTAATCCTTCCTCAAATTGTTGCAGATGTGCCTGTTTAAAATTTTTCTGTTTCAGATAAACCCTGACGGTTTGGCTGGAACTTTCCTCTTTGTCTGAGAATTCTTCATGATGTTCTTGTAGTTTTTCGTTTTCATATTGATCATTGTCAGCATCTAGTTTTTCAGCTTCTTCTTCTGCCTTCTGAAACTTAACATTTTTTCGAATTGCTCCGCTAAAGGAGCCTTCAGTTTCCGTGGCTGTGGTGTGACTGCCCTCAAGCAGTATGTGAACTTCTCCCGATTTACTGATTATAAATGTTTTATCCGCATTATTGCCACTATCGTCAATTTCTAGGGAATGTGAAGGATCCATTTGAAAAATAAAATTGTTTTATTTAAATAATTTTTTATGTAATTTTTTTCCAAGACATTTAAATACACTGAAAGAAAGTAAACATATTCATATGGATTCGCTTTGAAAGTAAACAAATAATGAAGGCGAATTCATATATATGAATAGGCGCAAAGCGAATTCATGTAAGATGGTCGCCACTGCTCAGGCAAGGCAAATTCATTGAAAGTATGCTGAACTCAATTCGCTTTGAGAATTTTATACTTTTATAGGCAGATTTTGGCGCCCTATGGTTCATTGGGATTTAAAGGAACATATATATTTATAGGCAGATTTGGCAAAAATTTGGCTTTTAAATGTTTCAAATAAGTGTGAAAAATAATTGAAATTGGTTTCAAAAAATATTTTTTCCATACAAATTTCAAAATCTGCCATTTAATGTCAAAAAGTGTACTGAGAACAATGTGTTGACATCTAACGTAAACACAAATTAAAAGCGGCGAAAATAGTCACCTGATCGTTGTCGACCACCAGGCATGGATTTGCCTTGTGCATATTTTCACCCCTTGTAATTTGTATATCCGTTAGATACATCCACACATATTTTTTATTTTTTTTACATCAGAAGTATATATATTTTTTAAAGCAAATATAGTTAATTATAACTTATATAAAAATGCCTTGATAAGCCTTTGCAAATAATTTTTAGGACAAGCAAATTCACTTAAGGAAAACTCGGCTCAATTCGCTGTAAAAATTTATACTTTTGATGAAAAAAAAAGTATATTGAAAACTAATGGATATTCAAATTACAAGCGGCGAAAAAAGGCACATCAGCAATTGAGACCACCTAATATGAATTCGCCTTGACCATCTTCACATATGTATGTATATGAATTCGCCTTCATCATTGGCTTACTTTCAAGGTGAATCTAAGGCGAAAATAGTTATCAGATATGACCTAACATAAACTCGCCTTGTTTTACAAGTTCTATCCAAGGCGAATTCAAATGTATCCAGGCATCTTCAATTTTGTCAGTTGTAAAAGCTCTGTGAAAGAGAATTGAAATAACTTCTTTATGAAAACTAAGTCGGATCAATATTTTTAATGTAATGCAAAGAGAATCCATATCAGGTGGTGAATTTTTCGCCGCTAGTAATTTGATTATCCCTTCGATGGTCTCCAGCAAGCGCATTTGCTAAATTCTAAAGATATCTTGTTAGCGCGATTTAATCTTTAAAAAAGACTAGAAGACTGCAGTTCGTTTATTTATTTTGTTATCTTTTCTAACAGATAAAAAAAGTTGTAATTTTTAATTTAAGTATCAAATTTCTTCATTTACTTTTCATTCCATAAATGCTTTTAGCATTGTGCATGTTTTTGTCTGTCTTTTCTCTACTCCATTTAAAAGTTGCATTTGCTTAAAATAGAAACGCTTTGAAGTATTAAAAGTTCTAAGGAAAACGAAAGGAAAAAACCAAGGAAAATATCTCAAAAAATATGCTAAACAATTTCCTTACCTTTTCGTGTGTGTGTGTGTGTGTGTGTGTGTGTGTGAATGGGTTTCTTTCTTCTTTTTATCCTTTTACTTAATCAAATATCTTTGAGCTCATATCTGAGTTGGTGTGCGTGTATGTATGTTTATTGCACCTGCAACAAATTACTTTAGTTTTTATTTTTGTTTGAGTGCCACATAAAGTTGCAAGAATATATCGCTTATTTTGCATTTCTAACAACCTGCTGCGACATGTCAAAAGAATTTGTTTCTATTTTGTGTGTGTGTGTGTGTTTTTTTTGTCATTGCAAATAATATTGTTTGCTTCCAAAATGGAAATAAAGAGTGAATTGTAAGAGGTTTACTTAGAACAGATTTTATTATTAAATTTTTTTTCATGAAAAAGAAAGAATATATACAAAAGAAACACATTTTTAAAAATTGCATATTCTAGTCGCAATAAATAAATAAGAGGGCGTTTGCTGTGGCAAGATGAAAATTAAATTTTTGATAAGATTGTAGTTATTTATTTGCTTAGACAAGCAGGAGTGTGTTTTTGTCTGCATAATGGGATTTTTAATACTGTTTTTTAAGCTCTTCTTATAAGACTCAGCGTCTTCTCAGATTACAGAAGATAAATTCCTTGAGCACTATTCTGAATAACAATTAACTTTCAGTTAAAGTAAAACAATGCATTCTCGCTTTTTTTTCTTAATCGGTTGAATTGCTTGGAACTTCTTCACATTAATTTGTATGTACACGTGGAAACACAGTTTAGAGTTTTACTACCTCTAGAGCGTATGATTAATATTAAATCCATAAAATAATTAATATCAATCATACGCCAAAGAATCTATCAAGTACTTTATTTAATCTAAAGTGCAAAAACTTAACAAATGTTAAATTTCTTGGAAATTTCTCATAATTTTTCCTTTATTATTAAATTGTAACGTTCTTCTACATACGCGTAATGTGTTTACAGTTTTTCAGCTAACAACTGAAAACTGTTTATGGCTTATAGTTAGTTTTCGTTGAAATGGCAAATATCTAATGTTACTGTGTACTTAAGACAACATTGTTTTAATAGCTAAAAGTTTTTCTTGTTGTTGCTGTTGCTGTTAATGTTTTTTTTCAGATGCTTAAAAGTTTTAAAGATTTTATGAGCTGCTGTGATGACTATTT
Source organism: Tachina lurida (assembly GCA_944452675.1). Lineage (NCBI taxonomy): Eukaryota > Metazoa > Arthropoda > Insecta > Diptera > Tachinidae > Tachina > Tachina lurida. The sequence goes on from OX101753.1 coordinate 6,873,041, forward strand.
CTTCTTTTTTTTTGTTTTCTATTTGGTGGCAAAAACTAATTACGTGACCCAAAAAGCTAAAAAGAAAATAAAATAAATAAGAAACTTGTTATGGCAAATTCTCCTTTTTTTTGGTGTTCTCTGGCTAAGAAAATTTTATTGCGTACCATAAACTTTGTAAAAGAAAATAATGGTAGAAAAATAAAAACAGTTTTAGAAAATTTAAAGTGATTTTAAGCACTGAACAAAAGCTTAAATTAATTGATAATCAGCAACAAGAAAATCAATAATAATTATGGTCTAGATTTTCATTTCAGTGCTTGGAAAGAGTTGTTCAAAAAGTGTATTCTTGAAGAATGTCAGCCAATTAATGGAAAAAAGGAAGAATTAGATACAGAAAGATAAATCGATGACATTAAAATGGGACTAATTTATGCAGAGTTTTTATTAAGAGCTTATGATGGTCATTAATAATTGAGGCTATCAGCACAGAAGTGGTGTATTCCACATTAATTTTTTTTAAGAATTTCTCTTTGTAATTATTTAATTGCTTTATTACTTTGCAATATAATGATCTGTGCAAAAACGAGTTTTCAGCTCCATTTTCCTTAGAATACCAAAAGGTGGTTTACTCTACTTTTTCTTGATAATTGGTAATGTACTCGTAAATAATGTATTTATCACCAGAACAGAAACCAAAAATTTAATGTGGGGTACACCACTTCTGCGCTAATAGCCTCAATCATGAAGACTTTTTGTTTGACAACTTGCTTTTTATAATCAGTTCTGTCATTAGATTGTGTTGTTATCCCTCCGATATCTATTGGACTTCTAAATATCATGTCTATAATAATTATTAAATATATAGTTATAGTATAAATACCGAGTATATTTCTCTGTAGTCATAAATTAGGCAAATATTTTTGTTAGCGTTTCATACTTTAGCGTTGGATCTCTGATTGAATTCACCATGACAACATGTGGTTTTTTTAACTGACTTCTAAAAAGCAGGAGATTCTCAATTCGTCTGGATTTTTTGTTTGTTCGTGTTATTTCATAATTCCATAAATTAGAGACATCTTTGAAAAACTCTTTCTTGTTTTAGAGGATGGAAATGGAAGATGCATTTGGTCCAATTGAAAAAAGTGGACGCTACCATGCCCTTTAAATTGTTTCCTTTGATTTTATTTACTTTTTACTAATCCTATTGCAACATAACTGTGCACACACTATGTGCTCTCTTAAGCTTAAATTAGACGTGACATAGCCATAACGCCATAGCCATAACCAAACCAAAATTCAATTGGTTTCTGTGGTGAGAGTGAGAGAGACTCGCCATAACGGCATAACTCTCACCATAGAAACCAATTGAATTTTGGTTTGGTTATGGCTATGGCGTTATGGCTATGTCATGTCTAATTTAAGCCTTAATAACATAACTTAGAGCCTTAAAAAGTGGGCGGAGTCGCACCCATTACTGTTTATTGTTAACCAATTCCTACGAAATTTGTCACATTACCTGACCTATAAAAGAGAATTGATCTTACATTTAAAAAAGTAGGCGGGCCACTCCCATTAAAGTTTAGCATTATATTTTATGTATGCCAGCTTATCCGATTTCCACAAAACATAGCAAAGGCTATGGAGTCTTAGAATGACACAATTTTTTTTAAAGTGAGCGTACAACACCCACTAAATATTGGCATTACACTTAATGTTTTTTTTACTTAACCGAAGCCTACGAAATAGGATGCACATTCCAATTCTTTTTTTTTTATTTTCTATTTTTTTTAACAAACAACACAGCCCGCGAAGCGACTAGCTTGTCTGCGGAAAACACCCAGGGTTTATGGCGGGAAACGAACCCACGATCTCTGGACTGAGAAGGCCGCATCTCTACCACTCAGCCACAGGGGTACTCTAAGTGACCTAATTATGCATTTTAAAAAGAGGGCGGAACCATGCCCATTAAAGTTAGTATTATATTTTATGCACTTCCACTCTTACGAAACAAGGCAAACACTTTCGGCTCTTGGGATGACATTATTTTGGGTATAAAAAAGTGGGCGACGTCACGCCCACTTAAAATTAATAAAGTATATCACGTTCTTCTACTTAACCGATTCTTAAGAAATATGATAAACATTTCTAAAGTGTGAAAGTGGCATAATCCTAAATTTTCAGAAGTGGGCGGAACTACGCCCATTTAAGTGTAGTTTTATATACTACATACTTCAGCACATCTGTTTCCTATGGAACTAAATAGACATTTTGGGCACTTCGAATGACATAGTTTTGTGGAAAAAAAATGGGTGACACCACGCCCACTTAAAATTAATATTACATATCACCAGTCTTATGAAACATCACTTTCACCTTTATCTTGAAAAGAGACACGATCTGGCATTTATATAATTGGCTCTAGGGCCACAGATGTTTGCGAAAGTGGGCGGGGAAAGCCTCTTAAAATTTGACATTGGCACTAAAAAGTTAAAGATAACTTTTAAACAATTTATATTCATTTAAATAAAATATTTTTATTTATAGTGCTATTCGAAGTCGGTGACAATGATATTGTTAATCGGAAGCATAGATATATAATAGATTTTACAGCGACTTCAAACAGCACTATGGGTAAGATATGTATGTGAAAATGTTTTTTTTAACTGAACCAAAATTACTTTTAACTTTTAAGTGCTTATTTGAAGTTATATTTAACAGCCTGGCCCACGATATCGACAACGTTCGACTTGTCGCACACTTACATTCAAAACAAAAACAAATTTTAATATCTTGTTGTTGTTTCAAATGTAAATGTGCGACAACTCGAACGTTGTCGATATCGTGGGCCAGGCTGTAAATATGGTTTCTTCTTCTGCATCCATTTTTAATTCCATAATTTAATTCTTATGCATATACGAGTATGTATAAAACCTGAGTTTAGCGCTTCTTAAGTTACGCGGTCGATTTAAATTTTAATTTAAAACACATTTTGCCAACACTTGGCCATAATTTATATTGCCATGATTTATAATATTTTCCCTTTATTTATATTCGTTCATTGAAGCGGCCAAGCAAAAAAAAAAAATAATAATAATAATGGAAAGCCTAAAAGTATGCTATAGCCAGCAGCTATTAAAGATAAAACTTTTTACCCTTCTAAATGGCCCGTGGCGCAAATAAAAAATGTGGTCATCTAAGCCAATTTATAAATACATCTACTCTACTCGTACTGCAGAGCAGCCACAGAAGCATCCAGGCCAGGCCAGGCCAGCACACACCGTTTTAAACAATTGTTACGCAAATGTAACATTTCACACCATTCTCTAATAGTTTTACTTTTTTTTTTGTATTATTATACAGTTCATTTGTTTGTAATACAATGACTAAGATTACGCAAATCTGTTGCAAAATTTATTACCTTGTTGTTAGCAACAACAAAAATAGTTGACTGTTAAATAAAACAAAGAGTTTACACGAAACTCTTTACCCAAGCAGTTTTATAAATAATTGCTTAAGAGCGAGGTGGAGGGAGAAACCACAGAGAAACCCAAAGCTTATGAAAATCCAAAAGAAAGATTAGTGCCAAATTCACAAGGTGAGACTTTTGCAATATTTTTCTTATTTGGTAATAAAATTAAACTTAATTGCTTAAATTGTTTTTTTTTGTTCAACTTAATTTGGTTATAATTATAAAATATGCTAATACCTAAAGGTATGCTTTAATAATTTGATTTAATGGTAAGCCTAATAGTAGGCTTTATTAATTAATAAATCAACATTTACTAATTTTACAACCAAGCACCTTTGTTTGTTCATTGACGGTGTCGTAAATTTTAAAGTCATATTTTCTTGCCACACGAAACCAGAGAGAGAAAGAGAGAGAGAGAGAGAGAGAGAATATTTTACTGCCACTTTGGCTGCGTGCTGAACAGTCAACTAAGCGGAAACATTTGTGAATTTATGCTTTCATAAATATTTCACTGTAACCATATTTTTTATAGTTTTTTATTTTTAATGGAAGTTTAAGAAAAAAAAAAAATTATTTAGTTAATAAAAACTTTATTTTGGTGTGAAATAAGAAACGATATTTTTGTGATTTAAGTTGCGGTTATTTGAATTATTTTTAACAAAAAAATTTAACAAAAGTTTATTAAAATTCTTACTAATAAAACTAAAAAAATAATGATTTCTCAGTTGCAGAAAGTATAAATAAAAAAGTTTTGATATTTTTTAAATTCAAAATTCAGTGCAATTGCTAAAAGTATTTAGCGAAACTACCCTGCTTAACCTGGTAGTGTCTATTCTAATGCTACAAGTAATGAAGCTTAAACAGCTTTTAGTTTTATTTTCTATAACGTCGTTTCAAAATCTCATTTTAAAGCATTTTAAATGTTGATTGTAATTGTTTTCGAATAGGTTTCCCTTATTCCATTATTATGTTTGGTTGACAAACATACAGAGAAAAAAATATTTCTCCAACCATTTTTAAATGAAAAAAAATTATATAAATTTTTAAACAAAAGTTTCACTGATTTATTTGATTAATTATTTGATTAAACTTTTAATCAAATTAATGTTTTAAATAAAAGTTTATTTGACTCAACGAAATTTTCAATAATAGTATTTTTTTATTTAAAGCTGTTTAAAGCATTGATCCGCAAAATAAGATATGTTTGTATTAGTGAGAAAAATGAGAGTAAAATCAAATTACACTTAAAGAAAAGTTTTACAATTTGCAATACATGCTGTGATTATTAGTGGTTTGAATATTTTTTTGTAAATAAGCAATTTAATAAAAACTTAAATAAAAAGTAAAAAATCTAATACTCCATTCAACAAGGTAGTGTAAAAGTTCCAAGTTGTATTTATTTACAGCGCTGTGAAAACTATTAAAATGCTTTTTTAAACTATATTCCCTATTATTTTTAAATGTTCATGACATAAAATGCATTGTATATTGCCAAAAGCATATTTTTATCACGAAGAATTTCTTAGCTTCCATAATTATATTTTGCTCTACAAATTTATTAAATATGAACTTTAATTTTGTTCGGTGTGCTCAAAAAAAAAATAATCGAAAAACTAGGAAAAAATTCGTACATGGGTGCACAAATTCATTCGTCGCTTTCTTAGTGACGACTAAATTAAAGAGCATAGGCAGGTATGTGTATGTATGTGTCCACAATTGTGGTATGGCGGGTTACTGGTTTAAAGCCATCCATATGTTCCTCTTGCAGCTCTTGTCTTTCTCTCTATCTCTTTCTCTCGCTCACTCTATATTTCTCTTGCTCTTGTATTTTTCTGTATGTGTGCCTCTTGTTTTCTTTGTGTCGTCTTTTTTTAAATAAACTAAACAAGAAATGAAATATGCACTAACTAATTTTTCCCTATAAAAAATTTAGTTTATTAATTCAATTAATATTTTATTGCTTTAATTAATTCAAGTGCAGATATTAATGTTTTTAATAATTTTTTTTATTGACAAAAAAATTTATATAATTTTTTTTTTGTGTGTATATTTTATACTTATAAATTTTTTATTCAATTTTTCTTTACTTGCTACTCTGATTTTGATTTTTATATCTACATTGAACCACTTCTAAATGCATTTTTTTATTTTTCCCTATTTAAATAAAAAGTTAACTGCTAAACAAATAAAAGTTCTTTTCTGCTAACAAAAATCCGGAATTTGAGTATTGAAAAAATATTATCATAAAATAAATACAATGAAAAAAAAAATACTAAACTAAAAACTTTAACAATTTGATTTAAAAAATATGGCCAAAAATATACAAAAAGTTTTAGTTATTTTTTGTTTGTTTCTTTTTTTTTTTTTTTTGTTCGAATTCACCATAAAAGTAAAAATAATAGTAAAATAAATACACCAGGAAAACATTTTGTTCATAACTAAAATTCTAATTCTCTGCATAAATATTGGCAGAATAAAAGTTTTGCTTTGAATATTTTTGTTTAATAAAAATCACAATATGGACTTTTACGAGTAACTATGTTTGTTTGGACGAAAAAATGGAGAGAAAAAGATAATAGACAACGCATAATATTTGGAAAAATATTAAAAAGTATAGTCATAAAATTAAATTAAAAACGGAAATATAAAAATAAATGGAAACAGAGATAAATACAATGTTTGTACATGTTGCTAAAAAAAATAACATTTAAAGGGATCTTTCCAAGTAGTATCGGCTTGAAATGAAAAAGATGTGTGCACATACTGTAAAATAAAATGAAGTAAAATGAAGTTTTGAATATGGTGGTGTTAATTTTCTGTAATAACTTCCGGACTTTGACAGTTTATAGCGGCCCTTTTGTTGTTGTTGTTTTAACAGCTCTGCTATCGGTACATATTTCTTTGAAAATTACGATGATCTGGCCATCACCGTCAACGGAGAGCATTAGAGGTCAATGTTATCCAACGTCTTTGGGCTAGAAGTGGATGATATGGACACCAACTACGTGCCACACAGGTCATGCTGCATTGTATATTGAATTTCAGGTCAGCAGCTCCTACGGTTCTCGAGAAAACAGTTTGTGACAGACAGATAGGCAGACAGACGTATGGACAACAGACTTTGTAGTGGAAGCAATAGGGTTCCTTTTCACTTATGATGTGTGTGTGTTGTCTGAACCCTAACCGCCATATTTATAAAATTTAAAATGAATGTATTTTATTTAAAATTTTCCATACAAAATTTTCCTAAAATGGACTTAAAACTCATTTAATTTTTTTATGAATAAGGGGGTGAGAAAGAAGAATCATTAATTTGTATCAAAATACTCTTTTTTAAAAAAAAAAAAAAAATAATTTAATTTACTTACTCTTTATTATAAATATTTTCTACTTAAAATCACGTAACAGGCAATTGCAGCTTAAAATAACAAATATGTATAAAACGAAAAATATACAAATAATTTAAAAAGATTTATTTTTCATTTTAATTTGATTGTTTTTCCAACTAAAAGTCTCAACAACAGCAAACTTCAAATAATCTGATTCAATAGGGTTTTTTTTATACTTGCAATAGCAACAAACCTCAAAAAATAGAGATTGAAAATCTATTGTTTTTTCAAGAGCCACTAGAATTTTAGGTAAGACCTCTTAAAAAATAAAATAAAAACTACAACAGCAACAATCTAAAGAAGTATTTTTGTAAAAAGTAAAAAAAACACGAGAAATAATCCACTTTAAGTTTTCCGTAAACATCACAAGCAACAACAACAGTAATAATAAAAATATTAAAAAAAAGCATTTAAAGAAGCAAAAAAACTCGTACTTGCTGCTGCTCTTTTTTTAAACCATAAAAAAATAAGGAAGAGAACAGCAAAAAAAAAAAATGATTATCTATGTGCCATAAGTCTGGCTAATAATCTACACCTGATGTTAAAGTTCGCATATAATCAGTGTTTGCTCAAGAAGAACACTCACACACAGACACACACACACACACGTACACAATCTTACACACACAGCCAAAGAATGAGCAAATGCCACTGCAAAACAAACGGCATCTTAGTTTCCAGCCTGTGCATCTTGCTAGTTGTTTTCTTTTCCTCCTCCTCCTTCTTCTTAATACCAGTTACTTTTTTTATTATCATTTCATTCTTTGTAAAGAACATGCTAAAGTGTAGATTTTGTATCTAAAGCTTTTCGCCAAATACACACTAAATTGGTTTTCCACTGTTGGCACAGACACCGTAAGAGAAATAGAACTGGTGTTGGTCCAAAAAAAAAAAACATATTAATTTTTAGCGTAACTTTTTGTTGTCTTCACCTTAATGTGGTTTTAGATTTTATGCTTCCTTTTTTTTACTAAATTGGTGCAATCGGTCTGTTTAAGGGAACAACAATGTTTATTTGTTTGAGTTGGATTTCAAATTAAACCTTGGTAGGGTAAATTGTTACACAAGGAAAGGGTTAAAGTGAAATATTCTGGTGTATGTGAAGCTAGATTTTAAAATTTATAAGCCTTGACACAAACCTTGTGCTTTAACAGAGCTCTGTTAGCGTGTTAACAGAGCTCTGTTCAGCTATAAAAATTTGATTAAAGCCTTTCCCAAGGACTTTTCCGTTAAATCAGGCAACCAAGACGAAAAAAATAAGGCAAGTTTATAGACGAGGTGTTCCTATCTTATTGCCCGTGACTCTATTTCTGAAAAACAGGGTGGGGAAAAATTCTGAAATTTTTTTTTGTTTATTCGAAAAAGTATATGTATTCAAATGTTTTAAGACTTCTGGTTCATGAAAAGTTATGCAAATGCTTACCTGTCAGTAACAAAATACAATTTCAACATTGCGACCTATAGAAAATAATAAAACTTGCGAATAATTCTTTACAAGTCGACTCGCGAGTCGAGTTTTATTTTTGACTCTTAAAATTTTAATTCTTCTCGCGAGTCCTATTTTCGATTCTCAAAAATTTTTTATTTTTTTAACTCGCGAGCAGACAAGAGTAGCTCTTTCCAATACAAAAAATAAAACTCGCTCGAATTGAATTCATTTGCGAGCGAGTTTAATTCGAGCAGTCTCCGTACTTTGCTGAAAAACATGAATTTGAACCATTCAAGTTTGTCAGGTTTTCAACTTGGCATTTTCTGAGGGATATGCATTCTTTTTTTTTTTGGGAAGGAGTCGATGCGGCGGACAAAAGTGGTGACCTAGGACCCCATTGTACTTGTACTCTAAAAACTTGCATACTCATAACTTCTGAAAGTTCGAGTTTTCAGGAGTTTTTCGAAATACTTTAAATTTTCCCTGCTATATTAACATTTTCCAAGATGTGACCAAACTTCTGAAAACTCTGACTTCCAGGCATTATTTTTTCCTTCTCGATTGCTCGATTTAATACGTAAAGTCCTTTTGAAAGGCATTAATCGAATTTTATAACTTAACAGAGTTATGTTAACACGCTAACAGAGCTCTGTTAAAGTACAAGGTTTGTGCCAAGGCTTATAAATTTAAAAAATTTAACTTCACACACATGCTATTCTGATCTAAATGATCGATACTAACTGCTTTATTCTGAATAACAGCTCCCAGGTAGGTTATTCCCTATTGATTGCCCTCTATTTTAAAAAGTGATTTGCAAGCTTCCAATTTAAAGAAAACAACTGGAAACAAAATCTTCGAACTTCGAAAAGTCGAAGTTCTTCCTCAAATTTTAATTTTAGTATAGTTGGAATCTATTTTTAGAAAAAAATTAATTCCATGGAAATTATTTCCCGGCAAATATTTAGAATTGGGCTGTGTGTGCACTAGAGCCCTGCATAAGGCCATTTGAAAGAACCTTCAAGACATGAGGGATTTTTCAAATGCTTTACTTTAGCGAAGTTGTCGAACAAACACTGAGCAACACTGTTTGCCAGACATTTGTTTCAGTTATTCTAAGTATAGAAGTAGAGGAAGAAGCAAATACTTCGTGACGAAAGAATTTGAGATGTTTGCTTTTTCCTACGCCTAGGCGCATATACACACATCATGCATTTAAATACACACATAAGTTGTGTGCATGCTCTTCTATTTTAGCGGATACACCTTCAGCAATCACTGCCACGAAACACTTATCCAAATCACAAAGCTTTTAGCAAAACACAGGAACAATTTTGGAGATTCCTAAAAACTAAGCAAAAAATCCCCAAAATCCTAGGTGTGCCCCAGCACGTCCCCGGAAAATTACGGCAGCATTTAAAATCTAAAAAATTCGCAGTGGCCGCACCATCATGTTATGTAGTTGTTAGCACTATTTGAAACTATGTAAATACACTACTTCTTCTTTGGTTTTGAACAAGAAGTGTTCGCGACATCACTTCTAAACATTCATATACACGAACATCACTACATCGATCCTGCTCGCTTATTATACGACAGCATTTATTGTTGGTTGGTAGTATAATACATGCCACAGCAATAATATTTAAAAATCACGACGTATTTACATTTCAAGAATGCTTACGCAGGGCTCTAATATGCACCATTAGATTTTACTTTAATTGAGGTAAAGTGCTTTATAGTGCCAGTCCATTTCCTTTCTTGCCTCGGAAGTGAAAGCTTAACTTAACAAATTTAAGATAGGCATAGCATAAGGCCCTTAATGCTAAGTAGCCTTTCAAATCTTTCACTCATCTGTTTCCCTTAGTTCTTGGCTTATGTTTATTTTGCGAAATGAATTCTTTCATTACTTCCATGTAAATGTTTATTTTCAATTTATGTTTGGAATGCCTAGACTGACACTTGCCTACCTTTTAAGTGTTAATTTTATGTTTAACACTGCAAGATGTTTGTTTGTGTGTGCCTTTTTATGTTTCGTTGATAGTGTTGGTTGTGGCTTCCAAAAACATGCTGTTTTCATGTCCTTTTCATACTCGTCCGCGCAGCCACATTCGTGTTGTTGTCAACCGTTATCTAGAAACCAAATTGCTTTCTTGTCTTGCGGTTTGTTTTTCACCCAAAAACTTGCTCTTTCTTGTTGCGAATTGCAAAACCCATCGAAACACACTTTAGGACTTAAAGATAGTGTTTGCTATTTTCTTTTTCTTTTTGGTTTAAAGATACGTTTTATTTTTTTGCTTTCTAGTTGTTTGTTTGCTGTTTTTTTATATCAGTTTGCTGTTTTATTCTTGGCTTGTGTTGTTGTGTGCAGCAGAACTGGAAGCGTGAGTTGTAATGAACTGCTGCCAACTTTGCTGCTCTGGTTAAACGCAAGTTTCCGTTTCCGCTGTTATGCCGTTTTTTTGTGGTTTCTTAGTATTTTTTTGTGTGTTGTGTGTGTGTGAGCCTCTTTCTTTCTAATTTTTGCTTTGGTTTTTTTCCGTTGTATTTGGGTTTTAATGCTAAACATTAAACGTTTAATTAAAACGATTTATTAAAATAAATCTTAAGGGAAATGGAAAATATTTTTGAATTAATATTTTTTTCTTTTACAGTAAGTAAGTAAGAGAGGATAACTTTTTATAAAAGTTATTGGAAAATAATAAAAGAATAATGAAAATAATACACTAAAAAAGGTTGTAGAAAATAACAAATACTAAGAGAAAATTTGATGTAGGCGTGAAAAAAAAATTATAGAAAGAAGGATCATCTCTTCGACTATTTTGGGTTTTAGTGGAAATCACAATAGATTACCGAAAAAATGGGTGACTGCTGAAAAAACAATATGTAACTACATAGGTTGACCTTGCAGGCCGTTCTAAAAATTAATGGGTATTGAAAGTCGATTGGACAAGAAATTTTAGATTAATAGAATACACAAACTTCGTTTACAAATTCTCGACAACGATATCTCTCGAAAAATTTGCATCCAATCCCGTTTTTAAGTTATAAGATTCCTGTCGGAAACTAAGTCAACTTTAAACTAACTATTTCGCAACTACTGCTGACCGACACTTGGATTACTTTCTAACAGAAGCAACTAACTATTTTAACACTGCGATGCCGTAAGCGGTAGTCAATTATCTCACTCTGCACTACTTTTCAACGAACTTAAAGATGATTTGATTTTAGTCACCTGGTAGTCAGCAAATTTACAAAAAATGTTGCTGGGGTTCGAATTATGTACGAGTATCATCACACGTTGTATAGTGAATGCACTACTACCCAGCTAATGTACCATCTAAAATAGTAACAGCAAAATGTTGATATAAAATTGAAATGCAGTCGTTAAGCAGCACTGGGTCGGAGAACATCTCTGCCGTCATTGGTAATTATTTCTTAAGTGCGGTAAGGCTTGTGTCTGTTGTTTGGCCTTCGATAGTTTTTCGTCTCGCTCGCACTGGTTAACTGATCTGCCACGGATAACCGTATAATCTTGCGGTTTTCTTTAACAACCACGTTGCTACTTCGTATGTGAAGGCATAGGTCGTGTACAGTCAGTCACAAAACTTTTTTAAAACACTGTTGGTAACATCTTGGGCATATGGTCTTAGTTACTCCGCCCATATTTGTGCAACACCATATTACGCAAATTTACTTTGTATAATATGTTAAAATAAATAAAATTGAAATGAGCTTTCAAAGTAGCTGAGAGTAAATTTGTTGGCTCTCACCAAATCCGATTACGTATTCAACTTAAGAATTAATTTTGGATTAGGTCTGGATGACATTGTAGTTAGCTTTAATTAGTCTAAGGAAAGTTAACTATTAGTTGATTATTTTTGTGTGGTTGACACATTCTCCGACAGGGAGAATACACATACATACAGGACCTCCAAACGTCGAAATATCACGAAATTAATGGTAAAATCAGTACCTTCCCATAGTGGGAAGTTAAAAAATGCCCTACATGGAAAGCGTTTACAAAAATTCAGAATAAACAACTGTGATAAGGGCTTTATATTTTTTATTATATTATATTATTATAGATATATAAATTAGTTGCTAAAATCTTTTTGTAACTTTCACAAAAAATGATGAGGATATATATTACTATGTCATTTCATTTGTTATATTAGTATTGAATCCTTACGTGTTGGACAGTCGAAGCTAAAAAAACTAGAAATCTTGGTGTTGGGTTTATATGTCAGGATTTGTCTAGGCTTGATTGGTACTAAAGAGCAGCAAAACCAATAAAGCGGTTCCCAACATTGACACTGTTTTATTATAAACCAGAGCTGGAAAATCTAATTTTTTCGGCATAAAAATTTTTTTCAAATAGTATATTTGTAACTTCCAAAATACTAAAAGTAGTATTTTTCCATTTATTAAAAAAATATTTTTGTATTTAAATAATATCCTTACTTAAGAGTTCAAGGATATTCTTTTAAAGTAAATAAATAAAAAATAAAGTAAAACTAGCTGATCTGGCAAACGTTATTTTGCCACATAAATTATTTCTAGGGAATTTCTAGGGCAGAAAATAATAACTAACTCATTGTAGAGTGTGTGGGAGGACGTGGTATATGAGTGATAGAGGCAGGGAGTACTGTGAACGAGGACGGAATATAAAAATAACAAAACACCAAACATTTATTGTTTTAAATTTATTTTAATTTATACTTAAATTAATTGTTTTGAAATTAACTCATACCGAATTTGAAGACTCTTGCTACTATAGCTTTCATGATACAAGATTTTTATAATCAATTTGTATAGTGGGTGCTTCTTTCCCCAGTCCTATTCTACTAACATTTTGAATTATGTACTTCGCAACTTGCTGCCAAAAGACTCCATACCAAATTTCAATACTCTGACCCTTATAGCTTGCAAGATGTAAGAGATTTCGTTCTCATGGGCATGACACAGCCCATCATAAAAATTAGCAAAATTTGTTGCGGAGGAGTTCAATTACAAACACCGTGACATGAGAATTTCACATATATAGAGATATATATTTAGTTTTTTCCTGAAATTAAAAATATTTTTTGCTTCCATCATGGGCACTCAGACGTTTTACAATTTTTCCCAATTGACAGAAATGCAAAATTTATTTTTGATCTTTCAAAAAAAAAAAAAAATCACATAAAAATGGGCTCATAGACAAGGACAACGAAAACAATATTACTTCAACCATTTTTAATTGAAAAAAAAAATAAATAAGAATTTAATTGTATTAATTAAACTGTATGATAGTTAAACATTTTAAGCAAAAGTTTAATTGGTTCAAGGTAATTTTTAATTAAACTTTTAGTCAATGAAATGTTTAAACAAAACATTAATTATCTCAATTAAATTTTTGCTCTAACTTGTAATCAATAATTAAATTTTTAAACAAAAGTCTATTTCGCTCGGTTAAAGTTTTAATTAAACTTTTAATCAATAAGATTTTTTAAGTAAAAGTTTCATTGCTTCAATTAAATTTTGAATTGATGATTCCTAATTTTTTTTAACGATTTTATAAAATGTGTAGGACTCTTACTTGTTTATTATTAAAAAAAAGAAACACGAAAAACATTAACAATAATGTTTTCGAGATTTATTTTTCAGCCCAGTCAAACTTTCCTCGAGTTCTGGGGGCAAATCACGGCATTCGATACGTCTCGTAATTTAAAAATATTTCAGTAGAGTTTATATGGAAATATTTTTAAATTACGAGTCGTATCGAATGCCGTGATTTGCCCCCTGCTTTTAGTGAAAAGCAAAAGTAAATTTAATAAGAAATTTCATAATCTAAATTTGATATTAATTAGATTTTGCAATTAAACGAATGCTAAACCTTCAACTGTTCAAATGGCTTAAAGCATAAGACTATAAGCAAAATGTCCTTGATAGTATATGCCCATTTAGAATTTCGTTTATGTAGATATTAAACACACATTTGTTTGATATAGAAAAACGCCAAATAACAGCGAGCAGTATGGGACCAATTCCTTTTTTTTTTGCTTGGCTCCAGCTGGCCTGTAGTAATAAATATTTTGATCTAATAATGTATATTTATTATTAAATCATGTAATATATAAATTGTATATATGTATGTATGTATATATTTTTTTTATTCCAAATTGTTACTGTTTGTGTTGTGTTTTTATAATTGTGAGCAGTTGGAGAAATTACAGAGCAAGAGCACACTCAAGCAATTTCTGTCTGTACGACAATAACAATTTGTAACATGCCATTGCCTTTAATAGTTTTCCAGCTTACATATACTTTTTAAATTTTTTTCTATAAACAATAAGGGGAGCCGAAAACTTGCAGATAAAACTATACTAAAGTCTTGTTTCATGTACTTTTGGCCGTTGTTTGTGGTATATTTCTTTGTATTAAGCGGGCTCTAAATTTTGAATATGTTTAGCATCCTTTTTGAAATATATTTCGTGAAAGCCATGCCCAAAAGTAACGAAATCTTTTATTTTATTTTTTCTCTTAAATAAATCGATTACTTTAACCGTCTAATAGTTTCAAAGTCCGGCGCTACCACAGCCTGCATGAAACTGCTCTGCCGCCGCAAGTAAACGATTAATGCTGGCACGTTTATTCTGAACAGCTGTTTGCTTTCTTCTTGTGTTTTTAATTTTATTTGAGGTGCGATGATGCGAATACAAAATGACATTTTACGTTAAATTTTTTGACCCTACAAACAAATGTCATTAGATTTCTTTGTCGTAAAATAAGATGCAAGTATATGTATACTTGAATAAAAGCATGTTAATAATTTTTTTTCCTATACATGGTAACACTCTTCTTGTTCTTGTTATAGTGTTTTGCAAAAAAAAAATGTTAAAAAGAAAAACATTAATTTTAATAATACCTGCAATGCGTGCCACTCAACGAAACTGCAGCCAATTAGGACTGCTTGACAACACAATTGTTGCTAATAAGCTTTGTATTGTATTATTAGTTTCATGCACACTGTCCCCATTTCCTCTCTCTGTCACTCTCACTCACTCTTTCCCCTTCCTTTCTAAAACCCATACAGGCATTGTAAGTTTTTTACATTGTAGTAGATTCTTCTAAAATGTTGCCAGAATAAGAAGGGAAAATTTTATTTAAAAAAAGAGAAAGAAAGAGAAATTGGAATGTAATGAAATTCATGCAGTTAAAACAGTTAGCAGTCACATTACAAGTTAATAGCAAAACAATTTTTTATTTTTTTTTTTTTGTTACGGCTTTCTTTACTTTCATACGGGTACGAATGTTATACATTAGATGTTGTTCTACAGCCTTGAATTAGTTTTTGCCACAATTGTGTTGACATTAAGCACAAAAATGTAACCATAATGCGCCACAGATGATTATGTTTACTGTTGAAATCTTTTGGCTGCAGGAAAATTAGATAAAATCTACTTTAGTAAAATTTCCCAGCAGTTACAATTAAAAAAAAAAAGTTTTGCACTCTTTTTTATGTTAACAATTTTGTTTTGTATATTCTTATATAAATAAGATTGTAACAATCAAAATAATCATATAAGAAAAACAATTAAATTAAATTTTATGAAAAGCACTTATTTGTTTGAAAATGAGATTTTAACGGCTTTGAAATAATTCTTAAAAAAATTTAAAAGCGCTTTTAGCCTTAGAGACGCAAAGAGGACTATTGTTTTTATGTTCCAGTGCGAACCGAACGTGTGATTCTTACGTCAATGGATTTGTCTTAACGCCGGTAGTGTCAAAATTCAATATGGCGGCTAGACGCCATTTTTGAATACGAAAAAAAAAAATAAAACGACGGCAAACCATGGGTATCATTCGACAGGTATTTAAAAATCATTTATAGATTTCTCTTATGATCTTATAGCTATGCTATTTATTTCACGACACAGTAGTAAGACATGATTTTCGTAACAAAATAATTGACACTATTACAGTTATAAATTTATTTTTGTTTTGATTTCTTTGTAATTAAAAACAGAGTACAAAAATAAACGTAACAAATTGTTTAATTTTGTTTTGTTTCGTTCTTTGAATTGAATGAAACAAAAACAAAAGAAAAACTATGAGAAGGATTGCTCAATTTATTTTTGTATTGTTTTTGCCCATGAGCACAAATCAGAGAACACAGCCGGCTAACAGCCGCCGCCGGCCACAAACAATACATTAATTTAATCGTACGCCGCTAGAAAATAAAATAATGGGAAATAAATGGAAACTTCATCATATAATATAATTTTATTGCATTGTTATTTAAAAACACATTAACGGCCCCATGTATAAGCAAAAGTTGGCAGGAAGTTAGCATAAGTGGCAAAATTGAAAATGATCTTAAAGAGTTTTGCGATGAAACTTCACATTAAAAATCATGCTTAGAGGTGGATTAATATTAGGTAATGCGACCATTTTTAATGTCAAATTATATGGAGAAACTCGTTAACACCTAATTCAATTTCATCACTTATGCTAACTTCATGCCAATTTTTGGTTATACATGGGACCGTAAGTTTGTTGTGTATAGCTAAGCAGCATATCTATAACCGGTTGTCCTAAGATGCCTCTTTTCTTTTTTCACTTTGAAGGGAAATAAGTATTCATAAATTTGTTTAATTATTCCGCCTAGGAATCTGACAAAGTGCCACCCGCCTTTTTTCCATTACTTGTGCCTGTGTGGTTCGTGACTCTGTTGGGCCTAGCAGATTCTCCAGTGTTTTGAATTGATTCACAATATTTTTGTCTATGAACTTAACGCTCTTGAAGCTGCAAGTCTTATAGTTTTTTTTGTAAGCTTTAAACTTTTTGCAGTATGGTTGCCACCCTTTGCTATTTTAGCTACTGATTAAAGGCTCAGTTACCCGACTGTAATGGAAAGTAAATGCAACAGTAGGAAACAGCTGATCAATATTGTTAAGTGAAAATTAATGCAAATAGTTATAGAGATGTTATGTAACGTAACCTACTTTTCATATAAAAATATCGATCAGCTGTTTTCTACGTTGCAGTTACTTTACATTACAGTCGGGTAATTGAGCCTTAAGGCTCTACGGGCTCTTTAACAAGCCTAAGGCGTTCTGGACTCCATCAGGGAGGGTAGTTCTTTTTAAATTTTGTCAAGTAGCAGCAAATCTCAAAAGCCTTAGAGATATTCTTGCTAAAGGTTTCCAGTGCATTCACCGAGTCCGTTAATTGAGTTATAGATTTCTGGCATAGTTTTAGGTCTATGTTTCAGAATATCCTTGAACTGATTCCTGTCAGTTCTTCTACTATCAAATTGTTATTCATTTTGTATTTGTTCAGCATTTTCGCTAGCATTTAGCGAATTACAGTATAAGGTGGCTGTTATCCACTTATCTATTTACACAAGAATCTAGAATCTCTTGGTGTTAAAGTAAACTTCCAAAATTTCCGCTATAAAATAATTTTATAAGTCTCTGCTGCTTATGTTTGGTCGGTCTTTAAATTAAATTTTAAACTTTAATGTATTTAAAAAGATTTACTTAGTTTTTCCGCATGAAAGGTCTTCATGAAACTCTATGAATATACTGTATTTTTAAGCAATTCATCCATCTGAAGCTTCAATATTATTTAAAAGTAAAAACAAACAATTTTAAAGCAGTTCGGTATTACTTTGCCTCCCAGATTTATCAATAATTGCATGCATATGCATGCTCCTCATATCGTGTAGCACTTTTTTTATGATTATTTAAACAAAAATAAATAACATTAGTGTTCAGCAGACCGTTATTATTGTCATCATCATATTAAATTATAAAATGTGGAAAAAAAAACAACTATGGTAGCTATGTAGGAGAAGGGGGGGGGGGGTGGGGGTGGTAAGGGAAGTGCAGAAGCAAATATTAAACAGTGACCAAACTGGGGGAAAAAACTTAAATTTTTTAAAAGATAATTGCCCTTATGCAAAAACGATTGTTAAAGTTAAAGCATGCTTTAAAACCGGTTTTGCCATACAAAATTCGTTTGTTAAACCAACTTTAAGTTTAACAATCGTTTTTGCATAAGGGGGAATAAATTTTTAAATTTTAAAGCCTTGCAACAAACAGATTTAAATGTGAGTTACAGTCGTTAAGCAGCTCTGGCTCGAAGAACATCATTTGGTGTCATCGTAATTATTTCTTAAGTGGGGTCAGGCTTGTGTCTGTTGTTTGGCCTTCGAGAGTTTCTCGTCTCGCTCGCAACGGATAACCGTATAATCTTGCGGTTTTTTGTGGAATTTCTTTAACAACCACGTTGCTACTTCCTATGTGAAGGCATAGGTCGTGTACAGTTAGTCACAAAACTTTTTAAACTACTGTTAATAACATCTTGGCCATATGGTCTTAGTTACTCCGCCCATATTTGTGCAACACCATACTAACTATGCAAATTTACTTTGTGTAGTATGTTTCAATAAATAAATAAATAAATTGTGAGTTAAGCCAAAAAAAAAGCTTTAATTTTTATTTTGGAAGACACTGTTAAAATCTTTAAAAGCTTAGCAGAAGTTACTTATTTAAGCTTTTAAATACTTGCAGGCCTTTTAAAATTTTAGAGTGCCCTTACACCTGCACGACATCTTGCAGAGTTTAATTAAAATCTTAATCAAAATCAATACAGTTTACATCTTTTAATAAAGCTTTTTTTTATCAACTACAAAACCCATTAATGGAAAGTTTTCTAAAACTGCAAATTGTATAGCAAATGGTTTTGCCCGAAATCTTCTTGGAACTAGATTTTGTTCAAATGTAAATGCACTATTAAGCACAATATTTTTTTTTGTTAATTTAACTATTTTCAAAGCTTTGTAGAAATCACTATTTCAAGTTTTTAGTATTGCAGGCATAACCTTTGTTAAAATTAGCAATAAATTTAGATAAGCAAAAGCCAATTTTTTTTTGGAACAATAGCTGAAATGTTAAAAATTTCAAAAGCTTTAGTAGGAACCAAAATTTTTAATTGTTAAGAAGTGCAAGCAACTTTTTTTTAACGTAAATAATTTTAAAAGTTTTAATGAAATGGAATACGAGAATTGGTTGTGTATTAAAAGACATGTTACGCACGTTTATAAAACTTCTCTACCAAATTAAGGTTATAGTTTTATTTTACGATCCCATTTAATTTAATAAAATTTCACAGGACCAAAGTATTTTTTTCTTTTACTACAACTTAAGTCTCTTTATGGCCACTGTCCTTTTGGCTGATGATTTAGCTGCATGGTTAGCTAAATACTTAAACGACTACTGCACAGTTTCATCATTCGTTTGCTTATTTGTTGCCTTTAGAGTTATGATACATACGTTTAAACTAAAGTATGTTTATTTATTATGTATTTTAGATGGAACACAGCCATTTACGTACAGGATACATAGAAGGAAAAAAAATATAACATTTCATTTTGAGTCATACTCCCATAAACTAGAAATGCTAAATAAATACGACTTTAATATCCACATGAATGCAGTGTGTTTAACATCAGTAACAGTAGAGCTTTACGTATGCTAAAGGTACGACTTTGTGTCTGCTTATATATATTTTCTCTTTTTTTAACCCTGCTACTCCTTTATTATTATTTTTTTTTATACAAACTCCCCCCCCCCCACCCCTCCACATTGACATTATTAGACTCATATGTCAATATAACTGAAGGCATTCTGTTGTATTCAGTTTTAGTTTCTTCGTATGTTGTTCATCTTTTTTTTTTGCTCTCCATTATAATATTTTCTTTTGCACAAAAGCTTTATCTTTTTCTATTTGTTTTTTGTGTGCAAGCACAAAGTATTTGTTAAAATTGTTAAATTTAGCGTTAATAAATAAAAGAGAGCAGAACAAAAAAAATATCTAAAATTCAAAATAATGCGCTGCTTATAAATCTGGTGTTTATTAAAGTTAAATGGTTGAAAAAAAATTTATATTCATATAAAAAGCAATCTGAAATTTATTAGCAAGATATTTTAGCTAAATAAATTAGCATGAAGAAATCGACACACAAAAGGAACAAATGAAATTTTCTTTACATAAAATAAGATTTGCATGAACAAAAAGGGTGAAATCGGAACTCAAAGGATTTAAAAAAGTCCTTTCATAAAAGAATTACAAAGTAATACAAAATTAATATAAATCATACGCCACACACTGCAATTTATTATGATTTATAATTATTTTATTACTAAGCTGAGCAAAATGTCAAATAAAAGGTCCTTAAAGTGTGCAAACGTTTGAATTATTTTTTTAAGGTATTGCTCGAATGTTTAAAAAAGTTTTTCACTAAACTTATTAATTTAGATAAATGAAAAGTTAACTTTAAGTTGGTTCATTTTTCTTTAAATTTCCCCTACTCCAAGTTTTTTATTTAAATATTTTATTTATCTTTTTCTACATTTTCAAGTGTTGTTTTGTTAATTGTCAAACAGGAAATGAAAGAGAACAGAACTTATCAAAATAAAACGTACAACGGACTTTTTAACATCACATCTCTGTTTAAAATGAACAGGATACAAAACACTACAATTCTATTTTGTTCGTTTTGTTAATTTATCTTCCATACTTTTAGGGGTTTGTTACTGTTTTTATTTAATCTTAGTGACCATTGACAATTGAAACTTTTTACATTTGGCAAAAGGTGACAGTTATGATAAGAACAAAGTTATAGGAAGAAAAAAAAAGCAAATCGAAAAATTTATTTTATAAACAGAAATAAAAAATTTTGGGTGTCAATGGGAAGGAAGTTTTCAAACTTCATTTCAGTTGCCGTTCTTTACATATTTATGCATTTAAAATATTGCTAGTCAAGTTTTCATCTTATGTGCTACTTTGTAGTAATAAAATTGCCTGAAAGCAAATAAAATAAAATATAAAAATTAATAATAAATTAAATAAAAATAAGAAATAAAATTTTTAAAATCAAGGATATATGAGCGCTTGCCATATCCTTGCGCTGAGTGACATAAAATCAATCATAGAGCTAAATTATATGTTGTAATATGTCGCTAAGCTACGTCATTACCATATTTTTGACTTAAACTAAATATTTTATATAAAGGATATATGGGGAGTTGGCTTGTTTTAAAACGGATTGAAATGAAATTTACCACAGAACTTAAGCAAGCGATTCCCTAAATAGTAACAAGTTTTTTAGCTGCAGCTTTGCAGCCAAAATTTGATTTATAAATTTAAGGATTACAAGAAGCAGGAATGTCTTTAAACCGATTGAAATAAAATTAACTCGAGCTATTGTACTATTCTCGACTTATTTAAAAAGTTTTCCTCGCCTTTTAACATTATATAAAAATTAAGGATATGTGAAAAGTAGGCATATCCTGGCACAGTTTAAAATAACATTCACATAAATTTTCTAAATATTTGCAGAGCCTTTTTGCATTTTACTTATAAATATGTATCTTTGAAATTTTGACTTACACAATAAAGGATATATGAAAGGTAGGCATATCCTTGCACTAGTAACGACGAAATTCATAATTAAGCTTAACTCTAATAATTTTAAAAAAATTAAGGATATGGGTAAAATTGACATGTCTTTGCACCATATGCTGCACTTTTGAAGGACATAATAAGAATTGTGCAGAGCGTTTTTCTTCCAGGTAGGGAGCGCTAGTGCTAGTAGAGAACTTAATATTTTGTTTATCCTCCTAAATGTTATGAGTGTTAAAAATACATTTTTGTATGCTATTTTCTTTCTGGTTAGGGCTTGAAATTTGACCTGAAGCTGCGTTGTGTGGTACCTGCCAAAAATAACAACCCGAGCAATTCGAGTAATGCAATGATTAAAACGATTATAATATTTAAAAATATTTGCCGTTTCGCTGCATTTTAGCCCTAATTTGATCTAAAATTCAATTAAAAAAAATAAAGGATATATGGGAGCTTGGCATGTTCCTGCACCGATTGAAATGAAATTTTCACGGGAGATTAACTAAGCTATTTCACAACTATATACCAATAGTCGTGGTATTCAAATGATAGTTTTAGCTAAAATTAAATAAATAAATAACAAAAGGATATACATATGTAAGTGTGTTATTCCATCATACATATAAATTTTTAATAATTATGCACTATTAGCTCTTATAAAAACAAGTCATTAAAATTAAAGCAAATTCATTACACAGTTCTTAAAATTAAAAAGTTATTTAACTGTTATAAAATAATTTTTTAAATAAAAATACAAAAAATATGGGCCCAGTGGCACAAAATAAAAATAGAACAAAAATACATTTAAAAAATTTTTGCTTAAAATAATAAATAATTTAATTGCTTCAAAAAAGGTTTTTAAATGGAAAATAACATTTGCACTATGGGACCCATTGTCAAATATTTTCTGAATATTAAAATTATCGTATGAAATATTTTCTTAAATTAAAGAATTGAAAAATTTTCCGATGCAATATAAATGATGAAAAAATTGTGTGCACTATGGGACCAATTATTAAATATTTTCTAAACATTAAAATGAACGTGTAAAATATTTCCCTAAATTAATTAATAATTTATAATAATAATTAACAAAAATAAAAAAAAAAAATTGTGTGCACTATGGGACCTATTGTTAAATGTTTTCTAAGTTTTGAGATGAACGTGTAAAATCTTTCCTTAAATTAAAGAATTGAACAATTTCCCGATATATTATAAGCAAACAAAAAATTGTGCACTAGTGGGACCAATAGCATATAAGCATACATGTACCTACATATATGATGAAAATGTATAAAAATATTTTTAAAAGTCAGGAACTACTTAAAAGCTTAACATAAATAAAATTATGCATATATAAACAAAAAGTGATGTGCACTATGGGGTTTTAAGGCTAAAAAATTATAAATAATGTTTTAAATATGCAATTAAATAAATTTTGTTTTTCACAAGAACTTATTTAAAAATCATAAGACATATATAAATATATTTATTTATTTGCAATTTTTATATTAGCACCAGGTCCGATTTTTTTTTTTAAACTTTATTAATTAATAAAAAATCGAAAAATTATTTGGTATTTTAAATATTTCGTTATTTATTTAATCTCTTCAGGGATTTTTTTGTGCAAGTAAATATAATACATACATAAAAAAGTTAGAAGAAATAAATAGTTAATTATTTAAAATCTTAATGTGCACTATGGGCTTAACAGTGAAAAAATTATAAATATTTAAGCATGTGGGAAAATTTTTTTTTTCTAAAATATGTTTTATTTTATTTCTCAAATAGTTTTTATACATAATTAAAAATTCATCATGCACTATGGGACCAATTCTTTTTAAAAAGTTACTTGCATGAAGATGAATGAAAAAATATCTTCTGTTAAAAGTTACTTTAATTATAGTGCAAGTGATTAAAAAAATAAAATCCTTCAAAAATGGCATGAACAATTAAATATAAAATTTTTATACCACAAATTTTTTTAAGCCTGAAATCTCAAACATTATTCCACTGAATTTTATGTTTCTATTTTCATGAAATTTTGTTAAAATATTCCTGTAAAGCTTTATGGTGCTTTTTTAATACGGTTGACTTCGTGCAAAAACATAATTTCGTTTCTTTGAAACAGCCTAAAGGATTAATTTTAAGGCTCTTCAAAAGCAAAGAAAGAAACATACCTGTATGCAAATTTATTAAGAATTAATTCAATTCTGATATGAGGGCTTATAATTGTAATACACTGCTAAGAAACTTAATTTTTCATTTATTTTCTAGATTAAGTAATTAACTCCCATTTTATTTGCAACTAGAGTTTTTCTTTTCCCGGACTTTTTCATTTCCCGGGAAAGCGGGAAAGATTTTTCGGTTTCCCGGGAAATCCCGGGAATTCCCGCTCAGTACAAAACAGTACAAAATATTTTTAAATTTAATTTATTTCAACAAAAACAAATTATAATTCATGAGATCGATTAAATAATAACGTTTTATACACACATTAGTCAAAAAATAATACCGTTTCCGTTCTTTACATAATAGCAATACATAGATACCAATATTATAAAAAAGAAATTATACGAGTATTATTAAAAAAATATTACAAAATATCCCCCTTATGAAAAAATCATTGTTAAACTTAAAGTTGGTTTAACAAACGAATTTTGTTTGGCAAAACCAGTTTTAACGCATGCTTTAACTTTAACAATCGTTTTTGCATAAGGGCATATTTCTTTGGAAATAGGACTTTAGCTTATTGTTAATGCTGTTAACCGCACTATTTACCAAATTAAATCTGTAATTATTTGTATTTTTTTATTTCCTTGCTCATTTCTGTTTTTTACTTATATGAATTGTTGTAGAATTAAATTTTGAACGTCGCGTTCTGCTTTTTACAAATAAACGCATCTAAATCTCAGAGCGAATGCGTGTCATATGTAAGCTCGGCCTTAGTTGTTGTAAAGCTTTAGCTATTGTGATATTGCCATCACCTTATTATTGCACCATCGCATACATAAAGTGAATAACGACACTCATAAAGGAATGTGTAAATACATATTAAGTTGCCATAACAAAATCAAAAAATCCCGGGAATTCCCGCACAAATTTCCCGGGATTTCTTTCCCGGAAAATGTGCGGGATCCCGGGAAATTTTTCCCGGGAAATCCCGTATGAAAAACACTATTTGCAACTAATCTTTGCCAAATCTTAAAATTTTTTTTATAAAAATACTAATGCCAGTTATTTGCTTTCACATCCCCTATTAAAAGGACACCAGTAAAATTTCATGTTTCATGAAAAATTACTAAAACAAACGCCAAAATCATTCATGTGCTGCATAATGAAACTCATCCTTTTTGCTTTTTGTGGCCATCAGTCATTGTATCCCAGT
This sequence comes from Tachina lurida, assembly GCA_944452675.1. Lineage (NCBI taxonomy): Eukaryota > Metazoa > Arthropoda > Insecta > Diptera > Tachinidae > Tachina > Tachina lurida. The sequence continues at coordinate 6,898,150 of OX101753.1, forward strand.
CACTCACTCATTCACTGCTGCGTCCACATATTCGCAAATTTTTTTTTGTTGTGCCTGAAATTGTGTTAAAACAGACTGTAAAGATTTTCTTCTAGCATAGTAGGAGATTGTTGGATAGGCGGTGTATTTTTAAGGCTTAAAAGGATATAATTTTTTCTGCTTTTTTCGACGCAAAATACTTTTCTTAATTTTTTTTCCCCATTTCATATTTCTTTTTTTTTTCTTATGTGCATTATAAAGTGTTGTGACCCCAAACGTCAGCTTGGAAACAATGAGATAAAGTGTTTTATTGTTGGGAAGCTGTTCGTTGGTTGCAATTCTATTTTTTGGTCTCTTTTTTTACCTGTCTCACTTTTGTGAAAAAGAAAAATGTGTGATGGTGAATAATGGTAAGGAGAAACAGGGATGGGAAGCTTGCTGCTATGGCAGAATATGCAATTTTTCTTAAGAAAAGTGTTTAAGTTTAGTTGAGGGCATTGCTTTGTTATATGTCACGAAGTAAATTTTGAAAATTTGTTTTTATCTTCCATACAAACAACTACTGTATTGCGTTGTGTGGCGTTTAATAAAATAGTGCCCATAATCTTGCTTTTAATTTATCCGTGCTTCTTTGGTTTAACAATTTTATTTGGCGGCTCTTGAAATTGTTTTTCGTATATAAACATTTTCCTGTATTTAATATAAAACTATTAATAGTGGATTTACATTTGAGGAAAATCAAGTACTTACGAGATTTCAGCAAAATCTAGTAGATTTTCCATACAAAAAAAATGTATTTGGTCACTAGATTTTGCCAAAATCTACTACTAGGTCTAGTAGAACTTACTGACACAACTATGTCAGTTGTATTAAAAAGTATTCCTCTGTACTTAAAAAGGTTTGCGAATTAGCTACATTGCTGTGGTTTGGTTGTAGTTTAGGAAAATTTTCAGTCAAGGGTATTTGTTTTGGATACGAAATCTTAATAAATGTAAAAAAACTTTGGTGTACACATATATTTAAAAAAAATCAGCGAACTGTTTAAAATTATTTTTTATAAGTAATTAAGTTTATTATAAAGTATTTAAAAAATTTGTCTAGTTTTTTACTTCCACTCCAACAAATTGCATTTATTCCCTTTGTGCCTTTTTTTTTGAAGACATTTGACGAATTTGTCAAATAAATTCCTGTTTTGTTTTCGACATTTAATAATTGACATGAAAATAATTGGCTCACGTTGCATTAAACGTATAAACAACTGGCAAAGACAGTAGAAAAAGCAAAAAAAAGAACAAAAACAATGAAATACAACATTTAACTGAACATCAAACAACACATTAACGGCAAAGTTGTTGACCCTTATTTGTACAATAGACTCTTGTAGCAAAAAAATAAAATAAAAAATAAAAACTTGTCTAAAGAAAATTTTACTATAAAGACAATTAAATACGACAGCAGAGGCAAACTAAGAAAGACTTAGTGAAATAAAAGTGTGCAGAGAGAAGGATAACGAGTTACTACAATCTAGCAGGGGAATGCAAATAAGAAATTAAGGAAGGGAAAAACAATGAAAAAAAGAAAGCCAACAATTATTATTACTTTCGAAAACTTTTAAAGAACCCAAAATAAGGGCTGAAATAAAATCTGGAGATTATCCCCCATATGCAAAAAAAAAAATAACGTGTGCTTCAATGTCTACCTTAAATTTAGTTTCTGTATGAAAATTTTATTTTAACGTACAGTTCAAGCAATGTTGTTTTTTTGCATATGGCGGTAAGGATTCCGTTGCGGTGGCATGCATTCAGCTCCGTTGTCGCCACGTGTGCGGATTTAGTCTCAGTTTCGATTGCTTACAATGGTTCACACTTAGTGTTGCCAGAAAATAATAATGAAAGCATGCTAACTCGGTTTAAAATGTCTGCTAAAATATTCTATATAAGAAATATAATGGGCCCTATCACGAGTGTCGTATCACGTCTTCGACAACGACGATTTTGTATTAGACTAAAGAACATTGCAACATTTTTTCTTTAATCTATTACAAATCGTCGTAGTCGTAGTCGAAATACGACACTCGTGATAAGGCCCAATATTCTAGATTCTTAAAACTTACATAAATTTTTTACAATTTGTTAATTATCTCTACTTTACAGAAATAGGTATGTGCATTTTTGCAATAAAATAATCATTTGCGACACCGATAAATTTCACATGAAAAGCATTCCATTATTTGAGTTATAACGTTGTGGCAGTAAATGAGGGATATGTGTATTGCTCCTGCATACACAACAGAGAATGATAATGAGTACTAAAAAAATATACATAAGTACATAGTATTAATTTTAGTGACTGCGTATAATCATAAATGTAGCGCAAACAATCCGTACGCTAACATATTTTCTTTCAAAAAACTATGACTTTAGCCGATCTCTACTTCGTTTATGCGAAACCTACAAATAAAAAGGCACATGCGTATCAAGCGCATTAACTCTCTATTTTTCTCTCTCTCTCTCTTCCTCTCTCTTTCATACTTATAGTCGCATTCTGCTTGTACTCAGGCTATTGATTTTTAGTCGCACAAAAATTAATGTGTACACATGATACTCGGGATATTTATTCATCAGTAGTCACCGTAACTCTACATATATTTGTGTATATAAAATGGAATGGAATATGTAAGGGTGCGTGTGTGGCGGTTTGAAAATATGCTTTTTATGTGTGTGTAAGTAAAATACCCTTGTATATACGCATTTGTAGCCGATTAATAGTCAGAGTATTTTCATACTCAAGCGTATGATTGTAGCTCATACAGTCTATAAATCTAAGTTTTTGTTGTTTGTGAATACTTAAAATGATACTATTGTCATTATCTGGTTCATAAATAAGCAAAACTGTTGCATTTGCAGCAAATCAGCAATCTGAAATACATTCCTAATAATAAAAACTAAAACAGGTTACAACTAAAAACAAAAAGGCACATGCGTATCAAACACATTGACTCTCTCTCTCTCTCTCTCTCTCATACTAATAGTCGAAGCATGCTTATACTCAGACTATGCATATTAAATCGGACAAAAAATATACACATTATACTCGAGATATTTATTCACCACCGTATACATATATTTGGGTATATAGATAAAACTGAATGGAATATGTAAAGGTGGGTGTGTGGCTAATTGAAAATATGCTTTTTACGTGTGTGTGTGTAAATAAAATAGCCCTGTATATATGCATTTGTATCCGATTAATAGTCAGAGTATTTTCATACTCAAGCGTATGATTTTAGCTCATACAGTCTATACATTTTAGTTATAATTGCTTGTGTTGCGTAATTTAAAAAAAGTGTATCAGCATAATTACTGGATGTTCATACGAGTAGCTATACGTATTCGGTTTGCATATAAGCGTGTTTTTTTTATTTGAAGCATTCATAGTTGCTTGACGGCCAATATTTAAAGAGTACTTAAAGCAATACCTCTGTCATTCTCTGTTACACACTTGCATACGTTAATGTATTCATACCAAATTCTTGCTTTAATGTACGTTTACGAATAAATTAGTTCAGAACAATCTACACATACTTCCCGCAGGGAAATTTTTGCAGTTTGCTTATGCTTGTTAATATTTATTCTGTTTAAATTTTTTTTCTCGCTGAAATTCAAATCAGTTTAAATTTAAGTTTTTTTTTTTTGTTGTATTTTAAACACTCTTAATCCTCATTAATGCAGCACTCGTACAATATTACTTCTAAAAAGCTGCCTTCTCTTGTGCTTCTTAAAAAAATATTTATGCGTGCTTATGTTATAAGTGGGTGTATCTGTGCATGTAAGCATGTGCATATGTGTGTGTTTGTGTGTGTGTGAGAGTGTGTGTGCTTGTGCTGATTTCCTTTATACTTATCATCTTTTAAGTAACACTTCCTGTATGTGATGTTGCATATTAAAAGCCCATATAAAAACTCACGAGATTGAATGTGTTGTGCTGAAAATCAACAGCAGCAACAGCCACCAGCAGAGGCCTGTTGTCAACCACCTATGGAGGTTATTATTTCTTTCTTTCTTTCTTTTTTCTTTTTGTACATATTTCACTCTTGTTATACTTGCTGTTGTTGTATTCATAAAGCACAGTAGGCTTTAAAACAAGCAAAAGCAAAAATGAAAGAGAAAAAAAAATCACAAAAGGATTATTTTATAAACCAACATATAAAATATTTATAAATACATAACATTCTTTTATTGGATATTTTCTCTTTTATTTTTTATTTTTTGTAAATAATGAAGGTAGCAAGCACATGTGTTGTTTGTGTTGGAAAAAGCGTTTCGTTTATAATGCTGGTGACGATATTTTTTTCATATTTTTTTAAATATTTTTCTTTTTCGCCTTCGCTTCATAGTGGTGGACATTTAGTTGCTAAAGTGATTCTTTTTTAATTCATATACGGTTTAATACACAAAAACCCTTATTTATGAATGATAAAATATGCAATGGAAAAATATTTTTTATTTTTTAAACATCAACAACTTAACAACATGATTTTTTGTTTGAACGCCACTCACTGCTACAGTTATTTTTTTTATGCCCTGCCGTTGCAAATTAAACCAGCAGCACAGAAAAAGAAAAGATTCTAAAAAATTCTAAATATGAGAGAATAAAACATGAAAGCCTGCCATGCAAAGAAAAGCGCTTGACAACAATATGAAGAATTCACTAACATATGATAAAAAGTTTGGTATGTATAATAGTTCGCCTTGTCAAATCGCTCTAAACATCTCTGTTAGACAAAAAGTAGTAAGACCCGGTTGGAAACCTTTAAAAGTTAGTTTATTCTTCTTGACGTCTTTAATTACGCCACCAATTGCTACTGAATCACAGCTATAATATATTTATTACTAAGAACAAAATAGTAATAACCTCAGTACAAAATAATAAATCAGCTGCATAAAGCGAAACAGGAAAATTTCCCAAACTTCCCTAAACCGTGTACTTTAGTAAAATCTTTGTATGGAACTGGGTCGTTCGTGAACATCACAACTCGCAGTAAAGTAAAAATTTTATGTTGCTAAGCGCTTAAATATCTCGATTCTAGGATATTCTTTTATTTTGCACACATGAAAGGAAGCAGAAAAAAATTAAAAAATATTTTTGGGTAGATTTTTAAAAGCTGCATACAAACTTTTACTACATGACAACAGCAACACAAAAAGCAGAACAACTAGAAAAGGGTGGTGGTGCGCAAACATTTATTTACCACCGCCACCAGCAACAACAAAGGCAGCAAAATCCACGAATTTTTTTTTCTTTGCGAAAGATTTAAGCAGTCACATGCAAAATGGATGTAACACAAAAAAATTAAGCACAATGTGGCCAACTACAATATTAAGGAAAATGTCCATTCTATTCAGCTAGAAAGCTATTTTGCCAGATAAACAAATCTCTATGCCATAGCTCTAAATTATACAAATATATATTTTTAAACCGGTAAGCTTACATTTTTAATTTAATATGCCATTAATTAGCTGTAAAGTTTAATTCAGCTGGCTGAATTAACTTCTTATGGAGGTAAAATTGGCTAAATAAGCTGCCAGCACAATTCAGCTGAACTAAAATGCAATTCAGCTTAAGAATTACATTTAAAAATAAACTAAATAAAATTTATAGTGATATTCAGCTTATTGAACTTAAATGTTTCTCTTTAAAATGCATTTCAGCTTACGACTTGCATTAAAAAATAAACTAAATAACATGTATAGTGATATTCAGCTTAAATGTTTGTATTATTCAGCTAGCTGAACTCTTTCTTTTTACCTAGTTTAAAGAATCATATTCATTTACTTATTGAGTTGCATGAAAGGTGTTGGAATTGAATTCATTCAGCCAGCTGAATTCACTTTTAATTATGATTTGGCTGGTTCAATCAGCTAGTCGTTAATTGGCTAGCTGTAGTTTTTCTGCTTGTACCAGTGATACAGTTTCTAGTTTTTTCTTAAACTTAATTTCAATGCAGCTATTTATATTGACTAAATAAGTTTAATTCAGCTAGCTGAATTGACTTGAAATTACGATCTGGATGTTTAAATAAGCATCAAGCACATTTATATGGATCTAAAATGCCATTCAGCTTAAAAATTTAATTTAGAAATAAACGAAATGCAATTTTTGGTAATAACCAGCTTAAATGTTTGCTTTATTCAGCCAGCTGCATTCCTGCTTTTCATTGTAGTGAGCCGGTTCCGAGCACATACAGATTTCCGCATTGACTTGTAATATAGGTTTTGAATTTACCTAATTCAGCCAGCTGAATTGACTGGTTATTACGGTTGAGCTAAATAATAATAATTATACAGCCTTATTTATAAAACTTATTAAGGCTTTATAAAGGGGTTTTAAAACAAATTTTCGTACAAAATGTTTCTTAAAAAGCCTGTATAAAGCCTTAATAATTTTTATAACTAAAGCTGATAATATTTAAACATAGCTATGGCAACATTCGAATTGATACTCAGCTTTTTGGGCTATTCAGCTAGCTGAATTGACTGGTTATTACGATTAAGCTATTTAAATAATAATAATTATAATATTTAGATGCAACTAAATTAGCATTCGAAGTGATACTCAGCTTGTTGGGTTATACATCTGGCTGATTTTTTAATTTTCGTCTCAGGCAGCTGTTTTCTGGAGTATAACACACGTAGTTAAAACCGATTTTGCCATACAAAATTCATTTGTAAGACCAACTTTAAGTTTATTTAGCAATCCTTTTTGCATTAGGAGGCTCGGTAAGACTTTCTGAATTAAATTTGAGTTAGTGTGATAGTGTTGCTGGTGGATTGTAAATGCTATTCAGCTAGCTGAATTAACAGTTGAAATCAAACTACACATTTTTTGGACAATTTTCTTCTTTAACCAATATAAATTTCATCTCATATCTTATTCAGCTGATTAAATATGGCAACAATTTGAATTTAATTCTGCTATAAGCTGAATTCACTACTGCTTTAAGCATATTTTTAGCTGAATATGCTTAAACCCTTTTTAGACACTAAAATTTTACTGGGCATAGTTTTAATTCAGCTGGGTGAAAGATAGAGGGAGAAATAACTTCTCTTTCTGTCCTTTCTGTCTCCTAGCTCAATTAAGTCTTTGCAAAGTAAACTTGGCGTATCTGAAATGATACTTACAATTGTGTGGACATGAACTTATGTAATAGATATACAGTTGGTCACATTTTCGCCCTGCCAAAAATGTCTTTATATCCTCCTGTATGTGACAGTGCATATTGCAAATTTGAATGAACACAACTCTAAATAAATACAACAACAAGAACTACAAAAATAAAACAACAAGCAACAAACGCACACAGTAAAAGCCGACGTGTGTATTGAAGGAGAAGCTGGCGATGACGATGAGCAAAATTATGTGTGTGTTTGTTGCTGTGTTTTTTACTTTGAATCCAGGGTGTTGCAACACAGCAGCAACACCAACAGTGTGCATGCACACTGTACTGCCGTCCTCGTTCCTTCGTACAGTCAGCAAAATTCATACTGAATGGTTCTAGTATGCAAAGTAAATTGAGGTTTGTGATATTTAACTCTGTGTAAGTGAATGTATGTGAGTATGTAAGTATGTATGTATGTGTGATTGCAAGTGTGTGTGTGTGTGTGTGTAGTGTACGTATTGATGTTTTTTGTTGCTGCTATTTCAGAGTTATTAGTGGCTGTGATGTTGCATATTTCATCAAAAGCTTCTTTTTGTTTTGTTTTGTTTTGTTTATACGTACGTTTATTTGATTCCTCTTGTAGGAAATATTGTACGTAAGTGGGTTTTTTAAGCAGAGTTTCAGCAGCAGCAGCAGCAGCTTTTCAAACATATTCAAGCTTGTTGTATGCATCTGCAAAAGGGGGAAGAAATTGTATCAAGATTTGTATAACAAAAAATACGAAAGCGTATAAAGGATGTAAAGGAAGGAAAACAAGGCAGTCAACAAAAATAAAAAATAGAAATAAAAATACAGAATGCCCTCAATTTTTAATTTGCATAAGTATGCGTGCGTGTGCAAGCCATTTTATATGTGCACACTTGCATAGAAAGAGGACTTTATATTGCCAAAGTAAGTCTTTAAAATAAATGCGAATGCAGGCAACAACAATAACAATAAGAAGCGGCAGAGCTGTTATCATGCGGGTTGTAAAAAAATTCCTGGATATCAATAAAGTTGTTTTAAAATCCCAAGAATTCGAAATAGGCGGTGGTTTGGTTTAACAGCTTAATACTCGTAAAATAAATAATACAGATGCATATATATTTTCTTGCTCTTGGCAAAACAAAACTGATGATTAAGTAGATAACAGATTGAATTGATTGAATCCATTCCTGTCATTTAAATGGCAAACTGGTATTGAGAATAATAGTCAGCTAATTGAATTCATTCGTTTAAATTTTATTATGAAAATGATTGCTGAAATATTGACAAAAATTTCACATATTATTTGATTATGCTTTAACTCACACACAAGTAGCGTTAAATGCTTTTGTTATTTGTGAAAAATATTCATAAATTTTTTTTGCGGCTTCTTCTTTCAACTAAATTGTAATGATAATGACAATTGATGATGAAAATCCAGTGCTCGCAATATTTTAAAAGGAGTACAGAGTCCAAGAAAATATTAAATAAATTAATATTGATTGGAATTTTCGAAAAAAAAAAGAAAATATTAAAAAAAATTTAAGACCTTAAATATGTTTGAAAATTAAAAAGATTTTCAATAGAATTTAAGGACAAATTTTGTAAAACGCAACACTAAACATTGATACATTTTTGATGTATCTATTTTGTTTTGTAATTAAATTTTTTTTGTTCATATGGGCATTTCTACGGAAAGTCCAGTTTTTTGTCGCGACAGCAAGTATTTAAGCTTGTATTTCAGAAAAATGTGACTCGATATTTCTTAAAATTTTACCTGTTTGTAGAACTGTTGACAGTCTACACAAATATATAAAAGAGTAAAAAAAAACTATCGTTTTCTTTGAAAAAATAACAAGCATATTTCTTTGGTGTTGCACGTGACAAAAACTTGACATTCCTGTAGAAAAGCTTATACATAATTTGTCAACGTTTAGCTTTGCGTTTCACATAATAAGGTCCTAAGTTACTTCTGTAATTTTTATTGATTTTAAGACATTCTTTAAGCCAAACTATCCTATATTTCAAATAAAGTTTGTATTACAACAAACTTTTCCTTATACCTGGTTTTCTTTGGCATATGTAAGAAAATTTTGTAACGCTCTGATTAGATTTCCCATGAAAAGTTTCAATTTCCGCTTTATTTAACTGAAAGAAAGAAACTTAATACCAATGACCTTCTTTAACTTGACTACAAATTTTTTCTTTTATCTTTCTTTCTACTCTTTGCATACGTTAAAATTTTATATCTTTTCATTTTAAATTAAATATAAAAAAAAACACGTGTGTGTTTGTGCAAAAAAGTTTCAAATTTCTGTTGCTCGTAAAAATAAACTCGAAAGCTTCTCAAACGTTTCATTATCTGAAAGTAATGACCAGTCATGCTTGAAATGCATAAAAAGCGCATTGAGGTGACAGAAAGGAACAATTAAATCAGCAGAGTGTTTTAATATGCGTTGTTGGGGCATAAAACAAGATGCTGGATGGAGTGACGTTGGAGTATGTGTTCATGAATAATTACGATGATTTAAAGAAAAATTTTTGAGGGCAGGCACTTTAGAATTTGTGTTTGAACTCTCAAAAGCATTAAAGTGAAACAATATTGATATTTGAGCTATTAAAGCTAAAAATACGAAGAGTTAGTTCCAAGTTCCACCAAACATTAAAGAAATTTAAGTAATTTCTCTAAGCGGTTTTACAAAAATAAATCAAAATTTATTACTAATAATTTAGTTTTTACTTTAAACATAGCATTTCTGTGGCTGTGTTCAATGTCAGCATAATTGCTACAATTACTTCTTAGAATATATTAATTTGTAATATGATGAAGTGCATTTAAAATTCGACCTAAGCCCCTAGAGAACCAGCATATTAAATTTTTTTGATGAACCAACAAAGCAGCAGCAGGCAGCAGTAGGCAAAACAATACCAGACAATACAACAGCAGCAACAACAACAGCAGCAGCAACACCAGCAACACCAGCTACTTAATTGTTATTAAAGCTTCAATACCAGACTGCTTGGCACCAAAACCACCAAAAAAAAAAAGAAACGAACATGTATCCAACACAAAACGTGAACAGCAACAATAATAATCCCATTCATTCTCAAAGTAATTTAGACTCGAAATGTGTCTACTGTCTGCCTCTTTGACCGTTTCACTTAATTTTTTTATGGTTTCTTTCTTCTTTAATGCTGCGATTATATTTGAGTGCTAAAACGAGAACGGAGTAAATAATGAAAGTGGTGTGCATGTAAAGCAAATATAAGGAAAAAAAATTATACAATTGTTTTCTTTTTAAATTGAAAGGAAAAGACAGCGAACATGTATAACAGCCTAATTTGCAATTAGGCAACACACAACCAACCAACCACTGTTCACAGTGACTTCAAGTAAATTTTTTTTATGGAACGCAAAATATTGACAGATTGCTGTAAAAACATATGTGTACGAGGCGAGTACGAATATATAAAAATGGCCGAATGCTCGACAATTCGAATACGAATACGAATATTCGTACATCACTAATACATACATGTGTATATATGTACATTTTTTATACAAGTGGCTGATACCTATTAGATATAAACCTCATTTCAATTTTATTACCAACGTATTGTACCTATTTGGAACTTAGATCGATCAGTCACCGTTTTGCTTAAAATAAGTTAATAAATTTCTCTTTAAAATTCAAAAATTGCAATTTTTAATATTCTGTTTAAAAAATATTTATTATTTTACTGCGATAAAGATATGGCAAAGCTTCTTAACAAAAATAGTGGCGATTCTGCAAAAAGATTTGCTGTTACACAGTACATAAGGACAGTGCGCTACTACAGTGTGCTGTCACCCATCTCTGTGTGTGACAACATACTGTTCTTATAGAAATTAAAGATTTTTGTGTAACTATTTCCAGTTGGTTTAGAAAAGATGGCTGAGCGAGTGGCAGCACACTCTTTCTATGGTGACAGCACATTGTTTATATCAAAAATGCCGACAGTGAGAGCTAACTGTATTTTTTTTTTAAAGTGTGCTGTAGCACAATCGACTATTCTATAAAAAAGTGTGCTGTAGCACAGTCGACTTTTCTATAAAAAAAGTCTGATGTGACACAGTCGACTCTTCGGTAACAATTTTTCTATAAGAAAAATATGAACTTTTCTATAAAAAAAGTATGAAGTTTTCTATAAGAAAAGTATGAACTTTTCTATAAGAAAAGTATGAACTTTTCTATAAGAAAAGTATAAACTTTTCTATAAGAAAAGTATAGACTTTTCTATAAGAAAAGTATAAACTTTTCTATAAGAAAAGTACGAACTTTTCTATAAGAAAAATATGAACTTTTCTATAAGAAAAGTATCAACTTTTCTATAATAAAAGTATGAACTTTTCTATAAGAAAAGTATAAACTTTTCTATAAGAAAAGTATCAACTTTTCTATAAGAAAAGTATCAACTTTTCTATAAGAAAAGTATCAACTTTTCTATAAGAAAAGTATCAACTCTTCCATAAGAAAAGTATCAACTTTTCTATAAGAAAAGTATTCACTCTTCCATAAGAAAAGAATGAAATTTTATGTAAGAAAAGTATCAACTTTTCTATAAGAAAAGTATGAACTTTTCTATAAGAAAAGTATCAACTTTTCTATAAGAAAAGTATAAACTTTTATATAGGAAAAGTATAAACTTTTCTATAGGAAAAGTATAAACTTTACTATAAGAAAAGTATAGACTTTTCTATAAGAAAAGTATAAACTTTTCTATAAGAAAAGTACGAACTTTTCTATAAGAAAAGTATGAACTTTTCTATAAGAAAAGTATGAACTTTTCTATAGGAAAAGTATGAACTTTTCTATAAGAAAAGTATGAACTTTTCTATAAGAAAAGTATGAACTTTTCTATAAGAAAAGTATCAACTTTGCTATAAGAAAAGTATGAACTTTTCTATAAGAAAAGTATCAACTTTTCTATAAGAAAAGTATGCACTTTTCTATAAGAAAAATATGAACTTTTCTATAAGAAAAATATGAACTTTTCTATAAGAAAAATATGAACTTTTCTATAAGAAAAGTATGAACTTTTCTGTAAGAAAAGTATAAACTTTTCTATAAGAAAAGTATAAACTTTTCTATAAGAAAAGTATAAACTTTTCTATAAGTATAGACTTTTCTATAAGAAAAGTATAAACTTTTCTATAAGAAAAGTATCAACTTTTCTATAAGAAAAGTATGAACTTTTCTATAAGAAAAATATGAACTTTTCTATAAGAAAAGTATCAACTTTTCTATAAGAAAAGTATCAAATTTTCTATAAGAAAAGTATGAGGTTATCTATAAGAAAAGTATGAGCTTTTCTATAAGAAAAGTATGAACTTTTCTATAAGAAAAGTATGAACTTTTCTATAAGAAAAGTATGAACTTTTCTATAAGAAAAGTATGAACTTTTCTATAAGAAAAGTATGAACTTTTCTATAAGAAAAGTATCAACTTTGCTATAAGAAAAGTATGAACTTTTCTATAAGAAAAGTATCAACTTTTCTATAAGAAAAGTATGCACTTTTCTATAAGAAGAGTATCAACTTTTCTATAACAAAAGTGTGCTTTGCCACAGTGGACTTTTCTACCAAAAAGTGTGCTGTGACCTAGCCATATTTTCCATAAGAATAGTGTGCTGTTTCCCAGTGGACTTCCCTTCCATAAAAAATTGTGCTCACAAAATATTTACGTTTTCTGTGAATGTTCTCGTTTCGATTTTTCCTGTCATTAATAAAATTCTCTTTATGTTTCCATATTTCCTAAAGATTTCCACAAAACAAGAGTACAATTCCATTGATGTTCGTCAAGATAATATAAAACGTGTATGTACTTACTCCCAAAAATGTTTTATCTAAAATTCAATTTGAAAAGCTTAAAAACATTTAAATATCCTTCAAACTACAGCTCTAATCCTTCAGCGTTTTTGAAAGAAATTCTATGTACGAGTATTATAAATGAAAGCAGCAGCTAATAAGACATGCATAAAGCACTATGGCACAATATTGTAACTTAACAGCATAATCCTATTTATATCATCTCTACATGAATTTCAAGTAAATGGAAACAATAACATTTTGAGGACAACAAAATCCTTTTTGCCATAAACAAACAGCAACTTTTTATCTCAAGGAAAAACAACAACAAGAAGACACAACATCAAGGATGGCACAAAGAAAAACGCTTACAATTATTAAATGCATAAACGTGTCTTGGCATAAATTAATAATTCTCTTTTTCGTAGTAAAAACAAAAAGCTAAAACGAGCAGAGTCAACTCGAGTAGAGAAGAGTGTGTGTACACAGAGCTCTGAATAAGTAAAAATAACAAAAGTTCATATCTTAATCAAGGCAAATATTCCCCCAAAGGACCGAAAATTTAAGAACACTCGTTGTGTTTTTTATTTTTGCAACAACAAAATTAGAAAAAAAAGAATTACTTGCCTAGTGTTGCTACAACAAACAGAACTCTTTTTTTTAGGTTGAAATGTATTTTAGTAAATCTTCTTCGTCGCTACGCCTTCATATGCTTGCTTGTATTCACTGTTTGTGAATATTCAAAGACTTTGCAAAGATACTTTTTGTTATTTCTAGATTCTAATGCAGACAAAAGAAGCCTCTGAGCTTAAACAAAAGACTAGAAAGACCAAAGGTATAATAACCCAAAATGATAAAAAGCTTGGAGTGTTTATTTTTTTGCAGGCAAAAAGCGAAAAAAAGAATTTAGTAAAAGAATATTAGTAAACTGGAACATAAAGCCGGTACGGAAGAAAGGAATTTACGAGTAGAACTAAAACAAAAGAACTATTTTCATGACAGGGCAAATGCTGTGAAAAAAATAATCATGATGAAATTGTGCGAATTTCTTCGAGCTGGTGTTTTTATTTTAAGGCTGAGGCGATTCTAATATATTTGCAATTATGAATTTATGAAGTTTTCGTTATTTGGAAATTTTTTTTTAATTAACCTTCTGTTTCTAGAACACAGACGATCTGCTTGAGCAGAAAATGTAGATGAAAAGCACGTTTAGTTTGAGTGATTTTCATAAAAATTTTCTCGACTTTCTCGCTTGTGGAAACACATGGTAGTTTTTTTGTTCCATTTGTTGCATATTTAAAGCAGTTCTTGCTTCCTTTCAAATAAATTTTTTTTAAATCAATGATAAATATCGCTAAGAATTTTTTTTAAATACACAGAAAATTTTCAACTTAAAATCTACGTAAACAAGAGTAATCTAATCTTTTTCGGCAATGATTTTGCTTCATATCATATGTGTTTCATGTTAATCTAACATGATTTATAGTAATTTTTAAAGAAAATTTTTCCTTTTGAAATAAACAACTTCATTTCACATTAATTTAACATTTTAGTAATGTTAAAATCAAAATGAAAGCCGAAAGGAAGCACTGCTGAATGCTACCGGGTGCGTCCGCAAGTTGCGGATAGGGGAAAGCTCGCGGACAATCTGCGGTTCCGAGTGGATAGTCTCAGGGTTTCATGCAATTTAAATGGGTTTGATCATTGGTTTGTGGCAAAAATGAACTAGTGAACGAGTTCGACCCAAGTCTAAATTCTGAGTGCCTACGATACTTGGAACGTCAAAGCGAGTAATTGGCGCCCTCAAATAACCAATAGCCACCTATTGCCAGCGACTGTTACTCATGTTAGAGGCGGGTGGGAGCGGACGTCGGATCTTGTAACAAGCGGCTCGCTATACAAACGTGAAAAAAGGCTTTTAAGCCAGCCCGCCAGGAGGCCATGCTGGCAGACCCCGTTCCAGGATCGGATGCGATAGCCCAATCATCTTAAACTATATGATTACGGAGACCTAATGAGGCCCTATGCTCCTGAAAAGAACACAAGGATCTAATATATATATATATATATATAATATATAATAATAATAATAATATATATATATATAATCAAAATGAAGAATCATGTTGAATCAAAGTTATTTCAAGTTAGAACCACATGAATTTAATTTAATGTAGTCATTGCATTTTATTAATTATTTAACTTACGTGTGGTTGGCATAGACATCAGAAAATTTTTTTGTATATAAAATTGGCTTCGCCTGCCAAGATTTGATCTCGGAACTCATAGCGTGGTAGTCAACGTGCTTATCCCTCCAGCCGCAACAACTTTAAATATTCTTTAGATACACACTAAATATGTACCATCATGAATAAAATTTTAATTCAACACTATTTCATTGATCATTTAACATACAATTTGTTTGAAAAGTTTTAGTTAAAAAAATATCCAAAATACTGTGACTTGAAAAGTTTTAGTTAAAAAAATACAAAATACTTTGACTTGACTCCAGGATTCGAACACTGCCAGCAGCAGTTTGTCGACTGTTAACAAACATAAAAAAACAACAACAATACAAAATAATTCACACAACTGCCCAGTTGACCACGCCTTTCATTAATGATATCAGTTTCGGATATATCTCGAACATTTATCCTGCAAAACTATCGAGAGTGATATCCAAAAATGAATGGAAAAAAGTTCACCAGTCGCTCAGTTTGGTCCCAAAAAAACATTCGATCTCGAATTTCGCTAGCAATATCAAAAGTGAGAGAATATCGACTTGCAGTGCTCGAACTTGGTGCCTCTACACTAACAGGCTGACACACATCCACTCGGCTACCGTCACACATTCGAAAAACTATCGGTAGACGTTCGAAGTTCGAACCTTTAGCGAACATTCGCGTTTTTTTTGTTAGATTTGCGAACAAATATCGAACAATTTTGTTTCGAAATATCTTGGCTTTAGTGAGCATTCGTTTTTATCGAATCTCAGGTCAAGTGGGTATGAACAAATCAAATAAACACCAAAACAAATGCAAAATGTTATAGTATATTGATACTCACCACTAAAAAAATGTTAAGTGGTGAGTATGAATATACTTTGCCATTTAATGTGATTTGAATGGATTTGAATTAAACTTTTTGCATGGTAATTTTACATTGGTATTTTTTTCTGTGTGTACACAAAGATTCGGCTTCTGAAACTTTTAAACGTATTTCTCCATAAAAGCTCTTCTTATCTTAATATATTTATTACTTTAATACATTTATGTTTGTACTGGTTGATTTTCGTATCAAACCTAATAATATTATAAATACTCGTACATTCCAGTGCTAAATTTTTTATATAAAATTTGTGTCTTTTCACTTTTTTCTAATGCATTTTCAGAGTCACGTGCATAGATTTTGCAAAAGAGCACAGGAAACTAAAGTTCGAGCAGAATCTACAATAACATACGACGACTTCAGAAAATAACAATTTGTAGTGGAAAGAAACTACTTTTTCAAAGCAAGCCGGCAAATAAGAAATAAAAAGCAATCTAAAGGAATAAATACACTTGAATAGATGTAAAAAAGAAGAAACTGAAGTGAAAAAAGCAGAATAGAACGTGTTTTTAAAATAGCCTTATTTTTACTGCTGGTAAGTTTGTTTTTGCACAGTAACATTTTCATACCAAAAAAAATAAATAAATAAAAAATTTGCAAAAAGTGCATGTTTTGCAAGGAAGCAAAAAGAAAAAGAAAAGAAAGAAATCATAAATGTTTTTATTGCACCAAAATAACAAAGCATTTTTTTGTTATCAGTAAAGGAAAATTCCAGCAGTAGACACAATTATTGCAAATCGCACAAATATTTGTTGAAGAGTTGTGTGTTGTAAAGAGTTCTTGGAAAATGGCAATTTGTAAAATCCACCAACACTTGTTTTCATAGAAGGTGAAAAAACAAATATAAAACCATTTGCTGGCAGTTTTAAGTTTGTTTGTTTGTTTTTCTTTTGCAATGGTGTTAGTTGCAAATAAAAAACCATTATGGAATAGCCCATATGCTTGATTTTATGTATTTAGTAAGTGTTCAATTCTCAAGACTTATCTTAACAAAATTCTTTACCTTTTTGCCCCCTCCCCTTTCTTTATGTCTTTTAAGCAGACTATAGCTGCTTTTATCTTATGTCCTTAAAGTACAAAAAAGCAAACATTTGTCCTGCCACAGAGCCAAGTAAATGTGTGCAAGATAAACCAGAAAATTTATTGATTTGCACTTGTTTTAGTTTTATTTTTCTTTAACAAATATTACTGTGTATGGCCGATTTATTTATGTCCTTTTTAGATTTTTTATTTTAGGGGTTAGAAATAAGTTAATTTTTTTCTTTATTACTCGGTAGTATATGAAAGTGTTGAAGCGCAGCATTTGAGAGACGTGGGGTTATTTGAAATGTTTGATTATCTTTTGTATAGGTCAGCCAATAGAATTTGTGTCACCTCTTTTTTTTCTTAAATAATAAAATAATTAAAATTACATAAAATGAAAAAAAAAAAAATTATGTAAGTGTAAAGCAAAACAAAAATAAGTCTGTTTTGTTGAAGTACAAATAGTACAGAGATAAAAATTAAATTATTGTAGAGTGGAGCTTAAGAATGAGAAATGGTGGGCAGTGCCACGCCCATGCAAAATTAATATTTTAACTTAAATCTAAAAACATAAAAGTAGACTTTCAATTCGTTTGTTTTCTTAAATTTGTCCTATTGCCTGTTTTCTTTTTAATAATAGAATACTTTTTTCTCCAATCAACACTTTTAATTGAAAGAAAAAAAAACAAATAATCAATTAAAAATTTAATTGACTCAAATAAATTTTGTTTTAGCATTTACTTGATGGAAAGTTTAATTAATTCAATTAATTAAGAGTTTAATTAAAAATGTATCAAAGTAAAAAAAATATTTGAGTCTATTAAACTTTTTTAAAACATTTAGCTGATTAAAACTTTCATTAAAAAATTTTCTTTAATCAATTTAACATTTGCTTAAACATTTTATTGATTAAAACTTTAATTAAATATTTATTTGAGTGAACAAAATGTTGCTAAAACATTTAATTGATTGAAACTGTTATTACCAGTTTTTTGTAATCAATTAAACAATTGATTAAAAGTTTAATGAAACAATTATTATTTGAGTAATTTTTTTTTTCTAAAGCATTCAATTGATTGAAACTCCTATTATATTATTGTTAAATCAATTAAAAATTTGTTTATTGATTAAAAGTTAAATTAAAAATTTATTAGAGTCAAAAAAACTTTTTGTTCAAAATCGACACAAATAAAATTTTAATTGACAAACTGCGTGTGCGGGACTACGCCGCTTAAAGTTTATATCATCACTGGACCTACTTCTGCTCAATTGTTCGTGTGATATTTGCCATACACCTCAGGTGCTTGTAATGACCTAATCTAATATATTTGACCTTCTCCGAGAAAAGGGCAAATCGATAAAAATGAGAAAAACATTAAAATTAAACACACTAGGTCCCTTTTCTAGGAGAAGGTCACATATATGTCTGTATGTGGGCGGGGCCACGCCTATTATAAATTCTTATACTTTGTGTGTAACTACTCGTATATTCCAATAAGTCCCACAGAACTTTGCGCACATCTTGGTAGACTGTAGTGGCACAATCCTGTAGTTCAAATATATATATACATTCATTGTATGTGAATATATTCAAACGAGTCGTAAGAAGCTTTGTACTTATCGGTAGACTGTAGTGGCACAATCATGTATTTGAAAAAGTGGTCGGGGCCACACCCCTCAATACTTATTCCAAAATTACATTTCCATCTACTGCTCAATTGATTCTTATAAAACTTGCCACACACCAGAGGTTCATGTAGTGTTGCAATCTAGTACAGTGAAACCTCTCATAACAGACACCTCCCATTACCGCGCCCCTCTAATAACCGGTCAAGTTTTGTGGATCCAAAAATAAAATAAAACAATATGTTCCTCTCTCATAAGCGGACAGCTCTAATAATCCGACAAAAATACCATGACGGTGTGTCCGGTTTACTGTATTTAGATAAGTGGGTGGGGGTCAAGCCCATTATTATATATCAATATGCAAGTATTTAATCTAATTATATTTGCTTTGCTGCAAACGTAAAATAAGCGAAAATAAGACTATCAGTGTTGCCAGGTTCGCGCTGGAATTTAAAAAAAGTTCAGTTTTCAAAAAAAAAAACTGTGTGTACTAAAAAGATCAAACGAGAAATTAAGCGAAAACTATAGCCAATTTTAAAAATATACACTTACAGCTAAAAGTAAATCACTTTCAGTTGAAAAATCACATTCACCCTTATCGGGAATAAGAGGCGAACATTAGGTTCACATGATATATATCCCATGAAAAAAAAAAATGGTGAACAAAATTAAAAATTACTACACTAACACAAAACAACGGAAAAATTGGCCATTGCAATTTTAGGAAAAGGGAACACATTTCGCGAGAACTTTTATTCCCGATAAGGGTGATTATTATTTGTACCAAAATGAATATGTATTTGAAAAAGTTTGCTTGCTGTAGGGTTAGTACGTCTCGATCAGCGATCGGCAACGTATACTATTACATTTACGATTTTATGAGTGATACTCTCACCTAATTTGAAATTTTTAATCGCCAAAGGCAAACTTGATTTGTTTATAAAAAGAGGCATCTTTTGTTATTGCAACGCCAATTTAAAAACTAAAAGATAATTTTGTAGGAAATGTTGCTTAAAATAATTTTTATATATGCTTCAAAATGCCGTTGCTCTTCATGTTTTTTCATGCTTGACAAACTAAATATTCTGGTTGGCCGTAATGATTTTCTAAAAATAAATATATTTAGTAAATTCTCATCACACATACATATGTTCTTGTTGTTGGGAAAATTTTTTTGTCTCTGGCAACGCTGATTCTTAACAGCTTGCGATGCACACAAGCTTGTCTGCTTTCATGCTTAAGCAAGATTGATTAATGTTGTTTATTGCTCACCAATGCGTATGTTCACATACGTAGTAGAATAGTAAATTAATGGGCGTGGCTTTTCTCTAAAAACTTTTACAACTTATTATTTGCAATAATTTTGTCCGAGAGCCTCTATTATAATGGCTTAGTTTTCCATCTCTGCTTTTTTGATTGTGGTGCCAGCTGTGTGAGAACGCACGTCTTCCAAGTTGCATTTTTTTCGTGTTCTGTTTTCTTTTGTATTTACTTTTGTTTGTTCTATTTTTTTTTGAAGTCGGAATTACACTAGAAATTATGTTAACATATTACTTTGGCTCACTTGCAATATAAATGAACACACTGCTGCACCACATACGATTACAAACAAACATGCCCTTGTCTGCTGAGTTGGAGCCAGATTTTTTAGGTCTGTTTGCTGACTAGCAGTTTTATGCAGCCTCAAACTGTAAAACAACCCTTCTTCCAGTTAAGAAGATGTTGTTTGGTTGGGCATTTCTATTTTTTGGTTTTTGGTGTTTTTTTTTTAAATAAATTTAGTTGCTTGTTCAACTAAACATTGTCTATGGTCATTGGGCCAGTTGTTGGAGTTTATTTTACACTTGGTGAGCAGCATGTTTGTGAGGAGATTTCCTTTTAGTTTCATCTGTGTCTGTATGTGTGTGCCCATGTGTTTATTTTTTATTTCCTAAGCAATTTCGTTGTTCATTTTCGGAGTTCTGTTTAGTCTGGCAGAAAATAAAAGAAGAAAAAAACCAGCATAAAAAAATTCTTGGCAATGTCCATTTGTGGCTTCAAGAGTTATGATTTATTTAACAATATTGTTTATGAATTTGTTTTGCCCCAAAGAGAATAAAGGAAAAGAAAAATGATGAACAGGAAACGAAACATAAATTTTTGAATTAAGTTTAAGCCAACTGGAAATGGAAGAAGTTTAAATGTTGCTGCTCAATTTTAAAAGTGTTGGTGGTGCTAAATTTTCCAGCCTCAAGTCACGCTTCACACACCTTGACTAACAAAACTCTACTTTTTTTTCATAAAATAAAATCTCTAAACAAAAAAAAACTAGGCGTTCTTGTTAAATATGTGATTTAGCAGTAAGTTATTTTCACATAAAAGTTCTCTTTTTCAGTTCTTTTATTAACATTTTTCATTTAATTATTATTTTAGTTTCTTCTTAAAACTGAAATATTATTTGAAATAAAATTTTTGTGCATGTGGTTTTTGTGGGTGTCATGTGTTAGTTTTACAAGTATAAAATCCAACAATGTTTGGTTGCTTTAGTTTTAACACATTCCTAAACTTTTTAGCATTACTGCGTCTTAATAAAGTTTTACAAAAGCAGCCATTCATTTGTTCATTCATTCGTGCAGTTAGTTGGTTGTTTGGAAAAGGATTTTTGACAATATTAAATATAAAATTTATATCGTATTGATTACAAAAGTTTATTAAATTGTCTTAGCAGGAACACTGTAAATATAATTTTTCCTGTTGCCTTAATGTATGCAGAATGTAATTATTAAATATATATAAGATAAATTTTTTTGTAAATAATATTGTGCTCTAATTACGATTTTCATATTTCGTCTTCGACTTCGACTACGACTACGATTTTGTACTAGACTAAAGAGCATTGCTAAATTTCTTCTTTAGTCTAAATACAAAATCGTTGAAGTCGAAGTCTATATACTACTATTACATTTTACGGCTTTGTCATGCTCAACT
Organism: Tachina lurida; assembly: GCA_944452675.1. Classification (NCBI taxonomy): domain Eukaryota; kingdom Metazoa; phylum Arthropoda; class Insecta; order Diptera; family Tachinidae; genus Tachina; species Tachina lurida. Next base: position 6,919,884 of record OX101753.1, read on the forward strand.
AACATCATGAAACTTTTCGGGTTCCCTACTCCAAAGGTAAAAAGCAACCCTATCGTTTTCGCTATGATGTCCGCCCATCCGTCTGTCAGTCACAGGCTACTTTCTCGAGAAGCGTAAGAGCTATGCTACTGAAATTTCACGAAACAACAAATTTATTACAGTGAAAAATGAATGGCGATTCTAAGACACTTGAAATGTTCAAAGTTAATGTATTTTTATGGAGACTACACCAGTTAACACTGAAATTTAAAAAATCCAAATTAAAGGGTGTTCTATCAGTTAATGTAATTTTGACTATATAATTTAAACATCTTGCTGTAGCTTGGAAACCCTAAGAGGCAAACTCTTGAAATTTTCAAAAACGTGAAAACAAAAAAAAATTAATAAAAACGCCGAAATGAAAAATCGCCAAAATGAAAAAAATGCTCCTAAATGAAAAATAGCACCAAAAATTAAACAAATCGCTAAAATGCAAACAAATCATCAAAAAAAAAATGCCCAAAAAAAACGAAAAAATTACCAAAAACCGAAAAAATCGTCAAAAACAGAAAAGATCTCCAAATCAAAAAAAAAAAAAAAATCAAGCGCCAAAACCGAAAAAATTGCAAATAAAATAGTGCTAAAACTAATAAAACGCCAAAACAGAAGTTGTATTTAAAAAAATTTGTACATCAGGTAATATATTCGATTATATAGGCTAAAGTTCATATAGTATTACATACGTAGTGACGCTGAGACTGTAATGTATTAACTTGATTAATTTTTGTTTGTAGTTGCTCAAGCAACGTCTTTATGTATTGCGCTTCTGCTTAAGAAACTCGTCAGTAGACTTCAAGCAAAAAACTTCCTAAGAAAATTAAAAAGCTTCTTAATTCTCTTTAATATTTTGAAGAGTTTTTTTATAAATATTCGAAGTTTTTTTTAGCTGTTTTCAAGCAGAAACGAAATGCATGTAGATAGAGTTTGTTTAAGCAACGACACAGAAAAAAATTTTCAATCCAAAGAATATATTTTACACACTTTTAGGAGGAACATTTTTAAAAATTTTTGTGCTTTAAAAGCTACTTAAAGGCCTGCCCTTCATGCACATTTGATCAAGCAGATTTTAAAAAGATTGGAATTAATGTTTTTTTCAGTTATGTACAAATTCTTTTTAAGAATTGAGCAATTGTTTAAAACCAAAATTCGCTGGGTTGTCTTGTTGCCTGGAAACTTTTCTGTAACTTGACAAAATATTATGCAGCATACTTGAAATACGTTAAAATAAAATAATATGTACTAAAAAAACTACCTGGTTACATGGTGTAAAAGGGTGGCCCGAAATTCAGCTGTTCAGCGGTAAAAATTAAAATAAACAGAATTAGCAAGGAAGGCCACTTGAGAGCTTATTAAAATTGCTTTACTTATAAATTTTAGAAAAATAATCTTTTTACACTGTTTAAGTTGACCTCAATAAAAACTCTGGAGATACTGGATCTGGAAATTTAGGGCCTGTCCCTCGATGTTGATAGTAAACTTTCAATCGACAACATGTATTGAAAACAACAATGAAATAAGAAAATTTGTTTTTGTTTTTAATGCAAGTAATCGATAGAACGTTTTCTTCTGATCTCGTGCTACAGACCATTAGTGGAACACCATTTGACTTGTTCTGTAGCTTCTGTGGAGCACCCTTTATGAATACATACCATTGGTAAAACTAAAAATTGTTTTAATATGAAATACTCACGCTCTAACTTATGGCAAATAAGTTTAATTCTACATAAATTTTTATCTAAATACACAAAACTAAATAGAACTTTGAGAAAAGTTTAATTTTATGTTTTATATATTTTTTGTTGCTTACTTCTTGTGAAATTTGCTTATATACGAGGGTGATGATAAATTTAACTGGACTAAATACAAGCTTAAAACCAACCTTAGAAAATTTTCCCAAACATTTTATAAAAGATGTGATCTCCTGGTTTTGTTTTTGTAAATTTGCTCTTTCAATTATTTTTTTATACTTTTTCTTTTTAATTATACGCATTAAACAAATTCATCAAAAAGTTGAGCCGTCGAAAATTTTGTCGTCGCACCGGCGCCAATAATTAAGCTTCGACTTGTCCTCGACTGATTGATGATTTCCCTGCAAATAACGCAGCAAGTCCATACACTCATGTAAGGAATAGTCCAAATATAATCCAAATATATAAAAAAATGGATAAAACATGGTCGATTTAACATTGCGATGTCCTAGGGTTGGACCACATAGGCAAAAATTTGCATTACATCGGACCATGCCCAAAACTACCACATATGGAATAGTTATAGACTGCTCGCATACAATGTTTAAGGGCTTAAGAAGAACGATCATTATCGTTTAAACACGAACACTTATCGTGCATCATTGAATGCTTGTGTGAAAACGACATGATCCATGACTGCATTATACATGACCATGATATAACTAGTCTGTTTCATCTAGATTGCACTACGAGTCCAATATTATTTGGAGCATCATCCAAGATTATATTAAAGTTGACTCTTGCAGTCTTCGCGGTTAAAAGAAATAACGTCCAAGGAAATAACACCCAATAAAATAAGTCTTAATAAAAGGGGAGGTAAGAAAATGTTATCAAGTCCTACATTTCAAGTGTCCTTTAATCTATTACAAAAACGTCGTAGTCGAATTCGAAATACGCCAAACACGATAAGGGGGAATGTTGGTGCCGATTTGGGTTAACAAATTTCTGTGAAAATAAAATTTTTTATTTCTTTCAATATTTCAATAAATCTAGATTTAGCATAATCAACAGCAAATAATTTTTATTTTTAAAGTTTATTATTAACTTTTTTCAAACTTCTGACCTCGTATAAAGTAACATATGTAACGAATTTTGTTTGTTTTTCAACTATATTTGGATTTTTTTTTTTTAACAAAATCCTCTCTATTACATTTCAGTCAAGTTGTTTATAAATGAGTAAATTTTTGTTTTAATAAATTTTGTACAGTTTTTTTTCTTAAGTTCCATTGAGTGTTTTTTTTGTAAGCACCGAATACAAGCTTCGACTTTTTTCTATTGGTCTGCCGAATATGAAATCTAGTATAAATAATACATATTTAATTTAACTGCAATAAGATTCTAATTCAATTCGGAAATAAAAATAAAATTAAAGCGGCAAAGATGCAGTTAAAATCGTCTTGAGCAGAAGGCAGTAAAATTTTACATTTGTGGTTCGAAGGACCATGCATATCTTTACACTCTGAAATGCTATTTAGTATTGCTATACATCTAACATATCTTAGAAGTGTTCTTTTTACTAATTTTTGCTCTCTTGCCGAACAGTTCCATTATGTTCTATCTAAATTCGACCGAACAAACTTATTGCAAATATTCCTTAGCTCTTCAATTATTTCCATTACATTTCATTTTCTATTTTACTTATTTTCATTTATTTCTTTTAGTTGATGCTGTAGCAAAAATAAAAAATAAACAAACTACAATATGGTTTCTAATGTACTTCAAATGAAATACATAAATTTTTTGTGTGTAAATGGGGTGCTTTGTAAATTTATGTAAATGGAGCCGAAAGGGCTTTTCTTGTTTTGCAAAAATTTCGCCCTAGAGTTGGAAAAAAAGTTTTTTGTTAGTTTTTTATTTTTATTTGTATGCTCATATAATATTTATATCGATTATACTAAATTTACTACGTATTAGTTTAAATTGTAATTGTGTTTAAAAGTTTTTTTTTGTGTAAGCATATACATATGTACACAATTTTTTTTTATTTTTTTTTTGAGCAATGTAATTAAATAAAAATAAAAAATAACTAACACAATTTTAATTTAAAGGAAAATTGTACGAAAATTAATTAGTTAAGTTAGTTAAAGACTAAATTTGTTGATAAACGACAAAAATGTTTATATGTTTGCTCCTAAAAGTATGCAAAATATATTTTTTAGAACAGTTTTTGTTTGTTGTTGTTTAATCCAGGGACCGTAACTGTTATAACTTTTATCGTAAAAGTCAGAAAATAAAAGTTATTTTTTGACTTTTATTTTTTCGAGCAGAAATAAAAGTTATTTTTTGACTTTTATTTTTTTGAGCAAAAATAACAGTTATTTTTGACTTTTATTTTTTCGAGCAGAAATAAAAGTTATTTTTTGACTTTTATTTTTTCGAGTAGAAATAAAAGTTATTTTGTGATAAATTCATTATATTTATTATAAATTTTGGCGCTTTTGCAATAGTGAATCGTTAAATTTACTTATTTAGAAAAGAATATTTGGAATATTAAATAATAATTTCTTTGTCAAAGGGGTTGAAAACACAAAAATAACTTTTATTTCTGCTCAAAAAAATAAAAGTCAAAAAATAACTTTTATTTCTACTCGAAAAAATAAAAGTCAAAAAATAACTTTTATTTCTGCTCGAAAAAATAAAAGTCAAAAATAACTGTTATTTTTGCTAGAAAAAATAAAAGTCAAAAAATAACTTTTATTTCTGCTCGAAAAAATAAAAGTCAAAAATAACTGTTATTTTTGCTCAAAAAAATAAAAGTCAAAAAATAACTTTTATTTCTGCTCGAAAAAATAAAAGTCAGATTTTTAAAAAGCATCGTATTTTCTGACAATTTGGTCCAATACTTGCAAAATGGTATACTTGGTTTCATTCTCCGACATTTCCTTGAGGTTGCTTTTTTTAATCAAAAATTCAAAAATAACAGTTATTTTCGGTCCCTGGTTTAATCATTTAGTTTCTGCTTAAGAAACTTATCTTTATAAAAGCTAAAAAACTTCGGAAATTTTGTAGAGAAACTCAAAAAATGTGAATGAGAATTAAGAAGTTTTCCAGCTCTTCTCTAGAATTGTTTTGATTGAAGTTTTTTCGTGAGTTTCCCTACAGGAAATGAAAGTGACATATAACTAGTCTCGTGATCGGTCCCCAAGTAGTAGGGACCAGTCCGAGATCTAACACTTGCTATGCAGGGGACCAGTCACTTTTACTTGGGAATGACCTAGAATAGGATTAATTGATACTTTTTATGCACTTTGTGACTTGTCACTAGAGTTTTTCTTTTCCCGGACTTTTTCATTTCCCGGGAAAGCGGGAAAGAATTTTCGGTTTCCCGTGAAATCCCGGGAATTCCCGCCCAGTACAAAACAATACAAAATATTTTTAAATTTAATATATTTCAACAAAAACAAATTATAATTCATGAGACCGATTAACTAATAACGTTTTATACACACATTGGTCAAAAAATAATACCGTTTCCGTTCTTTATATAATAGTAATACATAGATACCAATATTATAAAAAATAAATTATACCAGTATTATTAAAAAAATATTACAAAATATCCCCTTATGAAAAAATCATTGTTAAATTTAAAGTTGGTTTAACAAACGAATTTTGTATGGCAAAACCAGTTTTAACGCATGCTTTAACTTTAACAATCGTTTTTGCAAAAGGGCATATTTCTTTGGAAATAGGACTTTAGTACAGAATAAGCTGTTAATGCTATTAACCATACTATTTACCAAAGAGAATCTGTAATTATTTGTAATTTTTTTTTTATTTCCTTGCTCATTTCTGTTTTTTACTTTTATGAATTGTTGTAGAAATAAAATTTGAACGTCGCGTTCTTATTTTTCCAAATAAAGGCATCTAAGTCTCAGAACGCAATCGTTGTTGCCATCACCTTATTATTGCACCATCGCATTCATAAAGTGAATAACGACACTCATCAAGGAATGTGTAAATACAAATTAAGTTGCCATAACAAAATCAAAAAATCCCGGGAATTCCCGCACAAATTTCCCGGGATTTCTTTCCCGGAAAATGTGCGGGATCCCGGGAAATTTTTCCCGGGAAATCCCGTATGAAAAACACTACTTGTCACTGAACTATTTTATAGGGTGTGTGCAATGATATTTTATTATTAATCTGAAAATTTTTTGAGATTCGAACCGACAACCTCGTCCAAGACAGGCTTGCACACTACCCACTAGACCACACGGCTACTCATATATCAAAAGTATAAATACAATTTAAGTTTAGGATAATATTTAAGTATAGTTACGGGACTGGTTCCAGAGTCACATTGCAGGGATCAATTAACATTATATTTAAACTATTTAATAGGTCGTGTATTCAACCACATGAAATTTCTCCCTTTTCCAATTAGAATTTTTTGTTTTCCCTATTATTTGCTATTAGTTGGATTTTTCCCTGGTAAAAATTTCACGTGGAATTTTATTCATGATAGCCCTGGTTATGTCTGTTTTTCACCATACACTATGCCCTACTTTTGATAACATTCACAGTTTGGATCAATTGTCACCAAATTTTTTGCAGCTTTTTCTTAGCTTCTTTTAGAGAATTCTTGAAGCGCGGCCACACTTGGCAAACATTTCCCCAAAAAGTGTGACCACTAAATACTAGAAATGGCAAAACTGAGCTTTCATTACAAAAAAGTTTTCAGCATGAATCAAAACAATTCACATAATCCATTTGCAATAAAAGCTGAGTATATCAAGCAGAAATCTACATTAACAAACACCACACACAGCGGACCAAACATAAAAGAAGGCTGATGATGAAGGTGTAGTGACCTTCGAAAACAGCTGGTTGTTCCGTTCTACTAAGTGTTTGTCAAAATATTTACAATTAACTTTGGTGTTATTTCTTCAATAATAATTATCACATGTAATTTGGCTTACAATGCGATACGAACTTTAGCCTGATCAAATTATAAATATAGAAACAAATGATGTTAGAACAATAATAATAAAACTAACTGAAAAACGTTTTGATTCAGAAACGTGATAATTGAGTTAAACAGTTGCAATCATAACTAATAGTTACTGTCATAGAATTCAACATTATTGGAAACTGATTAACTTAAAAAAGTCGCGTCTGAATCAAAATCGTTTTCATTAGTAGTTAGTGGTTACGCTTTTTTGGGGCAAATGTTTGCCAAGTTTGACCGTACTGCTAATGACAAATTGCTTTAAGTCGTCGTATAACTTTCTAACCAGCCACCCCCAAAAAACATTTTCCATTATGTTAAAATTTCGTTTCAGGGCCTCTGGGCATTTTAGAACTTGTACATCTTGCTCAAGAATTTATTACTTTACAGCTCTGGCAGAGGGAATTATAACGCTGCCGTGTTGGCTGGTCCACGATACGATGGGTCCAAATAAATGTTTAAATTTTAAGCAAACCTGCCTTCTAATATCCTTTTGTATGCTGCATCAGTAATTTTTTTCGGTTTAAAAAAACTCGTAAAAAGTCGAGATGGTGGTGGTGCCATAGTGGGATATGACATTCCGCCTTCCCTTCGTCGTTTAAAAAACATTTCTTCCTCTCCTAAGTCTTAGAATTAAAATTTGTATCCATCCAGATAGGTCTATTGCTATTTTAATTTGTTTCATAAGATTAATATTCGTTCCTTATTTAAATGATGTGCAGTGTTTATTCATTTAAGTGAAAGTTTGCTCTAATCTAATTAGTGTTTATCTGAAATGTGAGTTTATATTGTAGGAATTATTTTGTAAATGCCTTTTAAATTCCTTAATTATTTAGATGCATGCATTCCGGCATGTATGTATATCACTTTATTTTCCAAGAAAAATCTTGTAGTTATTTAGCAAGTATTTACTGAAAACATAATTAATTAAATTTAAGAAGTATGCAAAGAAATTGCAAACTTGTAATATAAGCCAAAGTTGCCATCATATTGGAATAAAATATATTTAAGACATTTTGGAAAATTCTTGACATCATCAGATCATTGCGCTAGATGTGTGAAAAGGATTTTGATATTTTTACCTCAACCATACATAGTTGTAGGAAACATATTACATTTGTAGTAAACATGGCTCTTTTCTCCTAATCGTTACATTCATTAATTTTATACATTTCATTCAGTCTTCTTGTTTTGTAAAGCCAAATCGATTTTATTTTTTTTTGTTTCCTTATCTGCGGTTGTCTTTGATACTTATTTTCCGTAACAACGTGTTACATAATTGACTAATTAGTGGCAAAAACAGCGCTGCGTGTTAGAATTGAATAAAGCTTTATTACGATAGAGCGCTAGCAGAAACAAAAAATCTTTGAGTAATTACAAAAAAGGCCTTAAGGGCCCAAGTGTGTACTCGTACATTCAATATGTAAATGTATTTCTAGATGTAGGTATATGAGTATGTGTGTGTGTGTGTGCATAATTAAACAAATGTGTATGTATGTATGTAAGTTGAAAAGTGTTCATAAGCATCATCGAAAACGGAACTTTATTCATGGTTTATTGAAAAATTGTTAGCAGGAAATATGTACGAGTATAACTATTTTTATTCCTAATATAAGGCACATAAAGTAACAAAAAAAATTTCAGAAGAGAAGAGAAATGTTGAGACCAAAAGTGCACTAATTGGATTTTTAAAAGTTATTTTTTTTAGTTTTAATACAGGCATAAATGAACAAAACGCAGGAAAGGAAAAGTTTAAGTATGATGTGATAGTGTGTGTTTTGCATGTATGTATGCAACATCAGCTGTTAGAAATTGTTGCAAAAAATAAATAAAAAAAAGAAGAGAAATAACTGAAATGTACAAAAGAAAAGTTCGTAACAATAAAATCAAATAATGTTAAAAGCATGGCATATCCAACAGGCGCTGTTAAAAGATATTTTTTGTTGTTGTTTTTCGTATGTATTATTATTTTTTAATTTCAAGTGAAATTTAATGGAAAAAGTTTTCCTTGCATTTTTTGTTCTTGTTTATTTTTTTTGTTTTTGCTAAATATTCTAACTAAAATTTGTTGCAATCATCAAAGTACTAGGATATTAATTAACAAGCGCTATGGGCTAAAAGTTTAAGATGTTGTTTTATATGATTGTTTAATTTTGTTTGCGGCGCAGCAAAATGAAAATAGATTTGCATCAAAATTTAATAACCATTAAAAATTAGAAATTTAAACCGGTCAGAGTGCTTTGTAATTTGATAAATCATTTATACATATTTTTCATTCAAATGTAGTAGTCATAAGTGTCATATTGTCATATGTTTTAAATTACTTTTAATATGATTGATTTTGCTTTTGTTTTTTTTTTCTTTCAATAAAAATATTTTAAAATTTTACGACACTAAAACCTGTATGACTATCGTTTGAATCCCCCAATTGTAGACAAGAATTTTAATCCAGATATTATTAGCTTAAGCTAATAAGTACGTAAGTACTTAAACATATAATAAGATATTGACATAAACATTCAAAGCATAACAACAACATGCGTATAATTAGTAAATTAGAAACGACAATGGCAAAACTGTTGTAAATTTAGAGATGGTCAAATTGAGCTTTACAAAAAAAGCTTTTGGCAATTTGTAATACGATGAATCAAAACAATTCACATATTCCATTTCCAATAATGGCTGAGTATATTAAGCAGAAATCTACATTAACTGACACCACACACAGTGGACCAAACACAAAAGAACGCCGATGATGAAGGTTTAGTGGCCTTCGAAAACAGCTAGTTGTTCCGTTCTGCTTTGGTGTTATTTCTTCATTAATAATAATCACATGTAATTTTGCTTACAAAGCGCTATGATCTCTAGCCTAATCAAATTATAAATATAGAAACAAATGAAGTTGGAACAATAATAATTAAAATTAACTACAACAGCTATTATGTTATACCTTTATGTTGTTAAGGAATATGCAACCACACAAACACATAAACCAATGCAGATGACAGACACCAACAGCAGCAACTATAATACTTCTAATATGATGTTGTATTATCAACATACATACATACATGCATAGCAGCCAACAGAACCAATTGTAACATGAACTAATGACATAATCGAAAGCTACTAAAGGGTGTTTTTATAGAGTTATAAAACTCTATGTGGGTTACACTTTTTAACTGGCGCCCATTTTATCAGCTGTCGAGTGATTTATTTTTGACTTGGTTTGGCATTTCAACATGATGCCTGAACAACGTTTCCAAATAAAGTAAATTATTTTTTGAAAATCATTATTCTTTTCGAAATACTTATGGCGCACTACATTCATTTTATGGTCAACATAATCGTCCATCAGAGCAATTAATTCGATTATCTGTGGAACCTTTTCGTACCACGTTGACTCTAAATGATAATACGCATCCACTGAAACGTCATACAGTGCGTACAGAAGAAGTCATTGCTGATGTAGAGAGTAGCGTAGATCAAGACCCGCATCGGTCTATCCGCCCCTATAGAGCCATGATAACTGACATATTCGTTCATCAACTGAACAATCAGGATGTGCAGGATGGTTAAAATAAATTTAGTTATTCTAATAAAAATAGAGTGAGAACGTTATATTTTTATTCTATACATTTAAATGTATACATTTTATTACAATATGGCTGTCATTTTTTAAATATTCATTAATACGGTTGTGCACAATTGATCGATAAGCCGATAACTTCGAAATGATTGACCACTTGGAGTAAAACATTCGCCGCGTTATTATCAGCATGATGCTACCACAAATGTTGGAAAAAGTCATCGAAAATTGGACCTCCAGATTAGACTACGTCCGAACCAGCCGTAGCGGTCATAAGCCAGAATTCATATATAAACTACAAAGCCAGAAAATTATCTTTATAATAAAGTAAAGCTCATGTCAATTTAAAAAATTCATCTTTGTTTTGTTCCATTTCAAAGTTATATACCTCTATAAAAACACCCTTTATTTGAGAAGCTGCTGAGTGCGCTGAGATTTTCTGGACTAAGATTATTCTGGAAGCTTTGTGTTAAGTTTAAACAGAACAATGCATCGGACCGCTAAGCAGTCAGGGAAGTTTTGTGTTAAAAAAAGCGAAGTTAACATCGTGGTATTTCAGCAGTAAATTAATTTAACATTGTGTGTCCTAAAAGCTAAATTTAATCAGCTGTTGCGTTAATTATAAATAAATGTGGGTTTTTTTAATATATAGACATAATATTGACCTGATTCAAAAACATGCCGCAGGATACCACCGATATAAGTAGATAATTCATTATAGAAACATTCTAGAAGCCTTGTGTTAAGTTTAAACAAGGCAATGAATCCACTAAACAGTCAGGTGAGCTTTGTGTTAAGAAAAGTGAAGTTAACATCGTGGTATTCCAGCAGTAAATTAATTTAACATTGTGTGTCCTAAAAGTTAAATATAAATAAATGTTCTTGTTTTTAATTTGAATATAATATTGACCTGATCCAAAAATCTGTCGCAGGATAACACCGATATAAGCAGATCATTTATTGAGATTTCTTGAGCCTTATAAAAGACAATTTTACATTTTTCACCAGCAGCTTTTGCTATTTTAGTCAGGGAATAAATTGCAACATTCAATATTGAAAGAAATCTCAAACTGCTTCAATACAATTTGAATATTATTAATTTTAGTTAAGTTAGATATCGAGTAGCAGTAACACTTCTTATTGTTAAGCCTTTTACCAAATTATATTTCTTTCTACAAAAAACCAAAATTTTCATATGTCAAAACTTTTTAAAGCCTCTTTAACTTTATAGATATTAATATATATTTTTTTTTATTAAATCCTTTATAAAGTGTTAATATAACTTCTTCTCTAGCACTAACATCAACTCATGTGTAAAAAAATAGTCCTTCATAAAAAAGTTTAAACTCAATTTAACTAATTTTTGCTTGTGTGTATTTGTTGCTATAGACTTTGTTTGGCATTCAAATAAACGAACACACATTTACATTTTTGCACTAACTATAATTACACGTATGTTTTACATACTTAAACAATATGTTCAATATGACTATCAAACTTATGACAGCATACAGCAGCATCACATGTCGACAAAGGCTCTATAACAGCAGCAACATCAACGACTGGCATCTCCTGGCTCCTAGTTAATCCTGTAGTTTTTATTCACTGTACACTCGCATTCACATAAGTATATACATATGTAAGTAGCAGCTGTATAGCCCAGTATATGTATATGTTTATTGTTGGCCGTGTGTTAAATTCTTTATAGAAGCAAAATTAAAAGCCTCATTTTTAGTTTTATTTAAAACTCACAGACAGCCTCGCTTTAAGTTTGTAGATTTAAAAGTTATGTATGTGTATGTATGTGTGTGTGATCTTTAACCCCACAACGATGTTGTTAAACAAGATAAAAAAGTTTCAGATATGTTAAAACTTTCATTTTCGCAAATGAAAAACTTTTTTAAATATTTTTTTAATGTATTTGAAAAGTTGTGTAAATTGTTTTTGATGTTTGATTGCTTAAAAAATAATGAGAAAATAACATTATATTACATTTGGAAAGGGTTAAGTGGTGAATTATCACAATACTCGTTTGAGTCTGCCTTAATATAGAAATGTCCTAACTCATTATTTTTTTAAAATCTAGTTGTTTGAATATTTTGACCTCTAATCTATCGAAATATGCGTAAAACGATTAAAAAAATTAGTTAGAGCGTTTTCGATATCGAGGGCCAGGTCGTACATATTTACAGTCTTATTCATAAAAAATATTATTGGTTTTCCATGAAAATTTCATTAAAAACCTTTTACAAAACTAAAATATCTTCTATGAGTCAGGCCATTTATCTATTTGTTTGGTTTAAAAGCCAGACTTATTTGGTAATTTATGAGCAACAACTGTATATATTCTGACAAATACTAGCATAACGGAACAACATGCTGTTTCATCAGCGTTGTGTAGTTTTTAAAACTAAAATATCTTTTATGACTCAGGCCATTTATCGATTTTTTTTTTGGTTTAATGAGGTTGAAGTTCTTATTTATGAGAACCCAGAATTATTTGGTAATTTGTGAGGAACAACTGTAAATATTTTGACAAACACTAGCAGTACGGAACAATATGCTGCTTCAAAAGCGTTGTTTAGTTTAGTTTTTAAAACTAAAATATCTTTTATGAGAACGAAACAACATGCTATTTCATCAGCGCTGCTTAGTTTAGTTTAGTTTAGTTTTTAAAACTAAAATATCTTTTAAGAGTCAGGCCATTTAACTAGTTGTTTGGTTTAATGAGGTTAAAGTTCTTATTTTTGAGAAGCCAGACTTATTTGGTAATTTGTGAGGAACAACTGTAAATATTCTGACAAACAGTAGCAGAACGGAACAGCATGCTGTTTCATCAGCATTGTTGTGTTTGGTCCACTGTCTTTGGTGCAATATATAAAAATTTTTAGCACAAACGGAATACGAGAATTAAAAGTAGTTGAAAGCTTTTTTGTAATGCAACCTCAAATTTAAAAACTTTTGCCATTGCTATTTGTTTTTGAGTTTAATAATTTAAGATGTATGTATATAGGGCAAAAATAGGAATATTTTTTCTATTAATCTAGTACAAAATCGTCGTAGTCGAAGTGGAAATGCCACACTACTAATTAGGCCCATTATTGCAGAAATGCCACTTAATCAGGGGTCTAATCGTCGCTTTCGATAACGAGCTGATTCGATCAAGTTTTTCAGTTTGAGATTATGGCATTCGCTATCGTACAATGTAATAATATGATTCGATATCCAATGCCTTAAACTCAAACTGAAAAATACGTGATCTAATCAGCTCGTTATCGAAAGCGACGATTAGACCCCTGCTCTTCAAAAAGCGCTGCTCAGAAGCGCTATTTCTATTAATTGGTTTCCCTATAGAATTCTACAGTTTTTCACAATGACCACCAATCTTCTAATTCTAATATTGATTAAAATATGACTTTTTAATTTATTTTGCGAAAATTCTAAAATTAATAGCAAGTCTATATTTTTTAATATTAAACACAAAAATCCTATATTCCATATAATAAGAGCTCTTAAAGCTACAGGGATCATTTCTTTAATATTCATTTTTAACGTATTGCAAGAAAAAGAGATTACTTTGTCCATGTGATGTCGCCTTTTATCAATACTTTTATTTTGGAGATGCAACTATGACTATGACAAAGATTTCACGAGCATGTAAGTAAGTGCAAGTGCTTGAAAATGAAAAATGCCGGGATTGTTTTTATATTTTGTTGCAGTGGGTGCAAAAAAATCGCAATATGCACTCACCTCTGGTATTCAATAGCAATAAAGTTGAGAAGGCTATATTATTAAACTTCGGTCAATATTGATATATCACAATTCACAAAACAAAAATTCAAATTATTTTCCCCGGAGTTTTTTATTTTACTCCACGATACTGCCGTCAAGGGTTCCTTTAAGTTATTTCATAAGTGTAGCATACTTCAAGGGATATTAATAATTGCTATAATTACCTTTTTTTTTAATAATAAGGTAAACTATTTCCGTAACAATATTCAAATAATAAAATATATCAAAACAATTGGGGTTTGAATCCCCCATAATCATAAAGGTGATATTGTTCTAATTTTTATTATTTTTCAAAAGCAAATATATTATGTATGTTTAAATAATTTTAAATATTATGACAAAAAAAGGTTATATCCTTTTTGATTAGCATTCTAATTCCTCAAATGGAAAAGAACTCTTCACGCTCATTCATGTTTTCCTAACTAATATTAATATATTTAAATAATGTACGTTCACCTAACTGGCGAAAAAAAAAATTGCCCATATCTATGAGCGGTCACGTTCAACCATTTCTAGTTTATTAAAAGTTTCATTGCTGTTTATTTGCTTATATGTACATACTCGTACATACATACATATGTATATCTATATGTATTATGTTGTTTAACTTGTGAATGTAGCCGTAATCATAGAAATTAGGGTCAAATGTTGAGCTATTTGTTTGCAATTGTAGCATATTTAAAGAGGGAGCATTCGAATTGAAAAAAATAAAAAATAATATGAAATACTGTTTGTAACTAAAGACAAACAGGACGAAAGGGAGAAACAAAGTATATAATCTTCATTTGCAGAATACAAACAGTGATTTATTTATTTATTCTTTTATCAAGTTTGGTTTTACTCCCAGTAATACAGCAGCAGCAGCAGCAAAAGGATTTATTTGTGTAAGAGTTAGTGTGCAAATTGTTCTTTTGTATTATATCAATACTATTGCAACACTATATACAACATTTTCTTTTTTATTTTATGTTTCTACATGAACTTTATACATATGTATATGTTTATAGTCGACCGACCCTACCTTTGTAATTCACTTAACTAAAATGTGTTATTAAATAGATTTTGTTTTTGAATGTAAAGGGGGAGAAGTGTGTGTGTGTGTGTGTGTACCAGGAACAAATTCAGAAAGACTGCTTTTATTTCAATTACCTCCTGCTTTACAAGATTTAAGCATGTCTGCATAAATCTAATAGCTTCTGAATTTAATTTGGTGCTTTTATTTAAAGAAAAATTTTTTTTTCAAACATTACTAGTCTTAGGAAAGTTTCATGCTACTCTCGTTTTTTGTCCCAAAATTTTGTAGGCAATTGTATTCATTTCCAGGCATTATTTAATATTTCCACCAGTACCTGAGAAATTCAAGCTAATAAGAGGAAACGAAGAACAAGTGTT
This sequence comes from Tachina lurida, assembly GCA_944452675.1. Lineage (NCBI taxonomy): Eukaryota > Metazoa > Arthropoda > Insecta > Diptera > Tachinidae > Tachina > Tachina lurida. The sequence goes on from OX101753.1 coordinate 6,935,395, forward strand.
TCATACTTATTATACATCCTCAAGAATAATCATAGAGATTTGCCACTGATTAGGGTATCTTAAAATTTTCTTAATAGTATAGTTGATAATATTTGTTTGTTACGTTTAATTCTAACCTTTTTCTTCCATCTTCTTTATTAATTTATTCTTGACAACACACATACGCTTTTTCCTCTTGTCCAATTGTAACTTAAATATTACTTAGGGAACTTGATATTTATTCAGAGTTGTATGAATTTCAGAAAACAAAACAAGTATTGTGACCACTTACTATAACAATAAGTACCCGGTAGTTTATTGTTTATATGAGAGCCTTTTTTCCAAATGTCTTGCATTTAAAATATATGAAAAATTTTGCTTACAAAGCAAGCTTATATTTTTAATAAATATGTACATCTTTGTCCCATTTGTATGTGGCTTCAAAGGTTTGAGCAACCTCCTGGGCTACAATTTCTCTCAGCCTTATGTAACGTATGACAGTTTTGCGAATAAGCTGATCTGGCCTTCAATTTAGGCACATAAAAAAACAACTATGAGTTTGGACGATTCCAACATACTCCGTTTATGCGAAAAACTAAAAATAGAAAAACACATTCATGTCAAACGCATTGACTCTCACTTATACTTATATTCGGTTTCGGATTCGGATTTATACTCAGAGTATGAATATTTATTCGGACAAAAAAATATAGCTATGATACTCGGGGTATTTATTCATCATTCGTCACCGTAGACATACATTTGTGTATGTGTATGTGTGAATGTTTGAAAACATGCATTATGTAAATAAAAATAGCCGTGTATATACGTATGTATAGCCGACTAATAGTCAGAGTATTTTTATAATAATGCATATGATTGTAGCTCATGCAGTCTATAAGTTTTAGCTGTAACTGTTTGTGCTGCGTAATTTAAAAAATGTGTATAAACATAGTTGTTGAGTGCTTAGAGTTATACGTATTCGGTTTAAAATTAATTAGTGTGTTTGCATATAAGCGTATTTTTTATGCTGTACGCATCAGTACTTCATTAATACAATGAATTCTTACATTAGCTCGTGATTAATGACAATATTCATTGATCAAATTAAGGTTTACCTTTCAGTGTAGCACAAACAATTCGTACGCTCACATATTTTGTCTCAAGCAACAATAGCCGATTCCAACATACAAGAGCATATCTACTTCGTTTATGCAAAAAAATTAAAACACGCTACACCCAAATATAAAACGCACTAGATAAGCATGCATTGACTCTCTCCTTCTCATACTTGCAGTCTGAGCATTTTTATAGGCTATGGATATTTAGCCGGAAATAAAGCAATATACTCATTATAATCGGAATATTTATTTATTAATCGCCACCGTTTACATACATTTGTGTATAAAAAATGGAATGGAAAATGTGTGGGTATGCGTGTGGCTGTTTGAAAACGTGATTTATGTGTGTAAATAAAATATCCCTGTATATACACATGTGAAGCCGATTAATAGTCAGAGTATTTTTATACTAATGTTTGTGAATGTAGCTCACACAGTCTAACAATTTTAGTTACAGTTTAACAAATATGTATGTGTAAACGCAACTGTTGAGTGTTAAGAGTTATACGTACTAGGCTTAAAATTAATGCGTGTGTTTGCATATGAGCGTGTTTTTATTTTTAGCTGTACGCCTTCATAGTTGTTTGATGGCCAATACTCAAAGAGTTCTTAAAACGATACTCTTGTCCTTCTCTGTTAAAGACTTCACCAAAAAAGCAACGTTTTCTTAAGGTAGAGACCATAAATAAGACTGGTTGAGGAAAGGCTACATTGTTTAACTTTTCTGCGCTAGGTATTAACATCAGCTATTTAGCCTGAAGTCTTTAAAACTTACCCAAGACTGCAGGGTAAATTAAGCACTAGCAATTACTACAAACACTACTTCATCAGCATTTATGTTTGCAAAACATAAAAATAAAATGGGAAGAAAATAAAACGAGCAAACACTTTAATTGAATTGCAGTGAAATGTAATGAAATGAATAGAAATGTATAAATGAATCGAATTGATTTACATTTACATAATAATTTATGTACATGTTGTGCTTCCTTTTCATTTTATTACATTTTCCCTATTGTTGTTTGTGTGAAAGCATTTTGCTTACAAAAAAAAAAAAAAAACAAACGGAAAAAAATAATTTTTATTACACTATCAAGTGTTTTCTTTTATTTTTGTAACTAAACATGTTTTGTCCTTTGGTCCATAAATTAGAACAATTTTTTCTGTGACAATATTTGGTTCTTTTTTTTTTTTTTTTTGTTGATAACTTTTTGTCGAAATATAGAAAAGCATATAGATAACCCAGCAAGCATTTAAGGTCTAAAAAAAGAGTATTAAAATAATATATGCTAGAAATGATCGAAAGTGCATAGGTTATACTTCTACTACTACTGCTGTTACCCACTAAAAAGAGAGCTTCCAAGAAAGTCAATAAAATGCCGAACTTGTGATCTGAAAGTTGTGCAAATCTAGAGCATTTCGAATGGTTTTTACCTGGGGTTGTCATTGCAGGAAGTTCTCTTTTTTGATATCTATTAAAAATAATAACTAATTTAGTATTAATAACTTATTTAAATTGTAGTCATTAACCTCCAGTTTTTAACTCAATATTTAATTACGTAATTATCAGCTAATTTTTACTTAAATTTAAATTGTATTTAAATATGATTTAATTTTTTCATTGGTTAATTAAAGTTCTTAATGAATTACGTTGAAAGTACGGCAGCACTAAAAAGTTTCCAAATATAATGGGAAAGCTTTCCAAACAATGGGAAAGCTTCAAATAAACAAAAAAAGTTAGGTTATCAACACGTAGAAAATTAAAATTGCATAAAAACGCATTTTATGAAACCAAATGAACATCAGAATGAATTTTTCTATTTATTTATTCCATGATATGAAACTACATATATATTGTAGGTGTCATATATCTAGGAAACTAAACTTAATGCTCATATAACTTAAATCGAATTTAAATACACAAGGTTGGCCATTTAAGTACATATTATTTAAATATGCTCTGAAAAACATAATGTTGCATTTAAATAGAACTTAAAAATAATTACAATTAGATTGCCAAGTCAAAAATTGCCCCTAAGACATTTTTAGCTAAGGGCAGTCATTGTCGGGAGTATACTGTATATAATACATATTTGAATTCCATTAGCTGAGCACAATTTTCGATAATTAGGCCCACATATTCTCTTTTACGGAACATTTCTCAGATGTTTGTGTGCTTATATATTTTATTTTCATTTAACCGTTTTCTGTCTGTATTTAATGGCTTTAATTATATAATTGAATATTCCTGTGAATTCAGCAAAACGTTTGAAAGGCAATAAAAAAATACACAAAATAATTCCTTATTTTTTTTTACTGTATCTCTTTTTTCTTTTTGTCTGCTTTTAATGTTTTATTTATGGCTTAAGCATACAAAAAAAAGGAAAAGAAATAAAAATTAAGCTACAAATAATTAATGTGCTCTTCTCTCAATAATATTTATATAAAAACTTAATGGCAATTAAATTGTCGGAAAATAACCATTGGTGATTAAATGTGAAACAGTAAATGACTTTTATGAGGAAAAATTGCAAATATTCATAAGAAGCTTAAAAAAATCCCCCATTTATAAAAAAAGATGAATCTGTGATGAATCTGTGACATGTGTAGAGCAGAAATGAGTTGAAAGCTATAAATTAAAGCAAACAAATAGATTAAAAAAAAAGGATTTTAAACTTAGATTATCAGGCCTGTTATGTAAATCACGATATGTCAAATCACGGTGATTTCAAGAAATTAGTGAAAGCTAAATCATTGCATTGTAAATTGGACGATCTATAGCGTTGGAAGTTGGAGGAAAATATTCTATTATAAAAGACAAAAACTTAAAATACAATAAAAACCCAATAGCAAGTTAGCTATTAGTAGTTTGCTTTTGAAATCACCGTGATTTTCAGAACAGGTCCGTATTTATTTTTTCTTTGATTGGTTTCTTATTTTTGAGTAGAAAAATTTACAAACAATAATTTTTTAAAGCAGTGATGTCAAAAATAAAACTATAGTTGTATGTGTGAGAAACGTTGTCTCGTTGCTCTCGAAAGTACACAGGAAAAATAATTATTTGGAATAAATGATGTTTATTGAAGTAGCTAAAAATAAATAAAAAGGAGCCTATGTGATAGAAAATTAAAAAATAAAATGAAAAAATTAAATATAAAAGTTGGCGGCGACCTATATTTTTCAAGTTATCGGGCTCTGAACTTTTCACAGGAAACTCTGAAAAATCTCAAAAAAAGAATTTTTAAATAGCTTATCAGATAGTAATTTGAAAAATAAGAAAAAAAAACTTAAAAAAAAATTTTTCTGCGGGCCATATTTCCCGAGTTATTGGTCTTTAAAGTTTAAATAGAAAGTGCAGTTTAGTGAAAATGCTTCAAAAAAAGTCAAAATGTCTTTTAAATACATATTAATTTCTTTCCTTAAACGTTTTACAACATCAAACACATTAAATATCGCGAAAAGCATTGGTGATCATAGAATATTTTTCGCATACCACTTCTTTTCTTTCACTGTATCTATAAACAAATTAATACACCCGCTACGCATGTGTTCTCGTCGCTGTCTCATCGACGACTAAATGGAATAGAATAAGAATGTGTGTGATTTTAGTTTGAACAATTGTGCCATGAAACTGACATCAATGTTTTAAAGGAACAAATAAGAGCAAAGACAAGTGCTATTATTCCGACAAAGTGTAGTAGAACGGAACAACATGATGTTTTGCAAGGCCGTTACATATTCATTATTAGCGTTCTTGCGTTTAGTCGAGTGTGTGTGTGTGTTATCAGTGCAAATAGAATACGTGAATTATTTTGATTAATCCTATCACAAGTTGCTGAAATATTTTTTGTAATAAAAAAACGAATGTTGCATATAAAATACTAATACTTGAAATTAGCAGCTGCGTTTGTTTTCAAATACTTTTTCGTCGGCATCGAGTGTAAACCTGCTACATCGACTTTTTATAATACATGAGATATTAATAACGTTCGAAGGAAAATATACGTCGCATCGAGTGACTTAAAAATTTATTTTAGTTTGTAACTCTAAATTTCATAAAAACTTAGGGCCTAAGCGCAACACATATCTAGCGTTGGCGAATTTTATATGTATTTTGTTTTTGTAATTTTCAACGCTAAGCTTTGCCTTTTACAAAATTAGGCCCTTAATGTTTAAGACTAGTTTCTTAAGCTTTGTATAAAAAATGTTAACATTATATTGGGCCTTATCGCGAGTGTCGTATTACGACTTCGACTACGACGATTTTGTATTAGACTAGTCGTAGTCGAAATACGACACTCGTAATTAAGCCCATTGTCTCTCCTGTATTATTTTGTTGAAGTGAGTTAGCACTTTTACACTCAAAGCCGACGATATAATTCAAAATGTTCAGGTTTAAATTTAAAATATTTACAAAAATATTTAAATTAATCGGCACACTCTCATATGGAGCCACAATCGCAAAAAAAGCTTAACCGACACATTTTTCGGACTTGGTTTTTTTTGATAAAAATCTATTATTTGCGATTGTAAAAAAATTAAGTTCGAAAAGTATTTCGCTTAAGCTTAAGGCACAATATATAGAGAGTAACTTATGGCTCAAGTGCTTTAGTTGCGTTGCCAGTTGCCTCAAAATGTTATTACGTATGGTAACTGACAACTAACAGCTGTTAATTTTAGTTGCCCAGTTGCAATAGTATTGCTTACCAATAGTTTGAGTTGAAGCACAGGTTTTAAGGCAAAAAGGTGGTAAATTTAAAAAAAAATTTATAATTAAAATATAATTGAATAAACTAATTCTTTTTTTGGGAAGACGAAAATATGTTTTTAAAGCTAAACAAAGAAGGTTAAGATAGGTTGCACCGATTGAAAGTTTTATAGGTAAAAACGAGACCACCAACTCCTTGTTGGTCCCATTGTGTTACCTGGAATTAAAAGGTGATATTGGTAATTCCTTTTACTGAACCTACATGACGACCGGATAAACTAGTTTATTCGTTTTACATCGCAGTTCGCTTGCTCGCTATTTTCTCAGAGAGATAGAGAGAGAGAGCACGCCATATACGGAAGAGGTGTTTTTAAGACTTATCCTCCTCGTTATGACAACTTCTCGATAATCGTTATGTAATAGATTTTATCTCTTAGCATACGGACCAGTGATCGGCAATGAGTCATGTTTTCGCTATTCATACTGACTCATGAAATTTTAAATATAAGTGAGTAGACATAATTTAAACTCAACTAATTTAATTTACGCATACTCACGATGACATTGATTTATAAGTATAGGTTTGAAATAAATATGAATGCGACGTCGACATCATAGTCATACCACACTCACACTCATAAATCACCTCAGTTTGATTTCCATATTCAGGAAAATACTTGTACTACTCACATTGATTCAGCTCACTCGAGTCATGCATGTATGTTTATTTAAAAGTTTAGTCATTAAACAGTTTGCAAGTACGAGTAGTATACAATAGTAGTAAATAGGGTTGTTTTTCAATTCCTGCAAAAAAAAAAACAAAAAAAAACAAAAAAAAAAGCAACAGAAAAACACATAACCTCATAATGAGAACTTTAATGTTCGTATGCGAAGTTAGCATTGTGAATCATACTTATTTTGGATCGTCCAGAGACATTGATTTAAAGAGAGTCGAAATCAACAACGTCATACATGTTGCTAAGTATGAGTTCGATGCGCACTTTAAACTTTCGAGTGAATATGATTCATAGAGAACATTGCAATAAGTATAAGTGCGCATAAGTACAAGAAATTATAAGTCATGATTCAACTCTGCTCTATTTTTCACTACTCATTGCTGTTCTCTGATGCGGACATATAAAATGTGACCTATTATTACCGCAACAAGTAAGCGTATTTGTCCCGGACGTTTCCTCTCCAGGATTGCGGATCTACTGCATTCATAATGGGGCCATATTTTCCTAGTTATTAAGCAGTAGACCTCGCTAAATTTTTTATTTCTTTATTTTGGAAATTTCGTTAATGCATCTTTTTTTTATTTATTTTATAGCAAGTACACAAATATTTTTAATAAAATAAAAATAAGGAAAAAAAATTGTTTTATGAAACGCTTTTAAAACAGATTTTCATACAAAATGTGTGATTTAAAAAAATAAAATATTTTTTTGTATGAATTAAAAGGTAGAAACAATATTCCTTTAATTTTTTTCTTCATTTTATCTTGTCAAATTTTAAAAAAGTATTAAGCTCTTAGGAGGGGAGAAATTGTTTCTATAACCCATTAGTGCATGAATAAAACTCTTAAAAAGTTATTCTATTCAAATTTTAAACTATTACTTTCTTGTTGTATTTTTTGTTTTTGCAGTTAGTTGTGTTGTGCGTAAAGTTTTCAAATAACAACAACATGCAATAAGTTGCAAACAAAATTTCTTTAAATAGAACTATGGGAAAAACTCATTATACAAGCAATTACACGTTTTATTGGTAAGAATTCGTTAAAGCAAAAAAAAAAGTAATAATAATAATAACTCAGACTGCAACAATAAGCAAGAGAAGCCATTACAACATCAGCATACAAAGCCACAGGCACACACACACATACACGTGTACATACACATAGCCGTGCTTGCACGTATACATTAAAACGCATTTATAGGCAACCCAACAAACACTTATTGTGGCGGAAGTAAGCTAAATATAAATTCATCAGTTTGTTGGGAACAAAAAAGAAAAAGAAAACTTTCATTTATTTCCTTAACATTTTTATTCAAATATAAAAAATTTGTTTTAAATAAATGATTGAATTCAGCTTCAAGCCTCTTTTATCCTCAACATTTATCTTGAAATGCTGTCAAAATTTTTAAAACGAGGCTTCTAAGATACCGTACAAACAATAAGTGCGCGCCCCAGATACTTGGCAATTGCCGCAGATGTGGAAGGATTTGACAGATGTTGGTAACCTCCTGGAATATTTTCCTTCATTTTGCTTTTTCTGTTCGTGATTATTTAACCAATTTGCCAGGTTAGTTTGCTGGCTTGTAAACAAAAATAAGAACTTAGTGAAGCCGGCCATTGCCTTTTGGACTAAGATCGGGCGTATGGTTGCTGGAAGCATATGGGTTCCATCGTTGACCTCTAAGATATCCTTCGCTAGCATGCCTTTTGAATTGTTCTGTAATAGGAATAAAGTAAATCATTCTCCGACTACCCCCAAGACAGTTAGAAAAAATAGGCTAGATATTTATTTAAGGGCGTCATCGACCCGATCCGTCCTGTTGGCGATGAATTACTTTCTTATGACTCTTTCTGTTTTTTTTTTCAGTTTCTGCAGCTCTCACACTGCAACATTCCATAAACTATCCATCACCCCCTGCTTTTCTGTGTGAGTACTGCTTAAATATATTCGCAAGTAGTTTCAATATGAGATCCTGTCACCATACTTAGCCTTGGACCCGTCTGTCCAATAGCTTGCAGCTTACCTTTCCCGGTTTTCCTTATCTACAGTTACCAGTTATAATGATTAAAGCTGCGGAATTGCAATCAACAAGATTTTACAGCCTTTCACCGTCAATCGTCCCGATAAATCTTAGAAAACAATGACTGTGATTTACTGCCTTCCAATTGGTTTGCTGGGCAACAAACGCATGTATTCCAAACTTAGACATAAATATAACAAGATAGAGAAACCGAAAGACTGACTGACAGAAAGATATTCCTTGTTGCATACAACAATCAAAGGCATTGTACACAAACACTCAGACGTCTTACAAATTAAAAGGAGCAGAAGAAGACGAAGGAAAAGCACATTTGTTGTAATAGAATAGTTGGAATAGATGGTTATTGTTGATATTGAGGTTGTTGTTGTTGTTGCTGTTGTTGCCGTTGTTTACTTCTTCGTTGCAAAATGGCATTTTCAGGGAGACGATGATGACGATGACAATAAGCACGGTCGACATTGACTATGATTGCTGTTGCTGTTGCTGTTCTTGCTGTTGATAAGAAGATGATGATTTGCCTTGAAGGGTTTCTTGTTGTAAGATTTTCCATTTTCAAGTTGAAATAAGATGTATCATCCATCCATCCATCGGTGGGTGGAAGTGGAAGTGTATGTTGTTGTTAAGCTGTAAAACATTGTTATGCGTTGCCAAGATATTCTTCATTCTTACAACTTCAAGTGTGTTTGTCGTACGAGCATGTACTGCTGGTATGTTGTTTATCGTGTTGTTGTCTTGTACAAAAAGTTTTCCCTGCTAATGTTGTTTGTGGTTGCAATTTCTAGCAGTCCGCTGTGTTCGTGAGTGCCAGTGCACAGTGGGTTTAAAAATTAATCGACAAAAGCGAAAAGTTACTGTTTTGTAGTAAAAGCTGACATTTTAGTTAAAAAATCATAATTTTTGCTTTAAAAAAAAAAGTAACTAAAAACTAGAAATAAATATGTATGTAGTAATTTTTTTGTGAAAGAATAATTTTCCTAATATACAACCAGGTTCTGAGAAGTATTTCGTTTTGAAACCGACAAATTTCAGGAAAAAAAGTTCATCACTAAAGCTCACTTATTGAAACCTTTTATTTGGTTTTAATATTTCATATGCTTGAGATATTTTATCCGAACTAAATGTCGAATGCACTAAATTATCTGATTAAGAGAACACTGTTTTCCGTTTTTGAAACTTTGCGATTTCAAAACGAAATGGTTTTCAAAACATGACCGATAATTGATTTAACACTGAAATTTAATAAACAAAAATTAAAGGGTATGCTATCAGTTAATGTAAGTTTTGACAACTTGCTGTATCTTGGAAACCGCAAGAGGCAAACTCGTAAAATTTTCAAAAATGCTAAATTAAAAAAATCCCAAAAAAATTAAAAAAGTGCGCTAAAACTAATATAAACGCTTAAATGAAAAATAGCACCAACGATAACATAAGTCGCTAAGATGCAAAAAAATCACCAAAAGTAAGAATATCGCAAAAAAAATCGCAAAAAACTGAAATGAAAAAACCCCAAAATTTAAATGAAAACAAATCGCTAAAACTAAAAAAACGCCAAAACGAAAAAATACCCAAAAATCTAAAAAAATCAACATATGTAAAAAGGTTGCCAAAGAATTAAAAAATCGCCAAAAACCGAAAAAATTGCCAAATCTATAAAAACGCCTAAATTGAAATAAATTCGCCAAAAACTGAAGAATATCGGCAAAAAACAAAAAAAAATCGCCATAATAAAGAACAACCGATAAAAATCGCAAAAAACCGCTAAAAATCTGCAAAAGTAAATAACGCCAAATTACAAAAAAAAAAAATCGATAAAATAAAAAAAATACCCAAAATCCAAAAAACAAAAAAATCATCAAAAGTAAAAAGATTGCAAAAAAAATAAAAAAATCGCCAAAACCAAAAAACCAGCCAAAACGAGAAAACAACCGAAAAAAATCGCCAAAACGCAGCTACAAAAATAACCTGAACAAAAAAGTGCCAAAACTAAAAACAACCGTAAAAATCGCCAAAAATCGGTAAAAATCGCCAAATCGAAAAAGCGCCAAAATTTAGATGAAATTTAAAAAATCGTCAAAAACTGCAGAAAATCGGCAAAAATAAAAAAGCGCCAAAATTTATAGGAAATTTAAAAAATCGCCAAAAATTGCAGAAAATCGGCAAAAATAAAAAAGCGCCAAATAAAAAAAACTGAGGAAAAAATCGCCTAAAACCGGTAAAAATCGCCCAAATTAAAAAACCAGAAAACAAAAAAAAATCGTAAAAAATATTAAAATGTCAAAAATCTAAAAAAATATCAAAAGTGAAAATGTCGCAAAAAAGTGGAAAAAACGCCAAAACTAAAAAACAACCCAAAAAAATCGCAAAAAACCGGCACAATTCGCCAAGCCTAAAAAACACCAAAAATAAAAAAATGGGATAAAACAAAAAAATATCCAAAAATCTAGAATAACGGCAACATGTAAAAAAGCTCTGAACCTAAAAAAGACGCCAAAACTGAATTTATTTAATTTTCAAATGTAAATGTTTCTAATAAAAATTTTATTTACCCCCTGTTTCTACAACCCAGAGTATAAAATTTATATGGAAAGCACTTTTAGTTTTGAGTGATTTTCATACAAATTTTCTAGACGAGTCGTCTGCCTGACTTGTAAAAACTGCACATTAGATACAAAATTAAATATTTTGTGCTATTTCTTACAACTTACGACCAAATTAACAGTCCTAAATTAATTGTTGGTAAACGAAAATGATAACTATTGTTTAGCTAATATACCTCATATTCACAGTGCATTGTTTAACCCTATCAAACAATTAACGGCCTGTCCCACGATGTCACCAGAAAACGTTCGATTGACAATTTGTATTGCAAACAACAATAACATTAGAAAATTTGTTGTTGTTTTCAATATAAGCAATCGATCGAACGAATTCTGGTGACATCGTGGGGCCGGCCGTAAGTTTTACTATTGGCAGCTCTGCTTTAGCATATGATATGATATGATTTTTGTTTACATTTGCTATATTATTTCTTAAAAATGGATAAAAGAGTGTTCGTTCGTCCAACTTTACCGTGTAAGATATTGAATTAATGCTAAAATTGGTTCGGAAAAACCAAAATATAATAGAAAATAAAACAAAAAGAATGTGTTACAGCTAAATATAAAAATATTAACAATAGAACAATACTAATAAAAATTACAACAAATCAGCTGTTGTCTAACTATATGTTAACCAATGACATTTGGCGGTTTAACTAATGGTAAACAAAGAGCTGTGAATCTAATATTATTAGTTAAACTATTGTTTTAGTTAATGACTGTAAATTTGGCCCTTAAAGTTCTGTGGGGCTTAAAATATTTCTTAAAACTAATTAATAAATTCTAATTGTAAATTTATTTCGTTAGCAACATTTCTGCTTATCTGCTTTGTACTGCTCCCCCCAAAAAAGCAGCTCAGTTAAACTATTTTTATAACATCATTTATCTTGAGATTGTTTTATTGATTTATTTTGCATTCATTCATTCGTTATACGAGACTGTATGCACGTTTAATGTTTAAGGCTTGAACAAAAACACGAAAATGCTTTCGTAGACTTTTCATATAAAACCTGTTATAAATTTTCCAATTTCCTTGTGAGAAATGTGCTTTTGCTGTACCTCCCTCTCTCTCCCTTGCATTCAGCACGCTGTGTAGCGAAAGTTTGCAAGTGTTTGCATTATAACAATCGTCCTGGAATGTGTATTCGCATTTTATTACATAAATGCTTTTCTCTGTCTATTGTATTTTGTTCACTAAATATTTGTATCATTTTAACTATTTATATTTCACGTCTATAATTTTGTGTCTTTTTCTGTGAGCAGGAAGAAAACGCTTGAATAGTGTTTAAGCATTATCCTGATAAATTCAATTTCAATTAATTATGAAGAAATAAATTTCTCGTGTGTATTAAGAAATTTTTTTATATGTAACTGTAGCTAAATTATAATTAATTTAAAGGTGTTTTTTTTTTTGAGAATAATTGAAATACTCGTATACGGCCCTGTTCTGTAAACCGAATCCAAGTAAATTTCTCGTTTTCAAAAAAATTAAGAATTGTGCTGCATACGTGTTTAAAATCATACACGTTAATTTTCTTTCAGATATGATATTTGGGAATCTATATAATAAACAAATTTATTAATATATATATAAAAAAATATTTCTATTGTCGGAGTTAGTTTTCTAACATCGTGCGATTTCAAATCGATCGGTTTACTGAACAGGGCGGATTACTTTTTATTATAATTTAATTAATATTCTTATCCAGCTTAAGTTCTTTTAAATGTGAAAAGAAGTTGTGGTTAAAGAGTTTGTTGAAATTGGTTAAGTAGAAGTCCATAAAATATAATATTACATATTAGAGGGTGTGGCCCCTCCTACTTTTTAAAGCCTGCGACAGTGTTGTAACAAGACACAAAAGTGCATGCACCCTAAATTTTTCAATAGAAGTGAGCAAAATACAATTTTTATAAGCAACAAATATTAAAATATATCGTTTTTTTCGCAAAAGTTGTAGTTTTATAATTCTCAATTATTTATTGGGAATTTTTCTATAAGCACTGGGGTTGTGTAAGCTTTTTTATATTGAAGTCTAGTGCTGAGTTGCTTAAGCAGCAGCGAAATGCATCGATTCGTGCTTAAGCATCAGCAAACAAAATATTTTAATTTAATAGTTATTTTAGGGGTGTGGCCCCGCCCACTTTTTGAAATAGAAAAAAGCTTAACGGCAAGCCTTAAAGGGTTTTGCCAAGATGTATTGAGTAAAAATAAATGAATTGCTGTAATAAATTTTATGGGGCTTAAACTTGCCCTTTTTTTAGCAGTGGCAGAAAAAAACGAGTAAGTCGGTTCAGACACGTTTTTTTTTGGAAAATTATAAAGTTCTGAAATAATAAATAAGCGAAAATGCATCCAAAAAAGCCAAAATGAAGGCTCTGACTCGATATTAGGAAAAGTATTCTGCCTGCGTTGATTGAAGTTCCTCAAATAAGACTGACTAATGTGAAAAACCCTCAGCTAAAATTATATTCATTTGTCCCTCTTCTAACTCCGAAATTTTTAGACTAAATAACATAAATAAGAAATCCCTTGGCTTAAATTATATTTATTTGTCCTTTTTGAAATTCAAAAATTCTTTTTGCTATTAAATATTTTTTTTTTGTATTCCACAATTTGGAGTCGATTCTTTCTTCTGAAAGAATATTTAATAACTTTCTTGTTGTCTTCTGTAACTCTCTTATTTATGATTTTGATTTTCTGTAAACTTTTACCATTATTATTGTTGCTTTTTCCTGCTGACTTAAAAGTGCATTCGATTTCGAGTTTCTTTCTAAGAGCTGCCATCATTTCTCCTTCTGTCTGTAATGTACGTCGATGTGTTTGGGTATAAATAATTTGTGAAATAACAAAATGATGCAGTATGTGTCTGTAGTGCCATAAAAATCACTTAAATATAAATTTATTGACAAAGATTGCAATATTATTTATGTAATGAAAATAATTGAAGGAAAATTGAAAAAAAATCCTTCCATCTTATATTCATATATTTTCTTTTTATCGTTTTTTGGGTTGTTGTTAAACTAAGCTTCTTATAAAAGAAAATTAAAGAAGATGAAGAACACAAAAAAAAAGTTTCAAATATTGAAAGTTAAGTTAAGGCAGGGAAGGAGTTTTCAGAACTTCTGCTAATGCAGCTGACTTAACTTTCTTATGTTTCGTAAAAAAAAATTAAAGTCATTTCATTTGCTAGAAAATGATAAAATATTTGTTTAAGAAATTTTTAAAAGGCCCCTTTTATTTTGATAACACTGCAACACCTTCATTGTTCTCTTACTGTGTGAACAAGTTTCGTTTAAGTGTTTTTTAAATATTTATTTAATTTGTTATGAACATAAGAGCCAGCAATAAAGACTTGTTTCGAAAATTACATCAGTTATAAATGGAATATAAGAGGATTGTTGATGTTGTAATATTATTTTTGATAAAAAGTAATAATAATAAAAAAATATATACATATATAATCAAAAGTTCATTTAAAATGCTTTCTTAATAATTTTCTTTGTTGTCAAATAACATGCACTTGCTAAAAGCTTTAAAGTGTTTTTAAAAGATACTCGTATTGGAGAATATAAAGTAATAAAAAGCTTTACTAACAAGACAATTATTAAATTCATTGTCTTTGTTTAAGCACCCTGGTGATTGCTCTTAGGAAATTTGTTTTGAGATTGTAAATCAAAGATTTATTTGCTTTTATGACAAACAAAATAAACATTTATTTAGCAAAATAATTAACAAAACAATTTTGAAAAATAAACTAAAAGGAAAAAAAACATAAATAAATAAAATTTAAAAAGAAAATTATAGAAAACTAATCTGGCTCTCGATAAAATTCGATACCTTAAAATAACTTGTAAAACCTAAAAATCATTTATTTCTTTAGAAATCAAAAGCAACTTCAAATCTTGCAAATAGTACGCTTGTTAATGGTAGTGTACTGGTTTCACTGGTTGCATGACAAAATTCTCGTTTGGTTTGTGTCAAAATTTATATAAGTATTAAAGTTGAATTTTCGACTTGCATATGTTCTGATACCTATAGTATAATTTCTTGACAAATATTTTCGCAGAATATTTCAGCTACATAAATCCTTGTTTTAAAAGCGATTTTTCTTGTTTTCAACAAAATTGCAAACAAGACCCATTTCCCGAAGATTTAGAGTGTAAATGTATGTAAACTAAATGTTGCTTGTAATGTTCTGAATCAATGTTGTGAAGGCACTATATGACAAAAACCTAAGTATCACATGATTTTCTATATTTTTTTTTTTGCTACACAAGGGTGCAAGTTTAAATAGGCCGTAAAGTGAGTTTCAGATGCAAACTTTTAAAACGCCGATGCACTTATATCTTTTTTTGGCCCATCCACAAAGATCAGTTGGCATAACATTGTTATTAAAAAAATAATAATTTTGTTATACAGTGTAATTAAAAGTGCAAACTAGTCTTATTCATCGGATGTTATAAGAGGATGTTTCATTTTGAATAGGTCGACATTTTTAAAGTTGTTACAACTAAGGCTGTATTTACATGACAAATGACAAGTCAAAACTTCTTCGTTAATAAAAATGAAACGCTAAACACTTCAACAATGAATTGAAGTGCTGAAAATTTACTACAAAAATAGTGAAACATTTGAGTTCATGGTTCGCAAAATTAAATAATTTTTAGGTGGTCACTGCACTTTTGAAATCCCACGATAAACGTATGGGTCTCCCATATAATGATTACTGCTACACTTGCAACGATGAATAAGAGGAGGAAAACATTTCGCATCTCCTCTGCTTTTGGCCCGCTCTGAAGGACTGCCGTTTGCAATTCCTGGGAAAAATATTCTTCAATAGCCTGTCCGAGTTATCGGAAATAGGACTCAGCCTAACCTAGATGGCCGTTAAATACCTTCCCGGTCAGAAATTGTGAAATTGGTGAAAAACTTGAAGCTACTGAGACCAGCTACTGAATAAAAAGTAGAATCGAATGTTGCGCAAGAGCAGCTGGGAATATTGCTGTTATAGCCCATAGTGTTGTGGAAGACTTAGGCTCATACCGTCTATCCTTGGGAGTGGCATTGGAACTAGCAGGTATTGATGTGAACGACGTTTATTTTCAATAAAACGGAGCAACGGTCGATCATTATTGGCCGGCAAAATCTTGTGACTTAACACCTTTAGACTTTTGTTCTTTGGGGCGATATGACAGATAATTTCTATGCCAATAGTACACAATCGATTGAAGACCTCCAAGACAATTGTCGTTATCGAGTTATGGAGCACATAGACCCGTAAATGTTCGAATTGGTGGTGAAAAATTTAATTAAAATAATATGGTCCTTCGTATCCTTGCTGTTAATTTGGCTGATTATTTTTTTCTATTATTATTAGTATGCTCTCCCTCCTCTTTAAAATTAAATAAACATCCTACGATTTCGATGCTTAAAAATACACTTCTCGGAGAACTTTTATTATAAAAATTAGTTTAGGTGCGGAAAGCTCGAAGCAGCTGAGGAAGGTGCCTTTTCACAGTCAGGGATTACTATCTTCAAAGATTGCAATCTATGTGCTCTTAATCTCAGGCACATCCGTACTGGTTTTAAAGTTCTTTTGTTTTTTAATTAAGTTAGGTTTAAATTCGTTAACTAACGCCTGTGGTTTAACTAACGATTTTTCTTATCAATTTCATTGATTAAACCACCTTCATTAGCTAACTAAAGACTGTGAATGTGAACCTTAAAGTTACTAATTAGGAATGTGACAAAAAATGAGTTAGTTAAACAAGCTTGATCTTTCATGAGAAAGGCTGAAAAAAATGCGATAAAAAAGTGAAGTCTCTTGGTTTGCACAATCTTGCTAAATAATTTCAGCTGTCTGGACTTAAGCCTTAATAGCAGAGACTCAATAGGCTGAAATTGACCTTATATGAGAAACAAAGCAATTTAATTAATTGCCTGTACTAAAGTTTGCCACATGCTTTTTAAATTTAAATTTAATAAACTTGTCAAGTATTTATTTTTTGTTTTATTTATTTGTACATCCTTTTGTTATTCCCACTCTGACACTGAATAAATTTGTAAATTTATATAGAAAATATTAATGTCCTGATATGTGTTTGAGTGTTTGTGTTTTAAGCGTGTGTGTGTGTGTGTGTGTGTGTATTTGTAGTTACGTTTGGCAACGTTAGTGCCTCTTGGGGTGCGCCTGTATGAGTGTTATTTTTACCACAATAAACAGACACGTGTGCACACAAATGTTTGGTGAAATTTATAAAAAAAAATACTTCAAATGATTACCCAGTAGCTTTGGGCAATTGTTAAATTTCACGAATGTAAAGAAGGCGCAAGCCATTAAGGGCCTGTCCCACGATGTCGACAACGTTCTAGTTATTGCACACAAGTATGTGTTAGTTAGATGTTTAGATGATGAAAGTTATATTGCGGAAATTGTTCCATATAAGAACGAGCAAACAAACCGAATTTCAAATACACCTATTCCTTTTGCCCCTCTCGGCCTCAAAAGTAAGACTTTTTGCCAGAAAACTTTCATCATGTAAACTGGATTTTATAACTACCTAATGTTTAATCGTTTGATAGTTTGTCACATATTGCGAGTAAAATTAATTGCAAGGACTTTCAGAACTACTGGGTATAGACAAAAAGTAGTTGCCTTAATACTGTTTTGTTTTTTTGCTACGATATGTGAAAAATTGTGTGTGTGTGCGTGTGCGGTTTTTGTCACAGCATGTGTATATATGTATGCTTTCCAACACTGATGTTTCCATGTAGTCTACATAATGTTTGAGGTATGGCTAACGGAAGTCTAACATAAAAAATCATTTGTTTCTGTAGGCAGAGTATGAAAACAAATAAAGAATAAATAAATACACATTTTTACATCAAAACGGAAATTCCTTGGAATAAACTCGTATGTTATATTTATTTATATATTATATGCTGTAGCTTTTATCTCTGACAAAAAAAAAGAATAGAGAAAATTATTGCTTATTGTTTTGCAAACACAACTAAATGTAACAGAAACAAAAAATAAAACAAAATGCCAAAGGTTGAATTTTCAATAATAAAAAAAGAGAATTAAATGAAAATCAATTCATGCTTTACTTAACTTTTTAAATTCAAAAGAGATTAAAAAAAATAAATATGAAAGAAATTTTCCCTTAATGAAGAGCTTTTGTTATAACCAGTACACTGAATTATATTTGATTTTAAGGACGAAAATGTTTAAAAAGTTTTCCCTGATTTTTTTTTTGTTTTTGCTTAAAATAATTATCGGTAATATTAAATAAACCTTAAATATTTTAAAGTCCTTAACAAAACTTACTTAGTTGTATAATATACTAGCTTAACTCGGTGTGCTTCGCTACGCCTACCCTCCCCGCAAAAAAAAATAAATATATATATATATATATATATATATATATATATATATATATATATATATATATATATATATATGGCATTGGTGGTGCAATATAAAAATTGGATTTTGCCACGCCCCTCCGCCCGCAGACCGAAAATCAAAAATCAGACTTCACAGTGTCACCCGCCTGAATATTCTGAAAATTACATACATACATACACACATCCTGTTTTATACATGTACATATATAGAGATATATTTTTTTTAATTAAGCAAATAACTTTAAATGTAACTAAAGCAAATAAATTAATATGTAAATGGTTTTTTTTTTACTTTTTGCTTTTTATGGTCTCTTTTTAATTCCAGGAAACCTCTGGGCAAAACTAAAAAAAAATTGTAAAATTTATATTACAAATAAAATAAAAACCGTCTTGTGCAGTCTCTGGTTATTTTTTCACATAAAGACTTTTACAGTTTCCTTAAAAGTTTTGCTTTTCAGCTTTATTTTCTTCTGGCCAAGGCACACCAAGTCTTGTTGTAACCATCTTTGGTACAATAGAAGTTATTAAATTTCATTATACTTTTATAATAGTGGGTAATTTGCTTTAGCAAACTTCCTTCCCTCCACATGTTGCAAGTAAGTAATTTGCTTGGGTGCTGGTGCCCCAGCACACACACTTACAATCACATCATTAATCGGCACACAGAGCAAATAATTTAAACGTGCCCTTTTAAATAAATTAAATCTTTCTTTTTTTTGCCTTTTATTAATAAGTAATGCCACTTTCGACTGCCTTATTAAAAGCGCTAAAATATTAATATTTGCTCATTTGCATGCTCGTTCTCTCTCTCTCTCACTCTCCCTCTCACTCTCTCGCTAGCACTTCCTCACTGTGTGCTTGGGAGTCTTTGAAAAAACAACCACTTAGTTTTAGCCTAGAGTGCCGCCACTGGCTGTAATTTTAATAATGTAATAAGTTTTTCTATAAAATGTTCAATAAATTAACAACCACTTTACAATAAATTTTACCAAAGGACGAATTTCAATGTCTAGTTATAGTTGTAATTGGGAGGCATTGGTTTGGGAATAAATTGGTTAATTTAATTTTATTAGAAAATAAACATTAGAAAGGTATAATATTACGTTAAACGTTTCTTTTCTCTCTCCTTATATTTAAATAAAGTAAAATAATAAGGACACTTATTCATTATTTTAATTCATTTATAATGAATTTTTAATCAAAGAATAATAACTCAATTAGACCAAAGTTTACTATTTTTTCAGTTCTTTTTATAGAATGAAATATTTTATTAAATAATGTGATTTTGAAAAGAAACCAAACTGGACTTAGTTAGAGGGTAACTGACACATTTTTCTGTGCCATCACGCACTTCGCCAGCATTTATGTGTTTTAATTGGGCAGCGAGTGATTGTCAACATCAGCTACTTGACGTGAATTTTAAATGAAATGGAATATGAGAAATGGTTTTCTGATATATATGCAATAATTCTTACCGTCAGCAAATTTATTTGTAAGTATATATAACTTTTTTTTTCAAACAAACATAACCCGCGAAGCGATTGGCTTGTCTGCAGAAAACACCCAAGGTCTATGGCGGGAATCGAACCCATGACCTCTGGACTGAGAGGCTAGCATCGCTACCACTCAGCTACAGGGGCTTTTTCCAAATTTTATGCTCAGGTTAGAACGAAGTTATATCACTCTACCTGAGTATGTTCAACTAGTCCTGCTGAACTTTTTTATGGTGCCGTACACCAAAAATGAAAAGGAACGCTATTATTTTCTCTACAATGTCCGTCCGTCTGTCTATCTGTCACATCGCGAACCGTAAAAGCTATGAACCTGAAATTTCCACATTATATGTAAAACTTTGGCAGCTATAATAACAAATATATAACATTAAAAAAGTAAAGGGTGTTCTAAAGCGAGCAATGAAAAATTTTTAAATCCTAATGTAATATACAAGAAATTATATATAAAAGACAATTGATAGTGTATTTTTATGCAGACTGCGCCAATTAAAAGTGAAATTTAAAAGAATCAAGATTAAATGGTGTTCTTTCAGTTAATGTAGTTTTGACTATGTAATGTTGACAACTTGCTGTATCTCGGAAACCGTAAGAAACAAACTCTTGAAGTTTTCAACTACGCTAAAACTAAAAAATTTCTAAAAAAGCGCCTAAGCGAAAAATCACCTAAATGAGAAATCGCTTAAATGAACAATATCAACAAAAATAAAATATATTGCTAAAATAGAAATTAAACATCATCAAAAGTAAAAAGATCACCAAAAAATAAAAATAAAAAGCGCCAAAAACCTGAGAAAAATCATCAAAACGAAAAAGACCGACAAAACTAATAAAAATCGCTGAAACTAAAAAAAGTGTCGAAACGAAAAATTGCCGAAATATAAAAAAGCGCTTAGTTTAAAAATTATCACCAAAAATAAAATAAATCGCCAAAACACACAACAGTCTTCAAAAGTAAAATGAGCACAAAAAAATAAAAAATCGTTAAAACGAAAAAAAAGAACTAAAACAAAAAAATCGCTAAAACTAAAAAGATGTTTTGTAAAAAAACAAAAAAAAAAAAAATTCAACGAAAACCCAAAATATCCCCAAAATGAAATAAACGCCAAAATTAAAAAAAGCGTCAATACCAAAAAAAATCGTCAAAAAACCAAAAAAAAACTTCAAATAGAAGTAAACGCCGTGAGGAACCCTTCGTGTACGAGTCAAAGTCGCACTTTACTGAATTTATTTCAATTCATCAAATGTTGAAGAAAAAAATTCTAACAAATATGTGTGTGAAAATTTGAAGCCAAGGTTCACATCCTCCAGAAAATAAATAAGTATACATGTGTGGATTTTTGAATTACCCAGTTGGCCACGTCTTTAAGACATCTTTGACGACGGGTACAAGACAATGGTAAGTCGTAGAAGATATATTGCAGACAGCTTCATACAAATCGTCAACGAAATTTTGACAGAGAGGTCACACAAGACGACATGAGCGACAATGTCGCTCAGATTTTCGTCAACACTGCCTTATTGAAGACAAAACTTATGACCTTTTCGCTCAGATTGTCCTCAACAAAGTGTTATTGCAGACAAACCATGTGACACTTTTGCTCAGATTGTCATCAACACGGTTTTATTGAAAACAAAACGAGGGACATTGTCGCTCAGATTGTCCTCAACAAAGTTTTATTGAAGACAAAACGTGTGAAATTGTCGCTCAGATAGTCATAAACGACGATTTCCTCTAAATTGTTGATTGGAAAACCTAGTCGACAAGCGACATGTCGTACATAAATCGTCGAAGACAATGTCTTCTGCGACGATTTGGCCAACTCGGTATGCTCCTGTATCACAAGCATTAATGTATGGGTTATGTCCATTAAAGTAAGTTTTAATTTATCATACAGTAACTTCTATGTAATGAGAATACGAGACTTGTAGTGAGTAGAACGGCATCCTAATTTTACGTTAAAGGGTTATTTGTTAAACATTGTTTAATATTCCACATCGATAAGTTAGGAGACCCAATTGGGTCCATTGTGATTTCCACATCGATAAGTTACATATTCCTTTTATAACAAAATTTAGATGTAAACTTTTAAAACACTATTTTCTTATTTGTTTTTATGATATTTTACTTATTCTGATGCTACGACACTTATTTAACACATTGGGCTTTTGTAACGACAAAATTTCGGAGTAGAAAAAATGTGAGGAGTCACGCCCAATAAAACTTAATATTAGACTTCACATACTTTTAGTTGACCGATTTTCATAAGACTTGGCACGCACCCTGACCTCAAAAGGGACAATTTCTTGCATTCAAAAAAGTGGGCTTCACGTGCTTGTACTTAACTGATTTTTACGAAACTTGACATACACCTTTAGCTCGTGAAAAAAATCAATCTTGCATTTAAACAAGTGGGCGGGGCTACGCCCATTAAAGTTGTATGTTATATTTCACGTATTACTACTACTTTATGGATTTGAACGAAACTTGACACACGCCTTGAGCTGTGAAAAGTACTTAATCTAGTTTTCAGAACAAAAAAATGTGCGGGGCTCTGCCCATGAGCAGTTTTGTAACAAATTTTATGTACTTTTACTTATCCGATTCCCATGAAACTTGGCAAGGAGTTTCGGCTCTTAGAATGACATAATTTAGTGCTTAAAGAACTGGGCGGGGCCATGCCCACTAAAGATTAATATTATGCTTTAAGTGCTTCTACCTGAACCATGATTAGGAAACTAAGTACACACCTTGAGTTCTAAAAGTGAAGCGATGTTTAAGTTAGAAAAGTGGGTGTATACTTATATTTCCCAAATTAGTTCTGACCACGCCTTTAAATATATTAACTTGGCTTCAAAATTATAAAAGTAAAATATTTTTTTAGTTAGACCGATTTAAAAATTAACATTAAAGAGCTAAAAATAATTAAGTTTAATTAAAGTATTTTTATGTGTGCTATCTATAATGATATTCACAGTCGCTAAGAGTTGTTTTATTTGCCTCCACCTTAGGCTGCTTCATATGACTTCGTTCTGGAATTGACGGCGACAACTGTGCGTCAAGTCGAGTCAACTTGTGAAGGACAGGATGAGTAAGAAAAGGTATATACATATATATCAATTTTTTTATTTATTAAGGGCCATTATTACAACTTAAAGTTAGTTAAGAGTGGGATTTTGTCGGAACAATACATTTGCCCTTAACTTAGCACTCTCTTTAGGTTAAGCTAAAATTGTGCTGATGAAAAACTTTTTAAACGTCCGATAAAATCCTACTTTTAACTAACTTTAAGCTGTAATAATGGCCCTAAATATTATAAAAAAATTACAAATTATATCATAACTTAATTTAAATGATAATAGTAACAAAGGCCTTCACTCGTTGTAGTGAAACAGACCATGGCAGGAATCAAACCCACAACCTCCACACTGATAGGCTAGCACACTAGTCACTAGCCTACCTAGGCACCATTATATGAATAACCCTGTGTGAAATAGTTCAACCAATATAATTACATATCTAATTTTTCTTAATGCAAAAGTTTCCAAAAAGATCCAAAAAAAAAAAATGGCCCGTTATGGGTTAAAATGCTTTCGAAATAGTAAAATAGTTTTACTTGTTCTAAGTCAATGCGCTAATTTAGATAATGGTTCTTAAATTTATGCATTTTTAATATGAACTATTTTATTTTACTTTACTTTCGTATTAGTGTTTTAACCATGAATTAGCACCTTGTTATAGTCATTATAATTTTTTGTTTGCAAAAAGAACCTTGAGATATAATTGCATTTGTGTGCTAAAATCATGCCTCATGAGGCAGTTGCATGTATGTAGTCAAAAATTTATTATAAACTAAACGGGAATTATTTATTAAGCATGTTGTTGTTTGTGCAATCTATATACTGTTTCGTCGGTATTCGTGATTTCATATTTCAAATGACATTTGCTTTGTGATTTGACTGACATTGTTGCAGTGATATTTATTTATTTATTTATTTTTTTCATATATTTTTTAACGTTTTTATAACTATGCAAGCGTAATCTTGGTACCTGTCACTTTTCATATTTTTCTTAATTTTCATGCAGGTTATTTTATTTCCCCCGTCTGCTTCAATATTTTGAAGAACAACATGCACATGCATGCATGCATCATACAATACTTAATATTGTATATGAACATTTATTTTGACAATATTCGTTTTATATACCTAAAGATATATATTTTTATTAAATATAAATATGTTTCTGTGTATGTTTATAAAATAACAATGATTGTTGCATGTTTTGTTGAAATAAAAATTTCATATTGCAACCTGAGCTGCTGGTGTACGACAAGCATCCGTACTTGGGTTCTGCTGTACGATTGCTGCAACATTGTTGAACTTTGTTGTCTGTGTTTAAACGTAGCACGTATGTACGTACGGTGGCATGATTGCAATTATTCTTTTGTTCTTGGCTTCTAAAGTTTTTTTTTTTGGCAGTCTCTTATTTGATAACCTGGTTATGTCGCCTTTGTTAGTGATAAATTTGTTTTCATGTTTTAAATTGAAAATATGCAAAAATATTCATACACATATAACTACGAGTAATTTCATACAATTTTGTTATTTTATTTATATATTTATTTTTTTTTATTTATTTCGCTTTATATTTTGTTCTCTTCACATTTATATTTTTGAATTGGAATTTATACATAATTTTTTTTTTATTTTTTGTTGTATTTGTACTGCGGGTGGCATAGAATTATAATTTTTTTCATTACATTTTACAAGTTATTATTGGGTTTGTAAATGCGATGTGAAATGTTAACAAAATGAAATAAAAGTTGTTTATTAAACAATTGTTGTTTATCGTTAATATTTCAATTTAACTTTTTTTGTTCCCAACAATAAATATATAACTTTGGCTATTAAAAAAATGCATAAAGCATTCTTTTTTTTATTAACAATTTATTTTGAAATTTTTAATTAAGAGTGATAAATAGTACAAGTATTTTCTATATAAAAAGGTGAAAAAAATTACGTATGTACATATAAATTGAATATAAATGCGGGCATATACAAAGATTTATGGAAACTTTTAATAATAAACATTGTCGTTTAAAAACAATTGAAAACTGTGTGCAAATGCCAGTTATTTTAAAATTACATACATTTATTTTTCTCGCCCACCAGTTAACTTTAAACGATTGTTTTTATGTTTTCAAGGTAAATATATGGAAACACAAACTAAAAAATATTTAAATGAAATATTTAAATTCTAGTAATGCATATATATAAAATTAAACTACATGGGCAACTTCTAAAATAACATACATTCAGTTAATGTAAATGTTTTTTGAGTGTACAAGACATACACTGTATACAGTGCAATCGTTAGTTTCAAAGAAACCCAAGTATGGTCCTTCGAACCTTAGTACTGAAATTTTAATTTAATTCTCAGCAAAAGTCGTTACTCTTAATTTTTTTTGCGGTGCAAAAAACTGGCGCGTGAATATTATAGCGAAGTTCAGACAAACGTTGACATTATGCAACGCGTCTCA
The DNA here is from genome assembly GCA_944452675.1 of Tachina lurida. Classification (NCBI taxonomy): domain Eukaryota; kingdom Metazoa; phylum Arthropoda; class Insecta; order Diptera; family Tachinidae; genus Tachina; species Tachina lurida. Next base: position 6,961,039 of record OX101753.1, read on the forward strand.
GAAATTGCTTAAAAATCTTGCACTTGAATGTAAGTATTAGTTAACGAGTTTGGTAGCGCTAAACTTATACAGATCTTTTCTGCATAAGAATTCACAGCAAAGTTTCCACCTATTCCCTGTTTGATTACTCTCAGGTAATATAAAACAACTGGAAATAAAATAATTGACTTCGAAAATTTAAAGTTCTCTCTCACTTTTAACTTGTCTTGCCATCTGTTTAGATCAAGAGAATTAAACTTTCGGAAAGAAATGAATTTCCTGGGAATTATTGCTTCTGAAATGTTTAAGCCCTTATTATGAGTTGTATTCAGCATTCGATCTTTGCTGGCTATCGAACATGGAGTACGCCATGGAAAATTTCGTTGAGGAAACTAATTTAATATCGAACAGAATTTTTCTCTCTGTATGCAGTATTTCAATGTAAAAATTATTCAGAATCTAAGTGTTAAACCATTGTTTTTCATTTTTAAGCATCTAAACACACAGATTGAAAACTAATTTTGTTGATTTCACATATATGTATCTTAAAAGGACTAAAAACAATTCGAAAGGTTTGATTAACATAAACAGATTTATTGAACTATGGTCCTTCGAACCGGAGTGCTATATTTTTAACTTTATATCTTTAATATTATAACGAAGCTCGGGCAAATGTTAACGTTGAATATCGTTATCTTTATATAGAAATGCCCTAACTCATTATTTTTTTGAAGTCAAGTTTTTTGTATATTTTTCGATAGAAGAAAATTTAATGTATCGAAAAAATAAAAAAATCTTTCGATTTTCAAAAAAGTAATGAGTTGGGGCCTTTCTATGCTGAGGTAACGATAAACTGTTGTCTCTCGAATAGTAATTGCCGGCCTATTAATATTGCGGCCTTGAGATTAAAATAAAATTCGCAATATTTGTCATATTGGTTTGGTAAAAGCTGAATATTAGTGCCTGTTTCACGATATCGAAAGGAAACTTTTGACTTACAATTTATATTGAAAACAAAAACAAATTTTTATATTATATTGTTGTTTTCAATATAAATTTTCAGACGAAAGTTTTCTTTCGATATCGTAAAACAGGCTATAAAAGTAATCTCTGAATTAAAGTTCAAGGCAGGCGCTCTGTAAAGAAAAGTCAACGCCAATGAAATTCGAAATGGAACATAAAGTTTGTACTACATTCTGCTTGTATATCTCATTCTTCGTTTTATGGAGCTTACAGCCATATTTAAAAGTTTATTTTCCAATTGCTTATGGTCCTTCGAACCTTATTGCAGCTAACACTGCTTTTGGCGCTGAACCAATAGCTACAGTCAACGCTTTTTAAAAACCACCTACTAAGATCTTCGCGAAATACATCGCGCATGGTGCAAAGTTTGAAAACTATTTACAAAATATGAAAACTGTTCTGGCTGTTATCCAATTCTAGGCTAAACAAAAATCTGGCTGAAAGGAATATCAATATTATTATGGTCCTTCGAACCACAATTGCAATTTTGGGTAGTTGTGCTCATTAAATTCTATTTAACTGACTTCAAGTTTAATTTTAAATTATCGAATACCTTTCAGCTGGTGCATAAAGAAAGTTCACACAGTCGTCCTTAAAGCTGCCATATACAGACCGAAATTTAAGCTGCCAATTGCAATTATTTGAGAAAAATGGAATATCAATATTATTTTTAACTTTGAACAACAATTGCTATTTGAAACAACTCTAAACCAGAAATTTTACTTAATGTACTTAAAAATTAACTTTAAATTAAAGCATACCTTTCAGCTGGTGTCCAATGAAAGTTCTCACAGTCGTCCTTAAAGCTGTTGTGCAGAGACTGAAATTTCACTTGCCAGTTCCATTTGTTTGGGAGAAATGGTGGCAGTTGTTGATTCTATAAGTCAACAATTATGCTTTGAAAAGTTGCAGCCGTTGCTTAGATTTATTTTCTTAATAATTTCCAGTCAAACCCTTTTGTTGCTCATACTTTTGATTAATAGCCAGAAGGTTTTTTATATAATTAGAAAATAAAATACACTCTTGTATTTCACTTCATACAACAGCTGTTGCTTTTGTAATTTTTAATCACAATTACCATATAATTTTCCAATAGAATTTAGTTCAACAAGTTTTTGCATAAATAAATAACTATGGCTGGCCATAGTATTAGGGTGGCCCAAAAACAAATATTTAAAGATAGTTTACGAGTTTTTTTTTTGGTGGAATCCATGTCTACCGATCAAACATTCCGGGGAAAATAAGAGCTACATTTTGCATAAATATTTAGTCTTGTTATTGGTCCTTATAAATAACATGATTTTTAATATATTCTCGAACTCCTTAAATTATGCAATAACAAATATTCTAACAATGAGTATGTGTGTGTGTGTGTGTGTATCATTTTAAATGTAAGACAAACATTTTTATATTAAATTACTGGCAATTTGCATATAAAAGTAAATGAGTGATCGAATAGTAGAAAACCTTCAAACAAACAAGTTCCTTACACGCACACATTCACACACACACACACACACACACACTCATAAGCACATGTTTACAATTACATTTATTCCAAAGGACTTTTCAAAGCTTTATAATATTGATATAGTAAATTACAGCAATTTTCAAAATGAATTGACATCATACCATCAAGAGGACACACACACACACACACACACACATACAAAACTATTTACGTATGCAAATTACAAAGAGAGAAAAAAGAATTTGCAATTATAAATAAATAAAAAAAGAACTGTTAGGGAAAAAAATCTAATGTCTTGTAGAAAAACGGACATGCAATCCTGTAAAGTTCAACAATACGAGTAGCATGTTGGTTATTCAAATATTATTTGAAAGTTTTGCTGTTGGATTTGTTTTTGTCTCTGTGAAAGGATAATTGCTGACGTGTTTGTCTGCAAGTGTGTGCAGATATTCTGTTGCATTATTGAAAAAGTGCATTAAATGTTATTGTCTTTTTACAGAAAGCTGAACATGTTTAATAATAACCCAGTGATAGTTTCTAACACGCAGCCAACTAATTTTGCTGTAATTTCTTATGAAAACAAGTGGAAAAGTTTAAAGTTATATATAAATCATGAGCTAAAGTTTTGTTATTTGAATTATAATCGTTGGTATTTGTATGCATTAAATTGAACTGCATTATTTTTTTTCCACTTTAATTGCTGGAAAGGTGGTAAGGGTGAAAGGACTTGCATTGGAAATCCAATAAATGTTCTTCACTACTATTTTATTTTTTTGTCTTTGTATCAATCTATATTGTAATAAATCATTTTGCCGGTTTGGTTTGTATAGCAGACAATTCTAATGTGTGTGCTGTTTGTTATCCTTACGTGAGCCTTAAATATTTCTTGCACAAGTGCTAAAATAATGAGTTACAGCAGAAGGGTGGAGCTGTAGACAAATGACGCGTTAATGTTTAATGTTAGACACATGCAAATTTATCATTATTTTTATGGCCCGCATACTTAAAACAATTTCGAGCTGGTGTAATAAATTGCTAACAATTAAATAATGTCACAAAAATTTGCACTAAACATAATAATTATAGTAATTGAAAAAAAAAAAATGGTTCTTGCACTAAAAGTTGGAAAAAGGCAAAATTTTCAAAAATTCACTTGACGCAAAATATTTCAATTTTGTTTTAAGACATGAGCAAAAATAAGTTATTAATAAAATTTTGCACTTTTTTAAGGCAAGGGCAAAATTTTCAAAATGTTGCCTTTGTAGAAAAAACAACTAGTTTTAAGCAAAATATTGAAATCTTATACAAAAAAATTAAATTTTATTAATTCATAATTACTGCTATTTTTTCAGCAAGGGCGAAATTTGCGAAATGTTGCCCTTAAAAAAATCGTTTTAAACAAAATATTAAAATTTTATAAAAAAATAGATTTTATACGAATATTTCATTTTGCAAAAGGCAACATTTTGAAAATGTAGCATTGAGGAAATAATGGTGCAACCAAAACACTAATTGTCATAAAAAATATTTCAGGTTTATTAAGCGCTTTTTTGACATATTTCTATGGAAAATTTGTCAAATAAACCTATAATAAATAAACCTAAAATATTTTTTATGAATTAGACCGTAAGATAATAAGATTGCATTTATGTTAAAATTAAAAAAATTTTTTTTTTTTCATAATTGCATTTTTTGAGAACAAGGCAAAATTTCCGCAGTTTCCCAATTAAATGCAACTAATGTCAAATATTAAAAATTGTATCTAAAAAGTTAAAAAAAAAATAGTCTATAAAATTTTCCACTTTTTAAAAAAAGGGCAACATTTTTAAAATGCAGCAAGCAAAGAATAATGAAATATTGTTATAAATTTTTCGGTAAAAAAAAATTACATTAATAAATGGATTTTTTTTTTAGAAAAAAGGCAAAATTTTTTACAATTTTGCACCTGAATGCAATTAATGCAAAATATTAAAATTGTATCTTAAAGATTATAAAAAATACAATTTTTCTATAAAATGTTGCACTTTTTTAAGCCAGGGCAAAAAATGTTGCCCCAAAGAAAAAAACATTTTTTTTTGCTACAAAATATTGCATTCCAATACAAAAAATTTTATTTGCAAAAATTTCATTCTATTTAAAAATTTCAGCTGTAAAAAATTTGTTTTTATAAATTTAAAAGGCAACACATTGGAAGAATTCTTGCAAAAAAAAATGCAACAAAACAAGTTTCTTGATAATTGCAGTTTTTTTTGGAAAAGGCAAGATTTTCACAATTTTGCACCTAAATGCAATTAATGGCAAATATTTGGACTTTATCTTAAAAACAAAACAAAATTCTAAAATATTTCGCACTTTTTTAAGCAAAGGCAAAATTTGTTAATGTTGCCCTTAAAGAAAAAAATACGTTTAATACAAAATATTGAAATCTTATACAAAAACTACATTCTATTTTAGTTATAAAATTAAAAGGCAACATTTTGAAACTCTTGCACTAAAAAAAGTGCAAAAAGCGCACATTATTGCAATCTTATATTAAATTTTTTCAATTCAAAAATTATTAATAATTGATTTTTTCTTTAAGAAAGGGCAACATTTTCATAATTTTGCACCAAGCTGCTATTACAAATGCCAATATGAGAACTTCATCTTAAAAATTAAAAAAAAAATTGTTTTTTGCACTTTTTTATGATAGGGCGAAATTTTTAAAATGCATGTAACGCAAAATATAGAAATCTCTTACAAAAATTTTAGTTACAAAAAATTTCATTCCAATAAAAATTTTGAGCTACATAAACTATGAAAATCTAAAAAAATAAAGAAATGCGGTGGCAATTTTATTAAAATTTTAAATAAAAATATCAACTGGAATTTTTAAGAAAAAGGCAAAATTTTCACAATGTTGCCTCTAAATGCAATTAATGCCAAATATTAGAAAAAATTAAAAGAAAAATATGTTTCTATGAAATTTTGCACTTTTTCAAGCAGGGGTAAAATTTGCAAAATATTTTAACAGCCGCATCCAAAAAAAATTATTTGAGCTTGAAGTGTACGTTAAAACAAAATTTGCACACGAATTTTAACAAAAGAACACTTGAAGTTTAAATTAATTTTTTTTTTGGTTACGGCCGTAAAGATTTATTTAGATTGTTTCCTGTTGCCAATTTGTTATAATTGTATTGCTGATATGGTAACTGCAGAAAGTTGCCATACATTATAATTATTTTCATTTGAGTTGCGTTGCCAGTTCAAAAATTTTTGTTGCCATTCATAATAAAGTAATTTATTTATTTTTAGTAGCATATTGTTTTTTTGAAAATCTTTTAAAAAAATGCAATTGACTTTTTTAACTTTTTTTTTTATATTTCTACTTCTTTAATAATGAATGTGTAAAGCTGTTGGAAACTTATTTTGGCCTTCACTGGTACAAAATGCTTGTTTTCTTTTAATAACATTTGTAAACCAGTTTTTTTCTGATACAATTATGTGACCGACCACAAATTACTTTCAACTGTTTCCCTTGTGAAAAGAATTCTATCGCCATCGGCCATCTAAATATTTAATTATTATAAATTACAAATGACTGCAGTAGCCACAGCAAGCGTACGATTGTGTCATTTTGAATGCTACAAATGAAATGTGCAGCTATAATTTGTTTTGTCCACTGTCATATTGGAGAAAAAAAAAAAAGAAATGCATAATAAAACATAAAATAAAAGCAACAAACCTGTTACAAATTCAAGTGCAACAAATGTTTTACCCAAAAGCCTGCAATAAAACCCAGAAAATTCTTTTACACCGACAGGTGTTAAATAGGGACAGGGCAAAAGATTTTAAAGCGCTTTTAATTTTTAATAAAATTTTGAAAACGGGAATAAATAATACAGCTAAATGTATGCTCCATGTAGTGATAAATTAAAACCCCTCAAGGTATGCTTTAAAATTTATTTTTCAGCTAGTTTCTTTGAATTTAATGTAAAGCTTTAAAATTCTGTGGAAAAAAATAGTTTATATCTGTTGTGTGTGCAAATGAATTCTTGGTAAATTGAATTTCTTTGTAAAACCCTGGCATTTGGCAGCTTTAACTGTTCGATTGTTTGCTCACACTAGTTTCTTTTTAAATGGTTTGTAGTCGTTTGTTTTTTTTTTTTTTTTGCTTTTTACTTACGAGTATTGAATGCAATCGAATTTTCATGTTCATTTCAGTTAAAACACTTTTCAGCTGTTTCTTACAGCTAAAGAACATTCATTACAAAAAAAAAAAAAAAAAAAAGAATGAAAAAAATTAATTAAAATCCCCAAAACAAGAACAAGAGCAGGAGAAAAAAAAGTGACAAGTCTGTTTTTTTTCTTCTTACATGCTTGTACTCATGCTTGTTTTCTTTTGACTTGAACGAGGTATTTTTTGCAATTCCTCTTGTAGTTTTGTTGAAAAGCAGCAGCAGCACCACCACCACCGCCACCATCACTTTAATAAAAAAAATGTTTTATGCGTAGGGATTTTAATTATTTAAACGTTTTATAACACAAGAAAGAGAACAGCAACGAAAGAAAGATGTTAATACTGAAGCAAGACTTTTTAATATAATTTTCCTCCTTGTGAGAATTTAATTTACTTGCCAAGGATAATATTACGACAAAAAAAAAATACAAAAACAAGAACAAAATGTTAAAGCAGCACTACGAGTGTCTTAACAAAAATGAGTTAAATTCAAACTAAAGTTTTCAGTTTTTTTCTAATCATTTTTTTTTTTGTTTTTTTTTGGCAAATAAGCTGTGATTATTATAAGAAATCAATTAAGTTGCTGTATAAAAAATGTTTCGCTCCCTCTCTCTCTGCTTAGCATTTTTTTTTAGTAACTTAAATGCTGGTTGGTATTTTCTTTTAATTAAGTCTTTCATTTTATTCTAAATGCAAGTTAAATATTGTCTTGATCTTTTACATTTCAATTAAGAAAAGTAGAATTTAATTTTTACAACTAAATATTGATTAAATCTTATTTCTTTTCTGTACTTGCAGTTTTCTTGGTCCTTTAAAAACAATTGAGTGAGTGCTGTTGTGCTCTGGGTAAGTCAATATGAATTTTATTTTGTAAATTGTTTAATATTTTCCCAAAATATTTTTAAAGAAATATTAAGTAAATAAATATCCCAGAGATGAAATTAAACATGCATGATGCTGCATGCATACATATTCGTATGTATATAATTTTAAACAAATCATTGCTGTGAACAATAAGTTATGAATATTTAAGATTTAATATTTTTCAATAAAAATTAAAGAATTGTTTTGTTTAAGGCCTTTTAGTTAGGATTAAAGTCTTTGGCAAATGTAACAGAAACAAAATATAAATTATGCAAGGCAAGCCTTGAATATTATTAAAAAAAAAGTTAAAAACATAAGCATTTGATTTGTTAGTTAGAAAAATATTTATTTAATTAAGAAACTGGTTGCCTGAAGGCATTTTAGTACAAATATAAATGAACGAAACGAATATGTTGAATAAAAGAGTCTGGAAATAAACACAGCATATACTCGTAGCAAATAATTCATCCCACCATCCCTATGTAGCGCTAAAAAAGGTCATGCGAAAGTGGAATGGAGGAATGTTCGGAACTATTGCTAACAAGATAACATAGATTCTTGCATACACTGACAATACAGACCGAGGGAATGACAAAAGGATCATTTTAACTATTTTTTTAGTACTGACCGTCAAACAGCTAAAATTATACTCATCAAGTTTAACCTCAATACGTTTAACTTTAAACAACCAACGACTACGTTCCTACACATTGCTTTAATTACACAGCACCAGTAGCTACAATAATACTCATACGTATATAAAAGTACTCTGAGTATTTATACGGCTACACATGAGTATATATGCGAGAGTATTTTATTTGCACACACTTCAAGCATCAGTACTTGAACTCTTGAAATGCTAAGTTAGCAACGGTGTTTTTCAAAGTGCTGCACAGGAGTGAAAACTGCAATTTAATAATTCTTGACTGTAGATATTTTTTTTTGCTGTTCGAAATATTGACAAAATCAATTACTAAATAATAATAAGTTTTATTTAAATAGTAAAATTAAAATTTATGCACTGCATCAGTTACAATAATACTCATAAGTACAAAAAAGTACTCTGAGTATTTATTCGGCTATACGTGAGTATATATACAGGAGCATTTTATTTACACACACTTCAAGCTTCACTACTTGAGCTCTTCAAATGCTAAAATGGCAACGGTGTTCTTCAAATTGCTTTACTGGATTGGAAACTGCAATTTAATAATTTTCGAATGTAGATATTTTTTTCATGTTCAAAATATTGACAAAATCAAGAGATTTGACAAAATCATTAACTAAACAATAATAAGTTTTATTTAAATAGTATAACTAAAATGTATACACTGCATCAGTTACAATAATACTCATAAGTACAAAAAAGTATTCTGAGTATTTATTCGGCTATACGTTAGTATTTTATTTACACACACTTCAAGCATCAGTACTTGAGCGATAAAAATGCTAAATTTGCAACAGAGTTCTTTAAACTGCTTCATAGGAGTGAAAACTGCAATTTAATAATTCTTGACTGCAGAATTTTTTTTTTGCTGTTTGAAATATTGACAAAACCAAAATATTTGACAAAATCAATAACTAAATAATAATAAGTTTTATTTAAATAGTAAAACTAAAATTTATACACTGCATTAGCTACAATAATTTTCATAAGTACATAAAAGTACTCTGAGTGTTTATTCGGTTACACATGAGTATTTTATTTACACACACTTCAAGCATCAGTACTTGAACTCTTAAAATGCTAACTTGGTGAGCTTGTTGGTCAATAAGGTGATGGGAACAGGTTTTTGGGATGCACACGGGATAATCCACATCGATTAACTTCCAAAGGGAAAAACAATAAACGGCGAATATTAGACCGATTTAATAAGGATTTTAAAAGAAAACGGCCCCATATGGGAAAAAAAAGGTTCTTTTTCATGAAGATAATGCTCAAGTGCACACGTGTGCAGTCTCAACGGCAAAAATCTATAAATTGGGCTACGAATTGGTACCCCATCCGCCATATTCTCCGGAGTTAGACCCTATTTGCAAAGCTAAAGAAATGGTTCGGTGGCTAGGGATTTAGCTCGAACGATAAAATTATTGATCCAACACATGCCTATTTTAAGGACCTCGAAAAAGCATATTTTTTGGAAGGGATACAAAAACTGGAGAAACGTTGGACTAAGTGTATTGAGATTATCTTGAAAAATAAATTTTTGTTTTGCAAAAAAAAACTGTGTTTAATTCAAAAAGTCACGGACTTATTGATCAGCCCTCGTATTAAAATATCGCGTATGCGATATTTTAATCTGACGAAAAAGATAATGGAATGGTTTACCAAAGGAAATATGAAGTAGAGGAAGACCTAAATTTTAGGACTTCTGCTGGAATAGGAAAAGTTTTATGCGAAAAAATCAATTTGTAGTGTTTGACCTGTAGGCAGTGGGCGTGGTTTTGATGAAATTCCAATTTTTTTCTTTATTTCGACAAATAGTGTTCGGTGCGAACTTTAAATGATATGGGACCTCTGCTTATAGTTTTTGCATAAAAATGTATGAAGTCATCCATCCCACTGTGCATAACCGCTCTTCTGTCGAAATTTTTCATAATTTTAAATACTTCTTTTAGAAATAATTCAAAGTAATGACTACATATACGCTTTTCATATATTAAGAAAAAAAAATAATATTATATAATTGGCTTATGAAAATTTTGCAAAGAAAATTTTTTATATACAATTTTATTTTGCTTGTTATTTTGTTGTTGATTATATTATCTGCACACGTATTTATTGTCTCTACTCACCTTAAGTTATTAACTTTAGGCAGTTATTGTCAGTTATGTTTCTTTTTATTTCATACATTTTTTATATTTTATTTTTTTCAAAGGAAAGGTATTTATTTCCCTTACAAATTCTCTAGTGAATTAAGTTTATTTCTAAAAAGGCATGTGTTCATTTATAAGACATAAATAAAATATTATGTAGGAAAAATATAAAAAAAAATATACTAAGAGCAAAATTATATATATAAAATCTTACAGCACACAAAGTAGCGAAAAGTAGAGTCATAAATTTTGTTCTTAAGACGTGTGAAAACTTTAGGCATTTTCTTTCACTGTCTGCCATTCATTTATTGCAAGGTTTTCTTTGTAATGGAGCGTATGGCAAGCAATAATGATTGATGTATTTGAGGAATTTTTAACCTTTGGAAAATTGAAAGAAAACATTGTTTTTTTTTTAAATGATAATGTAAAAAGTTATGTTTAAGCCTAAAAGTAGGCAATGAGCAACGGATTTGAGGCAAGCCTAATATTGTGCTTTTAGTGTTTCTTTTCTTTTGCTTCCACTTATTTAATTTTGCTGGTATGTTTATGTATTATCACTTTTTCATCTATTTGTGTTGCCATGTTAGTTCTGTATTTTCTTGTGGGAGCACGCTAGCAAAAAAAAAATTGCAACATTTGAAAATGTTTTCAAACATAGTTTTCCTTTAGAGGTTTTACACTTTTTGCCGGTTGTTCTTTTAGTTTGTTTTTTTTTTTTTGCTTTTGAAAAGTGTATTATTTATGAGCCTGGGCTATCATCTCTGTAATATCTTGCTGTTGAATCTTACATGTGTTTTCAAGAGGAAAAAAACTAAAACTTATTTATTTCCTGTTAAACCGTAGTATATTTTCTATTTTAGCGCAGCGCCATCCAGCAAAACATATATTTTGGGAATTTGTTTTATGATTACTGCAATCTGCAACTTTAATATTAAAAGTTGAGTAAAAAAGTTATGGAATTTTAAAACTAAGCACTAGAGTAAAGGCTGCAGCTGTCTGCCCTAGGTTCGAAGGACCATAAACAATCTACAAGCGATTATGACTTCTAGCTGCAGCAGCGACTCTGGCATACTTCAATTCTCTGCTTTAACACAATTTGAAGTATTTACACTGTCTTTTCTCTCAAAATCAAATAGTTATGTTCAGAATACATTGCTTTTAAAAATCCTTTTACAAAAAGATCCTTATAAATTTTTAATTATTTGCAGCCTTTAAGAAATTTTAAAGATTCTCTGCCTTGAAAATCATTTATGAAAAAAAATATGTGGCAAATGAAATGTTGTAAAAAGTGTCATTTATATTTCTGTTTGCTGCCAACACATGCACTCCTTCCAGGAGATGAATAAAAACACTAACAAACAACAGAAAAACTTTTTATATCACTTACACTACAAAATACATAGAAAAGTGTGTGTGTGTGTGTGTGTTTGTTGCGGTGAACAATTCATGCAGCAGACTTCTCGTGTGAGTACAACATGCATTTCATAATATTTGCCAAGACTTATGCATTGCGTTCTGCAGTCGTGCATAAAATTTTGCGATTAATTTGAAACGACAATCACAGTGGCATAATGCAAATGTTGGCATTACTGCAACATCAACTCTTTTGACTGACTGCACTGCTGCATCAAATAATATTGCTACAGCGAATATTCCATCATGATGATAATGATGATGATGACGAGGATGATGATGGCTGGTTATTTGAGTTGGTTGACAACAAATTTGTAGCAAAAATTTGTTGCTGTGCTGTAATATTTTCCTTTCTCCGGGGGTGTTGATGTTGCTGTTCGTAACGTGTTCATTTACTTATGGATTGCATTTATTTTTCACTTTCATTATTGTTGCGTTTAGGTTTTGTTTTATTTTTTATTTATTTTTTAACTTCAAGTACATAATGCACTGCACTTTGCGGTGCTCTTGTTTTTTTTTAATGTAATTTGAAATGTTTGCCCTAAGAAGGGGTTTATTTTTGCAGGTTATTTTATTTTTATCAACAAACATCTATAAGTTTAAGCACAAACAGAAAACTAAAAGGTTTACTTGTAGAAATTTCTAATGGTGGCCTCTTAATGGATTTCCAAATTGAATAGACATTGCGAGTATTGAAAGCTGAATTATTAAAAGTAATTGAAAATGAAATCAGAAGTTAACCAAACTTTTGCCAACAGTTATCGAAATTATTGGCTTTTGGTTTAAGAACTACTCATGGCTTCAAGCTTATGAAGCCACAGAGCAGATATTTATAATTTTCTATAGTTTTAAGGTACTCGGATATGATCTTGCAAATGCCCAATTACACATATTTCTTAGCATATTTTTATTTTAAGAGGAAATATGCTTAATTGTCGTATCATTTTAGAAATTTGTTTCTCGAAAAAACTTTATTTTTTGCTGCTTTGCATGTTTGCAATTAATTAGAAATGTCCCAGTGTACAATTATTATCAAATATTTACTTAAAAGCTTTTAAGGCACGCAATGTTAAGTTAATTTACTGCTAGAATACCACGATGTTAACTTCGCTGTTACTTACACAACACTGTTCGCCAGCAGATGCAAAGCCCATTTTTTATTTTAACATAAATGTTAGCAACATCCGGTAAGTTTCGCTACATTCAACAGCCTGTCGTGGTAGCTTTTGATCATGTCATTTGTGCTTGTACAATGTAATATTTAGTATGGGAGCACCCCTGAGGAGCACTGATAGGGAGTTGGTATGTTCATGAATTTTTTTTTGGTTGGGGGGGGGGCGGAATATTAGTGATAGTCGGTCTTAAGTCTTACTCCTATAGGAGCAACTCAGGGACAGTTGTTTGTATATTCCTAATAAAACATTTTTTAGAAATTAATTTTTTTTTGTATGGGAACCACCCTATTGATTGAAGTTGGAGGCTAGGTGTGCTCTGAGAAAATGCTGGAGAAACAAAAATGTTGGAGGTCGGTCATATATTTGACTCCTCTAGGGGCAATCTTAGTTTAATTAGATCGATTGGGGGGGATAGTATATAAAATAATATTTTGCATGGGAGTCCCCTTAAGGAGCGCAGGTAAGGCGTTTTTGGTATACTTAAATGAAATGTACGGGGGGGAAGGAAATATTAGTGGGGGTCGGTCTTAAGTTTTACCCCCTTAGGAGCAACTCAGGGGCAGATGTAAAGCTTTTTGAGGAATTTGCCTCGTTTTTCCCTAGTTTTGAACCCAGTTACCCCATCAACAACACAACACAATCCGCGAAGCGATTACATTGTCTGCGGAAAACACCCTGGGTCTATGGCGAGAATCGAACCCACGACCATAATTATCTGGCTCATGCATTTTTTTTTAAATTTACAAAATTAGGTGTCCCAGCATATTCAAGACCTGTTGCTAAGGATTTTCATATAACACCATTCCACCCGTAATGTACATTTTAGAACATACATTCATATTTGTGTTGGTTGTTTGTTTTTGAGCGTAATGATGATCACATCAGACTCAATTGCTCAATACACAAACTATTGTGGAACTCGTAGTTCGTATAGGAGTTGTTGGTAATTAAAAAAAAATCATTGATTATAAACAAATATTTGCCTAGAAATTACCAACAACGTTTTTATGAACTACAACTGCTACACTGGGTTGTGAATTGGCAAATGTTTTTATTAAATATAAATGCAAATTATGTTCTAATGATCTCTTCATTATTGAGAGAGCATTCGCACATGTGCGATATTTTGAAAATCTTTGTTCTAGAAGCATTATAGTTGTTGTTGTTGCTTGTGTCTTTCATCTGCATCGGCTTATGCGTTTGTGTGGTTGTATAATTCTTAACAAGCAGAATGTACAAGTTAGTAGAAGCTGTTCATCTTTGAATGTTTACTACAGCACCATCTTGCATATTTGTATAATCGTATCGTTTGTTCTGCAGGTAATAGTATCTATGGACTCAAGTAGAAAGGCCCTAGCTCGTACTTTTTACGAAATTGAGTTTTTCAGTGATTTGAATACTTTTCACACAAATGCAGCACCTCGTCACAAAAATTTATTGTAATAGTGTAAAAAATTACGCTTTTACAAGAATTTGTTTGTACAAAAGAATTGGCATATTGAATATTGCAGTTTCTATAATGTTTTTACCTTCTTCTGTAAAGTAACAATTATTTGAGCTAGGGCATATCTGGATTAGTCTTCTTGTTTACAAATATTTTTTGAGAAATATTTGTATTAAATCAATTCACCTATATTTTCATAACCTTCTCCTGAGGCTTTAAGCTACTCCAAACTTTTATTTACATTATTTTACAGGTAGGTTATTCTAAGTTAGAGGTGTACTTTAGATGCAATGCAGTTATTCGTCCTTGTTGAAAGATTTTGGATTCTCAAAAATCTTTAAATGCATTTAAATGTAACAACTGCTTGGCAAATACTTGTTTCTTCAAACCTTATTTACAACACTTGAGGTTTTTATTTTTGTTAATTTTTTTACAATTAGTCAATTTTGAGTTTTTTTTCTCAAGATTTTCCTTTTTAAATTCTGCAGTAAAATTTTGTTTTGAGAGTGTGTGTATGTGTATGTGTGTGTATGTGTGTGTGAGCGTGTTAGTGTTGCATTGTGTTGTGAACACGATTTTCCATCCACCTTAAGTTTTTTTGCAATTAAAACCGCATTTGTATGCCACAGCACAACTTGCCAATTAAAAAAGCACAAAACCATTTGCATTTTTTTAACCCACACCTTGAACCACGAGTCGTTGTGCAGGAGCAGGAAGTAAAACAAAGCAAAACACACACACCTATACATTCTCTTTTGCATAACTGGATTCCCAAAGCGAGGGATTTTCCTGTTTTATTACATTCATTTAATTTTTTCATGTTTTTTTTGTTGTTGTCTATATTCCCTTGTTTAATTCTGCTACATTTGTCCTTTCCCTCCACCCTTAAAAATCTTTCGTAGAAAAAATTTTAATTTTCTTTTTTTTAGTCTTCAGAGCCAAAGGAAATAAAAATGACAACTTTTGAGTATTGATGGTTTAAAAAACAGGACATACAGAGACGGTAAGAGAAGGGAAAAAAACGAAACATGACAAGACAAATATAGTAGAGCGACATGTTCACCGAAAATGTCAAACATGTTATGGTAATTAAAGCTGCAAAAACCTCAACTCAAATGCACATCAAGCCAAAGGAGAATTTCGAAACACCAAGCAGCAACAAAAAAAGGACACACGAACTGAAAGACCACACAAACATTAAGTGCACACATAGAGAGATCATTTCATTAACTAAAAAGGTTACAAGCAATCTTTCCAAAGCTTTGAATTATTTAAATTTTTTTCTGTTACTTTGGTTTTAAGATATATCTTTAATTTAAGATAATTTGCATTTCAATATTTATTTGAACTCAGGCTTTTAGGACATTATTGGAATTAAAATATAATCCTGGGTTAAAGGGATTTAAAAGAAATTTTTCGCTCGTTGACTTCAATGGAAAGGTTTCATGCCCATGGCACGGCTTGTGCTAAAACTATTCTAAAGAAACTTGCAGAGAAAAATTAATATATATATATATATGGGCATTTCCACAAAAATGCAGCGTGCGACAACAAGCAAATATGCTTGTTTTTTTTTCAAAGAAAACGAAACTTTATGTTTACTTCTTTATAAATTTGTGTAGGCCGTCAGCAGCTCTACGTAAAATTTTAAGAAAAATCGAGTCACGTTGTTTAGAAATACAAGATTAATTGCACGCGACTATAAAGCTGAATTTCTCGGAGAAATGCACATATACAATTTGAATTAAACATTTTGTAATATCAAATAGTATTTTTTTAGATATAATTTAATAGTGAATTGGACTTTCAGCCGTATAAATTAAGTTTTTACTTCTTAAAATAAAATAAAAAAATTTATGAAATCAATTAAACTTTTTAATATAATTAATTACATTTTTAATTACATTAAACAAAGTTTTAATTGATTGAATTAAATGTGTTATTGAGTCAATGAGATGTTATATACACTATATTAAAGTTTTAATTGAATCCAAGAAACTTTTGAATTTATATTTTCGGTTAATTAATTTTTGAAACGAATCGATTAAACTTTTAATTGAATTAAACAAAACTTTAGAAAAATCAATTAAATGTTTTTTGCAGTCCATGAAGTTTTTAATTGAATCAATGAAATTTGTAATTGAATTGATGAAACTTTTAATCGAATCAATTAAAGTTTTAATTGAAAGTTTTACCCAACAATTTTTTCCTCTCAATATTAAACACATACCAAATTCTCGTAATCAGAAATTTTTAAAAAATTTCACATCCTTTTATTAAAATTTGAACAGCCATATTACGCTTCCTGGCAATAACTTTTTTTCTTGCAAACACGAGCACTAATAAAATACCATCTATTTCACTAAGTCCCTTCAAACTTCATACACATACCCCGTATTTATAAAATTTTAAGCGAGCTTGTATTTCTTTTTATTTTAAGTTTTTCATATAGAATTTGCTTAAAATAGATTACAAATTAATTTTATTTTTTTTTATGAATGTAAGGGATAGTACCTTGTTTCAAATATGATGGTAAGGAAAATGGGCAGGTCCACGCTTCACGTCCAAAGCATGTTTAAGCCAGACAGAATTTTAAATTGCAAAAAACTTCAAAACCTTTTTTATTCGAAAGATGTTTTTTATGCTGAAAAAAAAAAAAAAATTTGTAATAAGTTTAAGTTATATTTTTTCGCACACAAAATATACAAATGCGATTTTTTGCTGCATACTTATGGGCTGCACTTCCATTACGAAGAAAAAGTTTATTTCACATTTTGCATAAATAGTATTCTGTCGAAAAAAACTCAATTATTATTTGCGTTTATATCTCTTATATAAAACTGTTCATAATTTTCGTTACATTGAAATTTTATAGCATAACTAAGGGCGCTTTTGTTGCATAAAAATAACACACATTCAGGTATTAATCAACATTTCATATTGTATGTTTTTTTTTCAACTTTGCCTTTTAATAAATGTTAAGTCATCGAAATGAAATACAAATACAAATACAAATACTCAGTTATTACTTCAACAATAATATTTTTGGTATATTGTTATTATTTGGTGTCTTATTTTCAGTTTTCATTGAAAATACATGGTCATGCGTCTCTCTCTCTCTCTGTATTTTATTGTTGCAATATTTTGTGTTTAACAATATTTTTTCTTCTATTATTTTATTTTATTTTATTTTAAGTGAGACTATATAATGTAAATAAAATTCATGACATTTGTTGTTTCTTTTGTTAGTCGTAGAATTTTGCGTGAAAATATGAAAAATATTTTTTAACAATTTTCGCATGTTTGTGTCGTTTTATTTTCCTTTTTTTTGACAATTTTCGACTTGAAGTGTTTAATATACTTTGTGGTGTTAATTTTGTCTTACAACAAAACAAGAAAGTTTTTTTTTGTTATATCTTTCTTTCGTTTTGTAAGTCATATTTTTAATATGACACAAAACTTGATGTCTTTGTTATATAATTTGTTTTGTTGTCCCTGGTTTATGCATGTCTCGTGCTTAATGTGTAAGTGAGTGAGTTAGTGTTTTGTATTAACTGGGTACGAAGAGCAAAGTATGTTGTTGGTGTTTTGTAAATGATGACATAAATGATAATTTATATACTTTTTTGGTGACTATAAATTTTCCAAGATTAAATGCCAGTGATTAATTTACTTAATGGAAATGTTATGAAATAAATTAAAGCTTCTGAATAATTTCACA
Organism: Tachina lurida; assembly: GCA_944452675.1. NCBI lineage: Eukaryota > Metazoa > Arthropoda > Insecta > Diptera > Tachinidae > Tachina > Tachina lurida. Next base: position 6,979,165 of record OX101753.1, read on the forward strand.
CAATTACAACTGGGTAAAATATTTTATGAACTACAAGAGTAAGTTTGTTTGGGAAATAAATTTGTTTTTAACATTTAACATATTTTATTTTTAGTTATTTTATTTTATACTAAACTAAACTAAAAAGTTGTTTTATTTTTATTAACCTAAAAGTATGCTATAATCATTTTAAATATTCTTATTCCTTATTTTTAAATTCTCTTTGTGTTTGCCTCAACTTGGGTTTCACTTTAAACTTTTGTTAAGTTCTTTGTTGAACTAATATCTCTTAAAAAAAAGAAGAAAAACTGACAAAATCGTAAACTTGACACTGAATGATTAATGATACGATCATTGGAGAAAACAATTTTCCAAACAGTTCAAATATCTTTTTGTTGTGATTGTTTATTTTTCCCACATTAAATATTATCACATGCTCACACACTTGCTATACGTGCTGCTAAGACCAACTGTTCTTTGAAAGATTTCCATCCCACAAACCTTAAAATGTTCTCATCTAAACTGAGTTGGTTTTAAAGAAGAAAACAAATAAATAAGCAAACAGCAAGAGTAACCTAAGACCAAAAACTTATTTTTAGAATGAAAATAAAGCAAAATAAACAAAATTGTTAGAAGCTGTTTTTTGCGGAAACCGCATTTCATTTGTTAGCAAAAGCTAAAGCTTGGGAGTGTTAATGCTGCTGCTTTCAATGGCGTTGATAATCATGATGATTATGTTATTTTTTCTCACTTGATATTTCGATTTATTTTAAAAAGTAGAAAAGTTTTTACAATTCTTGTTTGCCCATCAACACCGCAGCCTCCTGATTAACACTCACATTTTCTTTTTTTCTTTTTGGTGTTAAACAAACTTTTTTACAGCATTTGGATCTTTAATTAAAATTGCTTAAACTTGGTTAGCACAAACAGCGATGTATTATTAAAAAAACTTAAAATTTAGCAAAAAATTATGACTGTTAAAATATATAAAGATTAAGTATTTGACTTCATGCCAAAATGCTCCAAAATTTCATTTATGTGTGGCTTGACACAGCGCCCCCATAAGTATGCAATAATTTTTGTTAAATACAAGCCCACTGTTAAAAGGGTCAGTAACGCGTATAATTATGGTCTTTTTGTATTCCCTAAACTTTTGGCAATTGTTCGTTCGTTTTTTTGTTCTCTTCTCACTCAGCCTTCTTACGAATATAATTTAATAGTTTTGTAAAGTGTGATACAATTGCCACTATAATGTTTTTTTCTCTAACGACTTCTCTTCCACATTTGTCATTATTTGTTAATATTTATTTTTATTTATTTTTTATTTTTATCTCTTTTGCCTATTTCATGGCTTTATTTTAATGATCCTTTATTTATTTTTATATTCACTCGCTTGCAAGGAAAAATATGTGCATATAGCAAAAAAAAAAGAAAAAAAATCTAACAACTACTCGATGCCAAGTTTTTCTTAATAAATCTTTTTTAAGTTTGTTTTTGGTTTGTAGACTTTGTGTGCAAAGCGAAGGACTTAAACGAATACCATTAAAATGCGGCTGACTCTATTAAGAGTTGTTGGAATATGTTGGCGGCGCAAGGCAGAGGGAACAAAGGTTTCGGAGTATACGAGCGGAAAAACAACCCAGCAGCTGCCGTCAAAGCATCATGACAAATGGCATTAAATGCAATAATTTTCAATTTACCACAGAATTATGTGTTAGACTATATGGATTTTGTTGCAATGTAATATTTCTTATGTCCTTATGTCCTATTACATACTGTTGGGCCTGCTGCTGCCGCCTGTTGTTATTGTTGTGATTGTGTTGGTGATACCGATGCAGATGCAGATGCAGATGCTAGTGTGCCATCACTTCTCTTGTTATAAGTCCTGCTGCTAAAACATTCATAATTTTTGCTTACAATAGATAAATATTTAGAGTTATTGAAATGTTTGTGTTTGTGTGTTTGGATTTTTGGCAAACGCTCTGTTCGTTTATTGTCTTATGTTTGTGAAAGTATTAAGGATTTTGTTAATTTATTTAATTGTTTTTATCAGATTTCTTAAACCAATAACAAGTTTTTGCTGGCGGAATTAAATGTTTTGATTTTTTAAGCAACTCTAATATCTGCCTGCAAGTTGGCTTAACGTCCAAATGCATCTTAAAATTTGACGGGTTAGTTAAGGGAATTTTTTTAATTAGATTCTGTTGAGCATAATCTATATACAATATAAAATCTTTGGAAAAAGTAAAAAAAATTGGAAATTTGTTAGCTTTTAATTATATCCGAATTGATAATACGAAATTAAAATCCACGTGAACGAAGAATTATATTCGGAAATTTTCACATGTGGAATTCATGATAAGGCTGAATAAGAAAAAAAACTTCAAATATCTTCGTATGTTTTGCCATATTTATTCACCACTAATGATCAAACAGAATAAATCCGTAACTTCAGGAAAAATCGCTGTCAAATTAACAAAACCCATAATAAAATCTAAGGCAGTAACTTCAAATGCTCTCTAATTTTTGTTTTATTTTCTTTTGTGCTTATTTTTCCTTGTAGTTTTGTTCACAAAATGTATGAAATTTATTAAAAGTATGGTAACATGTTTGAGAGAATATTTATTTATATGTGAGAGCATAAGAAAAAACATTCTCAAAATAAAATAGATTCTATACATCGACTGCTTTCTGATCCTAGTTTTTTGTGTCATTTTGTATGGAAAATGTGTTTATGCCCCAATTCTGTTTGATCATTTATCCTCTTGAAAATGAGAACGTATGAGTAACATTGAATAATAAAAATAATTATATATTGCTCATACGCACTGATTTTCAAAAGAGTAAATGGTGAATAAATTTGTTAAGAGGATCGATCATATTTTAAGCTAATTTTTTTCTACTAGATGCTTAAAAGTAAACTTTTAAATCTATTAAGCGTACATAATTGTTTGATCTATTCTGTCATAATAAGTCCTTAGAATATTTTTTAGTTTGGCAAAAGATTGATTTTATTGCACACTGTATTATATTTTCTTTGTATTTACTTCAATTAAGAGATGTATTCTTCATAAAAAATAAGAAACAATTTTCGCAAAATCTTGAAAAATTAAAAAAATGTTTCGGCTGACTTTAGAGGGCCTTTCGAATGCTCTGTTAAAAATTTATAAATTTTTCCTATTCCTTAAAATAATTTTTCAAAAAAGAATGAATTTATTTTTTAGGTTTTCCATCTCTGCTTTAAAGCATTTAGCAAATCATAATAAACACTAACCCAAAGAAAATTGCTTTAAATTTTTATGCAACAATAAAATTTTATTATTATTTTAATTTAATAATAATAATAATATAATTTTTGATTTAATTTTCTGCGAAAATTTCTCCAAACCAATTTTCTTATTATTAATATTATTATTGTTTTTGCTGAAGAATATTTTCAGCCCCTTAAAGTATGCAACATCTTGCTAAAAATTTAATTCTATGGAATTCTATTTTATTACACAACTTAATTAAATATTCTCTAACATCTTAATCACATTCAATGTAATAATTAAATAATGAGAGTTGGATGTATGACACAACCAATCTATTTCTATTCATTATTATGTGTATAAGGAATTTTTGCAGCTTTTCAACAATTTCAATTTGAGCTCTTAATTTAAAATTTTTGTAGATTTCTCTATTATCATAAATCATTTTTGTTTTTGACATTTTTAAAAGCATTTTGCCTCCTTTTAGTCTTGTTGTAAAATCAAATAATTTCTAGTTGTTTGTTTGTTGTAGTTGTTGTTATAGCCATTTAAAAACCAATTACTTAACCATAATCTTGGGATTTATTTTCCGTTAAAACTCAATGAAATGAAATGTATAAAAACAAGGAAGCAAAAACATTTCTCATATCTGAAATAACTTTTGTGCAAATTAAGCAAATAGTTTTGTCGCCTAATTCATAGAAATCGCAATGAAAGGAACGCAGTCAGTCGCTAAATCTTAATAATATTTGAAATAAAGAAAGAATACCTAAAGCAAGTTCGCTTGAACACACACACACATACACAAATACCAAAATTCATTTCAAAATTAAAAGTCATGGTATTTATTTTTTGCAATTTGCCATATAGTTTTCCATTATCCTATAGGTTTTTATTATGATTATTATTATTATTCTTGGTAAATTCTTTGGTGAACACAGCTTAAAATGTAGAATGTGACAAACAATTTCTTTAGCAGCGTAAAAAAAAACCAAATGAAACAAAAAAGTGTAAAATCTACAAATCGTAAATCAAAATTTTTAACCAACAGACTTTGTGGCGTCTTTTGTCGGAAATGTTACTTTAAACTAAAGTAAACAAAACCAGCACAGGCACCAACAACTAACCAAGTGAATCGAAACAAATGCTTTACCACTAACAAACCAATATTCAACCTGGCTTCCGCTATTTTCATTTCCTCTCTGTATGCAAAAGGAGATTTTGTTTGCGTAAGATATATGTATGTAAGTTTGCGTGTGGCGGTCGTGTTAAATAAATTTGCCCAAATATTAAAAGCTGCAGTTGCAGAAACCAATAAAATATTTTTAATTATTAAAAACTATAATTTTATGAATCATCTTGCAAATGACATCAATGACTAATCGAAAGGATTTTAGTTATAAAATCTTCTATTTAAGCTGAAGTAGCTAGTGCGAGTTCAATTCCTGGCCAGTCTTAGTCATAAAAATATCATAGATTTTTCTATACAAATATAGCAGATTTCAATTAAAATCTTTATGAAAATCTAAGCAATTTACATCAAGTCTTTTTGACATTTATCATCCATCAAAAACAAAACCCATTAATAGAGCATTTACATCAGCAAAAAATCTAGCATATTTCGATTAAAATCTCTGTGAAAATCTATACCGTTTACAACAGCTTTTTTTTGACATTTATCACGATTTTTTTGATCCAAAACAAAACCCATCAAGTGATTTGTTTCCAAAACTACAACCAAACAACTGCATTGTAGCCAATTCACACACTTTTTTAAGCAGACAGTAGCTACTTCACTCACCTTTTGTTGTACAGGGTAGAAAAGAATAATAAAATAGATTTTTATTAGATTTCCTACAAATCTACTGAAAAATTAGATTTGTTTTTGTATGGGAAATCTGGAAAAAAGCAGCTTGATTTAGCTCGAAATCCCGAAAGTACTAGATTTCGAGACAGTGTAAATGCACTATAACTAAAAATTTTCCAAAACTACAATCAAACAACTGCACTACGGTACCCAATTCACACACCATTTTGTGCACACAGGATAATTTTTTTGAATAAAACAAAACAATCCTTATAGGGCATTTACATCTGCACAAAGTCTAGAAGATTTTTTTTTTTGACATTTATCAGGATTGTTTTATTCAACACAAAGCCCATTAACTGAAAATTTTCCTAAACTACAACCAGACAACTACAATGTAGCCAATCCTCACACTTTTTTAAACAAACCGTACCTAATTCACTCACCTTTTATAAAAATATGTTGCACAGAGTAGTAGAAATAAAATTAAAATATCAGATTTTGAATAGATTTCCTACAAATCTACTGACAAATTAGATTTCGTTTTGTATTATTTTGTTTGGAAAATAATAACTGCATACAAATAGAATAATACAGACATTATTAATTAAAGTTGAAATCAACATTCAAAGCTTAACAATAGTTGGTATGTGTTACTCGTTCAGTAGGCTTATTAAGAAATATACAACCACACAAATGCTTAAAGCCAATGCAGACAAAAGACACATGCAAAAATAAAGATAAAATATGCAAACGTACATAAGCACAAACCAACAGTACGAACTACATATTTCAGCAGCTGTTGAACATTAAATTTCTCTGGAATCTTTGTTTATAAAAAGGGCGATGCACCTGCTTAGCCTTGCAGTCAGGTGAGCATAGTGTTAATAAAAGCGAAGTTAACATCGTGCTATTCCAGCAATTAATAATTTAACATTGTGTGTTTAAAAAACTCTTGATATCAGTGGTTTGGTAAATAAAGTGTTTTAATTTGATGATAATTGTACAGTTGAATTTTTCTAGTTTAATTGCAAATTTGCAAAACTACAAAAACGTAACAATTTTTAAACATAAATGGCATCAAATTATTGAAGCACCAAAAACAGTTTAATTGAAATTAATGCCCCCTATTACGGTTTACAACTCAACTAAGTTTAGTTGAAATTGTAACGACTTAACTTTAAAACAACCTAACTGCTTTTTGATATTCTGTATAACAAACTGCTTTTAGTTGTATTCGAAACAATGCTCGAAAAGAAAAGGTTCTTATCTATGCTATGTTTTTAAAACCATAGTAGCCATCACAAAACATTTGAAATATTTTTAGTTTTGGCCTTGCATTATTTTTTTAGATTTCATATTTTATCAATATGGCAAAAATATTGGTTGATAAATGGACTTGGTTGGTGTCTGAAATAAAAGCCAAAATATAACTGATAAAAAAAGCAGTTGTCTCATGGTGAAAAAGTTGTAATCCATAATAAAAATTTAGAAACTACAACTCTACTATTAATTTAGTTGTAAGTAGGGTTTGGGAAACGGGAATTCCCGGGCGGGAAATCCCGGGAAATGTTTGTCTTATATTCCCGGGAAATTTTGAAGATTTTCCCGGGAAAACGGGAAATTAAAAGTGCATGTTATTTCATAAATATATAGAATTTATAATCCAATTTTACTTTAATATAAAAACTTATTATTTTTTTATATATTACAAAAATTCGTTTGAATGATTGTATGATTAAAATTACACGAACGTTGACACATTTTCATCGTCTGTTTAAACATTTACATACACCCTGTTCGAAGGAAATTTTTTAATCTAAAAATTTAAATTGAGTTTTTGTTTTAAATGTAACTGTAAGAAAGAAAGAATTCTTTCGACTCCGATAAACAAGCAGTAAAATGTCAATATATTTTTAATATAAAATAAAAAATGTGAGCTATTCAAATCTACTGTGAAATTTCATAAAAATTCCATTAAATCGAAGTCATACCATATCTCCTAAAAAAAAGTGGAATACATTGTATAAGTATCAATGATTGCAATGATATAATCGTTTCCTAAAGTAAATAATTCGATGCTAAGCGAACTTGAAGTGATTTTTCGCCGAATTAGTGAACAAATTTTGAAAAGTGTAGTGAAAATTTTAAGCTGTAAGAACTCTGAGTTGACAAAACTTAAATTTATTACAAGTAGACGCTATTATGGAAACCCTGAAGAAAATATTTTAGGAGAAATAAAATGAAAAATGAAAGACACTTAGACATACTGTGGCTCAGGGTATTCAAAATTCGGCGCAGTGCAGTATGGTACTGTAACCTGCTTGTACTTAACGATAAGAAACCGCCTGGAACTTTTTCAAAAAGAATGAGAAACAAGCAAGGCAAATTCTTATTAAAATGAAGGTAGGTCTTAATAGAAAATTGTCTACTAATTGTGGTAACAGTCGTCAATTGGTTCATAGATCATAGATAGATCATATAAAATCTTTTGCTGTGTAATAACTTTATTCCATTTGCTTAAATTCAATTAAAAATTCTTAAAAATTTGTCTTAGAACTGCTTTCTTATTAACTTTTATTTCAAAAGAATGCTTACAATAATAAAACAATCGAAATTTCACCAACAATAAATGTATTTAATTTAGAAAGTTAGCTTTTCCCGGGAATCCCGGGAATTCCCGGGAACTTGATTTTTTAATTCCCGTTTCCCAGGAAGTGCAAAAGTCCGGGAAATCCCAAACCCTAGTTGTAAGTCACAATAGGGACCTAAATATATTTTACTTTCTTACACTATATCATAATTTTTCTAAAACTAAAAATTTTAGAGTTTATTTTTCCAAACCATGTCTTAAAGTACGTTTACGTTTGAGCAAAATCTAATACTTACAATAAGTTCGAGCAAAATCTAGTAGATTTCGGGTATATTTCCCATACAAAGCGAAATCCACTGAAAATGTAGTAGACCATAGTGATGCCACTATGTTTTTTTAAGCTGTACTAAAAAGTAAGCCTATGAACTTAGAAAGGTGTGTAAATTGGATATGTTGCAGTTGTTTGGTTGAAGTTTAAGAAAAATTTTCATTTAATGGGTTCTGTTTTGGATAAGAAACTTGATCTAAACGGTATAGATTTCCATAAAAGTTTATATGAAATCTATTGGATTTCCTGCAGGTGTAAATGTCTGTTCCCTCTTTCTAGCATGTAATTATTGTTTACCTAAAAAAAATTAATTAATCTGCTTGGTATAGATATTTATATATTATGCTTACATAAAAATTATATTAATTTTTATATGCGAGACAGCAATTTATTTCCTTCGAGAATTTGTTGTTGCTTTAGTTCTATTTTTTTATCAGCACAGACATCTTTTAAAATAACACCATTAAAGTCACTAGCATAAATTTCTACACCACTAAATATGCCAATGCTTTGCGCACCCAACACTCTTTAACTATTACGATAAATTATATTTTACAGGCATTATACCGATCTAATGATGCCTTTGAACCGTTCTATGCACATACTTTTAAAAAAATTTATTAGTGTTTTTTTTTCGCCTGCTATTATTTATGTGTACACATATTATCTCCTAAGAGTATGCAGTATTTTTTTATAAAGGTAAAAAAAATTACGTGCCTGGATGGCACTACGTTTGTGTGTGTGTGTGTGTGTGTTAAACAGACTGACAGACATTCACATTTAAAAGATGGCAATCAAAATCAATAGATTTTTATTACCAAACAGAAACATCAATAGACGACTGCCTGCGAATAAAAGTAAATTTAATTTATTTTTCTATTCATTGTGAGCATCGTTGTGCATGACAACTCTTATGCACAAACAACACTTGGTGATAGTTTCAGTAAATTGTGTTTATTATATTTGGCTATACATGTTTAGAACATTGTAGGTCACTTTTAGGAACGAGTACGAAGATAAAACCGAAATAATAATAAAAAGTATAGCAGAAATAGCCCAGTTGTTATTTTGAATTAAATAAAAAAATAAATAAATAAATGAACTTGTAAGGATTTTCATAACTTAATGCTAAAATTTTAGTTGTCGCATGTGCAAGTAGAACACCCCTTCTAAACTAAACCTTCGTCTGTCTGCCAGTGTGCTTACAAATGTAATGCGTGTGTTTATATATTTTATTTTTCCTCAGCTCTTGATATTTTTTTCATTTGCTTTCATTTCGTTCTGCCTTAGAAGCTCAAAGTAGTTGAGCGGGTGTAATGTGTGTAATAGAACTGACGTCAAAGGAATGTTTGTACCACAAGTGCTTTTGTACGTATTTATGTGTGTGTGAGTGTGAGTGTGAGTGTGTATGTGTGTGTAATACATAGTTTATAACGACTGATACTAAAACTACTACTACAAGCACTTGAACAACTTTTAAGCTGCATTTGAAGAAAGTTTGCTTTTTACGACACTCATTCCCAACAAAAAGAAAAACGCCAAGTTTTAGAAAAATTTTGTGTTTATTCTTGTTTTTGTGATCATTTGTTACATAAATGCTTAAGATGTTGTTCTTACCATTTGCTGTAGTATTTAAATATGTCTTTGCTACAACAGAGTGTGTTATTTTTTTAGCAAAAGCTGAGAAAAATTTAAGATTTCGTAAATAAGGAAAATAAAATAAATAACATGTTTTATAGTGCGTTTGCAAGTGTGCAAAATTTAGTACCTCAAAGATTTCGGGCAAGCTTTCCATATAAAACAAAACATATGACGTCACTAGATTTTGTTCAAATCTCCTTAAAATATACTAAATACTATATGCGTACTAAAAAGTAATCGTCTGCACTTAAAAAGGTGTGTGACTTAGCTAGAGTGCAGTTTTTTTTTTGTAGTTTTAGTTAATGGGTCTTGTTTGGCATACAAAATCTTAATAAATATTAAAATATCCTGGTGTAAACGGTATAGATTTTTATAAAGATTTTTATTGAAATATGCTAGATTTTGTGCAGGTGTAAATGCCAGATTAACATAATTTGAAAGAAAAAAAAAAACAATAGACATATTATACAGCAATTTAAAATTAAAAAAGTGAAGGGTTTTTCAAAAGGAGCAAGCATATAGTTGAAGCTTCATTTGTTGACTTTGCTGGTGCCTTGAAGCTTTTTTTTAGGTTCCGTACACCAAAGGTGAAAATAACTGTCCCTTTTATTTTCGCTACAGTGTCCGACCGTCCGTCTGTCTGTCTGTCTGTCTGTCTGTCAGGCTGTTTTCTTGAGAACCATAAAGCATCCCATTCATTATACAATATAATTGCATATGCTGTTGTACATATTATTGTCGTTATTGACCTATACTATGCAATAAATGGCACAATATTTTCAAAGAGAATATTGCCCAATTTTCCGGACAGTAAAAAGCTAAACAGCATTGAACAAATGTATTTTGGGATTTGCCAATATATTGTGCCAGCTTCGAATATGACATACACATTGGTGATATTATTGTACAATATAAAATTTTTTTTTAATTGTGGGTGGGCCGCTTAAGAGCTACGCACCTAATATTTTCACAGAATATACAAAACCTTAGCCGCTACATGTATTTCTTATTGTAGCACCGACAAATTTATAATTTATAAAATACACATTATTATTACAGATTATATTAAATTCACACTAAAAAATAAAATGCAAAAAAGAACAAAAAGTAAAAATATCGTAAAAACACTAAAACAAATCGCCAAAAACGTAAAAAGCACCAAAAGTAAAAAAATTCTTAAAACTTAAAATATTTATTGCAAAAAAAATTACAGAAAACTGAAAAAAATCGCCTAAACTCAAAAAATCGGTAAGAACCCAGAAATATGCCAAAATCGCAAAAAACCGAAAAAAATCGCCAAAACAAAAAAATTACCAAAACTAAAAAATTTCTAAAATAAAAAATATATGGTGAAAAAAAATAAAAAAAAAATCACATAAAACCGAAAAAATCGCCTAAACTAAAAAATCGGCAAGAACCTAGAAACAAACCAAAACCGAAATAGACGCAAAAACCCGAAAAAATCGCCAAAACGAAAAAAAACACCAAAACAAAAAAAAAATTGCTAAAACTAAATATATCGTCAGCTAAAATGCAAAAAGGAGTAACTAACAAAAAATTCAAAATCCAGTTTTTTAGTAATTATTATGAATGGCTTTTTTAACTACATGTTTTGACAAAATTTTACACTTCTGTGACCATTCGCGTCATTCGCTTTTATTAACAAAACACAAGGACACTCAACTACAAAATTTGTTTAGTTTTTTGTTTGTTTTTTGCTTTTGCTGTAAAATTATATTTTTGTTAGTTACGCCCTTTTGCGTTTTAGCTAACGATATGTAAACAAAACAAACAAAATTGCCAAGAACCGAAAAAATTGCCAGAACGGGAAAAATCGGCAAAAACCGAATAAAATCGCCAAAAACAAAAAATCCCAAAAAAAGAAGAAATAAATCGCAAAAATAAAAACTAAAAAAAGTGCTTAAACTTAAAAGATTAATTGCAAAAAAAACAAAAAAAAAATAAAAAAATTATAGACAACGGAGAAAAAAAATCGCCAAAACGAAAAAAAAAACCAAAACTAACAAAATCGGCAAGATACCAAAAAGTCGCCAAAATCGAAAACAAAAGCGCAAAAATAAAATAAATCGGCAAGAACCGAAAAATTACCTAGAATCGAAATAAATCGCCTAAACGATAAAAAGTCAACACAAAAAATCGGCAAAAACCGAAAAAATCGCCTAAAAGAAACAAGCGCCGTACGGAACCCTCCGTGTGCGAGTCAAAGTCGCAATTTAGTTAATTTATCTTAAATTTTTTCAAGATGTTGATGAACTTTCTAAGCAGAAACGAAATACATGCTTAACCAAAAACAAACAAAAATTCTTAAGGCCAAAAAAAACGTGGCGCCTTGAAACACTTGTTTTATAAGATTGTCACTTTTCACCTTGTATACAGCATAACTATTTATACTGACATAATTGTCGTTTAGTTTTTGGGCCCACCCTCGTAAATACCTTCCAGTTAGTTACTGCAACTTGGAGTAGAAAAAAATTAAGTGTGCTCTAATGCTTTGCAATTATTTTTTCTACTTTTATTTTGGGGATTTTCCTAAATAAAATTAAAAAAAAATCCTTATCTCTAAAAGGTTTCAAGGTTGTGCAAGAAATTTTACTCTCAAATTATTTCCTATTGCATACTTTTTGGCATACACGCTTATAACAGTTTTGCTGTTTTCAATTTAAATTGCCGGTAAAATGGCAAAATCCATGCTAAATTCTAAGAAAATCATAAAATAAATAAAAAGAAATTGGAATATAAAAGCATAAAAATATAAATTTTGCTGCGAATTATATTTTTGTATAAAATAAAAACAAAATAACATAAGCAAATAGTATGGAGAGGAAAAAAGCCACCAACGCTCTATTGAACATTAGTATTTACACATTATTTAGATGAGTGAGTTGAAATGCTGTACAAAGTAAAAGCACTCGTGTAAAAAAATTAAAAGCTTTTTAAAGAAAAAAGAAAATAAATACATTTTATATAAAACCAAAATTTTCTCTTTGGTATTTGCATGGCTTTGGGTGTGTTTATAAGTGGTTTTACATTTATTACTTTGTTGGCATAATATAAGCTGAGTGCTTGGCCAAATACTGCTACAACTACATATAATAATTATTATATGTATGTGTATGTACTCACATATTCACATTTGGATTTTTATTTATTTTAAGGTTAATATTTGAGCTGCATAATAATGTAGTTGCATATAGAACAGCTCGAGGGGAAACAAGTAGAATTATTAAGCATATTTTGAGTGGGTAAAATGTTAAGTATTTTTTGTTTGCTTTAAATTGCAAAGCTTAAGGTGTGCTTACATAAAAACTATGTTTATTTTATTTGCCTTTTTAAAGGCTTAAATAATGTTTCGCAAAATATATTGAAACATTTTTAAGTTTTATGTTCTATTTTTGTTTCAGAAAATATTGCATATCCTTGGATGTCAAACAAAATCTCATTGATGTACGTTAAATATGTGTCTTCTTTGTTTTATACTTTCAGGCCTCTCTAATAAACTACATATCGTTAACTGCAATGCAAAATTGCGTAACTTAATTTTTGGATATTTTATAGGGCATTTACAACTGAACAAAATTTAGCAGATTTCAATTAAAATCTTTATGAAAATTTATAGCGTTTACACCAAGTTTTTTGACATGTATCCAAATTTTCCAAAATTATCCAAAACAAAACCCATTAACTGAAAATGTTCCAAAACTACAACCAAAGAACTGCAATTTAGCCAATTCACAAACCTTTTTAAGTACTCAGCCTGACTTTTTAGTACAAATTTGAATTAAACCCAGAGTTGTACAACTGTTTAACCCGAAATCTGGCAAGTTATAGCTTTTGCTGAAGTGTAGACGCAATACTATAGCAGAGAGAGAGTTAGAGAGAGAGAGAAAATATTTAACAAAATTATTCCAGTGCCTGAAGAAAAGTCTGTTGATTTTCATTTCTAATGGGGTTTGAAAATTTGTAGGGTCGTGTTTTTCGATGTACTACCCGCCAAAAATATAATTAAGATCTTTTTGATTATATTGATTGTTTTTGTTAGTTACGTGGTTTTGCATTTCATTACACGATATACTATAAAGTAATTTACTTGCTGAGAAAATTTATAAATTTATTTAAATTTTAATAGCATATGTTGAAATTCCTTTTCCCCAGAGACACATATGAAAGTAGCAAAAAGTAAAGATACTAAAGAAATAAAAAAGAATTATCTGCTTGTAGTTTTGCTGAATTAATGTAGGCCTACAGATAAATCATGGGATAATGAAAACACTGAATAAGAGATATTGCTTAAAACATTACGAACACACACATACACTTTCGTAAAATAAAACAACGCGTATGCCATAAATAAACTGCTTAACATTATAAAAAATATATCGTTATATTCTTATATAAAAATATCAACAGAATCTTCTTTCATACTTAAAAAGAAGTACGAATGAAAAGGTTTTTAAAAGTCCTATTAACAAAAACTGCTCTCAGAGAACTTCTTAGACTGCCTTTGGCTTACGCTTATAAATTATTACTTTATGAATATTAACAAATACGCATGATTGAATATTAAAAAAAGTGTGTACATTTGCGAATGTTTATCTGTGTATTATTTATGTGTATGAATATAATACGTTTATAATTAATGAAAGAAAAAAATAAATAAACAAACGCTTAATGCCACTTTAACATTATTATGCCGGTTTTATAGACAAACTCAACACTTTATTCAAGCCAACACCCAGCAGTTCTGATATTATATGGCATTAACATTGTCTCGAAATTTAGTACTTTACAAGATTTCGAGCTTAATCTGGCTAATTTTTATTAGATTTCCCAGTACATTTGTAGGAAATCTAATCAAAATCTAAAAAGTTTGTTTATTTTTTATTACCCTGTACAATATATTTATAAAAAAGATGAGTGAATTAGCTACGGTCTATTTAAAAAGGTGTTTGAATTGGCTACACTGTAGTTGTTTGGTTGTACTCTTGGAAATTTTTCTGTTAATGGGTTTTGTTTTGGATAAAAAAAAATCGTCATAAATGTCAAAAAAGTTGTTGTAAACGGTATGGAATTTCATAAAGATTTTACTTAAAATTTGCTAGATTTGTTGCAGGTGTAAATGCTCTATTATATCTTTAGTAGATTAAAAACATTAAAAAATTCTTTTTTAATTTGAATTAATTGACATTATTTCTTTTTAACATCATAATGGCTCAATTTATCTACTCTTATGCAGCAAACTGATCTAATAATGCCTTACATTATATGTGCTAAGAAGTACATTGAATAAGTAGGCATTTACAATGCGATGATCATAAAACTGCAAAACAAAATCGAATCAATAATTCTGTGTTTTTTATGATTAATAGCGCATTTCCAAAGATCGATTTTTTTCAGCTTGAAGCTTGTTTTAAAAAAGGGAGATGTTTTGTTGTTGTTTAGAAAAAAAAATTATGTACATGCGGTCATATATTTAAAAAAATTTTTAGACCTTTTTAAATAGCATTTAAGATATAAGAATTTGACAGCATAAACGCGGAATGAGAAAAAAACCACAGAATTGTGTATACAAGACAACCATTTCTCATATTCCATTTCATTAAAAAATCATGTTTTGTTTTGGTTGGGAAATCTACTAGACTTTTCTCGGAATTTCTTAAGTACCAGATTTTGCTCAGATGTAAAAGGAATCTATTAGATTTCATGTAACAGGCTTACTACAAATTATGTGCTAAAATACAATTTATAGTGCATTTACACTGTCGTGAAATCTAGTGCTTTCGAGATTTCGAGCTAAATCAAGCTGCTTTTTTCCCGATTTCCCATACAAAACGAAAACTAGTTCTTCAATAGATTTCTAGGAAAAAGCTATTGTTTTTATTTATTCTTTACTACCCTGTACAACAAAAGGTGAGTGAATTAGCTACGGTCTGCTTAAGAAAGTGTGTGAATTGGCTACAATGCAGTTGTTTGGTTGTAGTTTTGGAAATAAGTCAGTTGATGGGTTCTGTTTTGGATAAAAAAAAATCTTAATAAATTTAAAAAAAAGTTGGTGTAAACGGTATAGATTTTCATACAGATTTTAATCAAAATATGCTATATTTTGTTCTGATGTAAATGCCCTATTCAACAAAATTATATTATCTGAATACGGCAGCTTATGTATTTTAGATTACCCAGAATTTAAAATTTTTACCACTTCTGATTATTTGTCTCAGTATTATTGGTATAGAGAAATTTGTAAAAATTTCTACACGAATGTTAAGCAATTTTCTTTAATTCTTCTGTTAGTCTGCTTGCTGCATAATTGTTAATAAATACATATTTAAAGTAAGCAGACAAATAATAAATTCATTGGGAAATATATGTACAATGTTTTATTTATTATTTAAAATCAGATGAAATATTAATCCATTTAACATAAAATGCTTTTATTCTCTACTTTCGCATACTACTTACTTCCTTTGCTTAATTTAACTTTTTTCATGTAATTTGTTGATTATTGCCTTTATTTTTTTTTTCATTATATATTTTTTAACAATTCCTTTCACCATCATTTGAATATTTTGCCAAGCACTTAACGTATTGCCTGCTAGTCCGCATATTTGTATGCTTTAAGCATTAAATTTTCCTTTTTTTTTGTGCGTTTTATAAATTTACATAGCGCCTGGATTTATGCAACAATTTTTAACATTTATGAATTTTAATTGAAAATTATGCCTTAAATGGCCATTTAATCAGAATAAATCAATATAACTTATACAATGTTGTTGAAATGAATATGTTTCGCGATGCACAGCGATTTTTAATCTTTATTAATGCTGGTAAAAGAGAAGGAAATATATTTTGAAGGCTATGCAGACATACAGCCTTTAGTTATGTTTTTTGCTAGTCCCTACGGGCAGCAATAACAGGAAAGTTACTAAATAAAATTGTATTTTGTAGCCCATCAGATAAAGTATGTACATGTTGTTCTCATAATCTTCTTAAAATATTCAGTTATTTTTATAAATATTCTTAGAAATACATTCAAAAAAATTTAATGCCCTTCACAGTTGTTACTATAGTTGATTTAAAAACAAAAATACTATGTACTGCAACCAAAGAAATAATTATAATTAATCATGTGCTTTACTTGAAAAATGTTCTTGTAACTTCTCTCCTTTTTAAAGCCTTCTACAAAAATTCACTGCAGAACTTTTGTAACACATGCAGAGAGATATGTACATACAAAAAAAAATTCACACATGCAAAATAACTACAGCACAACACTTGGAGACAAATGAAACATTATGACTACGAAACTTTTGTTCAAACTGAAGACAAAACAAACAAAAAAATTGATAAACATCTTAATTACAAGTGAATGTATGTATAATAACAGCAACTACAATTGCAAAATGATAACTAAAATGATAATAATGACTTTAAGTTCATGTAAGTTTTGTAAATGAGCAGATAGTGTGTGCTGCAAGTAGGCAAAACTTATTAAAACTATGCTTCGCAAGAAATAAAAACGAAGAAAACCAAATGAAAGTAAGGAAAAAATAGTTTTTTTTTTTGCAACTACAGTATTTTAACAAAAGAAAAGTTAAGGCATACTGCCACCATAAAATGTAGAAAATTTTTCCGAAGGCATGACTTTCTCATTTATCATTTGCAGAACAAAAAAAGAAAAAAAACTTTCCTTAGCAACTCCTTTCAGCATTCGGCAAATGAATTGCAATTAGTAGAATCATAGGGCGTCTAAAAGTTATCACAAATTGCTACAGTAATCAAAAAGGAGTTTAGAGCTTAACTTGCACACATGCTAACTAAAACAAATACGTACATGGTTACATTTTTAAAGTTATAAGAAATCCATCGCGTCGAAAATTATGTTAAAAAAAATTTAAAAAAAAAATTAATATATAAAAATTACCTTAAATAAAAATAAGTATCTCTCCGCAAAAAAGGTAATATTTTTAACAATAGGGCATTTGCATCTGCACAGGATCTAGCAGATTTTAATTTTATTTATTGTTTTATGAATATCTACACCGTTTACACCCAGTGGTTTTAACATTTATCAAGGTTTCTTATCCAAAACAAAAACCCCATTACTTGACAATTTTCTAAAACTTCATTTAAATAAATGCAATCTAGCCAATTCACACACCTTTTAAGAAACACAACCTGACTTTTTAGTACAAATTTGAAAGAAAAACCATAGTTGTATCACAAAGTGCTACTAGATTTTAAATAGATTTTGATCAAATCTAGTGACGAAGTAGATTTTGTTTTGTATGGGAAATCTACTAGATTTTGTCCGAATTCGCTTAAGTAGAAGATATTGTTCAAATATAAACGCACTATGAAGTAACTTAAAAGAAAGCCTTTGAAGAAATTGTCTTCAACGAAAAAGTATCATTTAAAATAAAAAATGACTAGTAATTATTCCTTCATCGCGGTTAAGTTAAGTATTTTCAATTTTTATTACACGATGAAATATTTTTAGTAATTAACTCGAATTTCTATAGAAGACAATTAAATAATAACTGCCTTATTCATAAAAAATTTTTCTGTTCAATAAGAGGTTTATGAAAAAAATTTTCTATGGAAATTTGGTTAATAAACCTTTTTTATAAAATCAAAATATTTTTTTATGAATTAGGCCCTAAATGTGTATCACATAAAAAAGAACTAAATTTAAAGAAATACCATTTAAAAACCACTTTTATACAAAAATTACCTTTAGTAAGTATTACTCGTATCCAAAAATAACTTTTTAAGAAATATCTTTTAAAAATTGCCTTCTATTTTGTTAGTTTTTTAAAAAGTAACTTTTAAAATTTTATTCCCAAAAATTACCCTTTATAAGATGACCTATTTTAATAAGTACAATTTATAAAAGTACCGTTTAGAAAGGGTAGCTATATTAAAAAGTACTTTGTGATAAAAAATATCTTATGAAAAAATTACATTTTCAAAAAATACTTAAAAAAAATACCTTTGGAAAAAAGTACATTTTGAAAAAACTGCCTTTTGAAGAAAGTACTTTTTGAGAATATACTTAAAAAAGTATATTTTTAAAAAAGTACCTTTCGAAGTAAATTTTGAAACAAGTATTTTTTGCAAAAAGTAGCATTTGCAAAAGTGCTTTTTGAAATAAGTACCTTTCTTAAAAAAAAGTACATTTAAAAAAAGTTGCTTTTGAAAAAATACGTTTTTAAGAAAGTACCTTGTGAAAAAAGTACCTTTTGAAAAAAGTATCTATTAGGGAAAGAAAGTACATACATATGTATTTGCCTTTCAAAAAAAAGTGCCATCTGAAAAAAGTACATTTTCAAAAAAGTATCCAAGTATGTAAGTGCCTGTTGAATAAAGTACTTTTTGACAAAAAGTACCTTCTAAAAATATTACCTTTTGAAACAAGTACCTTTTGCAACAAGCTTATTTTTAAACAGGTTCGTTGAAAAAATGCCTGGAAAGAATTAACCTTGAAAAAAGTATCTTTTGCAAAAATCATCTTTTAAAAATATACCTTAATTTACCTTTTGAAAAAGTTCTTTTTTTTAAGTATAATTTTAAAAAAAGTACCTTGAGAAAAAAGTACCTTTTGAAAAACTTAGCTTTTGAAAAGTGTTTTTGAAAAAATTACATTTTGAAAAAGTACTTCTGGAAAAAATACCTTTTGTAAAATGTTCCCGTTTTCTTCAGGACAAGTACTGCTTCAAAAAACTACTTTTTAGAAAAATCACATTTGTTACCTTTTGAAAAGTAACTTTTTGAAAAAATTTACATTTTGAAAAAGTACCTTTTGGAAAAAAATTCTTTTGTGAAATGTACTTTTCAAAAAGTTTTTCAAGGCAAGTACTTTTCCACAAAAATTATCTTTTAGAAATATCACTTTTAAAAATACCTTTTTATGGCTTTTGAAAAAGTATTTGCATGAAAAGTACTTTTTAAAAAAAGTACCTTATTAAAAAGCAGTTGCTGAAACAGGAGCTATTGAATAAGTTCCTTTTAAAAATTATCTTTAATCAGGTACCTTTTATGAATGTATCTCTTAAAACTCATTAAACAAAAGTTTGTTTTTGGAATCGTGCCTTTTAAAAGTATTTCAAAAAAGTACCTTAGCAAAAATTGCCTCAAAAAGCTTTTCAAAATGCACTTGTTCAAGAAAAGTACCTTTTGCAAAAAGTAATTAAGCTATTTTTTAAAATATGCACCTTAACAATTATTATATTTGTAAAACTCAAATATGCGAGGCACGATCAGAAGAGTATAATCTTTGGAAAAATATACCATTAAGTGATTTCTTCTAATTCGGAAAAAGCTTAAACCAAAGAGTGGCAGTACCCCTCGATTCACTAACTTGTATTACAATAATCGTGGCTTATAATAAATGTAAAGGAAAACTATCGATTTGGCCGTCCAATATTATACTTTAACGCTATTCGTTGTCGGTGGAAGTAAAAAAAAAAATCTAAAATCACAAGCTTTAATTCATTTAGCTTTTTTATTCTTCTTTGTGTCAATCGCTTATTTTGACATTTTGTGTGCAGAGATGCCACATGGTATAGAAGTAACAGCTGTACACTGTTAATAAAAAAAAGAAATTGCAGAATGACATTGTCACTACTGCATGCAAATGAATATATCGACAACTATAAAGATATTCGTTGCGTAAAAAGTGTATAAATCCAGCTACTGAATACAGCAAGCACTTGCTTGCACAAAATGTTTGTGTTAAAAACTTCACTATCACACTGTAATTACTTAAAATTTGCACACACCTGCACATGCATAATTTATGTTGTGGTGCACAACCAAATGGCAATTAATTTCCAATTATTAATGTGCAGCTTTATTGTTGTTATTTTTGTTCACAAAAATTAAATATCATTTAGTTTTTCTCTTTTGGAGCGTATGCTTAAGGCCACAACAACCACAACGTTTTGTGGGTCCATTGAGTAAAAAGATTTATTTCAATGTTTGTAGAAGTAGAACGAAAACAGCTATTGCATTAATACCCTTGTAGCACTACAAGTGTATGGTGTTGTGGCACAGCAAGCCGAAAATGTAGGAAAAGTCTGTCCTAAATATGATTAAGATGCTGCTGGAATTTGCAGGGTATAGCCGAATATGCGTTAACCCTTTTTTTATTAGAGTATTCTCCAAATTTTATTAAACAAACAAATTTTTATGGCATTTAGTATTTGCACAAAGCAAACAATAGAGCTTAACACGTTTTTTATTATATCTGCTATTGTTGTTGTTGCTACTTAACATGAGTATAGATTGAAGATACCCAAGGTCTCAGCGAGCTTAAGTGTGCTTTCAAATTATTTTGTTGTGGTAAGACAGACCCATTATATTTTGTGGTTTCTAATTCAAATACAATACTCTACTCTTACTTACCACGGCATTAACTATAAAAGCAAAAAAAAAAATAAAAATAAAAATCAATAAAAACTAGACAACAAAATTCCTAAACTAAAATAGTTGAAAGAAAAAAAATTTTGTACATTGTGGCCTTCTTGCTTGTCTTGACATTTTGATTTAAACATTTAATTGTGGAGGTGTAAAGTTTTTTTTGTTAAATTTAAATATATCGTTGGTTACTTAAGAAGTGGGTATTTGAAAGTCGTCGTCTTAACTTTTTTAAATTGAAAGCTGTATTTACTGAAATCACATTATTAATTTTTAACCTACTTCAAAAAAAGGAGAATGAAAACAATTCGTAAAAATTTTTTTTGGGTGTTATTTCATAACTGGGTACATTTTAGATTTTCTGAGAGGGTCCCATTGTAAATTTTTTTTTATGATATTCTACTTATTTGATTGCTGCGAAACCTATAAAATACCTTTGATTCTTGTAATTACACAATTTGAAAGTTAAAAAAATGGGCGCGGTTACGCCTATTAAAATTTATTATAATATTTCACGCGGTTTTACTTTATCGATTCTTACGAAACTTACCACACAACTTAAGCTCTAAAATACACACAATCCTCCATTTAAAAAAATGACTGGAGTCAAGTCCATTAAAATTTAATATTTTATTTTAAGTGGTTCTACTTTACCGATTTTTACAATAGGTGTGCACCCTAAATTCTGAAAAAAAGCACAATCTTTCATTTAAATTTTACTTGAAAGGTATACGAGTATAGTAAAAAAAATTGTGTCCTAAAAACTATTTTTTTCCAGGATTATTTTCTTAAAAGGTACTTTTTTAAGACAAACTCTTCGTTAAACAAAATACCTCTTTGTAAAAGTTACTCCTTAAAATTAACTTTTTTAAAACATAACTTTTTGAAAGGTACTTTTCTTAAAAAGTACTTCATTTAACGGTACCTTTATTGAAGGTATTTTTCTCGAAATGTACTTTTCTTAAAAAGTACCTTTTTAAAGGGTACATGATTTCATTGAAGGTACTTTTTTAAAAGTACATTTTCCAAAACGTACCTTTTCTGAAAACTAGCTTTTAAAAAAGAATTTAAAAAAAAGTTCAGCTCCAAAAAAAAATTAGTTATTTTAATGTACTTTTCTTAAAAAGAACTTTTATGAGAGTTACTTTTAAATTTTTAATAGGTACTTTTACGGTAAGTACTTTTTTTAAAGGTACTTGTGTTAATGGTACCTTTTAAGGATATACATTAGGGCGGGTCGATTTGTATGGAGGCAAAAAAATCGCTCAAATTACAAGGAAAATCGTATTCTAGGGATCAAAATATTTTTAAGGTACTTTTTTAGGGGTACTTTTTTAAAAATTGTTTCTAGCGGATCTTTTTCAAAAAGTACTTCCTCAAATATTTTTTTAAAGCAAAGTAAAGTCAATGACGTGTGATACTGGCCGATATGTTGGACCAAGCTTATGAAACATTTCAGGCGCAGCCGCGGTCAACATTTACATGAAATCATCTTTATACATTGAATCGTTCTACCGACTCAAATAAATATTTCATACATTTCGCTAAATTGTTTGTGTTTTTTTTTATAAATCAAATTCGAAAGATCTTAAAAAATCACCCTACAATATCAAAGAAGAAAATAGCGCAACTGCAGCATAATGCCTTGTACGAGTACCTTGAGTAGTAGTAGGAACAGAAACGTTTCTTTTCCCCTCGTCTTCCTCTCTCCTAGCATACTAATCAGCTTAGCAATAGGACTTGCATAGTGTAAAATAGGACAAAGGATGATTTTTTCCTTAAAAAAATTTTTTTTATCAGAACATATTGTAGAAAAATTACATTTGGTTTTAACTTGTATGCGTTTTGCTTTGCATTAAAGTTAGATATATTTAACTTTTATAGCTGCTCTAACCAAACATGTACAATCTACCATCACATTATATTTTCATTTGATATTTTCGCTGATTAGCTTAATTTGCAATGAGGAGAAAAAAAACCTTAAAAAAATTCAATTTATTTAAGTCTCGAATAGCAATCACAGAAAGCACACAACGAATCTGTAAATCTGATTGGAAACAAAATCTCAAAAAAAAAAAAAAAGAATAAAATTATGCTGAAACTAGTGTAGAAATTCAATTTAAATGCCAGAAGCGATAACAAGAATAAGTTGTGGGTATGCATACAAATAGATAGACACTTTCAAGCCATAAAAGCCTCCGGAATACACTGTAAATGGAGATTTTTTTTTTGTTATTTAGACAATTTAATAAAGCGATGGAGGCAAAAGTTAAGTGGCTTTTAACACGTCAATAAAATGAAACGAAGAATCAAACGTACAATTACAGTAAAAAATTCCTAAGATTTGCACCACTTGAATTAAACACAGACGAACTGGTTTCATTATGATTATTTCTGTTATTTTTTTTGTGTATTTTTGTTTCTACCAATTTATCTATACATCCATCTTTTTATCTTTAACAACAGCATGATATTTAATTTTTAAGATACATATTGTTATAAGTTATAGAATAAAGTTTACGTTGTTAATAACTTCCATGTTTATTTAAGTTTAAAGCTGGTTTCTGGCTTCTTGTCTCTAGACTGTTTTTTTTTATACCCGACATGACTTGGAATTATTTAACTTTTTGATGTTTAAAAATTATAAAGCAAGAAAAAACACAATATACACTTTGGCTACTTCAAATTTTGTTTGACTGTTAATAACTTTTAAAACTTTTTACGAACGAATGAAGTATTTGCTCTTCGCTTTCAGAGTTTGGCGTAAGCCAGCTTCTCAAAAATGTAAATTAACAAAAATATCAGAGAAAGTCAATAGTGTAAATATAAATAAAATGTCTACACTAAGAGAAAATACATTCATTCAACTAATGAAGTAGCATCATTAATAATTCTTCATTTTATGAAAGAAATTGTTCATTAGCTTATTGAAAGTTTTCATTATATGTATGAAGTTCTTCACTAAAACAATGAATTTTTACGTTAGCTCGTTATTAATGATAAAATTCATGGATGAAACGAAGGTTTTTCTTTCAGTGTATAGCCGTAATAAAGGTTTTTTTTTTGTACTCAGCGCAAGTACGGGTTTTCAGTAAGCAGATAGATAAAAATAAAGAAGAGAGGTGTCTTGGACACCCCGTTATAGCCATGCTGCTTAGGTATACAAAAAAACTTAATGTGTTAAATAACAATGCAATAAAATTATATTATATGATGATGTCAAATTCGCCGCAAATATTTCAAATCGTTTCCATTATTTTCCTTTCTAGCGGCGTACGATTAAATTAATGTATTGTTTGTAGCCTGAGGCGGCTGTTAACCGGCTTACATCTGATCGGCTGTGTTCTCTGGTTTGTGCTCATGTACAAAAACAATACAAAACAAATTGAGCAATCGTTCTCATTGTTTTTGTTTTACTCACTTCAAAGAATGAAACAAAACCAAATCAAAAAAATTTTTTTTGTTTATTTTCGTACTCTGCTTTTAAGTACAAAGAAATCACAACAAGAATAAATTTATAACTATAATAGTATGGACTATTTTTGTGACAAAAATTACATCCTAACTCCTGAATCTCGCAATAAATAGCATAGCTATAAGATCGATTATTAATGAAAAGCCTCTTATTGAAACTTCTTTTTAAATAAAGCTTTCAGTAAAAGTGTAGTAAAATTTTTAACTTTAGGCCAATCAATAAGTTCGTTGTAGAACTATAGGTGTTCTTCTAGGAAGCACTCATTAAGTTTTTTGAAATAATTTATTTTTTTCGGTACTTCATCAGTACTTATGTGTATCTCTCTCTATTCGAAAGAAAATTTTAGTATAAACCGAAGCGAGAATTTTTTTCTCTAGTCTGTTATATGCACTTATTAAATTATCGCTGGTAAATGAATTTTGAAGTATAATTCTGTGGCAAAAAGGAAAAAGTGCTTAAGTCGAGATAAGCTGATTTTGAGTTAATGGTTCTCTTGTAATCTAAATACTCGAAAGTATCCTTAGCCAAAATCTCAATTAATTTGAGTGATTTTTTTAGGAAGTTATTGCCTTATGACTTGCATCTTATCTTTTTTAGACTTCTAATCTCATTTGGAATAATAGCTTAAGTTAGGTTATACTTTGGTATAATTTAACTTGAATGTATTAATTATATAGTGTAAAACGATTTTTGCTTAAAATAATAAATGTTTACAAAGAATTTCTCAATTTAGCTGTAAAAGATATAAATTTCTGAAAATTTACTTGGAGGCTTAAAAGTGCTCTCCTGCAGAACAGTAATATATGACTTAAGCACTTTTGCCGCAAAATAACTAATTTGCTTAAACTGTACTTTTTAGTTACTTTTCTTTAGAAGTATATTTATAAAAGGTATATTTTTAAAGGTACTTAGTTTAGCTACTTCCAAACAAACACACTGATATTTGCATTTGATGAAAACAGCTTTGAAAGCTTTAAAGTTTGTTCTTGTTTCTTTGTAAAGTAAAACCCAACGTTGTTTTCTGTTGTGTTATTGCTGTGGATGTTGTACTCTCGTTGGCGTGAAAGCACAAAACCTCTTTTGTACAAGCTTGCACATTGCGCATATGGTTTGGACGTAGCTGGTTTAAAGGTACTTAGTTTAAAACAGCTACATCCAAACGCACATACTGTGATACTTGCTTCTGATGTAAACAGCTTTGAAAACTTTTAAATTTGTTCTTGTTTCTTTGCAAAACAAGAGCAAGCATTATTGTCGCCGAGATGTGATTGGCTCTTGTGCTCTAGTCGGTGTTAAAACACAAAAATCTCTTTATAAAAGTTTGCACATTGTGCACATGGCTTTAACGTAGCTGCTTTAAAAGGTAACTATGTAAAAAGTACTTTCTTGCATTTTTTTTAAGCTAACTTTTTCCGAAGTACTTTTTTAACGGCTTCATTTTAAAGAAGGTGCTCATTTAAAAGCTTTATATTGGAAAATAAGCAATTTACAATTTTTATTTCACAAGGTCGGTCATTTTGAAGCTTACATTTTTCTACGAGGGCGGTTCGGAAACTTCTTAGCCTATCAATGAAAGAGAATAGTTAGTTTTTCAAAAATATTTTTATAATCTCCTGAAACTTCAATACACTTAGTCCAACGCTTTTCTAGCCATTCTATCCCTTGATTAAAATAGTTTTCCTCAAGATCTTCAAAATAGTGGTTTACAACTGTAATTGCATCTTCATTTGAGTTAAAACGCTTGCCAGCAAGGAATTTTTTTAGATTTGGGAACAGGTAAAAGTCATTGGGAGCCAAATCAGGAGAATAAGGTGGGTGGTCAAGCAACTCGTACTTTAATTCGTTGATTTTAGCCATTGTTAAAACACTCTTGTGCGCTGGTGCGTTGTCTCGATGAAAAATTATTTTTTTGTGTTGTAAGCCAGGACGTTTTTCTCGAATTTGTACATTTAATTGATCCAAAAGGTTGCAATAGTACTCTGAATTTATTGTTTTACCCTTTTGCAGATAGTCAATCAATAAAATACCTTTGAAGTCCCAAAAAACCGCTGCCATAACCTTACCAGCCGATTGAATTGTTTTTGCCTTCCTTGGGTTACTTCCTCCAACTTCAGTCCATTGTTTGGATTGTTCCTTTGTCTCTGGAGTATAGTGGTGGATCCATGTATCATCAACAGTTATGAAACGACGCTTAAAATCCATTTTATTTCGCTTAAAACGATCCAAACAAGCTTGAGAAATGTTCATTCTTATGCGTTTTTGGTCGACTGTTAACAAATGCGGCACCCATCTTGCAGAAAGCTTTTTCATCTGTAGTTCTTCATGCAAAATTAAATGGACTCGATCATTTGAGATTGAGATGCCCATGATATTAGCTATTTCACGCACTTTTATTCGTCGATCATTTAATACCATATCATGCACTTTGGCTACAATTTCTGTTATTGTTGCTGTTTTTGGACGTCCACTACGTGGTTCATCTTCAATGCTTGTACGACCACGTTTAAATTCAGCAACCCAATTTTTTACTGTTGCATATGAAGGAGCACTTTCACCTAACACATTCACCATATCATTATGAATTTCTTGTCCCGATAAACCTTTTTTATGTAAATATTTAATGACACCACGCATTTCTAATTTTTCCATTGTTAAAAAATCGCGGATGCGTCTTTTGTGAACACCTGTTTCTATATGAAGGAGTTGCCAGATCGAAAAAAAATTTAACATGTGTTAATAGCAGAGATGGAAGTTTCCAAAACACTTAACTTTTTTCTGTTTATACCGCGCTTTTTGTGCTAGGCTAAGAAGTTTCCGAACCGCCCTGGTAATGTCAACTTTATACCAAATAATATTTTGTCTGCAATACTATCAATAGTGCTTTGTCACTGTTGCTTTTTATACATTGGACTGCTATAAACCGGAAATCAGTTTCATATTTTCATTGCAAATAATAATAATAATAATGGCAATATATAATCCTTTTGCACAAAAAAAAATCTGTTTCCCATTAACGATGCTGCTGCTTCAACGGGTTTTCCTGTTCTGCTGCTGGGAAAAATTTCTTGAAATTTTGCTTCGTTAATTTCTTTGGCTTGCTTTTTAATACTTTTCAGCATATTTTACGCTTGTCATGGCAAATACTACTACTCTGGGTATTTTATGTATGAGGAAACCAAAAATTAAAGAGCTCTTAAAACTATTTTGAAACGAAAAAAAATTATAAAAATAATGCGGTTTAATTTTTTTCCAATAAAGTTTTCTTTTCCACGTACTTTAAGCCCTTTTATTGGCATTTAGTTTTATATTTCATTTATTTATTTCCCTTCTTTTCTTTAAGCAAGAAAGAAAAGCTTCAAGCTGTAATAAATTTGCGAGCATTAAAATGAACAGAAAGAAGTTTATTTTGTGATATTTTGCACAATAATAACGGAAATGATGTAAAAATAAATACTGGGAATTATAAAAAGAAAGAAAAAAAATACTCGTACAATAAGATAAAGAAATTTCTATCAAAAAATAATATATACGTTGTTTGAAAGGACACAAAAAATTCTTTCTTTGTGAATAAGATACAGTGCTAAAGAAAAGCAATGTCCACTAAATTTTTTTTTTAATAAAGGAGAGGGCTACTGGTAGAGAAAAGAAGTGGTGAAGGAAGAGTTAGAGGAAAGTTTTATTCTTTTACAATTATGGTTTTTTCCACATTATTAATAATGCAGTGTTGTAGCGCCTCTGGTGTCAATGAGACGTATTAAATATTCAAAGCTGTGCTTAGTAGCCACTTTATTAGTTTTTTTACTTTGCCGATGATTCTGCTACACAATACCGACAAAGGAGGGCTCTCTGGTGTTAAATTAGAATTAGCATCTGCTGAAGTCGGTGTAGTTTAGTGATCAGTTCCTTATGCCTGCATGTCTAGAACTTTTCCTACAGCAACTGATACAAAGAACACTTATGCACTAATGGTGTTGTTGTTTAATGATTGTCGAAGACCGCGTTTCAACCCAGGACCTTCGGTTTTGTAGTCAACGTACTAACTACTTCAGCCAACGTCACCCACAATTTAACACCTTTAAGTCTTTATTTGAAACGAAAAACCGATTGTTAACTAATTATATTTTTTATTTTTTCTGCCTTAAAAACGGCCATACATTTTTTTCAAATAACAGTAGTAGTAAATTTTTGTTGGTTTTATGGCAGTATTTTAAGACAGAAGTACTGAACTCGTGGGAATAATGACATTTTACATAACAGACAATAATAGTAAACAAAAATTGCAATTGCGAATTTCTTGTTCTTTAAATAATTTTTCATATAAGCAAATGAAGGTTTTTTGCATCGACGGGCATTTTTCAGTACCAGTACTTTTTCAGTATTTTCTTTTTTTACTGATTACTGGAAAAAAAAATCAGTATTCAGTAAATTTTACTGGTTAATGAAAAAAAAAATCAGTATTCAGTAAATTTTACTGGTTAATGAAAAAAAATCAGTATTCAGTAAATTTTACTGGTTACTGAAAAGAGAAATCAGTATTAAGTAAATTTTACTGATTATTGAAAAAAAATCAGTATTCAGTAAAAAGTACTGATTGCTGAAAATAAGATCACAATTCAGTAAATTTTACTGATTTGTGTAAAAAAATGCAGCAATCAGTAAATGACTGATAGTAGATACTGTGTGTTTTGAAAATGATATGTACACATTGCTCACTTACATGAATAGTGGCATAACTGAAAAAACGAGATTCGGAGAAAAATGGCTTTAAAAGTTTAACATGTTTTTATTTTTTTTAATTATCTAAAAACGAAATGTGTTATTGGGTAAATAAAAACTGATTTGCATAGATGAGAGACTTAAACACCTACTTCTAGACCAATACATCCATAACTATATGCATATAAGCATTTAAAAATTTTTATCGCTTAGGTTTTGTCTTCTAGAGCGATTCACAATTCCAGCGAAAGAAAACAGTCGTCCTTCAGGTGTATCCCGTTCGGCCAAGTATAAAATTGTTTCCTGGAGATAAGTTCCCATATCGCTTAAATTGGGCTGTACATCAACATCTGGTTATGAATGTTGAATAATCAAATATGCATATTAACTTTTTACTGAATACTGATTTCTCTTTTCAGTAACCAGTAAAATTTACTGAATACTGATTTTTTTTTCATTAACCAGTAAAATTTACTGAATACTGATTTCTCTTTTCAGTAATCAGTAATTTTTACTGATTACTGAAACACGTAATGCAGTAAAAAAGTAATGCAGTATGCCCATGTATGGTTTTTTGTTAGTGTGCTTTGTTTTGAGACCTTTCTCTTTTGAAATATATATATAGCCTGTCAATCTATGCTAAGGATTAGGCAAGCCTTATGAAGTGATTTGTTGCAGGCGTTCTTATTTTTCCCTTAAAGTTTACAAAAAGGCAGTTTTTGTTTTGCATAACTGTTGCATATCATTTCACTCTTCTAAACGTCTGTTTATTTTTAGCGCTCACTATCAAGTCTTTGTAAAACTTAGTATATTTTTAGGGCTATTAAAATCATTAAAGTTATTTTTATGCGATCTGTTGGCTTGTTTGTTTCTTTATTTTTATTAATATGACAGTAATGATAAAAATAATAAAAAAGATGATAATAGTTATTTAAGCCATAATGAAAAGCTTTTCAGTTAACATATTTTCTGGTTATCTTTATCTCTCTTAAAAAAAAACTTTTTCACGGCCACACAAAATGACAAACAATTTCTTTAAAAGACATTTTAAACGAAATTTTAATATCACAGCACACTCCCACATGCTTGATTGCCGCCTAACTAGAAAGAACATTGCTAACATGGGCCAAGGAAAATAATACTACATAGTACATTTTACCTTTTAAAGGCTTAAGCTGCAAATTCACTTGATACGTTGAGTGCAACAACATCTGCTTAACTAACAATAATGCATTTCATGGTAAATGCTTAGAGTAATATGCTTGTACATGCATTTACACACTCACACACACACACATACACATACATATGATACACATGCCAGCATTGTAAACACAAGCAATAATAGTCTGCTTTTAGGAGAACGTTTCCTGCACTAAAGCCTTACAAAGGCAAGAAAGCAAAGAAGCAAAAAAAATAAATAAAAATGCAATATTTCCTGCTCCATTATAACCAACACAAGCCAGTCAGTTTGGCTTTTCACAATTTTGTTGAATTCAATGAATGGTCCAAAAGTTTCTGCAGTAACCTGGCAAAGATTTTGTATGAAAAGTTGATGGAAAATATGATGATGATTGCTAAAGGTTGGCAAATAGAAAAATGCAATATAGTTTCATAGAATGCATTTCATCGTGTTTGTATATGGCCCAGCAGTTGCAAATAATGAGGCAAGGAAACTTTATTCAGCAAATAGTTTTAAATTTAAGTAGAAATAGTTAAATGGGGGCAATTAGCACCGTGCTAATATATATATAGATTTTTAGCT
Organism: Tachina lurida; assembly: GCA_944452675.1. Lineage (NCBI taxonomy): Eukaryota > Metazoa > Arthropoda > Insecta > Diptera > Tachinidae > Tachina > Tachina lurida. The sequence goes on from OX101753.1 coordinate 7,010,153, forward strand.
TTCTACAAAGTCTGCATAGTTTTATTTAGGATTAAAGAGCGATTGAAATTTCTAGCCTTTGCGTTATAAAATATTATAGCTAGCTTAATGAAGGACTGGATTTCTATAATCCATACGGTGTCTTTAAGACTCTTATTATGCAACAACTAATGACTTGTATTGCTTGCTGGTAGTTTGTGGTTTGAAGAAATTTGAAATTTCATCAGCACTAAGGGGCAGGATTTGTGTGGCTAAATTCAAGCATTTGTTTTGTTAGTGTGTTTCCCAAAAAAGGCTATGGGTTTTATATTGCTTAGCTTTGAGTTGGTCTAAAGGACTTGTTCGGTTTTGTGATTATGATAGAGTGTATGCTGAAATGAGTTTATATTAAAAGCTTTTACTATTTGCACTGTATTCCATGGCATTTGTACTTGGCCGATTGATGATTAATTATGTGGAATTTAAGGTAATAAAAAGGGCATTGTATCCCAGTAAAAAAGACACTCCAAAAAAGTCATGAAAGTGTAGAGTTTGCGATCTGGAAGTAGTGCAAATTTCGATCCGATCTAATGATTTTTACATAGGGTTGTCATTGCAAGAAGTTCTCTTTTTCGATGCCTGGTCACCGAATTGGAAGCGATTAAGAAAAATTTCCTTTTTTGTGTTCTATGATAATATTTTCATCTAGGAAAAATGGTTAATAGTTACTTATTTTAACAATTAGTTTCTTTTTATGGGAATTTAAACGTGAAACAGTATTTTCATGTAAATTTAAGCAAATAAGTTCAAAATCTTAGACCAAAATTAGTTCATAAGTTTCTTCAAAAAAATCGATTTTTTAAAAATTCTGGTGAGTAATTTCTAAAACTATTGAGGAATTGCAAGGTTATGTATAACTAAAATAAACTTCTACTTGGTTTTCTGCTAACTATCGGCAAATTAAAAATATCGATTTTTTGGAAGCAATGAAAATGTAGTTCCTTTAGAATGACTTCCAATTTTTTTTACTGGGATGTTGAAAATGTTTCAACTTTAGGGAAATTCAACATGAATTTATAAATATTTATTCGGCTTGTTTGTTATGGGAAAACTGCCAAGCTACTTGCTGCTTCAAACTGTCGAGATAATTTACTTTCGATATTGATTAATATCGATGCTTATAGAGGGTAGTTATGCTGAAGAGCCTCAACTAAATTGCGCATTTCCTCTTTACGCAATTAATACTAGTCAATATATCTGTCAACCTTTTTCAATTGTTTGATTATGAAAATGCTTTTGTCAAAATTTTTTTTTCAATTAAATTCTTAATTGAAAATATTAATTGGACAATACTTTTTTTCTGTGTACTAAAAATATTTCATGCAATAAAAATTAAAAATACTGAACTTAAGCCTGATTATTCTTGACTAAAATTCATTCCAGTTCAATTAAATTTAATATGTGTCAATGAAATATTTTAGCCAATTTTAAAATGATTTCTTCCTGCATTGTTATTCTGTATTTCTTTCTTAAAGTTTAAACATTTTACTAAAGAGTTTTAAACTACATGACAGTAGTTTTCTTACCCCAAGCAATACGACTAGAGTAAATGTAAAGTAGTTATTTAAATATATTTTCCCCCTTTTTATATTTTCTAAGTATAGAATAAGTCCATTGAGACTTAGTACTTAGAGAAAAAACTGAATTTCTTTCCCTTTTATTATTTTATTTTAATTTTTTCCTTATCAAAGTAATATTAACTTTTTATTGATTATGATCATCATTAAACTTAAAATTAAATTAAAATATCCTGGAAGAATGCTGGCTACAAATATTTTATTTTTCCTGTTTTTTTTTCTTTCCATATTTTACTTCAGCATTTTGTGTTGAAAAAAAAAAATTAGAAAAATCTTTAACGTTTTGTTTGGATTTGTCGGAAAATATTTACACTTGCAATTAAAAAATTCTTTAGAATTTAATTTTAATTTTGTTTGATATATATGTATATATTTTTGTGTGGAATATAATGCTTTCAGGGATTAAGCATTTTCTGCGAAATTTTCAAAACAAAAATTTAATAAAAGGTTAATTGCAAAAATAAGCGATTTCTGGCTAAAAAAAAATATAACAATAGTTAAAAATAATTTTATTAACCTTAAGATACTTAGACCGTGAATTTACAGTAGTAACTCTTAGTATTTTGTTTTCGTACGCCTGAAAATATGCTTTGTTATATGCCTTATAAAATATTATTAAAAGTATGCTTTAAATTTTGTTCAAAACCTATAACATCGCCTTAAAATATACTTTGCAGTATGCTTATAATTTTAATAACCTTAAGATACTTAGCTCGTTCGCCCGAAAATATGCTTCATTATATGCCTTGTTAAAAATAATTGAAAGTATGCTTTGAATTTTATTCAAAACCTATAACTTTTTGTTCCTTTTGTTGCTTTAAACAAAGTGAATCATAATGTTCTTGTTTTACTTTTTATTTCATATTCATATTTTACTTTAAAATATTTATGATATTTTCTGGTTTATATTATTATTTTTTTTTTTTACCAAACCATGAGTGTAGTTGTCCAAGCCTGGTAGTGTTTGAGTATTTGCATTTATTTGGCAATTGGTGTATTAACACTCACAAATATTTGGTTATACTTAAATGCATTTTGAATTGTTAAATATTTTCCACTTATAAAACTTCTTTTTTATGTCAACTTTCTATTTGTTAATAAAAAATATATACATATATATGAATGCTATATAAAGTTATATTTTATTTACTGAACTGTTTAAAAACGACGTTTTTCCTTCTTTTTTTTTTTTGGATTATAAGTATGTATCCCGCCGTGCGTTTGAATTAAAAAAAAAATATTTATAGTTTTCTTTGCTGCTATAAAATTTTGTATGTTTAAATATATTTTAATACTCATAAAAATAAAGCATACATATGGGAGCATATATAAATATTTTGCTAAAATATTTACTTTTTTTATTATTATTATTTGTTTGTTATTGCATGTTTTTATTTTTTTAATAATAGTAATTTTTTTTCAAACATAAAAATATACTTCTTCGGCGTTGTGGCTACTGCCAAATGTTTGTTTGATTTGCTTCAATAACTCTATTATGTTATTGTTTAGTTCAGTGGTTTAGTCTTGTGGTCTTTTAGAGAGCAACAAGGAAAAAAATACAGTTTCTTTTGCATGTTAAGGACTTTGGAAAAAATATTTTTTCTCCAGTTTTATTTACTTGTAATTGTAGTTTTCTTTCATAATTTTAGTTTATTTTGATATTTATTTTATGGCTGGTATTTTGTTTTTCGTTTCGTTTTCTATATAAAACGGAGCATACTTTAAGGGTTTTATAATTTATGCTTAAATTGTTTGGCAAAATAAGAAAAACAAAGTATTTAAGCCTCATTAGGTTTTGTTTGTTCAAAAGTTATTTTAATGCAAACAATTATTTAAGGCAAAAAGAAAGAAAATTTTTGTTTATTTTAAATTTTGGCAAATTAAAAATTGTGTTGCCTACTTTTAAGAGCAATTTGGTAGGGTAAGGAAGGCTTTATTAAAAGCTTTTAAAAGTTTGTAATTTCTTTTTTTTATGGGTTTTAAGTTTGTAGTGGACTGTAATTTTTACACACAGATAATTTACCTAAGCTTTTTACCTACGAGTTTGCCTTATAAAATTTGGCTTACACGATAGATATCTTTACACTAGTAGATATCTATGGGTAGAAATTACGGGCATAAGCAGTGTATTTGTGTATCAGTGTGGAGGCCCTGAGTTCGGTTCCCACCAACGTCTCTAATCTTTTTCGCTATATAGTGTAACAATTTTTGTTATTGTTATAGATTTTGTTTTAATATTTGTTGTATCTTATGCTTAGATATCAATTTCATGGCTGGAATTCTTAAGTAAGCACAAATTGTCGCTTTTGCATGGTTTTCTTGAATTGGGCGTCAATAATCAGTCCCAAGCTGGTTGAAGTTTTCGTTCTTAAAGGAAATATAAATGTTCAGACGTTGTAATCTAATGTTCGTTCCCGCTTTTGGATGTCATCAATAGACTTCAACCTAAAAAATTAAATAAGCTAAGAAGTCTCGTAAGTTTTTAGTAAGAATCTGAATGCGTTCTTGAGTATCACAATACGCAAACGTAACAAGTTATTTTTTTTTTGTTTTCTTTTTAAAATCTATAAGAATTGCCACTTTAAATATTATTCCTTTTAAATGTCTCTAGAACATTTCAAATTATCGGCTATGTCACATAATTCAATTACGTTTGGAAACGGAATTGAATCCACTTCAAGATGTCGAGCCCTAGCCGGAGTATAACCCAGCATACCAGCGCTACCAACAGTCTGGACACACCTGACAAATTCCCGTATTTTAGTTTTATTTTGTTAGACACCATCTCCTACCAAAATGGGGTGCATTGAATTCCGTTTCCGAACGGAATTGAACTCTGTGACATGGCCGTATATAAAATTATTAGAATATTATAGCCTGTCCCACGATGTCGTTAGAAAACGTTCGATTCGTTTCTTACATTGAAAGGAAAAACAAATTTTCTTATTTTGTTGTTGTTTTCTAGTTATCGATCGAACGATTTCGGTCGATATCGTGAGCCGGGCAGTTAGTATCGAGAGACAGAAAACATAAACTTGAGCATACTTTCAGCAATTATTGTAACATAAAATAAAAGTATATTTTATGAGATTTGAAATCTATTTTCATATCCTGCTAGAAATATCTAACTGTGCTTTATATAACTATTGGCCAGAATGTGGATATTTTTTAATATACATATTTTTTTTGTACAACTCAGTTATTTGCCTTTGTTTGCATTTAAGAATGTGTTTGTTTTGCCCTTCTGTAATGCATGCATATATTTTCTTTACAAATATTTTTTAATTAACTTACCGTACCAGTAAACATGTAACATAGTTCATTGTCCACCAGGAGCTGTTACAAAGCTCACTTTCATGCAAAAAAAAATATATACATATACGAGTATATTTTCCCATACAACACCGGCTGCAGTTGCTCTGCAACTGTAGGGAATTCCAGTAACAATGTAGCCGTTTTACAGTTTTCCATCTGAGTGTCCTTTTATCCTTTTTTTATATTTATTTGTTATAGCATTTTTGGAAGTCTTTTACTGTTTGTCGTTTAGTAGCAAGCAGCAGTAGCAGCAATAAAAATATGCAATAAGGTAACATATGTTTCATTTAAAATGTTACTCCTACTATGTGTGTAGTTAACAAATTTAATGAAATACTTTGCCCACTTTACGTACATAAATACAAACACCCTTTCAAGAATGTTATGAAATGTCTGGCTTAATAAAATCCTATACACACACATCACTTCCTGTACTCTCGCTGTTAGCTCATGTTGTTCGCATTGTTGTTGTTGTTGATGTTGATGTTGTTTTATTTTCCTTTTACTGTCATTAGTCGTTTTGTAAAAAGTTATTAGTCAAGAGTCATTCACAATTTTAAGGTAAATTATGCTAAAAAAAAGAGGAATATAAAATGAAAAACTAAATGAGAAACTTTTCTTTACAACTATGATAAATATGTTGCATATAATTAAGTATATTTGCTTGACTCTTTAGAAAGGAGTGTGTGTGTGTGTGTGTGTATGTGTGTGCATACATAAAAAACACATTTTCTAGAATTTATAGCAGCTACAAGAAATTTACTTTTTGTGTAATTGTAATTAGTAGTTTTTAACACACGGGCTGACTTGCTCAACGAACATTAAAATGTTTTATATTTTTAATCAAAGAATAATTTCTTAATCGAGCTTAAGTTTCGTTTTTTTTTTAATTCCAAATTGTTGCATGAAATATTTCATTAATTAGTATGATGTTTTAGAGAAGGAAAGAAATAATTAAATGATATAACTTCGTGCTAAACTGAACACAAATTAAAAAAATTTAGCAAAATGCGACCTTGACTCGCACACGAAGGGTTCCGCACGGACACTAGATATCTAATACTATACGAATTTCAACCTATATAATATATAAATAGTATTTTCATTCTTTTTCGTTTTAGTGACTTTTTCGGTTTTTGGCGTTTATTTGCGTTTTTTCGGCTTCGGCCTTTTATTTTAGTTTGAGCGCTTTTTTTTGTTTTTGGCTTATTTTTTCGTTTTGGCGATTTTTCGGTTTTTGGCGGTTTTCAAGGCAAAGCAAGCTGTCAAAATTACATTAACTGATAGAACAGCCTCAAATTTTGAATTTTTTAAATTGTAGTGTTAAGTAGTCAGCAGTCAATATAAAAATACACTAACTGCAAATTTCCAGTAATTGTATGTACAAGGTTTTGCACTGCGATTATAATCGTAACCGAAATCGCGATTAATCGGGCTTTGATTACGATTAAAATTTTTGCCCTGTTTCAATTATAGAATTTATGTGAAAAGCCTTTGCCAATGAACTTCTTTCTAATCTAAGATTCATTTAAACTGTTTAAATTTTAACTTTTTCCATTTTCAATTACTTTTTGCCTCAAGTCATTTATCAAAAATTATATTTAAAAGCAAAAATGCACATGACTTACACCACTTTCATAATTAAGGGGCACATATGTATGTCAAATAATAAAGTTTTAAAAAGTTAAAATATTTTCTGCTACAATTAGAATAAAAAAAACCGAACTTGAGGCTAATTAAGAAATTATTCCTTGATTAAATATTCATTAAAGTTCAATTAAAATAATAAATAATTATTTTATATTTTAAAGTGGGCCCCAATTTAGACTAGAAAATTGTAACTGAATTAAAAAAAAAGTGCTTTCTCTCCCCCAAACACACGAGCAACTTTTTGTGTCTTAATGCAAGGAATAGCGCCGGCAGCAAAATGGCGTCAAATTTCTAGTATTCAACATTGTATCTAGAGGTGGGGAATACACACGCACATATCATTATAAATAATTGATGGTTAATAAAGTTTTAAGAATTTAACTTTATTGTTATTCACAAATTGAATTTTTATTCAAATTTTTTTTAAACTTTTTTTTTTATAAGTTTGTTAGCCTTTGCGAAAAAAAAAAATATAAATATCATTTGAATTTGACAGCTTGTGTTGAGAGATTATCGCTCAGCAATATATTATAACATTTGTTGCTTAATGTATATTTTCTAATATATATGTATATGTATGTATGTATATGTTCTAACACTAATAGCTTAAGTTGGCAACATAATTTCACAATTATCATGTCAATAAATGCCAAACTTATCGCCCGTTTCGTTAGGGGGTTAAGAATGTACTGATAGAATATATCTTTATATAGACATTCATGTCATAAAAATTAAAGCAATTTTAGTATTTTTTGTAAAGGATTAAAATTTAAATATTGCTAAAAGTCATTCCAGTAAAGTGCCGTTTTAGTCCTTAACGTCATGACTTCGTTAAGTATTTTGGTTGGGAAGACTCCTCACTATCACAAAATTGCGATCTTGATTATGATAAAAGTAACATTTATTTATTGATTTTATTTATTTATTCTTCTTATTATTGTAATAATTATTTACATATATGTAATATGACGACACATCACGTTATAAGGGCATTTCTCAAAGCTGCACAAACACTATCGTGCCCCTAAATGTTTTAACTTGTGTGTGGTATAATAAACAATTTCTTTTTTTTTGTAAGTCAACTATAAACTTGCGTGTCAGAATGTCAAACATAACCTGCAACAGTTCGCGAACAAAAGACAGCTTATGAAGTTTGTAAAAATGGAGTGCTTCTTTCCGCTATTGTGCTTGCATTTTTTATTTTATATACGAGTATGTATTATTTATTTCTAGTAAATAAATGCTCGCGTGTGTGCATAACTGAGTGCAGAGCATTAAGAAATTAATCATGCACATGCATATCTGCAAAATGCACGCACGCACACATACACATAAACACATAAACATGAACTCATGTCAGTGTTGCCAGAGAATTTTAATTGGAGAATGCTAAATCTGATAGAATTTTCTACAGAAGGAAAAATTAGCGTAGCAAAAAAAGGAAAGTTATAAGTTTGTAGTGTATGTCAGTGTATCTGTGTGCCTGTCCGTGTCCACGTACAGCCCAAACGGCTGACTGAAAGGTGACTTGATCGAGAAGGTTCTTAACTATGTTTGAAGAAAATCCGTCTAGCCGCTTAGTAGATATCACATCTTTTCTAGATATATCAGGGGTTTTTAAAATTTTTAATTTTTGTTATTAAATTTATTAAATTTATTAAATTTTAAATTTCCATAAGTTTTTAGCAATTGTTTTTTTTTTTTAACTTGTATCCTTTTTTACTACAGAATTAAATTTACAATTATGTAGTGAAAATGCTTAAATGGCAACAATGCATTAAAAAGAGTCTAAAGTTGTAAAAGTTAAATATTTAGAACTGCATAAATTTAATATTGTTTTTTATTTCTTGCGCGAAATCTTACAAACGCTTAAAAAAGGAATAAATGTCCCTTTGAATAAGAAGTGCATTTCATTTGTAGTTAAGGTATTGAAAACATCAACATAAATATTTTCCTTTTTGCTCATGTATGCAGATGTAAGCACAAAAGAAACTATCTTTTCAAAAGCTGCATATTTATTCAAGGCAAAGCCAATGAAAAATAAGGAAGGACATTTATTAAATTTCTCAAGCATTACAATCACAAATTTAGTTAAACATGCATCAAAAAATAAAAATGAAGCAGTTAACATACAGCGAGTTATATCCTGTCACTCTTTCAATTTAAACTGCATTTAATGTTGTCATATTTTTAAAACATGACACACACACACACATACACACGCAGACAGAGCAAGAGCGTAGAGTGTGATTTTAACTGTTATGAACTTATAATAGTATAAATGTGTATTTTTGTTGCAAATGTATGTATGTGTGTATGTATGTATGTATGTATGTATGTGTGTGTTGGTAGGTAAATTATTCAACATCACCAACTGGTATACAAGAATATTTTATGTGGTCATGCAAAGGAAAATATTTTAGTTATTTTGTCCTCTTGGTTTTTTTATTGTTGCCTCCGTTACTATTTAAGTTTTTCCAGCTTGAGTTGGTTGTTTGATATGGTTTGTTTGCTTAGAGTGTTTAGCATGCAACAACATGCGTCATAGAATCATTAATTTTATTTCTAAAACACCAGAACATTAAAAAACAAATTCCATAAAAAAAATGTGTTAATAATTGTACTGGCAGCTAAATAGAGCAACAAAAAAGAATAATATAAATTGGAGTAGCAGATTTTTTTTAACAAAAAATATAATTTCAACCCTTCCAAAAAGGTTTAGCAAACATAGTCTGGAAGCCTATCTATCGGCAGCCATGAAGGTCAATAGTTAGTATAATATAGCTACAGCGATTTTATGATCAATATGGTATGTACATCTAACTTCAATGTTTAGTTTTTTATTTTTTGTTTTATTAATGTTTTTTCCTTCTGATAAACATATTTTTCACTACATAGAAAAATTATATCAACAAAATATGTACATAGATATTTAATTTAAAAATGAAGAAGGGAGGTGTCTTAGGATACCCGGTTATAGCTATGCTGCTTAGCTATGTATGTATATAAAACAAACTTAATATGGTAAATAAAAATGCAATAAAATGATATTATATGATGATGTCAAATTTGCAGCAAATATTTCAAAACGTTTCCATTTATTTCCCATTAATTTCTTTTCTAGCGGCGTACAATTAATTTTGTGACACGAACTTTTTTTTGTGACACCAACACGCACGACCCATCACCAAGTGTTCGTGAAAAAAATCTGATTTCGTGCGTGTTCAGGTTGTTTCGTGTTGAGCAAATTTGACACGAAAAACACGAAACGATTTAAGTTTTAAAATATGTATGAATGAATTTCCTGTAGAGAAAAAATTTAATATTTTGTACCGTCAAACACATAACACCAGCATATTTGTCGATATTGTATGGGCCTCTGTAGCTTACAGTTCTGTACGTATCAGCTGGCAGTGCCTACTTGGTGCCATATTCAAAAAGCGACTCTTGAAAAACATTTTCTGATTTTCAAATACCATACCAGTAATATTTAGTGCGTGCTGTGCAGTATTGTGTTGACAAAGTTTTTCGCGTGCGTGTTTCGTGCGTGTTGGGTGTCTTGGTATTCGTGTTCGTGTCGTGTCGTGTTGGAAAAATTCTACACACTCCCATCTCTACTTCAAAGAACGAAACAAAGTAAAATCAAACGATTTGTTTCGTTTATTTTCGAACTCTGATGTTAAGTACAAAGAAATAAATAATAAATAAATTTATAGCTGTAATAGATTATTTATGTCGTGACATAAATAGCATAGCTATAAAAATAATAAATTATTATAAATTATACTGATTCAATAACTTGCCATTTGTGTAGTTTTATGGAATTCGCAAAGTTCCTTGCAGTTTACAGCGCTAAAGAACTCTAGTATTAAACACTGTTGCCTGCTTGACAGATTTCCTTCCTGCAGCTTACGAATCAAGAACTTCAGTATTATATTCTCATAGTTTTTTACAGAAGGGGGTATCTTCCCCGATTAAGTTTTAATAACTCTAGCTATATGTCATTGAGTTTATTTATATGAAAAGCATTACTGCCAGTTTTTAGAAGACAATTAACAACGTCTGTCTATTTATATTGTTAACAGTAACAAATTTGTTTTTATTTTTAATTGAAATATGCAGACAAGCATTTTTACTTGTCTTCTCTAAACTGGCAGTTATATTTTTGTAAATGATTTTCTTACAAACTTTCTAGATGAGACGAATGCCTGGCCTGTGGCAATAAGGGATCATACTCGTATTACACTTCTATTTCCTTTCTAAAATATAAATTTTTCTTTTTTTATTACACAACTTTACCTATTTTTAGTGCACAACATTCCTTTCCACCCTTGACATGCGACCACACGTCGAGTTTCCTCGTAATTGTCGACTTTTTGCTATAAATAATTGCGTGAATTATTTTTATTTAACATGAAATCCATGTTTACAAAAAAAACATAAATTATTAAAAATGATATATTTTTTAACTGCCCTCAAGTCAAGGCTTGACGCAGTTGGTAACAAGAAAAATAGCAAATTGCTGTTGTATTGTTTATGAAACAAAAAAAACTATTTTTATTAGGTGACATTTTAATTGTGCCGCTGGACAAATGCGTGTTAGGTGTTTTTTTTTCTCTCCAACATATGCTTGCATACCAAGAATTCTTTAGATATTAATTAAGATAAAATTTAGCAAAAAGGAAACGACATGGTTTTATTTCAGATTTATAAAGTTTAAATATAACACGAAAAAAATTCATTTATTTCTCAGTCATTGAACGCATAAGTAATTTATTAAGTATATTGCGTACCTGGACTCGGTGGCGTATGATTAATGGGAGTGTTTTAGCAAAATACTTGTTACGTATACGTTTAAAAATTAATTTGAGTAATTTTTTAAATTCTGCGTAAAGGGAAAAATATGATTGAGCGATAAATTTTCAATTGCAATAGCTACATAGATTGTTTTGTTTTGTAACTAATATTTTAAATTCAGGTTTTTTTTTTATTTTTTAATTTTTTTGAAATTACTGAACTGTTGCCTTTGTATGAGAAATTTTTTTAGATGATTAACAACTAACAGCAATTAAATTAAGTGCTTAGATATATTGTTAATACAAGCAAAATGAAAACAAAAGCAAGATAACTTATTTGTACAGAAAACACCCAAAAAAGTTTCCTTTGTAAATTTCTGTGAAAAAACGCAAAAATAAATTAAACTTTTTGTTTTGAAAAATACGCGATCAGAAATTTTTGCTTATTTTCTTTAAACCGCAAGTAAATATTTTTGTCAAAATAAGAAACAAAAAAATACATATTCTTTATCTGTCTAGCGCATTCACATAAAATTGTGGATATGAATTTGAAAAAACTTAATTTTTAAATAAAAATTCAAAACGGCATACATATTAGAAACTATTAGAATTTTTTTTTCATAAAAAAACTTCGTTTAAAATTAAGTGCATTATTAGAAATTATTTGATTAAAATTTTTTTTCGAATAATTTTTATTCGAATAAAAAATATTTAGAATAAAATACATATATCTGACTACAAATTATTCTCAAACATTATTCGCCCACAATGTATTTTTGGAACCTCTTTTTTTTAATATCTTGAATTATCTAACCGAATAATTTTTTTATTAGTTTGGAAATTTTATTCGAATAATTTCAATTTAACTAATAATAATAAACTCAAATGGAAAAACTTAAGTTTATGGCTAAACATTCAAAATGATTGTTTATGATATTATTATTGCGAATATCGGAAAAATGTTTAAAAATTATTCGACTAAAATATAATCGAATTGAATAGTATTCAATTTATTTATTTAAATCAATTGACATATTTTTTCGAATGTTTTTTTAATTCAAAATTGCAATTTTGTTTTCATATAAAAAACTTGGGTTACAATTAAGTGCATTATTAGAAATTATTTGATTAAAAATTTTTTTCGAATAATTTTTATTCGATTAAAAAACATTATTCGCCTACAATGTATGTTTGGAATCTGTTTTTTTTTAATAAAATTACTTAACTTATATAAACAAATAATTTTATTATTAGTTTGGAAATTTTATTCGAATAATTTCAATTCAATAATTCAATAATAATAAACTCAAATGGAAAAACTTAAATTTATGGCTAAACATTCAAAACGATTGTTCATAACATTATTATTGCGAATAAAGGAAAAAAATTTAAAAATTATTCGACTAAAATGTAATGGAATTGAATAGTATTCAATTTATTTATTTAAATCAATTTTATTGAAATATTTTTTTTGGAATGTTTTTTTATAAAAAATTTTTTTTTTGTTAAAAATTTTTAATTGCAGGATATTCTTAAAAATCAAAGAAAAACAATTTGAAAATTATTCGCAAGCATTACTTAAATGTATGTTTGGAATCTATTTGTGGACAATAAATTTATTAAAATTATATGAATCGATTGGGTATTTTTTATTCGAATAATTTCAATTCAACAACTAATAATAAATAAAATTAAAAAAAATTTAATTTAGGGTGGAAAATGTTTGCTCATTTAGAATTTAGATATAAATTTTTAAAATAATTCGACTGAAATATAAAAATTTTTTTACACATAAAATCCTTCGCTTAAAATCAATTGTATTCAAATATGTATTAGAAATTATTTTATATATTATTATTTTATTATAATTTTTTTCTTTAATAATTCCTATTCGAATACATTTATTTGGTTAAAGTTTTTTTTTTAATAAATTCGTTTAATCTTACAAATTTACAAAAAGAAAAAAAAGATCAAAGAAAATACATTCGAACAATATTTACTCGATATACATTATTCGAGTAAAATGTATCTTTGGAATTAATCTCTCTTTGGGCCGGAAAACTACTCAACTTATATGAATCCTGTAAACTTTTAATTTAAGTTTTTTTGGAAACATTTTAGTTTAATCAAGAATAATTTATTTTGGTTTTTGTGTAGAAGTTTAACTTGAAGAAAAATATTCGTTAGTTCGACTTATGCAAATTATAATTTTTATTCGTATAATTTTAATTAATTTTTAATCAATTATTTATATATGATTCTTGCTAATAATTGTTTCTCGAATAAAAGCACTCGATAGCTCAATACAGATGATTCGCCTGCATTGTTTTTTAATTTTTGATTTTTATTCGAATAAGATTATTCGATAGATCTGGTTTGAATGATTATTTTTTAAATTTGTAATTTATGTTCGTATAATTTTAATGTAGTTATTAATAATTTATTTTGATTCTTGTTAACAAATGTTATTCGAATAAAAAGTATTCGATAGTTCAATTTATATGATTCGAATGAGTTATTTTTTATAATTTTTTATTTATATTTAGATAATTTTAATAATAATTTATTTTGTTTTTTTTTATAATTGTATTGGAATAAAAAGTATTCGAATATGATTCGAATAATTTTTTTTAAGTATATATGAGTAAAAATGGATTAGCAATTAAATACGAATAGAAATATATTTATTTGCAATATATTTTATTTTTTAAGTATTCGATTAAAATATATTCGAATAAAAATTCTTTTGAAATATTTTTCGCTAAAAAATAAATGTGTTGTATGTTAAATTTTTTAATGTATTCGGCTAAAATTTTTTTAATAAATTTTTTTTCAAAATATTCTCTTATAAAGTTAAACTGGAACTCCTTTTTTTTCGATTTGGAAAATTTTAACAATTTTATTGTTCTAATAATTCTCACAAGTAAAGAAAGCTCTGCTGCTGTCGCTGCTAACAAAGTTGTGCTCTTTAAGAGCAAATTATTGTCTTCGAGGTAAATACTTTTAATAAGATTTAAATGTGGAAATAATAAAAAATCACATTGTTCTTCTGAAAACGAAGCGTGCTAAGATCAGGCCACGCATTTTTCAACTCTGCTCTAAATATTTAGAATCTATCTTTCCTTCAGCGCTTCCTACAACTTTTTTTTTATAAAGCAGGCAAAAATAAAATAATAACGTCTGTAGTTTTACTTAGAAGTAACAGGACAAGCAAGAGGCCGGAATACCAATGCAGGCTAACTAAACCTCAACAACACCTAGACTAATAATTAGTTTTATTTATTTATTGATCATTTAATGCCCGTAATCCTGTGAAGATAGTGTTCAATAATTTCTATACTTATACAAATGTAGTTGGGGCAAACGAAAAAAAAGAAGTTTCTTTATTCATACGACTGATCCTAAATGCAAATTTACTCTTAATCCTATTCCTCTATTGCAAATTCAAACAGCACACGTTTTTTTGTTTATTCATGAATTTACGTTAAGAATCTCTTGAGTAATAAAATATTTTTAAAGTTGTTATTTAAGACATTATTTTAAAAACTTAAGTTTTTTTAGACTTTTGCTGTATAATTTATGATGCAAAATTTGTTTCGACTTTCTTACTCTATCTAAAACTTTAAATAACAAATAGTGTGTGTGTGTGCAACTTTAGAATAAAGTACGTGTTTGTTATTTTTTTACAAAAATCCTTTCTTTTTTTTTTTTAATACATAAAAATAATTTTTTCTTTACATTCTTACAAGGTTACTTGATGTTTGAATGCTGTAAACTTAAGTTTATATAAATTTTTTTAGAATGACTCTGTATGTGTGTGTTTGTGCGTGTGTGTGTAAGTGAATATGTTTTCTTTATGAGAGAGCGTGTGTACGTTTATGCACTTTTTTTCGCAAAAGATTTATGACGCCTGCATAATACACACAAACTCGTATACACTAATACATATACATATACATATACATATACATATACATATGTATGTGTGTATGCAATGTCTGTGCAAAGAGAAGGGTAAGAAGCAGCAGAAGAAAAAACGTAAAACTAAAACAAACAACTAAACATTGTCAGGGAAGTGAAGGCAGCAGCAGAAGTTGCCATAGTATTGGTAGTTGAACAATTTGTATAAAAAAGGTTAAAGTTTATTCAACATTAAATAATTTACATTTGAAAAGAATGTTGACTTAAAAAAATTAAAATGAAAAAAAAAACTGCGGAATGAGTGAATAAAATACAAAAGCCATAGTTGAAC
The DNA here is from genome assembly GCA_944452675.1 of Tachina lurida. Lineage (NCBI taxonomy): Eukaryota > Metazoa > Arthropoda > Insecta > Diptera > Tachinidae > Tachina > Tachina lurida. The sequence continues at coordinate 7,025,761 of OX101753.1, forward strand.
AATGAATTGCTTCAGAGCTTCAAATGTACGTACGGTTGTGCAACTTGTAAGAAATAATAAATTTTAATTAAAATCTACAATCTTATTAAGTATTTCAACTCACGCTAAATGGAAAATTCCAAAAAAAAAAATTGTAACAAAACAATGTTTAATAGCAATGAAATTGAAAGGAACTTAAATTTCAATACTTAAACAACTTTTAGGTGACTTTATTATTAAGTACAGCACTGCTATTATCCGAGTTTATTTTTATATGTATGAATAAGTCTGTTGTTGGCTAAGCAACCCAATTTATTGATTGAAGTCGTGCTTCATCATTATTGCTGAATATTTACTTTCAAGAGTCCTTTTGATAAGTTATTTCTTTTTCTTTTGTGCAGGCAAATCTCTTTTATTTATTTTCATTATATTAGAATTTTGTTTGAATAAACAACAACAATAACAACTACAATAGCGGCAGCAGCACAAAGCCTTAAATCTTCAATTTTCCTTTTTATTATAAATTCATTTTATATATTATTTATTTTTGACCGGAAAAAAATTTAACGGAAATGCTTAAGGCAGTTTTGTTTGAGATTTTCTTGGTAAATCGTTCATATCTTAAGAAAATTAGAAAAAAAAAAGTTTCTCAGAATAGCAAAATGAAATTGTATTTTTCCTCCTAAATTCCTAAAGTTAGAGTATAGTATCTGTTTGTGTCCTTTTCTATACATACTAGGACCAATATTTCATTATAAAATGGTTTTGCCACACATGCCAAAACACTTCATCACTATTTTGCTAGATGTGGACAAAAGCAGCAGACGTTGCTAAGTCGATCATGTCGAAACTTGAACGTGCAGAAATTTACATGTTCAACATAAAATGTGTGACAGTAAGCAAAGAAGTCTTGCTTTGGAAAATATGTAATTGAATTTGAAATTTAAATTTTTGAAATATTAATAAAGTGCCATAAAGTGATTTCTGCTTTATTTGATCTTTTTTTTTTTGCCAGAGTACGAAACCCTAAGAAGGGTATTTATTGTGATTATCATCCTGTGTATGCAGGTATCTATGTATGTATATGTGTTCCTTTGCGGCACTATATAGACTAAACGCGCGGACCAATTTTAATGATTCTCAGATCAATAAAATTGTTTTAAGCCTGAAGTTCAAAGTTGGTCGCAGCCGGGTTTTTTTTTTTTTTTTTTGATTTTTTCAATTACTACTTGTTTAGGGTTCCTTACACCAAAGCTGAAAAAGAACGCTAATGTTTTTGTTCGATGTCCGTCTGTCTGTCTGTCTGTCTTTCTGTATGTCACAGTCTGTTTTCTTCAGAACCGTAGGAGCAACGGACCTGCAATTTTCACAGAATGTGCAAAATTTTAGTCGCTAAAGGGTGTTTTAACGCGAGCAGCAAACCATGTTGAGATCCTAATGTAATATATAGACAAATATATATTGACACTTTAAATTTTAAAAGTTAGTATGTTTTTATGCCGACTACACCAATTAACACCGAAATTTAAAAAAAATCTAAATTAAAGGGCATTCTATCAGTTAATGTAATTTTGACTACTTACTGTATCTTGGAAACCGTAAGCGGCAAACTCTTCAAAATTTCAAAAACGCTAAAACTAAAAAATCCTAAAATTAAAACAATTGCCGAAACGAAAAATCGCCAAAATGAAAAAAGCGCTTAAATGATAAATTTCACCAAAAATTAAATAAATTGCTAAAATGTCGAAAAAAATCACGAAAAAAAAGGTCACAAAAAAAAACAAACAAAAAATAGACAAATTCTCCAAAAACCAAAATATCCACAAAACGAAAATAATCATCAACACTAAAAAATCGCTAAAACTTAAAATATGTCGAGGTAAAAAAAAACGGCGCAAGCCGAAAAAACCGCCAAAACCAAAAAAAAAATCGCTAGAACTAAAAGTTTGCCAAAAACCAAAAACAAAAAAATCGTCAAAACAAATAAAGGCGCTAAAACTAAAAAAATCGACAAAACTTAAAAATCGCCTAAAAGCGAAAAAAATCGCCTAACTCATAAAAGCCGTAGAACAAAAACAAATGCAAATCAACTAATTTTTTAAATAAATTTCTAACGTCCCTTTTCACAATGTATGGTTAAGAGTTCACGTGAACTTTAACTGACAGTTCTTCATACAAAACTTGCAGTTAAAGTCTCTGTTATCTTTTAACCATACATTGTGAAAAGGTACGTAAATCAGGTAAGATATTCGATTCTATAGTCTAAAGTTCGTTTAGTATTTTATATATGTATATAGTGTGCGTACGGAACCCTCGTATGCGAGTCAAATTGACATTTAACTGAATTTATTTTGTATTTTATTCACTGACAATTCTTAACAATGTGTACTACTTATATTTATTTATTTGACCTGGTGCATATAATTCGTTCTCTAAAAAAAGATAGGAAAACACATTTCAGGTTCATAACAAAGTCGCTTTGACATGGACATTTTTTAGAAATTGTGTTGTAATTTCTACCATCATCAGTCCATCAGTCTCCTGAAATATTATTTTTCTCCCCCCATCTTCTACAGATTAAAAAAAAATTACCAAAGCCCTCTTTCAACTTGATTTTGTTTAAGAAATTGTGTTGTAATTTCTACAAAAAAGGACATTATATCTTTCGACTACTAGACATTATTCTAGAGACGTCCAGGACTCTCTTCCAATATCCTTTTTGTCTCGCATTTCTTGCAAATACTAAAAACAATGCCACCATCCATTTTATGAATGCTTTTATAAATGTTAGATGTTATATCTATTTAAAAAAAGAGGCAAAGAAGCAGCAACTCGCCTTACATTTTTTGGTCCATTTGGGTGTTAAAAATGCGGGTACCAAGTCCTTTATTTTTTTTAGAAAAAACTAATTTTAATTATTTAACAGAAATCTTGTTTATTCTGTTAACAGACCTGTGTTAAACACGATTTTGTTTGTTATTATAATTTTCATTTTGTTTTAAAACTCTCAGTTAAAAATCTCAATGCTTAATTTAAGTTAAGTATCTTAGGCTGCTGTTGGCTTAAATTTCTAACAATAAACTTCCAATTAAACTTATAGCAATAAAAGTCTCCATTTATATACATACAAAAAAGGGCTACAGAAATGTGTAATTGGACTATAAAAAAGTACAAATTTTTATTGAAAGCAAAGCCAACAAAGGCCAACACTTCCTGGCAAATATACTTAAAATGTTAAAGCAGATTGTGCCAACAACAGCGACCTTCAGTAAACAGACTTGTGAAAGGAACAAATATAATAAGAAGAAAAGTAAGATTAAGAATAAAATCCGAAAAAAAAACATTATTTTCTTTTTTTTTACTTAATGCATAACAATATTAAGGATTTATGCGTCCTTTTTTACTTGCTTTCAAAATTTAGCTTAAAATGTTGCCTGGTTACCTTGTGAAAAATAAATAACAGGCTTTTGTTGTGAGAGTGTGTGTGTGTGCTACAAAAGGACACTTTAGTGTTAACAATATAACATGATTGTCCTTGTTGTTTTCTTGGGAAAATGTATGCAAATTAACAGGTAAAAGACGACAGCAAATAAATATAAAATAAATTCACAATTTACTTTTATTAGATGACAGAAATTTTCGATTGGGTTTATTGCTTAAACTAACTAACATATAACAATTGTGAATAATGGAGTATATATTAGAATAATGAGGAAAGTCTTAGGCTGAATTTGCACAATGAAATTAGATGCATGAAACTTTTTTTATTCGAAAATAGAAGACCTAGAGCATCAAATCATGTGAAAACTGTCAGCCAAAATGATTTAAAGATTAATGTTACACCTGTTTTACTATAGCACTGTCTTCACTATTCCTTCCATTAGTAAAGCAAAAAAGTTTTTTCCAGAAAAACTTTTTGGAATTTCATAAAAACTTTATTAAAGCTATGCTATTTATGGCGCGATATAGGAGTTAGAAAGTGATGCTCGTAAACAAAAATAATCGACACTATTAGAGTTTTAATTTTTTTTTTCACTTATTTGTAGTTTAAAGCAGAGTACGAAAATAAACTACACAAATTGTTTTATTTTGTTTTGTTTCTTTCTTTGAAGTGAGTGCAACAAAAACAAAACAAAAGCAATGGGAACGATTGTTCAATTTGTTATTGTATTGTTTTTGCACATGGGTATAAACCAAAGAACACAGCCCACCCGCTGTAAGCAGTCTAACAGCAGCCACCGGCGACAGACAATACATTACTTTAATATAGCGCCGCTAGAAGAAAAAATAATGTAAAATAAATGGAAACGTTTTGAAATATTTGCGGTGAATTTGACATCGTCATATAATATAATTTTGTTGCATTGTTATTCAACACATTAAGTTTGTTTTAAGTAGCTAAGCAGCATAGCTATAACCGGGTGTCGTAAGACACCTCTCTTCTTTTTATTTAATTCTGTATCTGTTCTCAGTATTTTATCTTCGTATAAAAAAAAATAATTTTTAGGGAATTGACACGAAAAATGTAAGGGTGCTGTAGATTTTGCTGACATCGAGCCATAGCCGTCGAAGAAGCTTAATCGACATATTTTTGAACTACGTTTTTTGACGAAAATCGATTATTTACGATCGTAAAAAATTCAGCTCAAAACTATGTCGCTTAGGGTTTTTTTGGCGGCATATCACAGCGCTCTCCTTGTTGCTACAAAGCTTACATTAATGCGACTTCTTCACACCAGAGGCGCTGCAACTATGCTATAACAATTAACAAAGCGCACAATAGCAGGGCTGTAAAATGTGTAAAGCTGAATAATTTATTACTTCACGGTGTGTCGTCTCTTTCCGACCCTTTCCTAAAAGAGGATAACACACAAACATAAGTACTCGCATTATTTGCCCAAGTGGTACTGTTCTTTTATCAGAAAAAAAATTGTTTTGCCATTTTAATACATATTGTTTTATAGGAGTAATTTGATGTTGAAAATTTCTTATTTGCTTAAGTACCTGCTGTCTTTAATATCCATTTAATAATTTATGAAATTTTCATTTGTATTAGTTGTACGAGTACAATTGTTGTTATTTATTTGAACCAGTATTAAATAAATTACAAATGTTTTATTTTGCTTTGTTGTGTTGTCAAATTTCCTCACCATTTAACTTTTGAAAGCAAGCTGCCACTTAAATCCTTATAATACCAATTTAGTTCATAAAATACAAGAAATTGTAATTCTCTTAAAACATATACGTAAATACATGCATACTCTCACACACATATGTATACATACATATAAATACTTTCTTCAAAAACTCACACACTCATCAAAACTAATAGTAGAACAAAAACCCTCTACAAGTTTCGAATATTTATTGTAGCCATAGAGATGTTTCTGTTAATGCTCTTGGGGTTGCTAGTCGACAGCACAAAGTTTGCAATTTACAAGAATTATATACTTGAATGTTTTATTATTGTCTTTTGAAGAGGTTGATCTGTTATAATAGAATGTCCCACGTTCGTTCAATTACTTATATTGAAAACAAAACTAAAATCAATTTTTTTTAACTTATTGCTGTTTTCTATACAAATTGTCCATCGAGGCTTTTTTTGTCGACTTCGTGGGCTAGGTCGTAAGTGATAGAACAAAATTTATGTATATTTTCATTAGTAATTTTGTTTCTTTTACACTTTTTAGCTGCAACTACTTAACAAAAAAGAAAACGGGAAGTCTTTTACTTTATTAAATGCATTACCCAGCAAATAACTTGGCATAAGATATTAAGAATTTTTGTTTATTTTGTTGGTTAAACACCGTCTATATATAGTCATTTCGTTCGTGCTTAAGGAACTCTTAGACTTCAATCCAAAATTTTTTTTATGTTTATAGAAATATATTATTTTTATATATTATTAAAAAGCACACATATGTATGTATACCTAATTTACATTAAGCATTCTTCATGAAACTTATTGCAGGAAACTTTTTTCTTTACTAATAGCTGCTAATAGAGGACAGAGTGATATATAAAAAATTATGTAGCATGATTCTCTGAAGCATTTTTGGCCTCTTTTTTAATCTGGTTTGCTTCTCCAGGCCTACTATTGAAAAATGAGAAATTTGATTATGTTTATTGAAATGTGATTAATTTCATGTAAAAAATGCCTGATGTAAATCAGCTAATACAAACATAATAAGCCGAAAAGTCTCAAACAAAAATATTTGCAAAACAAAACACATTTATTCGATTCTGAATCCATTTTTCACAAGATGATTACATCTGTATAACGAGTTTTTTTGTATTGATGAAATTAATTTTTTTTCTTAACTTAGTCAATATAATAATCGGTGCCAGCTTTTAATGTTGTAAGACCACTTCTTATAATTTTTGCACAAAAATTTATGAAGCCATCCCACTGTGCAGTGTATGCAGTCATTTAATTGTGTGACTGAATGTTTGCTTTCATCTGCAAGAAAATTCGCCCTTAAAGCATAAAATATTTATTAGTATTGTTAACATAATGTGTCTGTTGTGTATGTGTATGTATTTATTTAAATGCATGTCATTGTTTTGCTGAACTTTCCCTCAGTGCAAATGCTCAGATATGCATACACACATATAAAGACACACATACATACGTACATATGTATGTATAATAAGGATGTTCTTTATGTTTTTAAAATGTCCCTAAATAAGAGATGGTGTCTAATTTACTTGATTACAAAAGTGACATTTAAAATAAAAACTGGTAACCGAAAACCTTAAATCTGTAGGAAAACAATAAAACATTCATTCACACACACACACACTACAGCAGTCATGTTCTCGAGAGATTGTGCGTGTGTGTGTGCATGAAAACACTAAGGCATTCTCATATGCTTTATATGCAATTGAATATATTTTAAATATTTGCACATATTGTCAAGTGTATAGAAAATCCTTTTTTGTTATCCCAGTAATAAATAAATATAAACAGCCTTATAAGACTTGCGCTTACAAATTTAATTACCAAAAGCTTGATTTTTTACATAGACTTCTCTTCTGAAGGAATTTTGCTTGTATCGAGCTCAAAGTGTCAGAAACTGCTGCCGGTACAATAACGGCTTAGACAAGTTTTGAAATGTTTGACTTAGTTGTTTTATATCTTTGAAATAAATGCAAATTTTCAATCTTTGAATAAATGCAAAAGCATTTTAAGTGATTTGTAAGATATCGCATTAAATTTATTACTTAAGATTATTGGTTGACTTATTTTATATTTCAGTCTTATGTGTAGTTTTCACTATGCAAGCAGGAGATTTGTCTCGGAAATTTTTATTGAAATCACTCACAAATTTGAGTGTTTTTAACCGACTTCTAAAAAAAGAGGAGGCTATCAATTCATAACTTAGTACATTTTAGACATATGGTAAAAATTCTGTTTTTTTATGGGAGGGTATAGCTTCCAATTGTATAAAAAGAGGGCGGGACACTCCCAAAATTTTTTTTTTGTATTTATTTGATTGCAGCGAAACCTATTAATACCTTTGGTTCTTGCAATTTCATAATTTTAAAGTTTGCAAAATGGGCGGAGCTACGCCCCTTAAAATTTAATATATTATTTTAAGTGGTTCTACTTAACGGATTGTTAGGAAACTTATTTCACACCTTGAGCTCTAAAATAGAGACAGTCGTCCATTTAAAAAAAATGGGCGGAGCTACGCCCATTAAAATTTATTATTATATTTTATGTTGTTCTACTAAACCGATTTTTACGAAACTTACCATACACTTTTAGCTCTTAAATAGACCCAATCTTAAATTTAAAGAAATGGGCGTAGTCAGGCCCACTAAAATTTAATATAATATTTTAAGTGGTTCTATTTGATAGATTTTTACAAATATTAACACACTGAGCCCTGAGCTCTGAAAAAAGCATAGTCTTGCATATAAGGAAGTGGGCGGAGGCACGCCCATTAAAATTTAATTTTATATTTTTCGTACTTCTTAACCAACAGATTTTCAATTTTTTTTTAGTTTTTGAAAATCTTCTATCAAAGCTCTGCATTGAAGTCGGTGTTTTTTAGACAAGTCGCTTACTTTCTTTGTAAAAAGTACACGTTAGTTTCTTTTTATTTCAGCTGTAATTATTGAAATTTTAAAATATATTTATTTAGCTTTTTTCCAATTTCTAGGCTCCCTTTTTTTAAATTACGTACAAATATACTTTATAGAAATAAAAGCTGGCAGATTAAGCTGGGCTACAATGGCGAGAGCCGTGAACAATTTGGTGTAATACTTAGGGCCGAGTGAACTTAGTTACCTTGAACTACATAAAACTGATGCGGAATTAAAAAAAAAGATAATCTTTAGAGATGCGGCCTATTGTCACATAATTGGAGTGTGATTTCTCAAAGAGACAACCACAATTGCCCACCGATGTCTCAGGATTTAACACTTCTAGCACTTTTTATTTTGAGGTGCATGAAAAATAAGGAATAAGTTAAGTTATCGAAGACATACAGCCGCAAATATGCGAATTGGTGATGGAAACTTTCATGAAGAGGATATGATCCTGCAAGTATACCAGTGGCGGCCATTTGGCTGATATTGTTTTCCATTTTTAATGGCGTTTCCTCTTATTTACAATTAAATAAACGTATACAAATGAAACCTTTTATTGGAGGCCCTCTATATTGGAAACAAACTTTCCATATTTTTCTGAATACTGTTTCGTGAGTTATTAATTCAACTTTTAGCATGAGAGTTATGTGACTTTAAAATTTTTAATCTCAATTAATAAGTGCAGTCAGTATATACTGAAAAAAATACCAATGTAAAATCACCATGAAAAAACTTTGATTTCAAAATTTATAACAAATTATGTGTTATTTAAGTGTGTTGGTATTTATTTGCTTTGTTCATAGCTACAATGCAGGTTGTGGGACTTGTTCTTGTTTTCTTGTTGTTTGTTTAACGTTCGTGTTGTGTAAATAGCCGACAAACTTCGCATTATCAGCGAATTGCCTGTTGTGAGTACAGTGATAGGTGCGATTACTCCCGCGAGCTCATTTCTTGGCCGGGGAGCTAACTATACTAACTAACAAACATTTTTCTTAAGTCTGTGCCAATATACGCTAAATAAAATAATTAATATAACAAAATTCCTGCATTGAAATCGAATTCATGTTGTTTCAACGTGAAATAACTTTGATTCAATATGGCTCATCGCATTATTTCAGCATCAAATTCACGTTGTTTCAACTTGAAATAACTTTCGACACTACATAATTCTTTAGTTTGATTTAACAGTACTAGAATATTAAATCGACATGAAATAAAGTTATTTCAAAAGTAAAAAGTTTCTTTGAAGGTTACTGCAAATCATGTTGAATTAACATGAAACATATGTGAAGCAAAATAATTGAAAAAAAATTTTAAATTTACCTTGTTTTCGTAGTCAGCCGCAATTAAAAAAATCAAAGATGTTCTAATACTGTACAAATGACCCAAATATAGAACATAAAAATGGAAATAATATTATTTTATATTGTTAAAGAGGAGTGTGTTGTTATTTTGCTAAGGATCTGTTCAGTGAAATTTTTTATGCAAAAACAAAACCATTTTGATAATTTTGAGTTGCGATGTGTGATTGAGTGTGCGAAATGTATATCGTTTTCTATTCTGTCAAAATCAGTTGTTAGAAAAAGTTCAATTTTGTTGTACAATTTTATCTTGCCTCCATTTAATATAGCAATAGAATGTGAGATATAAATGAGATGGCATGATGATTTTTCTGCTTATGTCATTAAAATGTTTGCTTTGTGTGTTACTGCCTCAAGACTTATTATTTTTAACTGCCTATTTAAATGGTGTGAAGATATAGAATATACTTTGCTGCCTCTTCCATAATATACACATACACATACATACATCCTTTAATAAGTAAGTTTTTAGGCAAAACTTGTAAGTGTTTTGAATAAAATATAAATGTTTTCCCTTTTATTTATTGAGGATTTTCTTATGTTTGTATTGCCTACTAAATAAATTTAGATGTATTTGGTAGGATTGTTGTTGTTTGCTTTAGCATAAATGTTTCTCTTATTAGACAAATTGTTGTTCATAAGTATAAATGTATATTGAAATCCTTTTGCTTGTTACATTCTAACTAATATCTACAAATACTGTCTAATGGATTTTGCTTTATGGTGTGGTAATCAACAAAATGTTGCTAAAAACCTTAAAAATTTATGTATGTATGTATACACAAAATAGGCAAATGTACGTTCATAAAAGCTTATTGTTCTTAATTTGAACCAACTTAACTCAACATCTTATTAAACTTATTGCTGTTATCTATCACTATTACGACAAAGTTTGCTTATGCAAAATTAACTTCAAGCCATAAAATAAAATATATACTTGAATACACTAGAAAGAAAATTGTGTTGTTCTAGTTTATGAAATTTCTTGTTGCCAGGAAACTTTTACAAATAGTTTGCATAAAATTAGGAAATTGCTGGTCTTGAACTAAAAAAAAAAATTATAATAAATACTTTTATTTTTAAATGAAATCTTTCATTTATGTCATGTAATTTGTTTAAGCTGCAAACATGCAATCAAATTTTTGTTATATAAAGAAAGTTTCGCAAAATTTTATTTTGTCTTCGTCAAAATAAAATTTTGCGATTAATAACATCGGCTCCATGGTATATAAAAAATTCAAATATACATCGTGACTTCAATATGCCACTAGTGACTGAAGAAATTGCAAAAAACGCTGGCAAATATTTAACAAAACTCGAGTCACATCCGCTTGCTCGTAATATTTTGAACTTTACTGGACACATCCGCCTAAAAAAGAGGGATACAAGGGCTCTTATACTCAACACTCCAGATGGGACTGACTGAAAATAATTTTTAATTTTTATTTATTTTTCTTCCTTTTGTTTATCACTACTTAAATACGTATTATTTATAACTATCTCTAAATTTACATATGTCCGACAGTGGTCGGGCCTAATAATTATATTTTAGATTTAAGATTTGAATACTTATTGTTAGTTCATATTTGAAGATACAATAAATAAAAAATATGTATATAAAAAAAAAAAAAAAAAAAAAAAAATATAAAGAAAGTAAATTTCTAGATTTTGAATGTTGCATAGAAAAAGTTATGGATTGTTAATTAAGATTAAGCTATGGAAGACACAAATGAATTGAAATTTTACACTTTTTGCATAAAAAAAATTGAAAAGTCTCACAGCATAACTAGAAAATTCGATTGCGTTTTCATATTAAGGATCTCTCCCACGATGCTGATAATGTTCGACTTGTGCACATACTTACATTCAAAACAAAAAAAAAATGTTCAAATGAATGTACAGGCAAATCTCGGTATAACGAATCTCGCTTTAACGAAAATCCGATATAACGAACGTCCAAATATTTTAAATTAACAACCTTATATAGCGAAAAATATCCTAATTTTATACTGGATTTAACGAATGATAAAGAAAAAAATCGCAAAATAAAAAACAAAAACTTGTTAGCATTATATTTTTATCATTTAGTTCTACTTTATATAGCGAATGTTTTGATAAAGGTGTGCTCTGTATAACAACCAGCAAAAAAATATTAAACAAAATCTACAGCAGCATTTTTCCATTTGATAGCTTATTTAAAGAAAAATTGCCCTCATTCTTTTTATTGTATTGCATCATGTCTACAGCAATAAAAGTTAAAGTTAAAGTTAAAATTTATTGAGCCTTTTTTTAACAATGAAAGATTTTTTTTTAAATTAATGATAGAAAGATAACTTAAGACTATAAGGTATTATCTTAAAAACTATATAGTTTTAACAGCACCAAGCTTTAACAATGAAATAAGTATAATAAAATGTTAATAAAATTAGATATAGGACGATATGCCCTTGCTCCCGAGGCTAACATAACATAAGAGGAGAACTCTTAGAATATACTTAGGTCTAAAAAAACAAAACTTAAAAAAAAAAAAATAAAAAAATAAAAAAAAAAATAAAAAAAATAAAAAAAAAGTAGAAAAAAAAATAAAATAAAATTTTCAAAAAAGATACTAGCCTCTATGAGTACCAGGTGTACTTTTCGTAAAAAAGCGATGTCTTATGTTAGAATTTATATCAAAATCAATAGGTTCTTCATTACAAAAACCAATAGGTGAGAGATAATTGGTGTTACTCCAAGTGAAAACTTTCTGTTCATTATAAATTTCCCTCATAAGATAATTATCATGCATTTCTAGTCTATTTATGAATTTCTTAATAATATCAGATAAATATTGACCAATTGGAGTTATTTTCGAATTGCAGTAAATAAACGAGTTTGAAAATCGTCTATTTAATGATTCGAAGTTTTTCTGAATGCAACACCTTAAAACTTTCCGTTCAAATATTTCCATTTCTTTAATAACAATAGGTGAGACACTAAACCATATTGCAAACCCGTATATGAAAATTGGTCTGATACTTGTCTTGTATAAAAGTAGCTTAGTTCTCTTCGAGAGGCTTTTATTATAAAAAATTCTTGAAAAAGCACCCAATACCTTGAATGATTTCTTTAAAACTATTCTTGCATGTCCATTAAATTTGAAAAGATTATTAAAAGTAATTCCAAGATATTTAAGATTATCTACGAAGGGTATTTCTATTCCATTCAAAAGTGTAAGTCTTTTACTTTCTGGAACAACAGTGTATTTACATTTTCCCGAAGCATTCCGTATACAAATCGCTTTACATTTAGAAACATTTATTTTAACACCCCAATCATCATAAAAGTTAAAATAACACTTGAAAAAAACTTTGCGATATAACGAATTTTTTGGGCCTGACATTATATCGTTCGTTATACCGGGATTTGCCTGTACTCATAAGTGTGCGACAAGAAGAACATTGTCGACATCGTAGGACAGATCCTTATATTGCAAACAATATATAAATGTGAAAACGATATCGAAAAAAATTATTTATTTTACTTCCATAATTTCATTAAATTAATTTTTTTTGTATGAGAAGTAACAACGTTAGTATAATTTATTAGTAAATAAGGCATCAATATATGCATGCGTACATGCACAGGCGAGTCTCGGTGTAACGAACATTGAAAAAAATCAATTGAATCTAAAGAATCACATATGCCTGAAGATAAATTTACATTAATTAATTAAATTATTAAAAAAAAATATTATTATTTGTGAAGGGTTTATAAAACAAATTTTGTCGCAAAACCTTTTTGATAGACCTATCATAAATCAAAAAATATTTGCTATTTAAATAAAGCCTTAAAAAATATAATCCTAGACTCAAACCAGCGTGTTCAACAGACCTCTGTTGTGTTTCCATTTTTTTTCCAGAGCTTATCCCCAATTTTTGATTTATCATCCCCAAAAATACCCAAATTGAGTTTTTTTTATTAAATTTTTTTTGTATTAAACAGCTTTAGCATTTCAGCAGAATTATTTATTCTAAGAAGTGCTTCCAACAAGTCTTATTACATTTTGTTGCGTATTTTTATTTTGGTAGTGCTCATTATTGGTTAATCTGCCTTGATACTTCTTCTTTATTAGAAACCATTCACTATGAATAGAAACACACATTTTCAGACTTGCCAGATGCATATTTCTTAGTTCAAAAATCATTCTTGTTGCCATCAGTTATAGAAAAATCCTCAAAAATCCCTCAAATTTGGTTATCATCCCCAACAAATCCCCAGATCCCCAAATACGAAATTTTCATCCCCAATCGCAAAAAAAAATCCCCAATTTGGGGACAAATCCCCTAAACTGTCAACACTGCTAACAGGCCTCTGTTCTCTATTTAAAATTTTTATTTACTTACAAAATGGAGTGAATAATCCACTTCTTTACACAAAATAGACCAGAAATAAATGCTTAATTCTTTCCTTGCAAATCCTTCATGAAAATATAAAATCCAAAGATACAATAACTCCACAATTTAAATCACACATATAAAATAAGGCTCAATTTGTTTTTAAATTTGTTTTTTTTTAAAGGAAAATAATTATATTACTAAATTTATTATATATAACATTAAATATTGTATAATATTATTAATTTTTTTCTGTGGATTCTGAGGATTTGCGAAGAATAAAAGACCCCAGGGTACTAATTAGTTAAATGGGTTAATAATGACACTTTATTTACTCATTACACTTATCTAATAAAATCAAGAGCTTAAAATTTAAGCTGGGCCAGCGGTAAAACTAAGAAGACCTTCTTGGTGCAGGCCTTATTAAAGTACTCTTTCGCATAAAATATACGATACACATTCCACACTCCTTCTCTGAGAAGGGTGACGAGAAGGAGTAACAAGTTTTGTTTTTTTTTTAACAAAGCAAGAGCGAAAGAAGCAAGAACAGAAGGTCTGCTCCGCAATGACAACGCGTGTAAAAAAGATATGAGTTTTGAAGGGAGCGAGCATTCCATTCCCGCTGGATGGCCTAAATACACATACACAACTTAAGCTACTTAAATGATTCACAACTGGTTGCCATGACCTCTATTCCGCTATTGTAATACACGTCTTACAAAACTGTCGGCGCTGGACTCGAAGCGATACCCTGTTCTTCACACAAGATCCACTCTGCCTGCCGGCGCCTACTGTTTGTATAACAATAATGACTCAATGTCTTCACTTAAAAAAAAAAAGAATGTGACAGCGACGTCTAGACAATTTTAGCCACTTTTTCGACTGCTTTGCCACTTTTTGTCCCCCTTTTTTTGAGTGAACTATATAAAAATAAAAAGTTTAGTGTAGTTTTCTCGTTTTTATTTAATTTTGCCCCCTTTTTTTTGATAAATCCCCTAGTTGGTGCCACTTTTTGAAAAATGTCATCGGTCACCCTGATCTTAGCAGCATCTTCAGTGCTTGTTTTCGATAGCGTATTAGTTCATGTATTATCTAAGGTGGTTGTTTACTGGTGTATCTCTTTAATTTAATAATGTGTGTGCTTGTATGTGTGCCTTCTTTACAAGCAGAAGCTATTTCATTCTTGTTGTTGCTATAGTTTTTAGTTCATTGAAATAAATAAATGTTTCAATTTTGCCATTTTTATATGCGACACCTTTGAGTACCATCGATTGTTAAACTAAACAAACATTTCAAGAAAGGAAGGGACTTTTTGTCGTTCATTTAATTAAAAATTGCAAAATGGCAAGTGCTATTTTTAACAAAATTACATTCGATGTTTTTTCGTTCTATTTTCTTTTACTAGAACAGACAACGGTTATGTTAACGCGTGCAATATTAAATGACAGCAATTTTTATCAAACGTTTTGCAATGAAATTCACTACAATGTATTTTTAACACTATTTCGTGTTTCTTTTATAAATTTACCAACGAAAAAATGGCAAACAGTGGATGTCACCACACACGCTTTTACCAGGTCACATCTACACTTCTCGACAAAGCATATATACAAAAAACAAACAAAAAGTGGGCTTCAGCACCTAAAAATATGCATTCTTAGTTTGTGTTAGTAATTTTTTTTAGCCTTTTTTTTTTGTAGTAGAAATGGTTTGCATATTTTTTTAATAGTTTTTTCCATCTATATTTTTTTAAAATTTTTCATTTTGTGTTGAAAAAAATATTGCAATTCTTTTTTCTCTTATTTTTCGTAACTTTTCAGTTGGCTGATTGCTGCTCTAATCTATTTATTTGTGCGACACATTCTGCTTTTGCTTGGTTTAATTTTATATTTTGTACGGGTAATAAAGTTTAAATGTCCAAAATCATAAAATTTTATGTGTTAGAATACTAATATTTTAACAATTTTAAAGCGCAATTGTCTCTGCCTCATGAATACTATAAAAAAAAAATATTCTTTCAATTATAGTGGAATAAAAATTAAATTAATGATTACGACAGCAAGAATTAAGCAAATTATTTAAATTTTTAGATAATCAAACTGTTTTATAATATTGCCTTAAACGTTAATTCGTTGAATGCTTTTCTTCCTTTTTTTTTACTAACCCTCAAAGTAAACATTATTTTCAATTAAAAGATAACCCTTTAGATATGCTATACATATGAAAGCAAATATTTATATTGATGTTATTCCATCAAAAACTGAAGTACAGTTTTTCTTTTCTTTCTTTTCAGAACTACTGCAACAATAGAACAAACCGGAAGCATTTTTTTTTTTTTTTTTTTTTTTTTGTTGCAAAACATCCTTAAAGTATGTAATGCCGTAATATAGGAGGAATGATGCTAAAAGTTAACGACTAAATCGAAATGGAATTTTTAAAAATAAACCAAGAAGTTGGCCACAAAAAATTACAAAAGCAATTCATTCAAAACACAACTCAACGTTAAAGCAATTGAAATTTACAACCTTTTTATAATTCAAAAAGCAACCACTTGAACTACTGCTGAATAGTTACTATAGTTATTTCGACCATCTGCACTCAAAGGCGAAACAGCTTCGTAAAGTAATAGTGAATAAAAAATATTAAAAAAACACTGTTTTAACTTGCAGCATTTTGTGGAACGCACAAGAACAACAACTACTGAAATTACAACTCTATTAATTGCAGCAGCTGCTGTATACTACAAAAAAGCTCAAAGGTAAATAAACAGAAAAAATATGCTTTCTATTAAATTAGTTTTACATATTTATTAAAAATATTACTTGTATATAGAAATTAAAATGAATTTAAGTAAATATTATACACATCTCCGAACAACTTTTGCCCACAAAAAAGGAAGTAGGAAAAATAATAAATCCTTAATATATGGAATGAGATAACTCGGTATATACACTTTTATATCTGATAAGCCAGGGTAACACAACAGGCGCATGCGATTAAATATATTTAGTACTTATATTTTTGTGCTAAAAATTTTTTTATTCCGAAAAGATTTGCTCATGGCCAGTGCCACAACACATTTTAGTATTATAATTCTCATTTGGTTTAGATTTAAATTATACAAGTGCATTCTGTTTTAGGATAACCAATTTTTACCATAGAACATTTGATTACAGCTGAAAAAAAATAGGATACATTTAGGATATATTGTCATGATATCATATGAGAAAATTATTAATATGTCTTATAAACAGGGACGTGGGCGGACCCCAAGTGTTTTTATTTAAACAAACTTTTGAATTTGAATGTAACCAAGTTCGAAAAGTTCGTCTGAACCTTTTATTCAAGAAAAGTTAAATTGTTGCTCCTCTCAGATGAAAAATAATTTTTCAAATCTGTAAGAAGGAAAAAATAATGTTTCTAATAGAACAATTGAATTAAGTACCTTCTTTCTGGCAAAACGGTTAAAAATAATCAAAAAATAAGAGCCTACTTTTTTTGTCTATTAGGCAATGAATGCCTACTACTACTCGTATTACTAGGTGTTACCTTCTTTAGAAAAGGGATAGTGATATAAAAGACAGTTGGTAGAGGAAGAGATAGAGGACAGCTTCATTCTTTTACTACTCTGCTTTTTTGCACTTTTTTATAATGTCTACTGTCATTGAGGCGTACTAAACTTTCGAAGCTGTGCTTAGTAGCCTTTTTATTTCTTATTTAACTTCGCCGGAGATTATACTACACAATGACGACGAAGCAGGGCTCTCTGATGTTACAATAGCATTAACTAGTATTCGCTGAAGCCGATATAGTGCACTGACCAGAGTCTGTGCCTTCATAACTTGAAGATTCCTACAACAACGGACACAAAGCACATCAGAAAAATGCGTGGTGTTGTTGTTTAATAACTGTCGGAGAACGGAATCATACCCTAGACTTTCGGTTTTGTACTCAACGTTTTTGATTAGCGATAACACTTTTTCTAATTCAAAAATGTTCACGTTCGCTACAGAACACCATGCGATAGGGAACGAAATTTGAAAATTTTCTCATTTAAACTCTATTGGAATATTTTTAAATTTGTCTCGAGGTACCGACTGGTTTTAATACCATGTACCGCCTTTGAATCCCACCTCGTACATTAATCTGCCTTCCTTATTATAATTTTTTTCAATTTCATTTATCTGCAAATATCACTTCCACTACTGGCTGCAGCTTTATTTTTTTTTTTTTTTTTGGTTTTTATATTTATATAAGTTTTGTATCTGTGGCTATAAAAATTAAATTTTCTATGTGAGTGTTTGCGTTCATCTGTGATAATTTCAGAATAATGTTTCCTTTTTTTTGTTAAAATTATTACCTTGTTGTGCGTTGTGTGTGTAAATAAGCAGATGAATAAAATTATTTATTTCTTGTTGCCCGAAAGCATTATATAATTAATGAGCTTTCCGTAGTACGACTGCTGTTGTTAATGTTCCGTTTGCTACAATTCATTTCGTAATAAATTTACGGACAACAATGTTGTTTGTTTAAAAGAGTTTAACAACGCTTGTTAAACTCAACTTTAGTTTACAGGCAGCAAACTTTAATAAATTGTAGATTTTTTTAGCAACCTTATAAGGCTTATTATTGATTTATTTGAGCTGAAATTGACATTAATCTTGACATTGTTGTTCTGATTTAAATTGATATTGATGCTTTCATTGACATTAATATTGACATTGACGTTGTCATGGATATTGACATTAACATTGACATAGAAATTGACGTTGACATTGTAATTGGCACTTACATTGACATTAACGCTGACATTGACACTAACATTTACATTGACAGCAATATTAACATTGGTATTGATATGTCTATGTCCATATTCATAACCATGTCTATATTAAAGTCAATGTCCATATTAATGTCCATATCCATGTATGTGTCGACATTCATGTCCTTCGCCATTTCCATATTCATGTACATATCCATGTTCATATTCATGTCCTTGTTCATTTCCATATCCATGCACATGTAAATGCCCAAACATCCTGATACTACTTTTGTATGCAGCTTGACAGCCAATTCGTATTTCTATGGTGGAAAATATATTAATTTTGAAAAATCACTTACATTTTTACGGAACTTTATACAGCTTGTTATTGATATTTATGTTGACAGTGACATTAACATTGAGATGCCCATGTGCATGTCTACGCCCATGTCTATGACCGAGCACATCCATATAATAAATGTGAAAGTAAGTTTATTGGTTTGCGACGCTTTCACTTTTCACCATTAGAAATAGTCGAATATATTATATATTTAATGATCCGGTTCGGAACCAATTTCTTAATATTTGGTACGGATATATTCTGAAAAACACTTTGTTGGGCTAGTTAGGGTAATTTTCGTTTAGGGTTTGAATTTTTAAGCAGTTTTAAAACCCAAACCTATACTTTTTAAACAGCTGAACGCGTTCCAAGCCTCGGGCAAAATCTTGTTTTAATATAAATTTTTTTTTTAATATGTACGGCCATTTCATTAGCACTTCAATTGTACTTTATGATTGTGGAATTTTTTTTTAACTTACACTTCAATGTTTATTTAAGTTCCTTTTTATCTAGCTTTTTATTTATTTTTTATGTTCTTTTATTTATGTAGTATTTATTTTTTAATTTGCGGATAAACGTATGTAGGTGTATGTGAGTGAAACTTTATAAGCTGGAGGCTGTTAATTGCAGATAAAGATTCTTGTGCATGTAGTTGGCCATGTGGCAAACGGAGTTCAGATCGTGAGTAGCTTTTCATGCACAATCATGCATGAATCAGCTGAGTTCATAGAAAATTCAGAAGATCACTCAGACTCTCGTTCTCAAATCACCCACAGAAAGAGTGTGTAGAACTTAAAGAATACATTTTATTTAAAATAAATAAATAATAAAGGAATGTTTGCATTAATTTATATATAATTTTTATAAAAACCAAAGACCTCAAGCTCGGTTATTTCTATATTGTAAAAAAATTATCTGATATTTCGACTTTTTTTATATGTTCAATTAAAACTATTTCTTCAAGCTTTTTTTTTAGTTCAATATTTCTTTAAAATTAAATTAAATTCTTCAGGATATTTCTTACATTTTGTCTTTTTTTTTATATTTAATTATTTTATTTTGTCTTTTTGGCTTTCGATTATAAAAAAAAATATTTTTTATAATTATAAAAAAAATCTAAAAACCAAATAAAAATATAAAAGTAAAATTAAAATATAAAAATAAAATAAAAAGATAAAAATATTTCTATAATTATAAAATTTTTTGAGATTGAAAGTAAAGAAGACAAAAGGAAAAATTATATATATATTATTATATATTATATAAAGCTTGAAAAAATAGTTTTATATTGTAAAATATTTATTATTGACTTTTATTCCAACTTAAATTAATATTTAATTTTTAATTTCTCACTCAAGCTCAAGTTCGTTTAAGTTTTTTTAAATTCTGTTGGTAAGAAATGACAGTTTTAATTATCAGTTAATTTGATTTCCTTCGAAAGACTAGGCCAACTGAATCAGACTGGCTGGGAAAAGGCTGCATTTTCGGTACCACCACGCACTTCAACAGAACCCATACATACACATACTTATACCTACATCAGTTTATAAACATAAATCTGTATTTAAAATATTTATTTTTTAAGCGATGTTTCAGAAACGAAACATTTAGGCAAGAACTCCTACCCCTGTCCACTCACTTCATTGCAAAGGAGCCAGTTGCAGGCTTAATAATTTTATTTTAAATGTTTCTGTGATAATTAGTTCCTTTTACATCCTGATTTAACTTGCACGTTTATGCCAAGTGATGTCCTTTTGTTTCAATTTATTTTAAATTGCTTTCAACACACACAGACTTCAACAAAATTAAAACAAAACCATGCACTGCATGACACAGACTCCTTTTGTTGTGCGGCAACAAACACGACACTTTAGGTTTTCACTGGCATACGAGTTTTATTACTGCATTCTTATGCTTCTCCTTAACTTTTACTCGTATAGTATTTCTTTCAACAATTGCAAAAGCATTTAAAAGTTGTAACTGGGTTTTTCTCAATTCGCTTCCACCGTAAATTTGCAGTTTATTGTTGCTTGAAATTTTATTTGTTATATATTTGTTAAGTATCATTAAGTTGCTTTATTTCGGTGTGTGTGTGTGTGTGTTTGTGTGTGTGTGTGTGTGTATGTATGCGGGTGTTAGTGTGTGTAGGGCAAGTGCTAGTGCGTATTAAGTGGGTGTACTGTTAATTCTCTTTTGTTGCTCTTCCCTTAAAATAGAGCTTATGAGAATGCGGTTTTGTGTGCAATAATTTTTGTGTATATGTGCATGTACACTAACACACATACATATGCATATGTGCGTACACACAAACATACGTGTGTCTGTGTGTGAGTGTGTGGGTACAAGTTTAAGTGCAGTTAGTAATAAGTAGAAAGTTTAACCACAAGCACATGTTTCATTTATCATGTTACCATAATCGTTTATTCAAGTCTTTTATTTCAACTTATGGCTTATGTATTATTTGTAGTCCGCTGTAATCACCTTAACCCACAGCAGCTATTAATGCGACTTAAAAATATATTTGACTAAATATACAAACCGTGTGCTTAATTTCCCATAGATTTATTTCTTGTTTAATAAGTATATATATATGTATAACAGTGTAAGAGTAACATCTTATACTTACTCGTAGATCATGTTCTACTATGAAGCATCGTTTGATCGGACTTTGACATTGCACTAATGGCTTGTTCAATGATTTCGAAATTAATTTACAATGACAACAAAAACTAATTTGTTTATATTTTTTCTTCTAAAGTAACGTGCTATTTATATATATGAGGGCACTCCCAAAATTAGCCGACCTTACAAAGAAAATACAACAAATTTCGGGTAAACTATCTGGGTGCCAATTACGGCACTCGTTATCAAACAAAATTACGAAATATTTTAATAGAGTTTATATGGAAATATTTCTGAATTTCGAATCGTATTGAATGCCGTAATTTGCCCATTTCAACATATTTATATTTCTTTTTATATCGATACACTTTACCCAGAGATATCTTCATTTTTAATATCCTCATTTTTGGAAAATTTTTTACCACCGAACCATTTTTGCAAGTTCGTTAAAAGAAAATAATCCGAAGCAGCTAAATCTGGCAAATAAGGCAGGTCATGTAGCAATTTGAACTTCTAGTCAATTATTTTGAACATTTGGTCACTACAGCAGTGGAACTAGTAAATTTTTTTGAGGGCCGAACTATTTTGTCCTTGTCAAAGGCGATTTTTTTCATTTAATTTAATCACTTAAACGCTTTCCTTTTCGAAGGTACTCATTAAAAAATTGTGTCATGAGCTTCCTAAAAACAGATGCAGATGGAATGATCATCGCCTTCTTTGGACACCTTTATATCATTTCACTGTACTGCATTGACTAATCCTTTGTCTCAAGTGCACAGTGGTGGAAACAACTAGTGTGGTTATGATGGTACGAGTGCACATTTCCAGTACAAATGGCAGAGTATGCCTGTTTGGGAGTAGGTATTGCACCCATAATATTGTACATATTACATGATTTCATAGCTGATCAGGTAACAGATAATTGCAATACATCCTTTGAATACATTATATTATATAAACACAATTCAAAATTGTACATTCTCCCATCCAGGCATGATCCATCATGTGCAATGAAAAAGTGCGCCCGTACCCTCATGAGCAAACTACTGGCTCCTTTCTCATTCATGGTTACAAATCGACGCAAAAACTCTACTTTCTAGCAATGAAACATAGCCACAAACTCTACTGTCGTCTTGATGTGACGTCGACGACGCCATTCGCAATAAGGTGGATTGTCTGATCATTTTATATCACGAAAAGCATCTAACCACAATTATCAATTTATCCCAAGGCCACTGTGTTATATAAACACTCAAATTATCGTTTAATACTAAAATGATGATGGTACACTGATACCACCAAATAAGAATTAATTGAATAATTGCCACATTTGGACACTAGCCGCGTTTGACTAAGACTTCCACCTATTGTAAGATTAACTTAGATTGAGTTTAATTGACAGCCGGCCTGAGCATAAGTCATGTGGTTTTCATGAATAACAATCTATGTACTCGTATGTTAGATATATATTTTTCATTTCGGTTGTATGATGTCAAATTGTTATATTTTAAATGATTTTTAAAAAAGATCTAAGAAAACTTTCGAAAATATAGACGTGTGTATAACTTTTTTTCTAAAACAAAGTCTCGCACAAGGTTTGCACATATCTTAAATTCGGTCAGCAATCGTCAGTTAAATACTTACTCTTTTATTAAATTTATTTAATTAATATTAATTTTAAAGTGCGTATTTAAAAATGCAACCAGCATTAAAATTTCATATTTAATAACAGCGCACCGGTGTAATTTATATTGCCGAAAAGAACCTGAAAGGAGCAAAATCATTTTCTTTTGTTAAATTTTTTCTAAGTTTCATGAAATGTGCACTAAACGTTTACTGTTTGCTAATAGCAGCGCTATAAAAGAAAGTGATATACATACATACTTAAAAAAAATTATGTATCATGAGTTCCTGAATCATTTTTGGAAACTTTTCTGATCTGGTCTCAAATCTTCATATCAGTGATCGTGTCGATAATGGTACGAAAAAAAAATTAAGTGATACGTCAGTCGTATAAGCTGAATGGGATTTCAGTATGTTCACGTATGTATATCATAATCCGAAAATGGTGATTTTACGTGACTAGTTGTACGTTCACGGATGTGATGATCCTACCCCAGATTTGCTTCAAATAAAATATATTAATATAACTCAATGAATGCCCACTACTGCTACTTATAGGTGTTACCGTCCTTAGGAAAGGGGCAGTGATAGAGGCGGCAGGTGGTGAAGGAAGAGATAGAGGAAAGCTTCATTCTTTTTACAACTCTGCATTTTGCACGTTTTTAATAATACAGTGTTGCAGCGCCTCTGGTGTCAATGAGACGTACTAAATTTTTGTAGATGTGTTTAGTAGCCATTTTTTATTGGTTATTTTACCACAATACCGACGAAGGAGGGCGCTCTGATGTTACATTAGGATAAGTATCCGCTGTATGTACTAAATATAAGTTTATTTCGAAATAATCAAGGTTTGCTTTTTCTTGCATACATAAATTTGTACACACAAATTATGTTTAAAACTTATAAATGCAAGTATAAATACATTAATTTAAAACTCTGCTGTTATATTATCTCATAAGGACAACAACCACAACATTGCTGATATTAGCCAGTATACGTATGATAAAGTTGATAATAATGACGAGTTCTTGTCGTTGTAATGAAATGAATGTTCGAGCGATTATACAACAATGTAAATGTGTGCCATATACACTTACCCCATGCATAAGTATTCGTATGCATCATTAGTATGTTTAAAAAATGCAATTTTATATATGCATTTATGTTAATATACAAACGCATATGCACGTATATTTTACGATAACCTACACCACTCACTCACATTGTCAATTTACAAATTGTTGTCATGTACAGGCCAGGAAAATTTTTACCAGGCCGTAGCTGCTTGATTTTGTGTCAGTCACTTCATCAGCCAGTCAGTCAAGCATTTACTGAAATACTCTTGGCAACAGTTTGCCTGAATTACACCATAACACATTCATTGTGGAAACTTATTTACATGAACTTTTTGCTAACCCAGCAAAAAAAATAAAGAGATTTTGCAGTAAAAAACTTTTGCTAAATAGCAAGGTTAAGCAATATCTACTTACCAGTAATATTTTTATTTATACACTCAACTTTATGTATGTAATAAAAGTCTATATTATATAATTTGAAAGGATGTAGTAGAAATTTACTTTACACACATCATTAGCAATCACTGACTATTTAGTGGCAAAAGAAATAGAATACGAGAATTAAATTATTTTCTTTATACTGCTATTTTGATTCCATATCGTTTAGAAAGCCCTAATTGCCTAAATTACGTCTCAATATATTTATATGAGAATAAAAATAAAATTAAATAAAAAGAAGAGAGATGTCTTAGGACACCCGGTTATAGCTATGCTGCTGAGCTTTATAAAACGAACTTAATGTGTTGAATAACAATGCTATAAAATTATATTATATGATGATGTCAAATTCGCCGCAAAAATTTCAAAACGTTTCCATTTATTTCCCATTATTTTTTTTCTAGTGGCGCACGATTAAAGTAGTGTAATGTTTGTCGCCGGTGGCGGCTGTTAGCCGGTTTACCGATCGGCTGTATTCTGTGGTTTGTGCTCATGTGCAAAAACAATACAAAAACAAATTGAGCAATCGTTCTCATTGTTTATTTTTTTGTCAAGATAAGTAACACTCAGGCAATTAATGCCTACTACTATTACTAGGTTTTACCTTCTTTGGGAAAAGGATAGTGATAGAGAAGACAGGTGGTGAAAGAAGAGATAGAGGAAAGCTTCATTCTTTTACAACTCTGCTTTTTTGCACGTTTTTAATAATGCAGTGTTGCAGCGCCTCTGATGTTAAATGAGGCGTACTGAATTTTTGAAGCTGTGTTTAGTAGCCATTATATTGGTTATTTTACTTCGCCGATAATTCTGCTACACAACGAAGGAGGGCGCTCTGATGTTACATTAGGATTAGTTCAGTGACCAGTGACTATGCCTTCATCACTTGAACTTTCCTACAACAACTGATACAAAAAAACACTAATGCACATCAGAAAAATGCGTGGTGTTGTTATTTAATGGCTGTTGAATAAGGGGATTGAACCCAGGACCTTCGGTTTTGTAGTCAACGTGCTAACTACTTCAGCCAACGCCACCCTCGATTTCGTTTGACTCACTTCAAAGAAAGAAAGAAAATCAAACAATCTGCCTTATCGTGATTGACGTATTTCAAATACGACTACGACTGTTTGGCAATAGATTAAAGAAGACTTCACTGCCACGATAAGGCAGATTACGTTTCGTTTGATTTCGTACTCTGCTGGTAAGTGCAAAGAAATGAAAACAAACTGTTTAGTGTCGATTATTTTTGTTACGAAAATCACTTCCAAACTCCTGATCGCGCTATAAATAGCATAGATATAAAAACATTTTCTGTTTTTAACCTCCGACAAAAAGAGGTGTTATAAGTTTTTAGCGTGTGCCTGTACGAATCTACGTACAGACTAAACGGCTGAATCGATTTGATTTTTTTTCCTTTTGCCGTTTACTTTTATTTTTTTATAATTTCAATAAATCACCTCCTGTGCTGGCCACCCTCGTATTTTCAAATAGAGTTTACATAAATGCATTTAATGTTTTATTTGTGGTCATTGGTTGCAAATAATTATATTTGGTTTGGCATCGGTCGTACATGTCCCTACAAAAGTGTACCACCACCCAGCATGACTGCACATGTGTCCTTTTTCCCTCCATTTGTATGCAAATAACTCATTGTAATAATATATTTTATGTTTGAAGTCAAGTATGAAATGAATGATTGTTTTAACTACATGTTTTGTTTTTTTTTTGTCCTGATTGTTTTGTTTCCTTCTTTAACTCGCTCTTAATTACTTATTCTTCTGCTCTTGCATAATTATAATGAGTGTATTTAACTACATGCATACTCGTACATATACATATCGTCACCTTAAATGCAAACGGACGTAACTACATACATTTTTATATTTTTTACAGGAGAAACAAAAAACGTTTCAAAATCAATAATAATAAAGTGTTCTTGAAAATTTTCTTCCACGATGTCGACAACGTTCGACTTGTCGCACACTTACATTTGAAACAACAATAACACCCGTATTCTAATAAATTGTGACAAATTTTTTGTCATACAATTTTGTCAAGTTTCTTGTTATATATTTTTAAATAAAATTGCTTTGGTATTCTATTGTTCATATGACAAGAAAAAGCTTAAAAAGCTCAAAAAGCTTTCAACACACTATGGTGAGATTTATTTCAAATTGACATATATATTTATTTATTTAAAAAATAATAAAAAAATATTATGATATGAAATGAAAGGTAATTTGTTCATGCCATGACCGGGTATCTTGCATTTACATAGATAAATAGCAAACGATGGACGCACTATTAACCTATAAATGTATTAATAGTTAATGGGTACTAACACTACGCAACAAATTAAGGCATTGAAAAACACACGGACTGAACATTATAAGTTCGATAATACTACCAGAGGGTAGTGAAACCATCTACCAAACAAATCTTGTTAGCATATTATGCCAAAAAAATTATTTCTTGCAGTTTTTTTTTTTTCAAAAATTGAGGAAAACATTTTTTTTTTTCACTTTTTTAAGGATAACTTGCAGGGACTCCTAATTTTTTGCTAACAATATTTGGGAAAATTATATCTACGGTAAAGTTGGACAGATTCTGCAAACATATCAATATAATCTGAACGTATCTAGTTGCCATATTTACTTCATTAAGACCACTTTGCACCTTAAAAAAGTTAGTTTTCTAATTTTATAGCATTTCATGTGTTGCAGATTTTAGTATTTACTGTTTTAAGATTTTATTGTTACTTTGCCAACTATTGGTATGAAGTCCTTGTAAATTATGCTGAAAAAAGTGAAAACAAAATATTCTTTCATCTATTTAAAAAAAAGTGCAAACAAAAAAGTGTCGCTGAAGCTCAGCAGAAATGTGTTCACTTGATTACACGATTTTGAAAAATTGCAATTTTTAAGGTAAAAAGTGGTCTGTATGAGCTATTAGCGTGCCTAGAGACGTTCAAATTGTATTGATATATTCGCAAAAGTTGTCCAGTTTTACCGTAGCTACATCTTTGCAATTATTGTTGGCAAAAAATCAGGAGTCCCTGGAAGTTAGTTTGAAAAAATTCTCACAAATAAAAAGGTAACTTAAAAGAAAAATTATTAACTTTTTATTTTGTTATGTGCTTTTCATTAGGTGACAAATTTGTTATATTTTATTCATGACAATACTTTTCAGAATACCAAAAATATACAAATAGTCATTCACCTGTTTTGTTATAATTTTGTCATTGTCACAGAGGTTAGAATACGGGTATAAAATATAAAATTTTGTTGTCGTTGTCGATATCGTGCAATTAGCCCTTATATGTTTTTAATCATTTATTTCCTTCTCATATATATGTATTTAAACTTTTATATTAGTTACGTTTTTTGCAATAAAAATCATAGATGCATTCGTAATTACGTCCATTTGAATTTTCTTTATAATGGCGTAATTTTTGGTCTAAATATTTGCGCGAATATGTAGTTTGATAAAATTAACCATAATCAATCAAAAACTCGATTTCGAATTTTTATGTATTTACGTCCGTTTGCATTTAAGGTGACGATATGTACATATCTGCACTCGTATGTATTGTATGCATTGGTATTGTTTACATAAGACCCGGTTTATTGCAAAATGGCTTTATGTGGTTGTTGATTTAATATTTGTCGATATTCTTTACAATTGAAATGAATTGCTTTTTTCAGCCAAGGCTGCCAGATTAAGTGGTTCCTTATAAAATCTTTTTTCGTGGAATTTTAAGTATTTTTCGACTTTTTTTAAGGTGCGATTTTTAAATATTTGATTAAGTGTAAGAACAACAATTTCCGTCATCAATTAAATAGAGTTAAGCTGTATTCAGCGATGTCTTTCGAATGAATTTTTCACTTGCATAATTTTTTTGAATGCATATTTTGACGTTTTGCTAAGCTAGTAGTATGATGTGACCGACTATGGCCCACAGGCTAGGTATACATAATGAATAAATAAATGAAATGAAATGAAAAAAAATTAAAAAGAGAGAAGTCACACATACGACAAAAATTTTGTACGATAAGCTGAATTCATTCATTAAACAATCATTTTATACTGACCATAAGTAAAAAAAAAGTATTTTCGTAGATGTCTATAAAAAATATATATTAATTATAATCGCTGAAGGTTATCTTTCACTGCGGGATTAAAAAATATTTTCTGGCAGCACTGTTTATACTAAATCGGCTTAATAACGATTGATCATTCAAATTGTAAATTTTTACCACAACAATATACAAACATACTCGTATTAGAGAATGCAAAGTTTGTAGTAAGAGTTGTTTGCTCCACATGACATTAGAGCCAAACATTTAACATACATATGTACATAGTTGTGTTTATTTTAACATTTGTCATAATAAATTAACTCCACTATGCAGAGGTTATGTTTTAAATTTTTAATTATTATCGTTAGTGGCTTGTTTGCATACATCACCAATAGTAGTTTTACTTTTATCATTTAATATATTTTTCTATTTAATGTGTAATATTTCTAAATGAACTTAAACAGCACTAATAGCATATAGAGGTGTTCACTAGAAGAAAAAAATATTCTCTTTAAGTTATAATTTTGCATTTTATCGACAGAAAAGTTTTGAAAAAAAAATTTGTTATAGCAAAATTTTCATTTCGAGACACATCCATCTAAAAACTGTCAAAAGTTTTGCTTTGAAAACTTTTGCATAAAAAGTAATTTTCTGTAAAAAATTTAATAGAAAATTTCTATAAAAAGTTTAATCTAAAACTTCTTTGTAGCAAATATTTTGTTCACAAAATTTTATGAAGAACATTTTTACTTATTTCGAAAATTTTCTTTACAAAATATTTTTGTATAAAAAATTATAAAATATTCTAAAACAAACACTAAACATCACTGTTGCCAAGACATTTGCTTCAGTAGTTTGTCTTGGCAACAGCATTGTTTAGCGTTTGTTTTAGAATATTTCGCTGTAGTAAAGCATTTGAAAAATCTCTCATGTCTTGAAAGTTCTTATAAATGGTCTTGTGCAGGACTTTAGTGTACGACAAGTCGAACGGTGTGGGACATCGTGTGATTGGCCCTCAAGAAAAATTTTTATATATAAAATTTTTTAAAAAATCTCTCATGTCTTGAAAGTTTTTATAGGTCTTTATCGCACACTCACATTCAAAACAAAAAGAAATTTTAATATTTTGTTGTTGTTTCAACTGTAAGTGTGCGACAAGTCGATCGTTCTTGACATCGTGGGATTGGCCCTAAAAATCGTTAATGAATATATTTCTAAAGAAAAACTTGAATGGAAAATTTTTCTATAAAAAAACTTTTATGGAAAATTTTTCTATAGAAAAACTTAAATCGGAAATTGTTCTATAGAATAACTGAAATTGAAAATATTTCTATAGAAAAACTTAAATCGAACATTTGTCGATAGAAAAACTTAAATCAAAAATTTTTCTATAGAAAACCTTAAATCAAAAATTTTTCTAGAGAAAACCTTAAATCGAAAATTTTTCTACAGAAAAAATTAAATCGAAAATTTTTCTATAGAAAAAATTAAATCGAAAATTTTTCTATAGAAAAAATTAAATCGAAAATTTTTCTATAGAAAAAAATGTAGTAGAACATTTTTTAATAGAAAAGCTTAGATCAAATATTTTTTTTATAAAAATTTTAACTGAAAAAAATCAGTTTTAAAGTTTTTTTTGACAGAAAAACATAAGTAAAAAAAATTATGCCATAGAAAAACTTAAGTCGAAATATTCTTTAATGAAAAAACTATTCGAAAATTTTCTCTATACAAGATGTTTATTAAAATTTGTTTTATAAAAAATTTTAGTGAAAAGTTTTTTTTATAGAAAACGTTTATTTAAAAATATTTTATAGAAAAAATTTAATATAAAATTTTTCACAAAAAAAATTTATAGGAAATTTTTTTATAAAAAAATTTAATAGAAAATTGTTTTATAGAAAAAATATAATAGACAATTTTTTATTTAAAAAATTTTATACAAAAGTTGTTTATAGAAAAAATTTATTAGAAAATTGTTTTATAGAAAAAATTTAATAAAAAATTTGTTTATAGAAAAAATTTAATAAAAGAAATTTGTATAGAAACAATTTAATAAAAAAATTTTTTATAGAAAAATTTTTATAGAACATTTTTTATAGAAACAATTTAATATAAAAATTTTTTATAGAAAAAATTTAATAGTTTTTAATAAGTTTTTTTGCAGGAAAAATTTAATAGAACATTTTTTATAGAAAAAAATTAAATAGCAAATTGTTTTAAAGAAAAACTATAAATAATAATTTGTATGGAAAAGTTTAGCCGAGAATTTTCTCAGTAGAAAAATTTTAGTCGAAAGTTTGGACTATAGAAAAACTTTAGCAAAAAGTATTTTTGTATAAAAAAGGTTTTCGAAATTAGTTTTGAACAGAAAATTGCAAACATTTTTTTCTATAGAAAAATTAAGTGGAAATTTTTGTATATAAAACAAATTTAATATTTAAAAATTTTTGTATAGAAAACATTTGCTCGAATAATAAATAATAAAAAAATAACTGAAAGAAAACTTTCAGCCAATCCAGCGATGTGAAAGCAAATCATGTTTTCAGTAGTTTGGGTCCCGTTCAGGTCTTGGAATGCAAAATATCATTCGTTCTCTGGTAAATAAAAAATAAAATTTTAAAGGAATTATTGTTTTCTTTATCAAAAAAAATATATATACTTTCGTATTACTACTGCTTTTTCTTTATTTATTTGGAACATTTTTAATTAAAAGAGAAGACAAACACAGATGCAATTTCTTTTTGATGTAAAATTTCCATTTATTACAAGCAGACACACAAGCAAGACATTTTTCCTAAAGGCCATAAAAATGAACAACTAAAGAAAATATTAAACAAACTTCATTTTAATTACATTCAAAAAATTAAATATTTTAGGCAAAAGGCAGCCTTAAATGAAACAGAGAGATTTTTGTGGCTTCTCATATATTTTTTTTAAACAATATTGGAAAACATTTATTTAAATTAAGACTATACTTTGGGTAATTTACAGACAACAACAAACAGCAGCATTGTTCTAAGTAAAATATGCCATAGAAATTTAGCATAAAAATATTTTGTTTAAAGTATTTTCTAATTTCCAACTAAGTTACGAATATATTGTTTCTATTCCTTTTTAGTTTTCCTTAGTTCCCTATCAAGTATGCGTAATACATTTTGTGGTTTTTATTTGCTCTACTAATGTTATTTTTTGTTATTATAACTTTTATTTATCTATAGTATTTGAAGCATGCCTAAGATATGAAAGGAAAATGTATTGATTGAAAGTTTTTGCAAAGAGGTTAAAAAAAAGCAGAACAAAAATTTTTGTTATTGTGTGAGGATATAATTTTACTATGTATTATTTGTAAATTGTTAAAATAACCAATGGAGTGTTGGTAGTTTTGTATAGTTATGTATATGTGTCTAAAACTGGGCTTGAATTAACTAATTCATATTAACAGTTCTGCATAAGGAAACGATAAAAATAATATTCATTTATTTTTTTAACTCAAATATTTTAGTGATCAGCAAACGAAAAAATCACAAGTAGTGAACTTCTCAGGGTAAACATATAAAAGCTCTTCCCGCAACAAAACTTTCAGCATTCATAAACAGTTTAATGCATGCAAGGACAAAAATGGCTTGTGGTTGTGGTTGTGGTAGTGTTGTCCCACACACACCCATACACAAACATATACAATTGCATAAAATAGCACTACTGCATGCTTACACACATACATATTTGTCACAATTGTTTTACATTTAACAATTGTATTTGCTTTTCCATGTGGTTGACAATATTGTCATACATTATGCATGTGTGTGCGGCTACAAGCGCACCACTTCAACTGACGTAATCGTTTTAGTAGAGAGATAATGGTTTTAGATTTATTTATCTCCAATTGCAAATAGTTTTGTTCTATACGAGCAAAAATATAAATCATTTGGTATGAATAATTAAAATTAATTTTATCCAAAGGGTTTACTGTTCGATTTTGCTGTGATTTTTGTCGCTTTTTGTAATTATTATTATATTTTACATTAGGTAAAATTCTTTGGTTTTACGCTTCTATCTTGTTTATACTCGTATGTATCTGTATCTGTATATTTATTCCTCTGCTTTTCTATCCCTCTATCCTTTTTTATTATATATTATTATTTTTTTTTATTATTTACAACTGATAATGAATTTTAATATGTGGATTGGTTTTTGGTTGGCAACCACCAACTCTCTCGGTCATTGGAGTTATTGTGGTTGTTATTGCAAAATGTGCGGTTTTAATTATTAAAATAGCATTTGTGTGAATTAAGTAAGAAAATTAAAAACTGCGCATAAAAAATCAACTAAGGACATAAAGTTGTACACAGAAAAATAAAAATGATTTTTCTACAAAAAAAAAATATAAGAAAAAATAATAATAATCGATAAAAATTCTTTTTGCACAAATATTATTGTAAATGAATTGAAAAAACTATTGATGAAACTTTTCTGTGGCAAAATTAACGACAAAACGCGTCCTATAGAAGAATAATAGTTCCAAAATGTTTTTTCTATAGATTAAATTAGAAAAAAAAGTATTAGACTTGCTTAAATTTTTTAAATAGAAAAATTATCCCTAACATCCCTTTTCACAATGTATGGTTAAAAGATAACAGAGACTTTAACTGCAAGTTTTGTATGAAGAACTGTCAGTTAAAGTTCACGTTAACTCTTAACCACACATTGTGAAAAGGGACGTAAATGTATATTGTGTATTAAAATTACTGATAAAAATATTTAAAAATTATTATAAAAAATTACTTTTACACACAAATTATTGATTTTTAAAATTTTTTATAATTATTTATGAGATCTCGACAGAAAAAAAAATAAAAATAAATATAAAATAAATAAATTCATAAATAATTTCCATAAATGAAAATCTTAGCCATGATTTTGGTTTTTTTCATACGAAAATCACAAAAAAAATTATTTAGGAAATAATCAATGAAATTTTAAAATTTAAAAATATTGATAAAAAGTTTTTTCCTCAAAAATTTTTAACATAATATGCAAAGCAAAACTCTGATACAGAAAATATATCGATAAAAAAAATCTATAAAGATATCTCGGATGAAAAACATTAAAAAAATATGCATAAAAAATGTTTCGGTTGCAAAATTATCGATAAAAAAGCGAACAATTTAAAACAAAGTTTTTTTCACTAAAGATAAAATTAAAAAAAATTAAAAATGACTAATATCAATAAAAACATTTTTTTATTAAAACATTATTATCCATCAAAAATTTTTGAATTGAAAAACTATCTTTAAAAAAGCGAAATCTTGTGGATAAAAAGTTTTTTTTACAGAAAAGATATCGATAAAAAAATTCTATAGGAATGTCTAAAATGAAAAAATGTGTTATATATTTATTTAGTTATTTATTAAACGTACTATATAAAGTAAATTTGTATAGTATAGTGTTGCACGAATATGAGCGGAGCAACTAGACCATATGCCCAAGATGTTATTAACAGTATTTTCAAAAAAGTTCCGTGACTGACTGTACTACCTATGCCTTCGCATAGGAAGTAGCGAAATGATGTTCTTCGACCCAGAGCTGCTTAACGACTGTCTATATATATAAAACAGGATGTGTGTATGTATGTATTTATGTAACGTATGGACTCCAAAATGGATGGGCCGATTTTGATGAAATCTTCAAGGGAATCTTCAGAATACTCAGGCGGATGACACTGTGAAGTCTGATTTTTTATTTTCGGTCTGCGGGCGGAGAGGCGTGGCAAAATCCAATTTTCATATTGCACCACCAATGCCATAAATATATATTTATTTTTTTTGCTTATTTTTATTTTATTTTTATTTTAGAATTTTATATTTTTTGAGGGGTCTAGGGAGGGTAGGGCAGCACACCGGGTTAAGCTAGTAAAAATTAAATCCGAATTTCTATTAAAAAAACCATGATGAAAAATTATGGCTTTAAATAAATAAATTTCCAGACATCGTATTGATAAAGTCTATGCAGGAAATTTCGCTAAAAATCTCCTCTACTGATAACGAATTTTTTTAAGTCTATTTAAAGTTTTAATTCCGAATGCTTAACTATGATAGCTTAGAAAAAGCAGAATGCTTAAGAACTTTAGCCTAATCAAATAATAAATATAGAAACAAAGAAAGTTCGAACAATATATAAATTAAATTTAGAGAATCCTTTATGTTAATTAATATTAACAGCCTAGCCTTGTTTATAAAAATTATTAAGACTTTATAAAGGGTTTTTAAAACAAATTTTCATACAAAATTTTTTCTTATTCAGCCTTTATAGAGCATTAATAATTTTTATAAATAATGCTGTAAATTGCTAAATTTATATAAGATAGTTTCAAGCCAAATTTGCGTTACAGCACAGTGTAGCGTAGCATAACTCAGAAATAGTATATTAAGCCACATTTTATTACTTCCGCTAGAATTTATTTTTAAGTTGAAACCACCAATCTTATGAAATATTAACTGCAAAATTTGCTCTGTTGAAAGCTTTTTTTTGAGCCATATATACACATACATACATACATTTAAATCGTTTGCCAGTTGTTACACCACCACCACCACAATCATAAAATATTTATTTTCTCTAATTACCTTAAACTAAAATCAGTTCCGATTAGATTTAGTGCGTGAGTTCCTCCTGAGAATTTTAATTTCTGTGAATAACTTAGCAAGGACAAAAAAAATATATTTTTTTGATCAACATGGCATGGAAAAGCACTTCTTAATACCCATTAAAGCCTTGAGAATAACAAACTTAGCAGCTATTATTTAGCAATTACAAAATTTTGTAAAAACCGCATAACCTCAACTGTTTGATAATGTACAAGAGAGAGAGAGGGAACTTAAAAGTTCAAATTTGTACTAACTGAAGGATGGAACTTACAAGTTAATATAGAAGAGCAGCAAGCTTTGTCGATTTTAAAATAATTAATGGTTAAGCTCATTATATGTAAGAGAAAAAGGAAAGTCAGGAAATCAGGTGGAGACAACCACATTCTTGAGGGTATAATGCAAAAAGAAATCATATATAAAATATAATGAAACAAATGTTGGCTTAGAGCTTTCTTTTAAATCTAAACTTATAATTTAAGATGAAAAATTAGCTTTCGCAATGTTCGATAACAATTTTTTAAAACTAAACAACATTATTAAAGCTTTGGTTTGCACAATAATAAATTGTATTAAGTTTTAAAGGGTATTACCCCGCCCACTTGTTAGGTACGAAACTATGCTGCTCCTCG
Source organism: Tachina lurida (assembly GCA_944452675.1). Classification (NCBI taxonomy): domain Eukaryota; kingdom Metazoa; phylum Arthropoda; class Insecta; order Diptera; family Tachinidae; genus Tachina; species Tachina lurida. Next base: position 7,061,790 of record OX101753.1, read on the forward strand.
AATTAAAGCTGTTTTTCAAGTGTCGCCAAAACCGGATAAGCTAATGTGCATATATATTAACACTTACAGTGCAAGGGCGTGTCCCCGCCTACTTTTTAAATGCAAGTTCGAAGATCGTGTCATTTTCAAAACATAGAGTGTTTGTTTTAAGTTTCTTAGGAATCGTTTGAGTAGCAGCACATGAGTTATAATATTAAATTATAATGGGCACAGTCCCGCCCGCTTTTTTTAATTGGGATTTGTTTCATTGCAAGATCCCAGATTGGCGGCTAGGCTTTGTAGCAATCCGATGAGTAAAAGTACATAAAATCCAAAGAAAAAATACAATAGGTGTGTTCCCGCCCATCTTTAGATGAAAAATTACATATAAAAAATCGATCTTAAAGTGATGAAGTTTTGAAGTAAACGGACCCATGCTCATGCCCATGCAATACGCATATGTGCCCTTAATTTTGAAAGTGGTCTAAGTCATGTGCATTTTTGCTTCGAAATATTAACTAAATCTGGAAAAAACATCAATAAATATTCATCAAATATTAAATAAATTTATATTAATCGTAAATAGTACATCTCTCAATTAAACAGCTGCATAAAAGCAAAATATTTTTTGATTTGTTCAAATGTAATTTTTTAAATAACTTAGACCACTTTCGTCACTTACAGAACGCAGTGTGAATAATAAGAATTAAAAATTTTAAAAACCCCCGATGTATCTAGAAAAGATGTGATATCTTCTAAATGGCTGGACCGATTTTCAAACATAGTTAAAAACATACATAGGTAGAGTGATATAACTTCGTGCTAACCTAAATAGAAAATGGAAAAACATAAAATGAATAGTGATACTTACAAATGTGTTTGCCAAAGGCAAATCAATAATTGTATACACAATCAATTCTCATATTCCATTTCATAGAAATTTAAGTTTAATAGCTGATGTTAATAATAATCTCTACCCCAGTAGATAGACATGGGTGCTGATGAAGTGCGTGGCTGCACAGAAAAATATCGGTATTTCCCCCAGCTAATAGTGTCTAGTTTAATTTTTCTTCTATTCTTTAGATACTCACATTAATTAATAAAAATATTTCATTCATAAGAATTGAAATTACTGAACTCAAGCCTGATTAAGAAATTATTTCTGATTAAAAATTCACTATAGTTCAATTAAATCTAATAATGTCTCATTTAATTCATCATGGGCACGTGACAAAAATATGTTCACTTGGCGATCACTGTTCACTTGGCCAGAACTGCTTCAGAATGCTAGAAAGCTAAGTCAACTGTAGAAAGCAAAAACAAAGTAATATAAAGCCACTACAATAATACTTATATGTATGTACCGATGGTGCATCGAATAAGTAAAAATAATTAATGTGATGATCGTAAAAGATAAGTAAGAATAGTTAAACATACATAGGTAGAGTGATATAACTTCGTGCTAACCTAAATAGAAAATGGAAAAACAGAAAATGAATAGTGATACTTACAAATGTGTTTGCCAAAGGCAAATCAATAATTGTATACACAATCAATTCTCATATTCCATTTCATAGAAATTTAAGTTTAATAGCTGATGTTAATAATAATCTCTACCCCAGTAGATAGACATGGGTGCTGATGAAGTGCGTGGCTGCACAGAAAAATATCGGTATTTCCCCCAGCTAATAGTGTCTAGTTTAATTTTTCTTCTATTCTTTAGATACTCACATTAATTAATAAAAATATTTCATTCATAAGAATTGAAATTACTGAACTCAAGCCTGATTAAGAAATTATTTCTGATTAAAAATTCACTATAGTTCAATTAAATCTAATAATGTCTCATAGTTAAAAACCTTTATGATCAAGTCACCTTTCAAACAGAAAAAACTAACGGCCTGGCCCACGATGTCACCAGACATCGTTCGATCGACAACTTGTATTGCAAACAACAATAACTTTAGAAAATTTGTTTTTGTTTGCAATACAAGTTGTCGACCGAACGATTTCTCGTGACATCGTGGGCCAGGCCGTAAATCAAAATCGGTCAAGCCGTTTGGGATGTACGGACAGACACACAGATGCAGATACACAGATACACAGAAACGCAGATACACAGACACACACTACAAACTTATAACACCCCTTTTTTTGGTCGGGGGTTAAAAGAAATGTGCAAAGGAAATAAATTTAAATAATATCCAATTCTATTGAGCTTAAGGTCTCTTGTTTTTTTTTTTTATTAAAAAAGTTTGTTTTACGGTGAAACTTCACTTAACCGTGCCACTACTTGGGTGGCTTTCTGATTTCTGTTTATAAATTTCCTGAATTCTACCATTAACTCTTTTTGTCTGCATGTTTATTTTATACATATTAATTGAAATAATAATTGATAAGTTTGTAGTAAAATATCAGTTACAAACGTATACCAAGGCTTCATCGGCAGTAGCTGTCAAAAGTATGTGTCTATGGGTCCCTTAAGACACGTCAAAAATACAAACGAAATTAAAAATAAGCCTAAATGTATGCTTCACAGTTTGCAATTTGCAAAAAAAAGGATACAGCCGTAGCTCTCCTTACAAAGGTTATACAAATTTGTTGCCTTTTGGTATTAAAAAAAATAAAAAATAAAAACAATTATAAGTACATTGTTGCTTGCTTGTATTCTCAACATATATTTATATCCTCTAGTTGCATTTAAACGCAAACAACAATTACGAGCCCAAAACAAATAAACTCTCACACAAGCCAAAACACCCTAAATGTAATTTAATAGCAGGTTGCAGCAAAGCCTTGCTTGCTGTTCATATAATTTATAATTAAATTAAACAAATTGTAGGTAAAATATAAAATTTTAGAATATGTTGTGTGACTTTTAATTGTTTATTTCAATTCTTGAGATTTTAATACACAACAGTACAAGCCACTACCAAACGAGTTAAACCATTTACATTGCTTTTCGTTAAGACAAAAATTTTGTTCAATTAAATATTGTGTTTTTCTAACTTTATTTTTCGTAAAATTTTATGAGAGTTGTTTGAAAACTACAGTCTAACGAAAGCACAATTAAGTTTCCTATAAAGTATGTTATATTTGCTTTTTAATAATTGCTAAAATTGTATTATCGGCCATGTCACAGAGTTCAATTCCGTTCGGAACCTCAAAATATCAAGCCCTAGCCGGAGCATACCCCAACATACCACCGCCTCCGACAGTCTGGAGACACCTGACAAATTTCCGTATTTAAGTTTTCGTTTTTAGACACCATCTCCTACAAAAATGGGATGGATGGATTAGATAAATTTACATTGTGAAAGATTTTAATTAGCTTTATGTGTTGTCTCCACTATGCAGGCGACTTGTCTAGAAAAAAATTTATGAAAAACATGTTTGTGTTTTTTTGAGTGATTCGTTTAAAAATTTTCTAGTCCAGTCGCTCGCTTGCATTGCGGAAACTATACCTTACATTTATTCCTATTAAAATTTATTGCAAAAAAACATCAATGTTTTTAGTTTAATTCCAAAAGGCTGTCAAAATCTCACATGTTAAAAACAAACTAAGTAAAATGAAAATTAAACAAATAAACAAAGCAAACGAAAAGTCAAAGTAATTACAGTGGTAATCTTAAATTTCCTAAACCTGCAACTTGCTTCTAAAAACACGCTTTAATTTAAAATAAATAATTACTTGTATGTATTATTTAATTGTTTGTGATACAACATGATACGTGCTGCTTTGGGTTTTGTTTTTTTTAATAATTTTTTTTTTCAAAGCATACTCCAAGGCAGCTTTGATAAATTGATTGTATTAGCCCAACCTAAGGCTGTATGCAGTGCAGAAAAAAATAAAATAAATCTTTTAGCAGCTTTTATAATGCATGTTATTAAACATAATAAAAAAATATAAATGTAATTTTAAAAATTATACAATGCATTATAGCAATTATTTTTTCCTTTACCCCTCAACTAAAAGTCATTGCATTATTTCAAATGTTTTATAGAAATCATATATCAGCTAATTAAAAGAAAGTCTGATTATTATATAAACGCTCTAAATTACATGTTTTTTTAACATAAAATCAACAAAGTATTATAAGAGACCGAAGCCGACTAACTACATGTGAGTTTAGATAGATTAAAGAGGAAAAACAAAAACTCACTACCTACCAGCACCCATGTTAGAGATTTAGTGGGATTAAGCTGCCTGCTGTTGATAAGGTATATATAGCACAGAAGATAATGTGGAAAACTAATTTGCAAGCAAAATTATTATCATATTAAAACAAATTTAATAGTTATCTTATGAATAAGAAAGATAAGTAGCAGATTTTGAAAGTAAATGTAAATTAATGCTTTTGCATAAACTGCAGCTAGAAAATAATTGATGCCTTGAAGTAGCTAGTATGAGATATATAATTAAATCAGCTTTTTACTTTTTATTATATAATAATTAGTTTAATAATATATTTGTGCAATTTTCCATATACATATTTGCTATTAAGCCTGGTACTCTGTTCAATATTTCACGTGAAATGCTGTCAAAACACATATAAAAAAATTGGCACGAATTGTGCATGAAAAAATGTTGCAGAAATAGTACTCTGTTTATCTTGTGTAAAACATTTGAAATGTATCTTCAACATTTTAATTTTTCATGTGAAATAAGTAGAGTGCCACTTGTTTCGTGTGGAATTTACAACAAACACACGGGGTGTTTCTACAAACATAAGAAATTGTAGCATAGTTTCAGGCCTAGTTAATATTGTTTAAGTGTCAAATTTTTCGTATTAAATAATCAATGTTGATAAACATTTTTCACAAATTTGAACAGAGTACTATGCTTTATGCTGTTTATTGTTGATCTTTGAGGTTTGGCACTGCATACTCTAGGGATTATAATGTAATTTGGTTTGATTAAAAAAATTATTTGTTGCCTACCTTAAGGCTTTCATTAATTGATTATTTTAATTAATGCTTTTGGGCTTGGTTCAAGCATAATAAGCTTTAGTTTCTTTTTCGTGTAAAAGGAAAAAACCCTGTACTCGTGTTAAAATGGAAACTATGCAAATTGAATAGCCTTTAAAGTTTTAAACTATTTTTTTAAGCATAAAAAATATTTTAAAATTTTTAAGGGCTTGCAAACAAGCATAAAGATGTATTTTAATATTTAATTCTTATTTAATTATGGTTGAAGTCTGCTGAGGTGTTGCTTAGCTGCAACGAAATGCATCTAGATTGTTAACCCATCATTAAATAATTTTTTTCCAACATGAACAATTTTTGACTCAAATTTTTAACTTTATTTATCAGCGCATAATTCGAAAAGTACATAAACATTTTAATTTCTTTTAATATAACAAATTGCAACATTTTTGAAACAGGATTTATCTCTCATTAAAAAAATATTTATTGGAGACTTGCTAAATTGTATGAAAATGTTCAAAATATTTCTAACACCATCTATACGTAAGGTCAGCTAGTTTTGGAAATGCCCTCGTATTGATTTGAATTTATAACAATTGCTAATTTTTATATCTAGGTTTTATATCGGAAGCTTTGAAACAAAATACGCTTTTATATATGCCTTTTCCAATATATTTTTTTTCAGTTCAGTCTCGGCTTGATGTCATTTCTGACATGTCATGTATAATTTATTAATTTTTAATTCTTTTTTATAGAAAAATATGAAAATATTAATGTGGGTATCACATGTTGTTTTTATTGCCTCGTATAAATATGTAATTATAAAATTGTGTAAATGTATAATTAAATTTATCTTGTCATTTGAAAAGTATTAAAAATATAATCGAAAATTTTTTTCATAAAAGTAATAACGCGAGGTACAGTCAGTAAGTTCTAAAATTAAACTGCAGATAATAAAAAGAACGTTGTTGTTGTTGTATTAAAGATGAAATACAAAATTTTTCCTTAATCCAGCACAAAATGGCCAATTTAAAGTCCTAACCAACCAACTACCATAAAGCCAAAAAAATACCATTTTGTATCATATTAAGTACATAACTAATCTCTGGTCAAAAAGAATAACTTTTTTAAATATAAAATTTTATTGTATGTAATAGTTCGTTTACATTTGAGAAAAATCTAATACTTTGAGGAAATCTACTTAAAATCTAGTCGAACTTAGCGATGCAATTATGTTTTTTTTTCGTACTAAAAAGTCAGCCTGTGTGCATAAAAAGGTGTGTGTGTGGATTGGCTAAGTTGGATTTGTTTGGTTGTAGTCCTGGAAAATTTTCAGTTAAAGTGTTTAGTTTTGGATAAAAAATCTTGATAAATGGCAAAAAAAAACTTGGTGTAAACGGATCTTCATATGCTATAATTTTAGCAGGTGTAAATGCCCTGTTAAAGTAATTGTTGTTGTTTGCTCGGAAAAAAACCATTGAAGTATTATGAAATCCTATTTTGCATTTGCACGAACCATTAAGTTAAGGTTTTGTTAGTTTTCATATCCTGATTAAAGCACAAACTTTAATCAATTCTAAAACTTATATTCTCACTCATGTGATCAGGATCGTGTGACCTCATCTTAAAATTTTGCCCAACGCATGTATCATATTCACTGCATTTGCTTACAAATGACAACTCTATAATACTCGTTATAATTATTTTCGCTATATGTATATTTTTTCCATCCAATCTAATTGTTATTCCATTTATGTTTATTATTATTTTTTGCGGTTTCAATTAATTACATTGAATAATAACTTGTTATGAATGTGAATTATATCAATCTCATAGAAAATTTATTTTTATTTTATTTCTAACGACACAGATGTTTCCATTTGTTTGCTTTTAATGAGATGCAATTTTTTTTTGTTGTGCTGTTTAAAAACAAACGTTGACAGCACAGTTTTTAATGTTAATTAACAATTGAAAACCGCATTAATTTTTATATATTTTATAATATATATATATTTTTTTGCTCTAAAATATTTAAATTGCTCGTGTAAAAATTTAATTATTATAGTAAAATGTGAAGAATTTTAAGCACCTACTTGGTGAATTAAATTTGAAAATATGTAAATGAGAAATAAATTTTTTAATTTAATGATGTTAGTAAGGAATTCGAAAAATATTTGTAATTTTTTTTTGTAAAAAAGGTTTGCAAAATTTCTAAAGCTTTTGGGTTGAAGTTTATTGGAATGCACATAGACAATGCTTAACAAAAATTTTAAATACATTAAATTGCCTTTATGCAAAGTTAAAGCATGTTAAAGTTAAAGCATGCGTTCAAACCGGTTTTGCCATACAAAATTCGTTTGTTAAACCAACTTAAAGTTTAACAATCGTCTTTGCATAAGGGGTTAAGAGCCTCCCTGCAGAAAATTAGGTGATAATTGAACCAAGCGTACTCGTCCTAGGATTTGAGAAAATAGTAGCGTTCAAAACAGTAGGGCGTAGTGTATGGTGAAAAGAAGATACATATATCGTGTAAATGGTTACGTATTCACCATTTTCGTGATGTATCTAATATATTGAAAAATGCCAAAATCTCGATTTAAAAAAAAAATATGAGTTAGGTAGTTTCTTTATTAAGGTAAATGTGTTGTTTAATATTTTCTATACGCTGCATTACGTTAGTGCTAATGCAAATTTATCAGAAAATGTCCAATCAAATTCTTGAAAAAAAAAATTGGAATTATATAAAATCTAGCATAAAGTAATTGAGAATTACTAAACATCTTAAAAACTAAAAAGCTTCAACCAACTCCTTCTTTTTATTGGGACTCGTTCTAGTATTGTAGCTGAGTCCAGTACCTATCAAATAATATAAATATATGTTTTTTTTTTTTGGATTTTCTCTACATTGGAAGCTGAAAGCGGGGCATGATTTACCAAAAACTGGGATTAAAAATAAATATCTTTTAGAAAGCGGGATGTGTACTATGCACATATACAGTTTCGTATGTACTTAAGATACACAGTTTCTAACATTAGAAAATGTTAATACAGGTAGGGCAAAAAGTACTCCTGAAAACTCGAACTTCAAGAAATTCTGAGTATGCACGCTTTTAAAAGACCACTTTTACATTAATCTATGACCAATATTATCCGACAGCATTGACTTCCAAAAGTGCGTATCCTTCAGAAAATACGAAGTTGAAAGCTTGGCAATTCGAGTATCTAGTACAAATTCATGCTTTTCAGAAATAGATTCATGGGCAATAATAAAGGAGGAGCATTACTTTTTTCCGTCTGGGTGTTCTCATTTACTGGAAAAGTCCTTCAGAAATGCATTATAGCTTAACATAGCTCTATTAAGACACTAATAAAGCTCTGTTAAAGCACAAGGTTCGTGTCAATGTAATGCCATAAAACATTAGCACTTTTGTTGATTTTTATAGAAATTTCACGGCCGGACAGACCTTGATCATCATAGGCATCAATTTTCACCTTCTCTTTCACCGTTAATGATTTACCACGGCCAAATTTCAATTAAAACTATTAGCAAATTATTTTTGATGTTTGTTTTTAAAAAATGATCAGCTATTTTGTAGTTAAAACTTACGCAAATGACCATACAACCACTTTTTTTATCACTGAACCTATTCAAGTGGCACAAAAATAATTCACATTTTTCTTCACAAATGATAAAAAAGAAGCCCAGATTAAGTCTAACCGCACTTTTTCGACTTTTCTTTGTATACACTCTTTTTCTCAACTGATAAACCTTTAATAAAAAGTACAACACAATCCTTTCCATTAATTATCTTGAGAGCAGCGACCTCAAATAGATTGGTAGAACACTGCACCTATTCATGTGAAGTGTATGTATCTGAGTTAAATTAAGCTTCATTTGTGTTCGCTAGAGTCAATGTGGTGTTTCCATGTAAGCCGTCGATCAAGGTGTATGTTGAGGAACAAGTTAGGAACAAGTATCTTTTTCTTCATAGGATAAATGTTGCCTGAACACATTTTTGTTCGTTTACTTTTATTCTCCATTAGTTCATCCATAGTTCAATAGGGCACTATTACGAATATTATATATTATATGTACTACGAATATTTTTTTTCATTTAGTATGTCTATATAAGAAAGACTCCGCTAGGGCATGTATTATGTATTACGAAATTTTTTTTTTGTTTAGTATACATATATATAAGAAAGACTTGGCTGGGAAAGACAATGAATCGATATAAATGGACCGTGAAGTCATTCTGGAACAAGTCCCGTAACTATACTTAGATAATAACATAAGCTCAACAGGTGTTTATTCTTTTGAAATATGAGTGCCCCCTGTGGTCGAGTGGGTAGTGTGCAAGCCTGTCATGCACGAGGTTGTGAGTTCGAGTCCCAAAAAATATCTGCTCAAAAATAAATTATAATTGAATTTGTAACAATAAAAACAAAAATTATAAAAAATTTTCATTGTTACAGTTAAGTGCCGGAATGACATTTTTAAATAATTATATTATTGTACACCGAATAGGTCACTATGGTATAGTTCAGTGACAAGTCAAAAGGCGTATACATAGTATAAATTAACCCCATCCTAGGTCATCCCCATGTGAAAGTGACTGGTCCGCTTCATAGGAAGTGTTAGAACTCGGACTGGTCCCTATCACCTAAAGACCGATCACGTGACTAGTCTTGCGTCAGTTCCATTTCCTGCAGGGCTATTTCAGCAATTTATTTAAATATCACTTTATAGTTATAAGTAATTTTTCCATAAAAAAATTAATGAAAATCGACATTTAAATACGAATTGATATTTAAATAGAGTTGGTGAAATTGGCCCTAAATGTCAAATAAATATACTTGGGAATTTCTTGCGTATATGTATATACTTTATTTACTTTTAGTTTATTTTTATTCAAACTTTTTCTTGTTTATTTGCTTTAATTAGACTATATTATTACCTTAATATAGAAACGCCCTAACGCATTATTTTTTGGAAATCGAGATTTTGTTCTATCGAAATATACAAAAAGCTCGATTTAAAAAAAAAATAGTTTGGGTCTTTCTATGTTAAGGTAACGATATATAATTTACATGCGATCATTTTTAATGAACAAATAACACAAACGACAAACACTAACAGACGTCAGCAACATGCTGGTATATCAAAGTTATTGTGTTTGGTCCACGGTGTGTGGTGTTAACGTCAACATCAGCCAAACTTTTAAGTGCAAATAGAATACGAGAATTTTTTTGATTCATCGCATTACAGTTGGTTAAAAGATTTTTTGTAAAAAAACTTAAACTTACAAAAGTCTTGCCAATGTTGTTTATGTTCACATAATCTTATAAATATTTTTTATAATACATTTGAAGTAGACTTGTATCGAAATCTTTTGGTAGCTCCTTTTAGACACAAACCCATGTAATTTAATGATTATAGGTTTGTGCCTAAAGCGAGTTACTGAAGGAGTTCGAAACAAACAGCATATCATCATAATCTAGTATGAGAGTAAATGGAAAAGTAGCTCACGTGGCACTGCTCTTGCGTGACACTGCTTGAAAAGTGCAAAACAAATTTCAAATATTTCGATCCTTAGTTTTCATAAATTATTTATACTTTTTAGTTAATTTTAATTATTATTCGAACTTCATTTCTTTCTATATTTATGATTTGAACGTATAAAGTATATGTTAAAATAAATAAGTTTAAATTTTCTAAAATTTATTGACTTATAATTCTTTTTTTCTCTTAATTTTCTTTTCAGGTAATTTTTCTACTCTTTTTACATTTAGTGCCTCAAACACATTAGAAGTAAAATCTTGGTACTTGTCACAAGGTAAACATATAAATATCTTGCTAAATTTGGCGAACTTTCAATACTATTTTAAAATAATTTGAACATTTATTTATTATCTTGATTAACAGTTAAAAAAACTTCATTGTATCATTTGATTCTCAGTAATAGTAGATGTGTGTGCATATATATTTAAGTAGCCGAGACAAAAACCAATAATTTTAGCAGAGCCTATTTTGTAATTAGCAGTGTCTTGTTAAGCATTTAACAGCACTAGTAAAATTAATTGTGATTGTTTTGCAGGCGCAGGAATGGGAACTAGGACCATGGTAACCGATTAATGGAAAATGAAATATGATTAATGAAATTATACCACTTGGATATGCAAAAGATATAAACTAAATTTTAAAAAAGTTTCTCTTTTGGAAAGATCAATGGCGTAGCTAGAAATTTTTTATGAATCAATAATTACATAACATTTTTAATAATTTGAGGGAGGGGGGGGGCTGTCACCCCACGAAAATATACTCTACACGCCTATGAGAACGAAGGCTTTGAGCAGATTTAGTGCAATTTTTTAAATAATTTTGGACCTTTCGAAAAATTAGTTTGAAGAAAGTAATATTTTATGGAAAATATCAGGCTGCTTGTCATTTTGGGAGAGAGGAAAATTCTATGGGAGCAGCATTTCCATACAGCATCGTGTAGACCTTTCAGTAGAGTGACGCTATTTCATCCATTCATAGACATGGATAAAACATGAGTAAAGCACTTTTTACCTGACAATGGAACAGTCAAAGCAGTAGACTGGAACGGGAGAATCGTGCCCAAGGAAAGCGAATACAGCTTCATCAGCAAACAAGTTTAGGATGTCTGTTTTTTGGGATGCACGTGGGATAATTTTAATTTTTATTTCTTTTTTTTTGATTACCTTCATAGTGATTATCTTTATAGTACAAAGTGCTAACTTATTGTATTATATTAGTGATGAAATTAAGGGGAAAATGCTGCATTTGACGATGAAGGCAATGTTTTCACCAAGACAATCCGCACATCCACATTCACATTCACACATACTTTTGCTTTAGACAAAATCAACGAATTTTAGTTCGGAGTTGAAGGGTATTTTAAGCAGTTCTTACTTTAAGCAAGGTATCGGCGCTATTGAATATCGCTTCAGCTGTAAGCGATGATACATGAAAATGTTACAAAAAAAAATTCTAATGTAAATTTGGCTTTTGAGCTTTCCTGAATTGTAAAATCTCAAATAGATTCGTAGCTTGAATATTTTGGCAGAATATTTTAATTCCTTACATTCAAAATACTTAAAAAAGAGACTTACATATAAACGTAGCTATTCCTTATCACTTCAGAAGCCTTTAAAGACTTAAAAGAGACGTAAATATAATCGTAGCTATTCCTTATCAATTAAGAAGCCTTTAAAACTAATCTTCCAAAACATTGGCTGCATTTACAATCCTCAAGTATTTATACTTGATTTAATATATATGCAAGTTAATAATATTCAATAAATTTACATCTATGCCTGAACAACTTTGTTTTTATTTAAAAATCCAAGTCACATTTTATCTTCAGAAAGAATCAATTACTTTTGTTTAAATATTGAATTTATTTCGCAAATAAATCTTGTTGTCTCTTAAAGAATAATAATGACTAAATAAGTGAATAATAGTTATTATATTGACATATTTTTCTCATATTTGAATATAATACTTTTCCTTAATAAATACAAAATATTTAATATCAGCCTTGGTTATAGTATTGTATGGATATTAAATTTCGTTTGACTTATAATTTATATAAGATAAAGCAGCACTAGAAAGACTACACACAAAAAAACAAACAAAAATAAAATTTTTTCTAATAGCTTTGAAATATAAACTTATTCGTACACATGCAGTTTTAGGAAATGAAAGAAAATACAAAGTTAATTTCAAACAAAACTCGCAAGAGTAAAATGTTTTGCATAATTCAATACAAATGATGCAACAGCAACAACAAATATTTTAATAATAAATACAGATTGACACACACTTACACATACAAATGTGCATACTTGTACTTGCATTATTTTTAACAAATAAATTTGTATATGTGAAAACACCTTGCTTGCTGTACTGCACTCTTCTCCTTGAAATATGCAGCATATTTATTTATATTTAAAATGCAATATTTTTTTATTAAAAGAAAAACAACAACAACAACTACAAAAAATAACTGTATACCTCTTCTTTGTACTCTTGCCCTCTCATACTCATACGCTCTCATATGAACCCTGAAGGAAATGTCGATGGTGAAAATGTACTGAGTAGCTTTTGACTTTGTCACCAGTACTACTCTCTAATTAATCCCCATACAATACTTTGTGCTATAGACATTTAGCATGTGCTTGTCATTGAAAATCTACTAGTAACACTAAAACAATTGACTAGATAGTGAATACATAGTTCTTATGGGGACACGGAGACATACCAACCAGACATTTAGTGGTACATTTGTATACCTTACGTACATACAAATATATGAATATTGACAAGTTATTGCAAAATCCACCAGAAATACACCACATCTGTTTTCTCTCCTTCTTTTATACTGACGAAAAGAAGAGAAATTGTAGATAATGTAACTACTATTAGAGTTTTAGTGTTGACATAGAGGCATTTGGCCCCAGTCTGACTGCAGGGAAGCCATAAACGAATTTATTTTTGTGTTTGTGTGTATGTGTGATGGTTGTGTATGAAGCACATGTACATACAGGCACTTGTTTGTTAAATTCATATTATATTTATACAAGAAGTAGACATATTTGTTTGTTTGAGTGTGTGTGTGTGTGTAGGTGCAAGATACATATGTATACAAAATACTCAGTTTCTTTATGGCTGTGAGTGTGAGTATTTTGCATTTATGTATGTTTGTATGAATAACAAATACTCCAAGGAGTAGGTGTGATATTTGAACTGCACTCAATGTGCTGATGATAAAAATGATGCTGATGCTGCTACTCTACCTTGATAAAAAAAACAAAACAAAACAAAACAAAATGCAGAGCAGCAAAGTTTGCAAAATTGCAATACTCACCAAACACACATACACATTCATTTGTTTATACACTGAGTTGCACAGGCAGCACATCAGAAGACAGTCAATGACAAAAGTTTAATTTTAGGCCGTAAATTGCTTGTTGTTATTTTCCTTGCATTTTTGCAGAGTTTAGTATCAAAGGAAGTAAATGTGTGTACGGATTATTATTTGAAATAGTACAAAAGTAGACGAGAATTATATAAGCTAGACTTATTGTTAAATTTAATTGAAGAATTTTTTTAGCGGAAGCTGATATGTTTATTTGTTAATCTGTTCTTCTAACTTCGTGGACTTGAATAAAATTTGCCTGGCTTTTTGTTAAATTAGCTGAAATCGAGTTTGGGCTGAACTAAAATTTAGCAATTCATTTTTCTTACGGCGGATTTTTGTTTAATTTGACACGATTTTCCGCTATCCCACGTCAAATTCCGTTGAAGTTTTCGGCTCTGCCCCATCTACAGGTAGAGGAGAAAGACCGTTAGTGGAAATAGATACAGAGAAAGAGATTAGGATATACAGTAAAAGACACAAGCATACACAGAGAAAACAGATTCGTTGAGACAACCGAATTTGTTGCCAATCGAATTTTAGTGGTTGCACCAACTATATAGATTTCTGGTATAAAGACTGCAATTTTCTTGTGGCACCACTATATTTTAATTATAACCCTTAAACAAATAGTTGCAGCAACAGCAAAAATTGGTTAACAGTATGGAATTTGAAAAAAAAGTTATTCTTGCTACCGAAAATGTGGTTAGTATAACTGAAACAATATCATAATTGGTACATGTGAAAGAAAAAATGGCCTTCCTTGCTGAAATAAAATAAGCAATAAACGCAAATAAAAATATACAATTTAAGAAATTTATTATTTAACAGATTGTCATAAGTTAGTTTTAATTGAAATTTATTTATTTCAACCACACATTTTTAACAGCCACAAACCTGTTATCTTATGCGCAGACTTTCAAAAACCATTTGAGAATTCATAAATCATAATATCTTTGAAAGTCACAAAAGTTAATTTTTAATTTGCTGCAACGAGTATAAACTATGATAGTAAGCTCAACCTATAGTTAGTTGCAGCAACTGATAGAAAGTATTTATTTTAACATAATATAGAACGACAATTTTTTAGTTGCCAATACCAAAAGTTGGTAATAACATCCAATTCATAATATTTTATTCGGTTGTGTTAACCAATCAATGAATTAGTCATGGCAAAAGCATACGCTCGGTTGATGCAATCAATTTAAGAATTGTCAGAATTATATCTTTATTACAATTATGCCCTTATGGCAATAAACATGGATTGTTTTTTGGATTAACAGAAAATTGATTGTGTGAACTGAAATATAGTTTATGCAAATGATATTTTGTTGGCCTAACCATTTTCCAACCAATCTTTTTTCTGGGTGTATAAAGAGGGAGGCATATAGAGAGAGAGAGAGAGAGAGAGAGAGGGAGTGACGTAAACGTGTGGCGACATGGCGATATTATTCTATTGATTGTAGTTATTAATGCGTTATGGATTTGAATGAGTAAAATTTACAAGAAATACTTTTTGACGATTTTATTTCTACTTTTAGCGGTATTCTACTAAATTTGTATACGATTATTTTATAAGAATTTATATTAAAAATACTTTTACATAAAAGCAAATTTATTATCAAATATTTTTAAAGAAAAACTTCATAAGATTGATTTTGGCGACTTTTGGCGATATTTTAATCAAGCCTGGTTATAAACACAAATAGCACGAACGACAAATTTCGCCAAACACAAGGAATATTTTTAAATCCATTTTGCTCCTCACTGTTTAAACACTTATGAGCATAAATATGCATATGTTTCTGCATGTATCAACTCGTTGAAACTCAACTTCAATTTGGACTTTGTCTTATTTTTTGTATATGTATATATCCATATCCACATATCACACAGACATTTGAAATTATAAATTCGCAAATACTTGAAATAAAAAAATTCAACAAAAAAAAACAGTAAAACAAAAGTGTTATATATTATTTTTTTAACAATCCTGTCTGGATTTCTGAGCCATGTACCATATTGTGTAAATATACAACCTACAAGGGAATCGTTTTTCTTTCAAACACACCCACACAAACACACACACACATGCACACAGCACTCGCGCTGAATACACAAAAGATTTAACTGAACAAGAAACAAAATGACAAAAAAAGGAAAAAGATCGAAATTGTTGAAAATACAGAACATCAATTCTGTGTATATTTTATGAAAAGTTTTGTAGTTTTTTTTTTCTTTAATATTTTCATAAAACAGCAAAGTCTCTAAAAGCAGTTGACAATTTCAATCTTTTTGCATTCTCTTTTCATATTGTTTTCTTTTTTCTCTTTCTATTTTGTTTGATAAGTATTTGTGAATATTTATGTTATTTTTGGGATAAGTTTAAGTTTTAATATACTTTGATGTTTCTTTTACTGTGGCGTTGCTGTGTTTACTTTATTTATGGCAAATAATGACACTTTGGAGAGAATATTTTTTTATTTTGTTTTGTAAAGGGATTTATTTAGTTTCTTGCTGTAAAATATGATTCGAAAGGAAGTTTTAACAAAATTGTTCGTGTTTCACACTATGAAATTTTTGTTTATGAAATTTTTTAAAAAACTTTTGTTGAATTTTATTTTGGAAATTATTAAATGGAATTTTTACTTTGTGCATGATGTTAATTTTTATATTATTTTTGATTTTCTTGGCATTTGCAAAAAAAAAACTAAAACCTGACTTATGATGTCGGCTGAAAACAATTGAGTTGAGATCGACAACTTGTCTTGAAAACAATAATAAAATAAGTCCCCGTTCTGACTTGTAATTTTTGTTGCTGGAAATGTTTTTAAAATTCTGCTTTGAAATTTTATTAGTGTCCACAGTATGGTTATGTTTTATAAAAATTCTATTGCATCAAAAATTTCCCTGAAAAAGTAACCATTCTATTTACTATTTGTTGTATTGTGTTTTTCATTTAATTCAAGAAGTAAAATAAAATAAAATAAATACTGATGAGATCCAAAAGCGGGAACGAAATGCATATAGACAATTACTTAGTCATAAAAACAAGCAACACTTTCCAAATAAAATAAAAGGTCATATACACCTACTAACTTTAAATTAACAGACACGAATTTCAAAACAAAAGAAAATTGCAGTGTATGTGAAACTGTGTACTACTCCCCCCCCCCACATCTCACCATTCTTACCAATAAACTGAAGAATTGTTGCAATAAAAATTGCAAGTCTGGACGGTTTCTAAGAAAATTTCTTTTAGTTTTCAATATAACTAATCGATCGAACGTTTTCTGCCGACATCGTGGTACCAGGCTGTAAAATGTGTTAACAATAATCTAACAAAAAAAATTTATAGTTTAATAAAAACTTGAAAATTATTTTAAAAAAATGTTTGTTAAAAACTATGAATAAGAAAACAAGAGAGAAAATTTCCAAGTACAGGAAAACGGGCACCACATGCCATTTTTGTCTCCCCTCTCATTAATAATCTCTTACTTTCTGAAAGAAGAATTTCCCTGACTTTAATTTCCTGTTTCCACAAGTCAGAAAGACGACTCATCTAGAAAATTTTTATAAAAATCAGTCAAAAAAACTGTTACTTTTCATATAAATTTTATACGCAAGTCGACCGTGTGTGTGGGTTCAAGAAACAGGCACTAAATTTAAAATTAATTTTTTTTGTTAAATAAATTGAAAAATTATTTCCACAAAATAAAGAGCTAAGCTTAATTGCATTATGGAATTTTTCGTGAAACTTAATTTTTTTTGGCTTATTAAGAATTTTTTTTTATTAAATTATATTTTATTTCTCAAAAGAAGGCGCAGACACACAAATGAGATCAACAGCAAATTGCCAAGAAAAGCAGCCTTAGAAATTATTGCTCATACTTTCTGAAAGTAAAATTTCAACAGAAGCAAGGAAAAACAAATCACATAAAAAAAGTTTAAAGATTCTAGCTTCGCTATTTTTTCTAACGCTCTTTTTAATGACGCTTTTATCAGACGCCCAAAAAATTTGCTAAAGGTCACACTTGGGCAACCATTTGTCCAAAAAATCGTAACCACTTAATACTAACGAAAACCATTTTGATTCTGACACATGTTTTTCAAGTTAAACAGTTTCCAATAATGTTTAATTCTATGAAATTGTCTATTCATTATGTATGAAATTGTTTAAATTTAGAAACGCGTGTGCGAATCAAAAGGCTTTTCACTTATATTTAGTGGTTACGGTTTTTTGGGCAAATGTTTGCCAAGTGTGACCGTACCTTTGGAGATTCTTGCTGCACCATTTTGTATAAAGACACTCCCTTCTATAGCGCTGCTATAAGCAAATAAAAATGTTTCGTGCTATAAATTAATAAATTTTTTCATAATGTAAATTCGGTTTTACTAAAATATTTTTTGTTTTCATAACCTTTTTTTATGAATACTCTGCTATTTCCAATTTTAGTGACTTTTGTATACTTTTAAATTCGTTTTGTTTTATAATAAAACGGAAGTAAGTTAAATTTTTTTTAAATTGTTTTTAAAGAACAAAAAAAAATAATAATAAAATAATAATATTTTCCTTTATTTTGAACGTTTCACGTGAAATAAGAAAAATTAATTTTTCCTCTCAGTTAAGGCAAAAAGAAGAAAGTCCCAAACTGTGTTTGCTATAAGTTGATAATAAATATTTGTTTGAAAGTCTACATCCTTTTCATAAATAACAATCCGTTTATAATACCACTTACGTGACACTGAAGGACAAAGACGGCTGTAGACCATAATATACAGTCAAACTTAAGATAAATAACATGCAAAAAAAAAAATTAAAGAATATAACAAAAATAAAATAATAAAGAGAGAGAAAATCAACAAACGCATCATTTGCACACCAGAACACTTAAGAGATTGTGGGCAGAGGCAAGGCTGCAGCATGGCTCATAACTTTTACTCGTGTAGCCAACAGGACAGGCTAAATATGTAGATAGAGTTCATGTATGTAAGTGTGTACTGCACATACATTTGTAGTAGAGGAAGTCCTTGTGCAAGCAAACAACTATGTAGAGTTTTAAGCAGAAAAAAAATATATCGCCCAAAAGTATGCTGCATCAATTTTACTTAAGTTGTATGAAAATGTTGACAGGTTGATGCTACACTCAACCAAATGCAGATTTAATAAAATGTGACATACACTTTTACACATACAAGGACACCACCTACAATACCCATATTATATTTTTGCATACAGAAGGTATTGGCTAATACTTTTATACTTTTTGTTGCTTTAGCTCGCCCTGGGAAGCAAGTAAGTGCCGAGTGCCTAGTGCAGAGTGCAGTTGGTTGTTTAGCCTAGTGTTTCTTCATTTCGTTTTGTTGTTTTTTTTTTTTTTGAGTTTCATGTTTTCACTTTATTATATTGGAGACTCCGGCTCAGGCTGTGTGACATGTTGTAGTCGTCTTTAAAGTTTGAAGTACGGAGATATGAAAAAGACATTTTAAGTAGCTTTAAACAGTAATGAATAAGTTTTTCAATTTGCCCGAATCAGTTCCTTCAAATATGCAACAAAAACGAGTAGCAAAGAAAAATATGAGAGTACTAAGAACATCAAATGCTGGCAATATTAAACATTAAGTTTACGTTTGCTTATACCAATGTGGGAGTGGGAGAGAATGTTAAATAACAGGATTAAACACAAGTTTAAATAAAAATGTCATAATGACAGTTAAGATGTAGAGGATTTTTTTCATTTTTGCCAGCTTAAATTAATTTCTTGTGATTGAATTTATTTTAATTAAATGCAACAGTAGCAAAATTAGGTTATCTTAATTAAAGTGAAGTGCAAGCATTCATTTGATCTAGTTAAGCTAAAGATCTCTTAATATTTTCTTCATTTAAAGAATAAAGTAAAGGTGAAATAAATTTCATATGAATCATACGCACCAGGAGGAAAAGTAAAGTAAAATTTGGTGACCCTCAGTATTTTAGTTGTGTAGATATGAATTGATACGCGAAAAAAATCGGATATCATAATCATTTTGTTACTCTTATTAACAGTTTCCTAAGAGGGCTTTTTCCTATTTCTTCTTTAACTATTTAAAACATTATTTCCGAACTTTCAGTTAAAGAAAAATAGAAAATTTGGGGCTCTTCTGCACTTTCATTTTTCTCGCTAGCCGTTTGCTTAGAATATGATGATTTTGTTCTCGGACAAAATTAACTCCTTAAAAATTATTTCCCGAGTATTGGTTAGAGGTGGGCTGTGTATGTTTTACTTACTTCATTGCATTTTTCCATGATTGTGTTACAAACATAAAAACTAAATTTTCTTATTTGCAATATTAATAATTTTCTTAGTGAACAAAACAACAAACTATTTGGCACAAGATAATTTAATTATTTCCATGTACATAGACATCATTTGCATTTAGCAAACTTTTAACTTCAACTATTGCAAAATTGAATTTCATTCCAATTATGCTACGCTCCTTTTGTTCTCCATACTTTCACAAGTTATTAGCATAAATATAATGCCAAAGCCGTTTTGACGATAATTAATCTGATTTTGTGGTATAATAGTGAAAAATTCTATTTGACTGATAATGCGTATTGACAGTTGAAAAGACACATTCATGTTGTTGCTGCTGTTGCTTCTGCTGCTCACAGTTAATTGATAAACAAAATTGTTAAAGACAAAGAGAACAAAACATAAAAAAAATATGGAAACATACACTAATGCTTTTAGATTTTATATTTTGTAGCAAACGAAAAAGACGAAAAAACGCAAATCTTTTAAGCTGATTATGTGTGGCAAATAAAAGCATTTCTTGCTTTAAAAAATATACATAGAAAACAAGTGCGTTTTGAGCAGCAAATATGAAAAGACATAACATACCATGTAACATAGATTTTAGTGTCCTGTAAAAGTGGCTCCATGGTAAACCTTACCGATTTATATCTCAATTTGCATACAGCTAAAATTTTCGTACATGCTTTGGCAATAATTTCGGTGAAATTGTATTTCAAACTCATGTAACTATATATATACCCTAGAAGTATTTCAATCGGAAAATGTATCTCTTATGAAACGTATGACTGATATTTATTAATCATACGTACTGCATGACATTTATGTATTCATTATTGTGCAATAATTGATATTGTACAATAAATTGCCTTTGTATTATATATTGGAGATAAACAGCTTTCAAAGCTCTTACAACGAAAGTATGCAATGTGCAAGCTTTTTTTTACAAAAAGCTTTTGTGCTTTCACACTGACGAGAGCACAACAGTAAATCAGATCTCGGCAAGAACAATGCGTGATCTTACTTTACAAAAAAAAATAAAGGAGTTTTCAAAGCTATTTTTCTTTTGAACAAAACGGTTCAAAACGTTTTAAAACTTTTTTGTTTTTTTATTTGTTTAAGGTGGAGCGTATGATTATTATGAATTAATCATACGTATCGCATAAGATTAAAAGAAATGGTTAATAGAATAAAAAATACTAAAATAGATCATTAAAATAAAATTAAGTTGCAGCATTTCACATCGCGTATATGTGATTAATATCATTTCCATAAATTTATATAAACAACTAGCTGACCCCGGTCCGCGTTGCTGGCCCTAAGCAAACATTAGTGTTGTATATGGCATTGGTGGTACAATATGAAAATTGGAATTTGCCCACGAATAAACTAAATATTGCGCCACCTGCCGGACGAACTTCAAACTACACAGAAACACTCCTCACGCCCCATAGAGCATGTATATAAAGTTTGGTCTAAATCGGAGCAGTGGTTCTTGAGTTACGGTGCAAAATCACAAAAAAAAACTAAATATGGCGCCATCTGTTGGACGAACTTCAAACTACACAGAAACACTCCTTATGCCCCATAGAGCATGTATATAAAGTTTGGTCTAAATCGGTGCAGTAGTTCTTGAGTTACGGTGCAAAAACACACAAAAAAAACTAAAAATTGCGCCATCTGCCGGACGAATCACTATTTCTGAAGGGGGCGTAGCATTTACCGGGATAGAATATATATATATATAAACACGCACAGGTCTTTTACGAATATTTTGCGGGGTGGAAGGCGAAAATCTGTTTGGGGCATTTAAGAGTTTACCCATAACAAATAAACGTATTTTTGTATTATATATAATAAGATAATTTTAAAACGTCAGATTTTTTAATCTTCAATTGCAATACAAAAAACCGCAACTAACAAAATTTCTATAAACCATATTCTTTTAAACATTGTTCTTATTTTAAGACTATCTGCCTAAGCAATATTTAAATAATTTGTTTAATATATTAATTTATTTATTTATTTCTAACAATTTTTTTTTTGTTGCAATTTCTGCCAAAACTTTCCCAACATACCGGAAAGTTATATGAAGTTCCTTAATTAATTTTTACTATTAGACAAACTAAAATCCTAAAAGTAATTTGCATTTTAAATTAATCAACACATACACTGAAGAGCTAAGTATGGCTCTTATGCAATACAATCAAGTATGTGTAGAGTTAATGCGTATTTGGTTTGAACTAAATATCCCTTGAGATTTCATATGAATTAGGAGACCTCTTGCAAGTATGATGGATATTAATCACAAATCGAATTATTAATTACCTACAACAGGCTTGAGAAGCCACAGACAGGAAGACATGAATTTTTAAATAATGACTGCACGAACGCATTTGCTGGAATATCCTTGAATACAATGAGATAATGACTAGCAATAGTAATAAGTTACTTAATAAGTACGTATTAAAATATTAAATAAGACGATAGGAAAATAAATTCATTACAAAGCTGGAATAGTAAATATGTACATGGTTTTATTTTGAATTTATGTACATACAAACGTTATAACAGTGCATGTCGTCACCTTAAATGCAAACGGACGTAACTACACTTTTATATTTTTTACAGGAGAAACAAAAAACGTTTCAAAATCAATAATAATAAAGTGTTCTTGAACATTTTCTTCGAAATTTACTTGTAGTATGGACACTTATATGTTTTCAACCATTTATTTCCTTTTTATATATATTTAAGCTTTTATGCTAGTTACGTTCCTTGCAGTAAAAAATAGCTGAAATCGTAATTACGTCCATTTTAATTTCTTTAATAAAGTCGTCATTTTTGATCGCAGAGTTGTAAATATTTGCGTGAACATGTAGTTTGATAAAATGAACCATAATCAATCAAAAACTCGATTTCCAATAAGTACCTTTTAAAAACTATACCTTTAAAAAGAATTACCTTTTAAAAGTAGTAACTTGTAAGGAAGTATCTTTTAAAAAAAGGACCTTTTAAAAAAATACCTTTCAAAAAAGTACATTTAAAAAAAGTACCCTTTACCAAAAGTACGTTTTAAGAAAATACCCTTGAAAAAATACCTTTTAAAATATGTACCTTTAAAAAAAGTACTTTTTAAAAGAAGTAACTTTTAAGAAAGTACCTTTTAAAAAAGAACGTTTTAAAAAAGTACACTTCGAAAAAGTACATTTAAAAAAAGTAATCTTTACTAATAGTACGTTTTAAAAAAAGTACCATTCGAAAAAGTGCATTTAAAAAAGTACTCTTTACTAATAGTACGTTTTAAAAAAAGTACCTATTCAAAATAGTACCTTTTAAAAAAGTACCCTTCTAAAAAAGTACTTTTAATAATACATTTTAAAAAAGCTTATATTTGAAAAAGTGCTTTCCAAAAAGTCGTTTCAAGAAAGTACGTATTTAAAATTAAAAATTAAAAAGTACCTATTTAGAAAAGATCCGTTTACAAAAGTACTTTTAAAAAAGTAGTTTTAAAAAACTACGTACTTAAAAATAAAAATAAAAGAGAGCCTTTTTAGAAAAGTTTCCTTTTATAAAAGTACCATTTTGCAAAAAATTAAAACGCACCTTTTAAAAAAGTACTATTTAATAAAATTGCCATAACTGAAAAAATTCTTTTAAATAATACATGTACTCGTACATATATATTGGCATACTCGTATCCACAGGAATGTGAACTTTTTGTAGCGTGCGACACCAAACAAATATGTTTGTGTGTTTCTATTTTTTTTAAATAAAACTAAACTTTTTTTTACTTCTTTATTTAGTGTAGCCAGTCACCTGCTCTATTTTAGGTAAAAATTAAAGAAAAATCGAGTCAAATTATTTAAAAAAATATAAGTTTAATTGCTTGCTGTCGCACGCGACAAAAAGTGAACTTTCCCGTAGAAATGCCCATATGTATGTATGTATATAACTTTTATATAACTTTTAAAAGAAATGCCTTTCAAAATAAATTGTTCTTCAGTTGACTTTTTTAAAAAGTATGCATTTTGTATTTGTCTTTAAAAAAAAATAAGCTTTAAAAATTGAATTTTTGAAAAAATCTCTGCTGTGTAAACAACTCTGATTTTTATTGTTATTAAAAAGGCGATTTTTAAGAAGAGTAGTTAGAAAATCGTTTAAACATATCACAATATCAATTTATTTATATACTAAAAAATTCGTACATGAAGCCATTAGAGATTTAAATAATCCTTTGATTTGTTGCAACCAGACGCACACATTTATGTATGTGAATTACAATTCACAAATTTTCTTAACAAACGCAGCCACACACAGTAACTCATACATAACATACTCGTAAATTAATCCTTTCGGAAGGGTTGGAGAGGGGGCACAGATGCAAAATAATGTGTATGAGCGCCGTGCGTGTGTGTGTAAGCAAGCGTAATTTTGTAAAGATATACGACATGCTCGTATGTGCATGATAAATTCCTTACGAAGAGACAGTAACAAGAAAATACAATATTGTTGTTAATGTGCCCAAATATCATCTGTCAATTACGTTTTAAAGTTTTTTTTTTGTTTTCTTTAAGTCCAGTGAACACTACAAGAGATTTATGTATGAATAATTTAAAGTTAAAATTATTTCAAAATTTCAGTGAAGAAGTCCGATTTATTTTATGCGATATTTTTCTTTAACAAATAATTTTATTATGATCGATATTGTTTTCGGGCATAAAATAATACTTTTTTAATTAAAATGATAATTTTTTCTTCCACGAAATGAAATAAATATTTTGTAAAAAAGTAATGTTTGCCAAAAATCATACAGACATTTCAGCCTTTCTTCCTTTTAATAAACCTTAACGATGGATATATTTATTTACTTCGGCATTAAAGCTGCCGCATTATTAAAATCATAGTTAAAACTATTTGGTTTTAAAACAGGAAAAGGAAAATATTGAACATAAAAACTGCAATAATATTATAGTAGGAAACAGCAGATGCCATGGCGTTATATCAAAAAAGCGCCATGGTCATCATGAATGAACGATAGCCAAGTCAGTCAGTCTCAGTCATCATTGTAATCGACAGCAGTGTAACAGTAATATTAACAACAGCATCGTTGGTATGTTAAATTGGCTTAACTACATCCGTCATAAAGTTAACTGACGGTCAGTCAGCCTGACATTCAATTTGGTTCTTTTTATGTTTTAAAACCATAAATATTATTTGAGTACCATATGCGTGAGATTGGATTTGTGTGTGTATAAGGATCTGTGTGCTGCTATTGAATACAGTGCATGCCTTCATTGTGTTTTAATATTTTCTGTTTTTTGCGTGCGTGCATGTGTGTGTATCCTGTTACCGCATCATATTTGCATTTTAATTAAATTTTATGCATACATGTGCTTATATTTTGCATGGTTATCTGTATTTTATTAATAGACCCCTTTTATAAGGACTTTTAAAGGGTGTCTGCTATTTTTAGGAATACAATTTTTTTTATTCTCTCTACAAAAAAACTTCAGTATTAATTTTCATACAAAATTACATTGTGTTTTAAGCAAAAAAAACGTATGTGTTTAATAACAAGTTTCAAAAGCCAAACCTTTAAAAAAAGCATAATGTTCTTATACTTATTTTTTAATATACTTACGACACATTAAATTAAAAAAAAACAAAACCAAATCGAAAAACTTTTATCATTAAACTTTTAACATTTTATAAGCAGCAGCATAAAAAAAATAAAAATTTTCCAAATAAAATTAAAGCGAAATAATCAGTTACAGTTAAGCATATTAAAATTTAAATTTACATATTTTTGTGTTTAGTTTTCAACAAGTTCAGTGCTCAAGTCTGGAACTGTGTAAACTAAGCTTGTGACACACACACACTATACAAGTAAGCTGTGCAGTTTTTATTTTAAAGCTTTAAGTGAAGAAGACACTTTTTTTTTTTGCTGTGACCAAATAAAAAAAGGAACGAAAACAAAGAAAAAAAAGGCGAGTATGGTGTAAAAAGTGCTACATGAATTGTGAAAAAATAGGACAGAAAAACTGTGAAACTGAGCCTTTGCAATATACACTATACAAGTTCACTGTACAGTTTTACAAACTTGAGCAAACATCAAAATGGTTTTGATATTTACCCAGTCTACTGTGTAAATAGCATAAACACCCCCATACACTGCACAAACGCTCTGTACAGTGCCAGACTTGTACAGTATACTTGTGTAATATATGGGCATTAGCTACAAATTATATAATGTTTTCTTCAAGTAAAAGTAAACAATTTTTATTATTTCAGTAACTGTGGTAAATTTAACATAGTTTTTATACAAGTTTTAGTTTTATTTTTTATTGTAAATATTTCTAAGATAACACATTTGATTTGTGAAAATTAAAATTTTTCCTCAAAACAGCTGAAATTAAAGTCTGGCCACACTTTATGTGTTTCCTCCCATTCCAAATTTGTATCTTAGCAAGAGCCTAATATGTGTTTAAAAGGAAGTTCTCGCACAGAAGTTTATGAATTATAAAACTAATTTCTTTGGGCCTTCTTCCAAAGGCGAGAACAATTGGAAGAGACCGAAGTGTGTACAAAGGTTCGTTAGAATTATTTAGTTAGAAGTACTAGTAGCTGAAATATGGATATAAAACGGACTTTTACAAGTTAAAATTCTCATCTGCCTGTTTATATTGAAAACAAATTTCATTTCAGGCAGATGAGAATTTTTATTTGTGTCCTTTAAAACTTTCACTTAAACAACGTTAAGTTTTAAATTTCTTAAACGAAATTCAAAGCTTTAAAATATTTACAAATTTTTTTCTTGCTTATAATCGCTTTTGAGTTTCTAACTAAAGGATATGCGACCTTACGCTGTTATCGTCTATTTTGAATTTTATGCTGCAATAAACTTAAATGAGATGTACTAAATTAAAAAAACGTAGTAAAAAACACGCGATTTGATTAATTTCATACCTGCAAAGCAAGGCACAGTAGAGTTTAATGCAAAAGAAAAAATAATAAACAGGCTCCTATGGTGTCCTATCAATACACTGAAAACTCCCTTAGGGTGGCTCGAAGGACCACAAACCAGTTTTTAGTTTAAAATTACATTTATATATTTTATCTTATCAGAAACAAAAGCGCTTAAAAGGCAAGAGAAACTGTTACACACCAGGTTTGTTAAAGTTATGGCAAAGTAATCTAATTTTTTGAGTTCATCAAACATTGTCCACATATGCAAAGTATGCGTTAAAAGTGTTGTAGGGGAGGGAGAGGGGGGAGATTTGTGCGTGTATTTAATTGGTTACGCATAGTTTTTCCACATGTTTAACTTGAGCATGTTGTGGGCAAAACTTTTAAGTGCTTTCTTATTTAGATTAAACATATTCTCTGCGCTAAATAACATAACAAGTTTCATTAAAGTATAAATTACTCGATGGCAGTCTAGAATTTCCAACTTTAACCGGAAGATGCGTGTGACACGCATAATGCCGGATGGGGAAATAAACAAGAGACATCTAAAGCTGGCAAACGCACAAAGTAGAAAAGCCTTCTTTCTTATGTTTCTTATATGAATGTACAGGATAACTGAAGCCTGTGAGTGCAACAGGAAATAAAATTGCGTGGACAAAAGCCTTTAATTTCTTGTACAAAACAAAAAAAGAAAACAAATAACATTTTGAAACAAAGGGGTGTTAAAAGAAATGAGACGATAAGATAAAAGTTAAATATATTTTACCAAAAAAAAAATAATTTTGTTATTATTAAGTTTAATTAAACACTTTATTTAGTTGTAGTAATTCTTGTTACCAACACTCCACTAGCAAGTTTGTATAGAAATCACTCAAATAATTTAGTGCCTTTCATGTAAATTTTCTAGACAAGTTGATTGTTTGTTATGTGGACAATTGAATAAAACCAAACTGAGGATTTGTATTTATCTCTTGGAAAAGCTTAAACATTCAACTAAAAATTAAACTGTTTAAAAAAAAATTATGCCGCATAACGCAGGTGTTTTTAAGCATTACTGCTTGCTTTAAATTTTTATTGCATTGCCCTTCTCTTCCTAACTATATTTTAAAAATTAGTGTCCCCCTAAATGTTTATGCAATTTATTTTGTAAGTGCTGTAGTTTTAGTTTTATTGCCATTTGACAAAACACAGGTGCTGTTGTTTCCAAATAACAAAAACTCATAAATGGATTAATTATGGGGTGATAAAACTAAAAACTATTAATATCGACATACTAAAAATGCATTTATATTTTATGTCTATTGCCTTAATGATTTATGCATAATTTTTATTATTTTTTTTCTTAACATTGTTTGGTTGGCCGAATGCTGCAGACTGTATATTTTATTTAATTGCAGTGTTTGCAAAAGGATTTATCAGGGATTGTTTTTTAAGTGCATTTTATTGCCACTCATAAAATAAATAATTTTAGCAGATAAATGCTCTTATAATACTGAGAGCCAATGCAAATAAACGAATGCGGAAATGTAACAAATGCTGACCATTACGTTTAAGTTTAGCAGTGGCTTAGGTATTGGGTGAACTAACTATCTGCAAATTTTGCTCCCATTAAATGCGCAGCTGCGTAAATTACCTGTTGAATAGCTTAAATTTATACCTTCACACTGTCCTTCGTATGTTTCAAAGCGGCTATTCACATATTACGTAATGATCGAAATTGTGGGGGGTATAAAAACTCCGAAAATAACGCGATATGTGAACAGCCTCAAACCAAAGCCATATCTTGATCTATAAAGGACCTTCAAAAGAGAGCTCTTTAGCATGTGATGCATAACCTTCGTGTTGTCGGAAATCGTGAAAAAATATGCCCAAGAAAATAATGCCGCATCGTGGATATTTTTTTTTTATAACAACAGAAGTGACATTCAGGTAATGAATGTCTACTAATATTACTAAATGTTGCCTTCATTAGGAAAGGGATAGTTGTAGAGAAGCCAGGTGGTGAAGGAAGAGATAGAGGAAAGCTTCATTATTCTACAACTCTGCTTTTTTGCAAGTTTTTTTAATAATGCAGTGTTGCAGCGCCTCTGGTGTTAATGAGGCGTATTAAATTTTGAAGCTGTGCTTAGTAGCCCGTTTATTGGTTATTTTACTTCGCCGATGATGAGGGCGCCTCTGGTGTCAATGAGGCGTATCGCATTTTAAAAGCTGTGTTTAGTAGCCATTTTATTGGTTATTTTACCTCGCCGATGATTCTGCTACACAACGAAGGAGAGCGCTCTGATGTAACATTAGGCTTAGTATCTGCTGAAGTCGGTATAGTTCAGTGACCAGTGATTATGCCTTCACTACTCGAACTTTCCTACAACAACTGATACAAAGGGACACTAATGGACATCAGAAAAATTCGCTGTTGGATACCGGGGTCGAACCCAGAACCTGCTACCCTTTATTTTATTGGAACTATTTTTTTAAATATTTATTGCACATACTTAATTTTTTTCTGCGGTTTCCTGAGTTTCAAATCGGGGAAATACTGTGTATCAAAATATATATTTCATAACCTTTTAGGCTGGAAAATAAGGTTCTGATATATTATTCGTGAATGCGGCAAAATATAACTTGTCTTAAAGTTGTCCCAGTACAGACAGTGAAGCGACAGATAGATAGAGAGAGAGAGAGAGGAGGAGTTTAATTAATTTTCTTGTTTTTAACATTCTACTTTTTTGCGTGTTGTTAATTTTTTATATCAGCACCAGAAAATGACAATGAGTGCTCAAAAAAAAATATTCGTAAGTAAATAGTCTTAATTTTAGCAACGGCGCATAATCTTAATTATAGCGCAATTAATTTCTACGTTCACATATTTTCTCCCAAGCTAATGTGAAGACTATTGGCATAGTAGCTATCAAGATATAAGATTATTATTAATTTCTTTGTATGGGGGTGCACCTTCCCTAAGTCTCATTCTACCTATATTTTGATTTAGTTCGCACCTCGCTCCTAATAGAGTCCATACCAAATTTGATGACTATTGGTATAATAGCTTTCAAGATATAAGATTATTATTAATTACTTTAGTATGGGGGTGCCCCTTTCCACGTTTGCTATACTACCAATGTTTCGAATTACGTCGCACCTTGCTGTCAAAAGAGTCCATACCAAAATTGAATACTCTGGCTCCTATAGCTTTAAAGATATAAGATATTTCGTTCGTATTGGCGTGGCATGGCCTACTTAAGGTACTTAAAATACAGTACGACCTATCGAATACACATACAAAATTTCGTAAAAATTTGTCAAGCCATTTCAAAGGAATTCAATTACAAACACCGTGACACGAGAATTTAATATATATAAAGCCGATTCCAACATACAAGAGCATCTTTACTTCGTTTATGCCAAAACAAAAAACTTAAATACGCTACAACTAAAAATAAAAAGGCACATGCGTATCAAACTAATTGACTCTCTCTCTCTCTCTCTCTCATACTTTCAGTCTGAGCATGTTTATACACAGGCTATGAATCTTTAATCAGTCAAAAACAGAAATACAGGTATACTCGGGATATTTATTCATCATTTGCAACCGTATACAATCATTTCTGTTTATCAAATGGAATGGAAATGTGTGGGTTAGTGTGTGTGTGTGTGTGTGTGGTTGTGTAATAATTAAGCTTGTAATAATTTAAAAATTCCCTAATGTCTACCTGCCCGAGGGTGCCGGCGCTAATAAACGCCACTGGCTCTAAATGGTTGAAGGCAGATGAATGCCTTTAATTTTAAATGAAGTAAACTATTTCTTTTTATGGTTAGAGCTCAGCAAGGAGCTCACAAGAAAGTTGTTTATTCATTAATTTAAATACAAAATTGTATTGGCTTATATACTACTTATGAGAATAATGCTTAGCCTATCTTAACATTAGAGGGAAAAGAAATGGTATATGCTTAATAAGCAAATTGTTCCTTTTAGTTTCCCACGGTAGGCGTGCGGCGTGTGTCTCATAAGAAATTTGGAAAACATAGATTCTGTATTGTTTATATTTATATATAAACACATTATTGGTTATTAAATATGATTTATTCAAGTGCATTATGATGCGGCCTTTGAGCAGACTGGTGAGTGTCAAATAGCCGTTGTACAAAATACATATTTATGTTGCAGTCTGCCAATGCATTTATCTAACACTTCATGCAGCGGTATTTGCCCGAACGCATGAGTGTCAAATGTCCAAAATACTTTCAATGCAATTAGATGTTATGTATGTTGCGGTCAAGTTGACTTTAAATGTTTACTACGCAATGTTAGTCGTAGTGATAGTTAGAACACGCTACAGTTGTGTGGCTGTTTGAAAACATGCTTTACATATATGTGTGTGTAAATCAAATAGCCCTGTATACAGGCATTTGTAGCCGATTAGTAGTGCTACTATTTTTATACTCATGCGTATGATTGAAGCTCATACAGCCTATAAGTTTTAGTTATACTTATTTGTGCTGCGTAAAATAACAAATGTGTATACACAAAGTTATTGCATGTTTAAAGTTATACGTATTCGCTTTCATATTAGCTGCACGCATTCATAGTTGTTTGACAGCCCATACTTAAAGAGTACTTTAAACGATGTATATATATATATATATGTATATTATATAAGTTCCCATAGTTCCTACAAGGAGCATAGGGCCGGCCACAAAAACGATACTTTTGCCATTCTCTGATCAGCGCTGCAGCGCCTCTGGTGCTCAGTAGGCGCATTATTTTTAGATATGTAGCAGTAGGATTTTTTATTTTACTTCGCCGACGATTAATTAAAATTAGTAATTAGTAAAATATTTTATTCCATAAATGCACTTTTCTAAAATATTGAACTGATCAAGAAAATATTCCTAATTTTATCAAGGATATTCGAGACGTCAGGAAAAAATAATTTTCATCATTATTTTCTTTGAAATTATTACTCAAAATGTAAAACGAAATCAACTTTTAATCCTTGCCTCCAGTCATAAACAAAAACTCGTATAAACAATATTCATTTGTATGCATTTCGGAAGTTTTATAAAATTTTGTAAATGCCATCAAATCAAAAGAAAAAAAAACTCCTTGTCTTATTGAGCTTAACTTCTTACTTTTCGTTTTAAATGAAATATTTTTAATATTTTCTATTTTCTATTTTTTATTTGCTTGTAAAATAACACAAGGGTATAGTTAAAGCAATATTACATCGTAACATCCTACAGTTGCTGCTGGATTTATATTTTTCCTAAGTAAGAGAAATGAATTTGCATTTGCTTTGTATGCATGACATTGCATTGGTAATTTGAGAAAATTGTTGACTATAAAATGAATTTTTCCATAAGAGGCTGGTCTGTCTTACTTAGCATGTGATGCAAATTGCATACGACTTATTGATACGTAAAGCAACCAAATAGGAATTTTTTTTTGTTAAGAATTAATAAAGGATTTTTCTTTTTAAATAGTCATTTATTGCAATTACTTGGGAACAGGGCTTAGGAGTCCTTTAAACTAGTAGAGACTTTCTTTAGTTATAAACTTTCGTTTCCTACTGGCATTAACTAGTTTTGATTTTACCAATACATGCTCACTTTATTAGAGTTTCAAGTACGTCCATTGTTTACGATATTGTGACAGACAGTTGTTGCCAATTGGCACACACACACACACACACTAAAAGAAAAAAATAAATATATGAATACTATTGAAATAGACAAAATTATCCATTCCGCAAGCCACACTTGTTCGCAAGCATAGAGAGCACTTTTATTTTGAATTTGTAGTGACTGGCTGGAGTGACTGCTGCAGCAAACACCAGAATAAATTTTTTGCTGACTTTGAAACTTATTTATTTTTTCAATATTTTCCTTTTATTTATACCAGCATTTCTTTCTGTTTTTTTTCAATTCTATTCTAGTTTTAATGTATATTTTTACGATTTCATTTTGAAAATGTCTGCATATGTTGCCTCAGATTTTATTTTTTTATATTTTTTATGCAAGTTATTGCTGCAACTACAAAATTTTGTTGCAGCATAAAAGTAAATGAAGTATAAAGTGGGTGTTTGCAAGAAATAAAAATATTTAATATTTTTTAAACTAAATGAAAATAATAAAATTAGGAGTATGTGTGCGTGTGTGGTAATAAAAATTTGTGTAGACATTGTGTGTTTTGTGGGCAAGCAAGCTGTAGTTTTTGGTAGTAATGATAAAATTTCTCATAAATAGGAAAAATCCTTTTTAAAAAGTTTTTTTTATTTTTTTTAGAATATTTATATTTTTTTTTTGAATATTTTTCACAAAGTATATTAGCACTTAACGGCCCCATACAGTCCGGTGCACTTATAACTTTAATGAAAACTTACCCAGGCATTTGTGTCTTCTAGAAGATTTGTATGGAAATCACTCAAACTAATGAGTGCTTTTATATCGAACTTACAAAAGGGTTAACAGTCAAACGAACTGTCATACTGCGCTCAATTTTTATCATTTAGTCCTAATTTACACTCAGCAAGTGTTATTGCTAAGCTAATTAGTTTTTTAGGAGAGAGACGAGGGGAAAAGAAACGTTTATGTTATCCTCGTCTCTCTCTCCAACAAACTAATCAGCTTACCAATAATACTTGCTTAGTGTAAATTAGGACTTATGATCGGTATATTCTGGAAAATCAACATGAATAGGTGAATGCTTGCCATACGGCCACCGCAATCATCGACTTATTGAAATCAAAATTTGACGATAACTTGATTTCGAAATATGAGAAGTATAATTTTAAGTATTTTTTTAGTTTTAAGCCAAATAATTACTTGTAACTATAAACATCCAACAAACTATGTTTATGCTCATCTTCTAAATTTCGCAACACAAACAACTATAACTAAAATTAATAGACTGTGTAGCTCACAGCACATGCATAAGTATAAAATTACTCTGACTATTGACCTGCTACACATGCGTATATACAGGGCTATTTTAAGTACATACGCACATTAAGCATGTTTTCAAACACCCACACATTTTTAATTCCATTTTATATACGCAAATGTATGTATAAGTTGGCGGATGGCGAATAAATATCCTGAGTATCATGCGTATATTTTTTTCGCCCGACTAAATATCCATATTCTGAGTATAAGCATACTCCGACATGTGCCTTTTTATTTTTAGTTGTGGCGTATTTTAACTTTTGGCTTAGACGAAGTAGAGATGGTCTTGTATGTTGGAATGTATGTGTGTTACAATGTATGTAGTATGTCAAATTGCTGATTATACGCAGTTACTAAAATTAAAACTATTTACTTATGTATATTTTGTTCAGTATCATTGTCATTCTCTGATATGAACTCATCAATTGGTCTTCAAGATAGTGCGAATTGACACCTCTCGATTATTTTCTTTGAGGCCAAGGAGTTACTCTATAATATACATCAAATGTAAATTAGAAGAAAATCTCGAGTCTATCTTGTGTGCAATTTGCAGTATGTTTCGCTTTTGTCGCATTTTTTAGAAGTTACGGGGTCCAGAAAATTTTGCCAGCCTCAGGATATTTATTTTCTAAAACCATATGCTCCAGGCCATAGTCTTTAATTTTATTTTCAAATGTCCTGGGTTCTCTTCTTTGACTTCTCTAGAAACTGCTTTCCAATCATCCCATTTATTTGGAAAATATACATCACTCAGCAACGTTTTTTCCTTAAAACCAGGTCGTGTCTGAGAAATTTGTTTAAATTAAATGTTTTCTTGCGTGAGTTTTTTTACATGTATAAGAAAACAGCAAAAAGTTTTTAACAAATACTTAAACAAAGTGTGTTAGCAAGTACTCAAAAATAGAAAAATTACTCTGCACTAATTTCAGCACCACCCTCGTAAAATGTAAAAATGCTTCTCAAATTAAAATACATTTAAAAATCCATGATATTATGATATTTTCTAAAAATTTTAAATAAAATTCATAACATGTTGCCTTTAGTTTTCTTATTTCTTTTGTATTATTTTTACACACACACACACATACACACAGCGCCATTGCATTTGAGATGAAATACAAAATGGCAGCTGGACTTAAAACTATATTTTTTAAGTGTATAAAATTTTCAAGCATAATTTGTGGTCATTGTGTTGTTGTCCTTAAAGTCCTTAAAAACGAGTACATGATTGTATTTGTGTATGTGTGGGTTTTCAGTTTTGTGTCCAGTAAGATATTTTGTATGCAAAATACACAATTGCATATATGTACATATATATTTTATTATGCATTTTATTTTTTGCTATAAACAAATGTAAGTGCGAATGGGTGTCATTACACATGTTTGTTATATATTATATTTGTTGGTCGAAATCTTAGAAATGTTTAGAAAAATGTTTTTTTTAGATATTTGGTATTCATGTGCATTCAGTCTCGTATACAATTTTGGAACTATGAATTTCCATTTGAGAGTTTTAGTTTTAATGTTTCTTAGTTTTTAGATTTTTATTTTTTCTGCTTGTGTGTATTATTTTTATATTTATTTTTTTGCCGTAATTTGAAGTAGTTTATTTTGGTTTTCATATTTCTAAATTGTAATTGTTTCCTATTCATTGAAATTAAATAAAATTCTGCAAAATTAAAATTCCTTGAATTATAATAGTGCGTAGAGACAGTGTGTAAGTGCTACTGTCAGGAGCCATTTAATTTTAACTTCATAACAAATTGTAATAAAAATTATATTATAAAACTTAGAAGGCATCTCTGCTCAACAATTTTAATATTTCCTTGGAATTATTGGTGTAACCTTCCGCTATGGACAAACTTTCACGCATCCTTTACAACAATATTGAAATTTGGTTTTCATTTGTTGAATTACTTCTAAAAATTAAAGTATTATTTTAAAAATAATTATTACAGATGTTAATTACCTTTTATTTTTAACCCTTGGCCGTTTTAAATCATTGTCAACAATCCCTATTGAAACGTGGAACTAATTCCCTTGAAAAAAAAAAATGATTCATGATAGAAAGAAGTTGCCATATTTTCACATGAACCAAATTTACAATAACAGGGAACAAAAAGAGAGGGAAATTTTACCCACGATAGGGATGATTGTTAACAAATGTGATTATTATTTCCTGATCGAGTCCTAAAAATAAATATTTATAACCTTTAATATTAAGTTGGAAGGAAAATATTAAAACTGCGCGATACATGAATTCAATTCGGCTGTAAAATTAAAGTGAAGAGATCAAAGAAAAAAGTGAAATATATTCACTTCATATTATAAATATTTCCGGGGGTTCCCTTCCCAGTCACTTGTTCTCGGGAAAAATCCTACTATTTTAAATAGGCGGGGTAACAGCAAATACGGGAGGAGCATCAGCTGTTTAATATTTACATTTTATTCCGCAATAAAACAACAGTTGTAATAATAGAAATTTAATAAAAAAAAATTAATAATATAGATATCTGGGGACAAATTACGGCATTCGATACGATTTGTAATTTAGAAATATTTCCATATAAACTCTATTGAAATATTTCGTAATTTAGTTCGATAACGAGTGCCGTAATTTGGCCCCTGTTTTAGCTTAAATACGAGTACAAAATAAAATCAACAGCGTGCGGAATAACTTTATGCTGAGAAAGTGAAGGGAACACTGAGCCAGATGCAGATGCAAATGGATTAAATTCCCAATGAGTATATGTATGTGCAAAGGAAATTGTAAATTTTATAATTTTTTTTTATAATATTAGAGGAAAACAAATCTTTCATTTATGTTAATTGAGAGTTTTAGTATTTTTTCTGAAGGCAGAACTAGTTCATGTTTATGAAGTGCATGTTTGCACGATTTGATTAAATATTCCTAAAACAAGATAGAAATATAACATTTCGGGGTTTGTTTAAACGTTTTGTTCTAAATATGGTCTGTTTTACAAAAGTTTTGATCTTTAAATTTTCGCATTAGTTCCCTTAAAAATGTTTGGCGGGAAAATGCGCAAAAAAATTCTCCCACTCTTTCATATTGAGAATACCTACATTTTTTCCCGCGAATTTTTTTCCTGGGAAATTTTATTTATAATAGGAGAAATGGGAAAAGAGAAACAGTTCCCGGGATATTGTTATGCTTAGTCGGACTGATGGATAATTTATGACAACACCGAAAGAATTTTGCTTCATAAGTCCAATGAAACAATTTCATTAAAATTTGGTATTCTGGTTTCGTAAGAATATTTTATTGGATTTTTGACAACAATATTTTCTAATTATTAAGAAACCCCTTTATGTTTAAGTTATTTCATTCTTTTAATGAAATTATTTTATTGTTTCGATGAAGTTATAGCACTGCATTAATTACACTGTTAAATAAATTTGATGAAGTTTTCAATCAAATAATATTTACGAAATGAATGAATGAATGAATGATGAATAATGAATTTTTCATTAGATTAATGTCGAAATTCATAGAATTTATGCCGAAAATTCTTTCAGTGAAGGGAATCAAAAAAAATTATTTTCAGTAAAAACATCATATTTAGGACAATCATAAACAAATTTCCGCGAGCAATTTCGCCCTTTTCGAATTTTTTGGTTCCCTTTTACTTTATATATTTCGAAACTTTTCCCGGGATTTTTTTCCCCAATGAAACTTTAATTCAGAATAGGACGATTGGGAAAAGGGAAAAAATGCCTGGGAATTCTTATTCATAATTAGGCGGATTGATTATTTATGAAAGAGGAATCAAATATTAAAAAAAATCATATTCAGAATATTCTCCGGGATTTTTTTTCGCCAAATTAGAATTTTTTCCCCTATTAATTGCTGTTGTTTGAAATGGTTCGCCGGGAAAAATTTCTCGCGGAATTTTAATCATAATTGCCCTCAATAGGAGGAATGGGAAAAGAGAAAAAATTGCAGGGAATTGTTATTCATAATCGGGCTGATTGTTCATTTATGAAAGGAGAAAAAAACTATTCACGATTACACTTCGGGGAAAAGGAAAAATATTTCGGGGGAAATTTTTTTTAAATCAGTTAAAATTACCTTTCAGTCTTTTAATACGAATATAAAAAAATATTAAACTGAAATTTAATAGAAACTATTAAATTTCTTTGCTTTAGTGGCTTTTTATTTCCGGTT
The DNA here is from genome assembly GCA_944452675.1 of Tachina lurida. Classification (NCBI taxonomy): domain Eukaryota; kingdom Metazoa; phylum Arthropoda; class Insecta; order Diptera; family Tachinidae; genus Tachina; species Tachina lurida. Next base: position 7,100,033 of record OX101753.1, read on the forward strand.
TTTTTTATTGGAAATTCCCTTTTCATCGTCTGTCACTTGGATATTTTTCATAGTTGGGTTAATTTTGCTTTTAGCAAAGTATGATTTCAATAGCAGCAATAAATGGAAATAAAATTGAAATTTATTTTACATACGTACATATGTATGTATGTATGTGTGTATATACGTATATTTTTTTTTATACCAAACAGACCAACAAATTTGCGCTCACATGAACATGACAAAATGTCCATTGATACTCAACAACACTGAACATCCAGATGTCCGCTGCTAATTGAATTACACAAAAAGAGCGTATAGAACATGTTTGAAATTGTTTATTAAAAAAAAAAAAAACGAAACGAAAACAAGATAAAAACAAAATCAATAGAAGATTGAAAATAACATGATATGCCATTAAACAAGAAAATAATTTCATTTACACGGTTTGAATATTTTGCAACACTTTCGTGCGGCAGCCTCTCTCCATACACATTTGCAATTTTGAAGAGGCTTGCAACTTAAACTTCCTTCTCGGCACTTCTTTCTCTGCGTACTTACAATGTTAAACATTTTACTCATGCATGCATGTCTGTATGCATCTGTATTTATTGAGTTTTTCTTTTTTTTTTTTTTTGGTTTGTTCATGTGTATGGTATTGGATATTTTATTGAATTTAAGCAGAGACATTGATTTTCAATTGAATTTCCTTGAATACTCAATTGGACGGAAGTTGAAAAAAGAGACACAAAAAAAAACAGATAACTGATAAATACAACATAAAAATGTAATTTCAATTTAAATATTGCAAATATTTTAAAATATTATAGAGAAAATTAATTTACATTTTAAAAAAATAATTGAAAAACTTCCTAAGGGCTATTAGGTTTATAATTGTTATTAACATGTTCTCTGTAAAAGGGTGAGCGAGTTGATAAAGTCCAGTAAAGGGTTTAAATTGCTGCCAGAATACTCCCCTTCATTATTCTGTTTTGAGTGACGGCAAATATGGTTTTTCAATTTAAATTTTGCCTTAATTTAATTACATGTTTGTTAATTCGGTTGTTGTAAATCGAGCAAATAAATTTTGTTAATCTTATTTTTGGAATGCTAAAAGCAAATGGATTAAATTGGAAAATTGAAATTTTAATGCAAAACTAAAGTTTAGAAAAAATAACACACAAATATATAAGAATTGTCTAAATCAGGCCACCAAAGTGATTTTTACATGGAAATAGAGAAAGAAAACAGAATTTTTTAAATTTCAGTATTTTATTTTTATTTATACTCGTACGAATTCAAGCAAAGAATTAATTTATTTTTTTCGCTGATGCATTTATGTGAACAACATTAACAATATTTTAAAAAAGTTTCGAAATTTGTTTGTACGAATTTCGTTCCATAAAATCGTTTTAAAGAATGATTTAAGTTTAACAATCATTTATGATTACTGGTGTAATATTTCTTATTTTGTTATTTTTTTATGTAAATTATCTCTTCATATTGTTGGAAATTATTCATAATTAAAAATACTCATATGTCTTACATCATGCTTTGTGCAACGTATTTTTTTTTAGTCTTATAAACCTCAAATTAATTTTTAATAAAACGAATTTTTATATAATTTAATTTGTATTTTAATACAAATATTTCTGCATCAATTGTTCAAATAAAATATTGAATTTCAAAAATATGATTCAAGGTAAATAGTTAATGCTATAGTATGATGGTGCGGTGTGTATGTGCAACGTCCTGTGGTACTCTAGCAGATATTGTTGTTACGGGATGTATAAGCAAAAACACACATGCATACACATTTGTAAAGGAAGCCCTTTTGAAATCCAATTATTCATCTGATGATTACATGAAAATGTCTTTATCGCAAAATACACTCGTACATGCACACACACACACACACACACACACACACACACACACACACGGTCTTTTAAATGCATATACACACAATTAAGGTGTATCGTCGTCCTTGTAAGCATGTCTATATACATACAGAAAATTAAATTTTATAAACAGTTAAGGAAAGTCGTTTAAGGGCAGAAATATGTATGTATATGTTTTAGTTTTATATTCAAAAGTATCCTTTAATAACTAACCAAAAGATATTTCATATCATATCTTTTTTTTCCCTCTAACAACTAAATACTCTATTTTACCTTTCCTAAACACATTGAATCTTGCTTATGTTGCTAGAATATATTTATATTAGAGTGAGTAAACGGACCAGTACTTGATTTCTTTTCTTGTCTGTTTGTTGTATTTGAACAATATTCAAAGTTGCCAGGATGTGCTACAAAATTTACAGCAGCAACAGGAAATAAATACAATTTTAACTTAGACAAACATGCAGTCATACAAATTTTTGTGTATTTTGCATATGAATTAAACATTAGAATAATCTCGAAACGGCAGGAGCTGCACATTTCTATTCCTGTTGTATGCATGTGTATTAACGGCTGGGCCAAAAACTTGTGGTAAATTTTGTCTGAAGGGATGTGAAGGACATGGGCTAGTAACAGCTTAGATAATTAATAACACAACTCCTATATGTTGCCACAGCGTTTGCGCGCGGACTTGAACTAGGCTACAATATAAGAGAATTATTGAAGCCGCAAATTTTTAGTGCTCTTCACATTATATCAGCATGCTGCACAGTATCTACAAGTGCAGCCTTGGTACTAGTAGAGAGACTTCCATTGACCTCTGACTTCCGGAGAAAAAGGTAATTATACCGAAACCAAGACAATGAAATTTCAGAAGAGTATGGATTGAGACAAAATGGGGATGTGAGTATTTCCAGGCGATGACAAATCACGGTAATTTCAATAGTTACTTAGATTCAACTCGAAGGACACCAGTAGCTGCGACTCATGCGATGCTCCAGAAAAAGGCGCTGGACATGTAATTTTTGAATGTAGAAAATGGCTAGAAGAAAGACAGTCTTTAAATAATAAGCTTGGTGAAATCTTAGCACCTGAACGTCCAGCTATATGCCGAATTTACTTGGAAGGTTTGCGAAATAATGAAGCAAAGGTGCTCAGTTCCGAACCTCCTTACTTTCTTAAGTATGAATGTAGGATTAAAATTGATAAAACTACCCATCCTGATGATTTCGCGAAGTAGTCCCCTTCGGTGCTAGAGGGAGGAGTTATCGTGGGCCACTATTGGTAACTCGCTATCATTACGTTTAGCTAAAAAAATTATTAAATTAAATTAAAAATATTATTGAGCCATGACTAAACTAGGACTCGATTGCGACTAAACTATTACTAGACTGTGACTAAGCAATAACTAGAATATGATTAAGTTGTGGCCAGGTCATGAATGGACTGTGAATAGGCTATAAGAATGTATCCACTATACCTGTTTCGCTCTCTATTCATGCTTCACACCCCAAACATAAGCGAAGCAACTTGCTTGGCCATACAATAGTATGAGAGCAAATCAAGTAAATTCAATATGAATCTACTTGCGAAGCACGTAAAATTGGTATCTTCTCTAACTTTTATCGCAGTTTATCGCCAGTTTATCTGAACTAGCTTTCAAAACAAAATTGGTATAGGTGTATGTGTGTGTGTGTGTGTGAACAAATACAAACAAACAAAAAAATAAACATAGATGTGAGTTTAATATACATAAATAAATTTAATTAAGTTATGAATAGCATAAAAAGGAAAAATAAGAAGAAAATATAGGGATGCCTTCAAAAATAAGATTTTTATATACGTGCGTATGAAACGTATGTATGTGTGAATATACATAAAAAAAGTCCACACAAATGCCGAATGCGTTGTGTAAACGGCATGATTCGTAAACATGATTCAGAGAGCGAAACATGTAATTCAACTCGTAGTGGAAATATAGCATATCACTAGGGCATGATACGACTGTGATTCATCTATGATTAGATCGTAAATAAATTGAATGGGCTATCACTAGACTGTCATCAAACTATGACTAGATCACGAATATACTATGAATTGGCTATCACGAGAGTATGGTAAGACTATGATAAAACTATCAATAAATCATGAATGTGTTATCACCAGACTATGTCTTGACTATGACTAAGCTATGAGTAGATCATGAACACACTAAGAATAGGCAATCTCTAAAATGTTACTAGACTGCAGCTAAGTACAAGTATTACTTAACTATGAGGAGACTGTGAGTGAACTCTTAATAATCTTTTACTAGACTTTGATTATGATGGACTGCAATATGTCTAAATTATCACTATGTTTTGGATGTTAATAAACTACTGCTATACTGTGCCTAGACTATGTTTAGACTATCAGGGGTGTTCTGTGAATCGCACCTTTTGATATCGCCTAATTTCCAGGAAAGGGCTCAATTAAAAAGATGACTTATAGCAGCTTTTTAATTGGTTTTAATGTTTTACATGTTTAATATATTTTATACGAACTTAAATTTGAATGCACTAAGTCGTCCGATCAGCAGAACACTGTTTTCGATTTTGGAAGTCGCACGATTTCAAAACGCGCAGTTTACAGAATACCCCTGTATGTGTAAGCTATGGCTGGACTATGATAAAATTTTTACTAGACTATAGTTAAACTATTACTAGACTATGAATAGACTATTACTCGATCATGCATAAACTATTAAGATGTTATCATAAAGACTACGACTAGACTTTGACTATCCATTATAAAACTATGACCTCGATTACACACTATGACTAAACTATTACAAGACTTTAAATAGACTGTGAATGAATTACAATTATAAGACTATGTCTTGTTATGTAAGGGATTCAATAAATAAATTAAATTAAATTAAACTAAATTATGATCATGTATGATTATGTAACTAGAATATGAGTAAACTATTTCCTTAACTCTTACTAGACTGTGAGTGTGATTAGACTATTAATGGACTCGAATATGACTATCATTAAATTTAACTTATTATAAGACTTTTACTATACTAGGATATGTTTAGACTACGTTTATACTGTCGGCTCTGTTCTGTAATTCAAATCGATATGAAATCGCACGATTTTAGAAAACCAACTAAGAAAATAGAAAAAAAATCAGACTTTCTTTTATTATTTTTTTTTTTTTTGGAGAGAAGTAACACTCAGGAAATGAATACCTAATACTAGTACTAGTTGTTACCTTCTTTAGGAAAGGGATACTGATATGATGGCAGGTGGTGAAGGGAGATAGGAAGGAAGATAGAGGAAAGCTTACCTTTTTACAACTCTCTTTTTTTGCACGGTTTTTTTAATAATGCAGTGTTGCAGCGCCTCTGGTGTCAATGAGGCGTATTAAGTTTTGAAAGCTGTGCTTAAGGCCGTTTCACACTATAATACAAGTATTAATACTTTTGTGGAAAATGCAACTCTGACATGTTGAGTTGTTATTGTCTTTTGAAATTTTTGAAACAGAAATTAGATTAGGGATGTATTTTCGACAAAAGTATTAATACTTGTATTATAGTGTGAAACGGCCTTTAGTAGTTATTTATTGGTAATTTTACTTCGCCGATGATTCTGCTACACAATACCTACGAAGGAGGGCCCTGTGATGTTAGTTTAGGATTAGTATCCGATGAAGCCGGTGCAGTGCAGTGACCAGTGTCTGCCGTATGACTAAATTATTACTAGACTATGACTAGACTAGACAGTCAGTAGAATATGACAAGACTAGACTTTGTCATTACTAAGACAAAATTCTGACTTGACTAGGGAAATTCCAAGATTATATGCATTACATTAAAAATTATTTTTTTCCTAATTACTATTCATGGATATTTATAGAAAGTATGAGAACATCTGAAGCCATTCATTTTGATTTATTAAATATTGTCTACATTTCAATATGCATGCATATAAATGTTGAAAATCTGCATCACAAGGAATTTGGTTATTCATATAAAAGATTTTAATTGCACCTTCTTTGTTCTGCTGCTATTTGGTCTGGCAAATGCTTTAATTTTTTTTTTACAAACTCCTTTTATATTCTTCTTTTATATTTCAAAAATTTAGAATTTCATATTGGTTTTAGTTTAGCACACATATACCATAGAAATAGTCCAAAATTCATATATTGGTAGTGCAAAATGCTCATAAACCACCAGAACAAGGAGATGTTGGAAGGTAGAAAAGCAGCAGGATATTCCAAATATACAATATACAGTTATGCTTTTATAGTTTATTTGCATAAAATGCAGATTGTTAAGATACACAATTAAGAGTTAAGGGTGTTCATGTCTAGCAATCAGCAGTTAAGAATGTTTTGTTTGCTTGAACTTATTAAAATTAAAATTAAAATGTGTGTATGTCTTTATGTATGTGGATATTGCTGCTTTATAGCAACATAGTGCTTACTACAAAAAGCTAGTTTTGCAACTACATGAAGTAATTTAAAAAAAATTTCTTTGCTCTGAAGAGATAAATATATAAGTTACTTCTTGTGTGAAATTTACATTATGTATAAATATTTTGAGATATGACTATGTTGCAGTAACAGAGCGATATGTATTTAAATTGAATGGTCAGTTTATTATCAAATCCCAATACACACTAGCATCCCTCTCAGCTTCTCTTGCTTCTCTCCGTGTAGGCCTTTATAAACATGTTGTAATTCAACAGATTTTATTTATGATTTAATTGGCCTGAAGCCGTTTAAGTCTACAAACAGCACACAGACTTTAAAGTTAATGCTTGAAGATATTTTCAGTAATTATTTCAATTTCAGATATCTATCAAAGATATCAATTTCTGTTTAGTTGTTTACAACAGCAAATAACGATAAACGATATTGTGCTAAAAATATATAAGGACAAAAAAAAATTATGTTTCAATTAACAAGGGAACGAAATGTAAGCGATTAACCCTGATTTAATCGGTTATCAGAGGCTGTATGGTGAATCCAAAACAGAAGTCTGCTCGCATCTTGCAAAAATATCACTCCCAGATAACGCAAACGCTTGCAGCATCTGACTTGAAATAATTTTATTTTTTGGAAAATTTCTGTATTCCTGAAGACAAAAAAAAAAACAAGATCAAATGTGCTGCATTTACAAGATAAGACCCTTAAAATAATTATTTAAGTGATTATCATAATATATAAAAATATAATAGTTATATCACATTAGTATCTCGGTCGTCCTTTTAAAATTTGAAGTATGTAGTTATTTGATCTATTCGGAACTTTGATTGAATAATATTCTTGCATATTTTATCTTTAAAAGCATACTTTTGCATAAAAAATATATGCATATTTCTGTGACATATTCTATGAAATGTAATCAACTTCAAAAAGTTTTCGATTTTTCACACCAACTTGTCATAAAATCAGCAGCAGGGTTTTTAAACTCTAATGAGACAAATAATATATTTTTCCCATCAAAAATCAGTGCAAATATTTGGTGTGATTTTATTACCAATTTACTGTCATCAATCATTTTTATTGAACTAAAAAAAAAAAGAAATTTAAGTACAAAAATTTTTATTTTGTTTGTACAATAAAATTTTATGTGTTTGCTGCATTATCTCTCCATGACACATGAGTTTTTATTTAATTTTGAAATAAGGAAAAAAAAAGAAAAAAAATAATATTATATTTCACACTTAATTGTTGTCGGTTATTGGTATTAGCGGCTTCCCTTTATTCTGTATCTGCTCATTAATTTGATTTTCGTTGTATTTTTTCTTCTTTTTCTTGTTAGTTAATTTAATTAGCTGCAAAAACTGCAAAATATGTAGAGTTAAAACAAAAAACAAAACAAAAAATTAATTCAATTGGCAGCTGTCACGTGCTATTTAAGTGTCTTTTGCACATACCGCTCAAAAACTAAAAAAAAAACTTCAAAAATTTGCAACGAAATAGCAAATGAATTCTAGTGTAATATGAGAACGAAAGACTGGCTGACTTGAAACTTGTTTGTTGTTTTTGCTGCTGTTTGTTACCAAAAGTAATTAACAGTTTTGACTTTTTGCTGCTTGTTGTACTTGATGTTTGTTGTTGGAATGCAGTATAATAAGCAAAACTGTTTTAAATATGCCGCAACACAGTGTTGCGGAGCTAAAACAAATGAAAACATATAAAAGTTAATAAAAACTATTAACGAGTTCTGGCGGGTTGCTTGCAAAAAAAAAACAAGTAAATATGAAAATAGACATAGATATACTCGTAGACGTAGACATAGACACACACAGAGACATAGACATAGACATAAACATAGACTTAAACAAAGGCATATAGATAGACATGGAAATAGACATAAACATAGACTTAAACAAAGGCATATAGATAGACATGGAAATAGACATAGACATATACACAGAGATAGATACTAGATATATACATAAACATAGACCTAGACATAGATATAGATATAGATATAGATATAGATATAGATATAGATATAGATATAGATATAGATATAGATATAGATATAGATATAGATATAGATATAGATATAGATATAGATATAGATATAGATATAGATATAGATATAGATATAGATATAGATATAGATATAGATATAGATATAGATATAGATATAGATATAGATATAGATATAGATATAGATATAGATATAGATATAGATATAGATATAGATATAGATATAGATATAGATATAGATATAGATATAGATATAGATATAGATATAGATATAGATATAGATATAGATATAGATATAGATATAGATATAGATATAGATATAGATATAGATATAGATATAGATATAGATATAGATATAGATATAGATATAGATATAGATATAGATATAGATATAGATATAGATATAGATATAGATATAGATATAGATATAGATATAGATATAGATATAGATATAGATATAGATATAGATATAGATATAGATATAGATATAGATATAGATATAGATATAGATATAGATATAGATATAGATATAGATATAGATATAGATATAGATATAGATATAGATATAGATATAGATATAGATATAGATATAGATATAGATATAGATATAGATATAGATATAGATATAGATATAGATATAGATATAGATATAGATATAGATATAGATATAGATATAGATATAGATATAGATATAGATATAGATATAGATATAGATATAGATATAGATATAGATATAGATATAGATATAGATATAGATATAGATATAGATATAGATATAGATATAGATATAGATATAGATATAGATATAGATATAGATATAGATATAGATATAGATATAGATATAGATATAGATATAGATATAGATATAGATATAGATATAGATATAGATATAGATATAGATATAGATATAGATATAGATATAGATATAGATATAGATATAGATATAGATATAGATATAGATATAGATATAGATATAGATATAGATATAGATATAGATATAGATATAGATATAGATATAGATATAGATATAGATATAGATATAGATATAGATATAGATATAGATATAGATATAGATATAGATATAGATATAGATATAGATATAGATATAGATATAGATATAGAAATAGACATAGACATAGACATAGACATAGACATAGACATATATAATTATAGTTAAGTATACCTAAAATTACACTCGGCAAGGACTATAAATATATTAGACGTAAGATAAGATATACACTAGGCATACAAAAAGCAAAATAAAAATTTGACACAGGCTAGACAATGTCTTGTAAGAGACTGCGAAGTTGCTCGCCATGCAGTAGAAATAGCCAACACACTACTCTAATAGTACTAAACTTTACTCTATGTAACCACAATGCCACATGTTGTTTACAAAGTCTATGGCTACCTAATCGAGAGCCATAGGTTTCACCAGGAATATCAATAGATAAGACATATATATTAAATATTAATTAACACAATACTGTAAATATGATAGATATTAGAGAAGTGACATCCTAAGAATATATTAGATATAAATATGCAGACATAAACATAAAAATTTACCACACTTTACATGACATGGGTTTCCTGGTTATTTTTTATGCATGATATCCCAACTCAATCGCTTTTAGTTTTATTCAGCCAATCGCTTTTAGTTTTATTCAGCTGACTTAACATTGAATTTTTGAAAATCTTTTTAATTAAAAATTTTGTTTACTTTAACATTATGCAAAAAAAAAAATTATATATTTAGTTTTACTTGTAAACTGACAGTATGGCCACAAGCACATGTAGCAAGTTTTTTACATTGTTAATTAAAACAAAATAATTAAACATCGAAAAAGTTGAGCAAGTTTTGTTTTTGTTTATGTATGAAATTAAAAACTTCCTGTGGAAAATGTTAAATCAATTTTGTTTAAATATTTTAATAGTCAGTGAAATTTGAGTTTCGACATGATTAAGTTTATTAAGTTAAGAGTTGAAGGTAGAGGAGTAGAAAAACAATAATGCTAAAGGCATTAAATTTATTGGTATTAAAATTTTTATAGATTTTATTAAAACAGTTTGTTTAAAAAATTTTATTTTGCTATATGCTTTTTTTAAGTATTATTTTAATTAAAATCAAAATGAAATCAGAGTTGATTTCTGGCAACAGCAAATGATTTTAAAGTCAAGGCTGCGAATTTTGCCAAGCACATAAAGTAGACGCGAAATTATGAAACATTTTCCATTTAAATTATTAAAAAAAAAAAACAGTTTGTTTGCCATGCCGTCGAGTTGCAAAAGTGTAAAAGTGTTTGTAGTTGCTTGCTATGATTTTTTTTATTGCAACTCTTGTTGCTATAATCGACATAAGCTCTTGAAGTTAAAACACCTAAACAGAAGTGGAAGGATTTAAGTTTAACAACTTTAAATAGCATTTTGCTTTGGTCGTGTCTTGCTTAAGTGTTATTCTGCTTTCTTTCCCAGATCAGTTTAACGATGATCATAAAAGTTAAGTTTATGGTTTTTAATTTAAAACATATGTTTTACATGATTGTAAAAATTGTAGACATATTTACGAGTATGTATGTATGTATGTAACAACGAAACTGTGAACCAGAGCAGCAGGGGCATGTACTACTCCAAAGTGCTAAAGAAAATTATTGCAGAATGAATTTGAGAAATACCATTTGTAAGGCAACACATTTTGGTGGCTTCCGTTTCTAACCAAGAAATTGGCAGATTTTAAGTTAAAAAAAAAAAATTTCCTTAGAGCTCGATACAAATTTATTTTCCTTAAAAACTTTTTAATTCTTAAATTTAAATGTCATAACGTCCCAGACACACACTTTTCTGATATACGATTTCACAAAATGCAACTTTTTATGAGTCTAATCACTTTCTTAACAGAAAAATATGAAATATTGTTTGCATATTTTACTATTTCTATTTTTTACGACTCTTTTGAGATTTTTATTTTTTTGTTGGATTTTCAAAAAATTATTTCGTTAAATTTTTACATGCCACAAACATAGTTATTACAAAATACATGATTTTATTTTGCTATAAATGACAAGCAGAAAGAAAAAAGCAATAAAATTTGAAGACACCAAAAAAACGTACTGGAAATAAAAACGCACCAAGCTCGTAAATTTATGACGAGCATCGTAAACCCATCATTTTTTTATGACTTGAACGGAGTCAATGAACACAATGAACAAAAGCGTCCCTATACAAAGTAGTTTGCATTTCAATTTGAGTTTTTTTTAATGATTTGCGCTTTTAAATACAAATACAAAAAAAAAATCCTCATACATACAGCAAGAGAAAAATTTTAGTTATTTATATTCACATCTCATAGTTTAGCTAAAGATAATATTGGGTCCTATCACATCTTTAAAATAGTATGACATGTTTCATTAGCCTTCAGAATGAAAATGTCACAACTTTTAAATGCTAAAAGTGTAACAGTTATGGTGTAACATGTTTAAAAACAGGACAAATCTAAAAGCATAATATTTCAATATAAAATTCTTGTTAAAACACATCGCATCTCAATTCGTTATTTTATGTCTTAATTATTATTTTAAAATTTGCTTAACATGGGCACGCTTATTACCGTCTTTCTCTAGTCTAAGACTTGTTCGCTTTTTATCTTACCTGTGCCTCTTTTTGCAAGCAGTAGACTAGTTACTAATATTAGGATGATACCGGATTGAAAAATACTTCCTCTATTTTTAAGATTAAAACACACCTACACACATACTTATACACAGAGAAAACAGATTCGTTGAGACAACCGAATTTGTTGCCAATCGAATTTTGGCGGTTGCACCAACTATCATATAATTCTGGTATGACGACTGCAATTTGATTGTGGTGCCCTATATTTTAATTATAACCCTTAACCAAATAGTTGCAGCAACAGAAAAAATTGGTTACCAGTATGGATTTTGAAATAAAAGTTATTCTTGCTACCGAAAATATGGTTAGTATAACTAAAACAATATCATAATTGGTAGCTGTGAAAGAAAAATTGGAATTCCTTGCTGAAATAAAATAAGCAAAAAACGCAAATAGAAATACAAAATTTAAGAAATTTATTATTTAACATATTGCCATAAGTTTATTTTAATTGAAATTTATTTATTTGGTGAAGCATGTCTATATGCATTTCTTCAACCACACATTTTAAACAGCCACAAACCTGTTATCTTATGCACAGACTTTCAAAAATCATTTGAGAATTCATAAATCATAATATCTTTGAAAGACAAAAAAGTTAATTTTTAATTTGCTGCTACGAGTAAAAACTCAACCTATGATATGTAACTCAACCTCTAGTTAGTTGCAGCAACTGATAATAAGTATTTATTTTAACCTTAATATAGAACGACAATTTTTTAGTTGCCAATACCAAAAGTTGGTAGTAAAATCCAATTCATAATATTTTATTCGGTTGTGTTAACCAATCAGTTAATTAGTCATGACAAAAGCATACGCTCGGTTGATGCAATCAATTTAAGAATTGTCAGAATCATATCTTTATTACAATTATGCCCTTATGGCAATAAACATGGATTGTTTTTTGGATTAACAGAAAATTGATTGTGTGAACTAAAATATAGTTTATGCAAATGATATTTTATTGGACTAACCATTTTGCAACCAATCTTTTTTCTGTGTGTATGTATGTACCGATGGTGCATCGAATAAGTAAAAATAATTAATGTGATGATCGTAAAAGATAAGTAAGAATAGCTAAACATACATAGGTAGAGTGATATAACTTCGTGCTAACCTAAATAGAATATGGAAAAACAGAAAATGAATAGTGATACTTACAAATGTGTTTGCCAAAGGTAAATCAATAATTGTATACACAATCAATTCTCATATTCCATTTCATAGAAATTTAAGTTAAATAGCTGATGTTAATAATAATCTCTACCCCAGTAGATAGACATGGGTGCTGATGAAGTGCGTGGCTGCACAGAAAAATATCGGTATTTCCCCCAGCTAATAAAGTCTAGTTTAATTTTTCTTCTCTTCTTTAGATACTCACATTAATTAATAAAAATATTTCATTCAATAAGAATTGAAATTACTGAACTCAAGCCTGATTAAGAAATTATTTCTGATTAAAATTCACTACAGTTCAATTAAATCTAAAAATGTCTCATTATAACACACCTCAATTCCGGTAGCCAATTTATTGGCAAAATATAAAGAGCAGAAGGAAATTCAATTAATTTAAAACAAATAGTAACAAATTCTCTTTTAATATAGAAATATTAATATACGATCTACTCGTAATATGTCGTAAAGCTGCGTAAATAGAAAAAACAGACAATATAATCATTTCTCATATTCCATTTCATTACAAATCCATGTTAATAGCTGATGTTAACAGTACTCTCTACCCAAGTAGATAGACCAGAGTGCTGGTGAAGTCAAAGTCTAGTTTAATTTTTCTTCTCTTCTTTAGAAAATCCCATTAATTAATAAAAAATATTTCATTCTATAAGAATTGAAAATACTGAACTTCAGCCCAATTAAGAAATTATTCCTAATTTAAGTAACAAACAAATTTTATATCTTTGCGTATTTTTTTATATCATAGGAACTTTTTTGAATGAAAGTTTTACAGCATTAAAATTTTGTTGCAACAAAAATGTTATAACAACTCATTAAAATGTTATAACATCATAATTTCTTATATGTCTATGCAGAATAATTTAGCTTGGGGTCACTTTTTTTTATAAATATTCATTTAAATTTTTCAATTTCAAGCTCAAATATACTGCATAAATATAGAAATATCAAATAAGATCAAAAAACAAACAAAAAAATACATAAAATTATAAATTATTAAAAATTTAAATTTCATAACATATCTTACAACACACTTTTGTTCAAACTCAAATCTAACTACCTGTTTTCACAATCCATACGTTCAACTTTAGCAGAAAATTAAAATAAAAAACTAATTTTTTTTCGGAGATAATTATACAAATTTTTTAGAACAGTCGACTGCCTGTCTAGTGGAAGCATGATATTATACTCACTTAAAAAATGTTATGACATAAATATTTATGTAACTTGCATGTTGTATAAAAATTTTATAATACTAAAATGTAATATTAAAATTTATGTAACAGTAAAATTTGAAATATATTAGCTTGGTGTTGTAACATAAAAATGTTATAACATTAAAATAAATTAAGTTATATACATATTGAAAAAACATTAAAACTTAACGTTGTTTAAAGGATTTTATCGGATGTTTAAGAATGATTACAACTTTATTTTAACCCAAATTGAGCGGTGAGTCGAAGGTATCTTAAAGTAGTGTTATTATAGAATAATTTAAAAAAAGAGGACAGCAGAGGGAAAACCCCCGGATATTTGCTTAAAAAAGTAGGACATAAAAATAAAACGAAATTAATTTTTTTTTTCAAATAATAAGTGAAGAAAAGTGCTTGGAAATCAAGTTATTGTATATAAAAAAAATGCACAATTGTGTTACAAAATAAAACTTTTTTATCGGCATATCGATGTCAGTCATATCGTCTATTTTTACTTCCCAGAGGTCAATGAAAATATTTCCGTAGTTTTTCGTCCAAAATACTATTTTGGCGCAATTTTGTGATTATTGTTGCGGCTGCATCAATTTTTAAGTTGAAAATTTATCAATTGGTATCTATTCTTATTCACTGCCATAAACTTTATCTGCTGCTTCCGGTCATTTTAACTTGGCAGCACTGAATTTAGCACACCGAAAGCAAGGTTGCATTTCATAAAACCAACTTAAAACCAATTCAAAAATAGTTCAATAATTTTAAAATTTTAATTTACAAAATATTTAATTGTAGAACGTATTGTCAAATTTCTGAGTTTCTCAGAGAAACCAAAATAGTTGTTGTATATTTTTTGAAATATGTGTTGTATAAAAAACAGAAAAAAATACAGCAACAAACAGAAGATTTATTTTATTTTGAAAAATTTTTTAGACAGGCTGTGAGTTAAAACCTGGAGTTATCACACTTGCAGTGTTAACACAAAATTAGCTGTTTATGGTTTTAACTTTAGGTGTGAAAACATTATTAGCTTGGGTTTTAATAAATACCATTTGTCAAGCAATGTTAAAGCAAAAAATTTCCGTAAAAAGTAGGACTTTCACGGACGCAAATTTTTTTTCGAGGACAGATATCATAAAAAAGGACGGAGTCCGGGAAAAAGAGTACGGAGTCCGGTAAAAAGAGGACGGATAACAACCTTATTTAAAGCAAAGTTGTAACTATGAAAAACTTTTTATACGTCCGACAAAAGCCTACTTTTAACTAATGATAAGTTGTAATAATGGCCCCAAGTGTTATACATTAAAAGTCTTTCAATTCTTTTAAATGTTTATAATAAAAATTTTATTTCTATTTATGTTTTCAAAATGTCACAACTTAATACGGAAAATAAAAAAAAATTTCATAAACAAAATTCTTTGATTTATATGTTACAAAATCAAGGGCAATTATTGACATAAAAATCCATTTTTAGTCCAAATTGAAATAAAATACTTTTGTTTGCAAGCTAGAAAAAATTTGTATACATCAGATTTTTTTTCCAGCCATTTCAACCATTCTTCGTGCCACAAAAACTTGCCCTGATTATAAGATAATAATGCTATGACACAAATATGTTATAAAAAAATTCACTTGTGTATTAAAATAATTTTTATAACATAAAAATGCTATAACATAGATATGCTACAGCATGAAATGTTAAAGCGTAAAGATTTGATAACATAAAGATATTGTTATTTAAAAAAAAATTTTTGCATAATTCTTTTTAAGTCAAAGTTTATATTTTAGGGCTTATATTAATAAAAATAATAACTTGTATTGAAATTAATTAAAAAAATTTTTCTATGGAAAATTTTACGTAAAAAATGATGCACAATCATTTTAAATGTTATAAACATGTTGGAAGAAATGTTATACCATAAAAATATTACAACATAATTGTTAGCCGCTAAATGCTTGGCAATATAATAGCAAGTGTCTTAGCCTGATTTGAATTAACATTATTTGTAACCTTGTAGATATTTTAAAACAAAAAAAAAGCCACTCCACATATTCTTCAATTTTTTCTTAATATTTTCGGCTTTAAAATACATATTTCTATCACTTAATCTGTCGGATTATTAAAATTTGCTAACAAATCTTAATAACTTATTTCAGTTAAAATCAAAAAACAAGTAATTTATCATTTTTTATTTAAATGAAAAGCACTTAAAACTCAAAAGCAGCGAATAAAACAAAACGGCCAACCAAAACTTTGTTCGTCTTTTTTAATAACTGAAAGAATGAAAAAGAAAATGTGATTAACATAAATTAAAATAAAAGTTTTAAGGAACAAAAAAATTATATAAGAAGTAGAAAAAAAAAGAAATCAAGTTAAAACTTTTTTTTCGCAGCATAACATAAAGCAGGCAACAAAGTATGGCGTCTACTAGAGGAAGAATAAGTTTAAGAAGAGGAGAACAGTATTAGTTTAAATAGATTTGAATATTTGTTAAGAAAAGAATCTTTAAAATTATTTTTAGGGAGCAATAAGAGAACAAAAAATCAGTGAAATTTAAAAAAATTTCTTAATTTTTGGGTTTTAATAAAAATAATCAAGCAAAAAAAAAAAAAAAAAAGGTGGAACACACAGTCTAGCAGTAAAATTGTCGTTAAAAATCACTTAAAAGTCCATCATCATAAATTTGTCACAAAAATATTTATAGAAAAATAAAAGGAAAGAATTGTGACAAAAATGTGTATAAATAAGGATGCACGAGCGAGTGAGTTTATGCGATAACCAACCAGCACATACGCCAGCACTTTTAAATCCATTTTATATTTCCGCGAGCGTATGTGCATTTTTCAAAACGTGTATGCTGCACGTAATTTGGTGCTACAAAAATTTATGTATTGGAATGCGTTTCAAAAAAAAAAAAAAAAAAAACAAGGATGAATTCATTTTCATTGAGTTTTTAGTCACAGTGTTATTTAGTTTTTTTTGTGGCTTTTAATAAAAAAAATATGCTACAGCTAGATAGATACACTTCTAAGCATTAAATATGTGTGTGATGGATCAGCATTTTATGATGAGTTGGGGAAAAATAAATACATTCATATATTTGGCAGCAAATTGAGGGGAAAAAAGTAAACGTGTGCAAAAATACCCTAAAGTTATTTTTAAAGCAATTTAAATATTTTGAAAAGACTCGAGTCAAATATAAACTTTAAAAGTGTAGTAAGTAGAAAAAAATAAATAAAATTTGTCAATCAAGTTCTGTGACAGTTTCCGGATTGTAGTGTGGACCAGAGAATAATAATTAGTACCCAAAAATATACTTGAATAAATAGTCTAAATTTTTGTAACTGCATATAGACACAAATGTAGCGCAAACAGTTTGTACGCTAACAAATTTTCTGTCAAGCAACTATGACTATAGGCGATTCCAACATACAAGAGCATCTCTACTTCGTTTATGCGAAAAACTAAAATACGCTACAACTACAAATAAAAATATACACGCATATCAAGCGTATTGACTATTTGTCATACTTACAGTCATACTCAGAGCATGAATATTTAGTCGGACAAAAAAAATATATGCATGATATACTTGATATAAATAGCCCTGTATATACACATGTGTAGTCGGTTAATAGTCAGAATATTTTTTTTATTGCTTATAGTTGTTTGTGCTGAGTAATTTAAAAAATGTGTACAAACATAGTTGTTGTTTATAGTTATAAGTATTGGGTTTAAAATTAAAGCGTGTGTTTCCATATGAGCGTGGTTTCTAGTTTTAGCTGTACATATTCATAGTTGTTTGAAGTACTTAAAAATACACTTCTGCAATTCTCTGATGCAGACATCAAACAAACAACATGGCCTTATATAAACCTAATTCATATGAGGTGGTCTCAGCTGCTCCGGTGACTTTTTTCGTCACTTGTAATTTGAATATTCCTCAGACGTCAATACAAATTTTTCTTTAATTTTTGGGACATCCCAATTTTAAACTTTACAAAACGAACGGAGGCTGTTCTATCTTATATGAATATCACTTGGCAAAAAAACATTAAAAAATTTGTGTTGAGGGAGATACTTATTGCAAGCGGGGAAATCAATCACCTGTGATGTCGAGACCACTTGGCATGAATTCGTAAACAAATTTTGAGGTTTATGGAAAGTTTTAAATTGAAAAAAGCTCAGTTTTTTTATCGATACCAACTGCAAATGAATTCGCCTCAAGAAAAATTTTGATTAAAAACATTTAAAATGTTGACAACTCACACGAATTGTTAAAAAAAAAGTTTGAAAGTGTGTTTTGAGGAAGCAATCATCTGTCGAGACAAATTGGTATGAATTTGCCTTGTTTTAACCTAAACAACTTCTGGAGTTTCTGCAAGTGAATTCGCCTTGATAAAAATCTTAATGGAAATCAAATCAAAATTTTACAACTTTTTGCTTCAAAAAAAAAAACAAACATGTGCATAGTTAGTAAGGAACAAACGACAATGGTAAGACTGTTGTAATATATATGGAAGATGGTAAATTTTCAGCCTTCATTACCATGAGCAAATTGAAAAATGCAATGAATCAAACCAATTCACATATTCCATTTGCAATAAAGTTATGTATATAAGGCAGACATCTACATCAACTGACACCACACACGGTGGACCAAAACACAGAAGAACGCTGATGAGGAAGGTTTAGTGGCCTTCGAAAACGGCTGGCTGTTCCGTTCAACTATGTGTTGTTGTCAGAATATTTACAACTAACTTTGATGTTATTTGTTCATTAATAATTATCACATGTAATTTGGCTTAAAAAGCGTTACGAACTTTAGCCTATTCAATTCATAAGAATATAGAAACAAATACAGTTCGAAAAATAATAATTAACTAAAAATTCTTTTGTTAAAACTTTATTCCTTAAATTTGGGGCAGTCGGTGATTCGATGTGAACAGCAGTGTGTGACATTACGCTATAATTTAGCACTTATTCACAACGAGTCCCTTATGAATTGCTTATTGATAACACCCTTTTTACTTTTTTTTTATAACCTTTAGTCTCTGACAAGGTTGAAACGACTCAATTTTCTTTGCAAAATTCATACTTGTGATGTTAAAATAATGTACCTGAATAATGTGTGTTTACATCTGATGGCTATTTGAATTACAAACGTCGAAAATAATCAGCTGGGCTGTTGAAATTTGCCTTGGTCTGTCAATAGCAGGACAGTGTTATGTGGTCGCGTTAACCGTAAGTTTAGAAGTAGTTAAATAACAACGGAAAATCTTATTGTTATTGCAAAAGCGCTTGCTAAAAAGCTTAAAAGTGAAAATATTAAATGCAAAAAAAAACTGGTAGGCAAATACATTTCCCTGAATAAATCTATACGATTAATATAGAAATAAATGAAAATTTTCAAAACTAAAATTCAGTCAGACCTTTTTCTATATGCTGGACTTTAGCTCTGCATTTTCATTTGTGTTTTTTTTTTAAATGCCAACATACTGGTATGTATTTTGCCTGCAATATTTTTTTTTTGCATTTAGTACATTATGACACCCACTTAAAAACAATAATTTAATATCAAGTAGCGCCATTTAAATGAACGAACGCACTGCACTCACTGCATTTTTATGGTGGCACAAAATCATTGCAAGTTAAACTCAAATGCGCGCTTTTATGGGAGAAATAACACAAAATTATCTGAAAAATTATTTGTAAATTATGGCAAATTGTTGTAATTAATGCGGCATAACTTTAAATGTTAAAAATGCCAGTTAGACAGCCGTAGGCTTTATTTAGTAATTTACGCACCATTAAAAAAAATTTATTATTTTTACTGATATCTTCTAATAAAAACCGCAAGCAGGTGTTTAAAAATAGTTTACGATATTCAATATTTTATGTTTTGCCAATTAAGTAATTTTCTTATTGCTGTGGAGCCGGGCCTACAAAAAAACATAGTTTGGCTAAAATTGTTTAAACGTAAATTGAACGGCAGCAATTAAAAAGGAGTAGGAAGTGAAGTTGATTATTGCTACAAATATGTTAAAACATAAAAAAAGTTGATGTTAGTGTGAGGGTTGTGGTATTAGGTTAAGACGGTGTTTAGTCATATAAAGAAAACAGAAAAAGAAACTCTTTTGTTTAGCTTTCCTTAGTGGCTTGCGTTAGAAAAATATAAAATATTTAAGAAAAGCATCATAAATATTTTGGGAATATTTTTTTTAACAAATTAAAAAACAAACTAAATAAAGCAAAAATTAAAACACATGCAAGATGAATAAGACGAAATCTAGCCACCACGCGCAAAGAAAAAATATGGTTGAGGTAACCATAATCAAACAGCAACATACTATGATTAAATTATATGGTTGCAGTCAAATCATATTATTGTCAATAGAAAAGCAAAGTTTAAATAATATTATTTTCTGAGTTAATAATAATATTATCGACAAAAACAATTAACTTTGTTATACCAAATCTTATTATTGTAAATAAGACAACAATATTGTTAGATGTGACTAAAATATAATTGATACTTACTATACCATGTTCTAATATTATAATAATATTGTTAAATATGACCATAGTATTATTTTATGTAATAATAATATTTTGTTTCTTAATCATATATTTATTGGCAAATCGTTTGTTTAAAACAGCTGTGCGGTAAATCCGAAATAAAAATAAATTAATATTGTTGAAACAAAATATATGTATGTACATATTTATAGAAATGTATACTTATATATATGTGTGTACACGAAATACAGACATATCTGTATAAAGAGATACACATACATACATATGTATGCGCATACCATTTTTATTTATCTACCCTTTTGTTGATACTACCGATAGTTTACAAACGAAATACTGAAATGACAGAATGTGTTTCTGAAAAAGTTTTTTTTTTTTTAACCTAACATAGTATGGTTTCGGATAACATTATATTGTTATTTATGAGACATTATTATTTATATCATATTATTTTTACACAATAATACAAATTATATTGTAGTCATAAAGTTTTAACAAAACTATATTGTTAACTCTAACCATATCGCACTTTCTATGAATATAATAATGTGATTATTAAATTCAAACATTACTGTGTTTATCGTAACGAAATTAATGTTTAAAATAACAATAACTTGTTTTCAACGACAACACATTTGTTTCAGATAACATAATATTGTTTTCTCAACCATTTTACAACCATATCTTTTCTTTGCGTGCAGCTGCCAATACCATCTTCAGTTTAAAAAGTATAATGGAGTGTACGGTGTCGACCCTTG
The DNA here is from genome assembly GCA_944452675.1 of Tachina lurida. NCBI lineage: Eukaryota > Metazoa > Arthropoda > Insecta > Diptera > Tachinidae > Tachina > Tachina lurida. The sequence goes on from OX101753.1 coordinate 7,121,772, forward strand.
TACTATGTACGATGGTAGATGCGATGCTTTCATTTCCCTTGAATAGCTGCTACACGACAGTCTACCATCTTTAAAAAAGATGGCGGATAAGTCTCATAGGCAAACATGCACAAAGGTTAAGGTTTCGATAAAAAAGACTTTCGCCGCAGTTGCCAAGATTAGCAAGAAGGAGAATGGCCACCTTGGGCGCTCTTGAGTTCAGGAAACTTTCGGATTTATATTGAGCCCTGCTCTGTATCGACGGTTAGGAATCCTTTTAAGCAGAGTCACCTTAGTGACACAATGAATCAGAAGGTCCTAAGTGAGTCCGGGTTTGTGATACCCCCCTTACCTTATCTGACCTAAGTACCATGAAAAAGAGATTCTACGAATTAAAATAAAATAAACATATTCATACGCAGCACAAACGACTAAAACTAAAATCTGTAGACTGCATAAGCTACTATCACATGCATAAGTATAAAAATACTCTGACTATTAATAGGATACACATGCGTATATACAGGACTATTTTATTAACACATGCGTTTAACACTTTTTCGAACAGCCAAACACATTTTTATTCCATTGTATATACTCATATACACGTATTGGCATACGTTGGCGAATGAAGAATAAATATCCTGAGTACCATGTGAATATTTTTTTGTCCGACTAAATATCCATACTCCGACTACAGGCATGACAGAGAGTCAGTACGCTTGATATGCGTGTGCGTTTTTATTTACAGTTATAGCGTATTTTAGTTTTTCGCATAAACGAAGTAGCGATGCTGTTGTATGGAATCGTCTATAGTCATAGTTGCTTAAGAGAAAATATGTTACGAATTGTTTGCGCTACAATTGTGATTATATGCATTTACTAAAATTAAGACTATCTACTTTGAATACTAATTATCATTCTTTGTTGTAGACATTAACTACATTTTGTTGGTACTCATGAAAACGCATCTGTAGGCTTTTAACCATCAAACACAATTAAAATATATTTCTGTATGGTATATTTATCAGCATCGTGTATTACTTAAAATATATACTTTATTTGTTTGTATATAGATAGGCCTTGTCAAATTCTTAAGTGTATGCCTTTAAATATTGTTTTTATTGCTTCTTGCGATACATTTTAAACAGATACAAGTCTGTAACAAAATGGAAGGACACAACGTTTCATTACAAATTCCTAGAATAATATAACACTTTAAATTCATTTCTCGTGATAATAATACATTTGCTTTTTTATTTATTTAAATTGTTTGTTAACAAAAATTATATTATAATATTGTTAAGTTAAGAACCTAAATGTAAACTACATACAAATTTTACTAATTTGCACACATATTTTTATTGTCTAATTTTAGGTAAGTCAGCACGCACTCATGGAACACTAAACAGCGCATAAAAACACTCCTACTCCTCCTACTCCTCCTCCTCCTCCGCCTCCAAAGGACAAGTTTTGTTGTGGCCAAAATGTCTTTTCGAGCTGGTTCGTTAGCAGCAACTAAAGGTAATCAAAAGTATTTATTAAGTTTTACGGAATAAAAAATATTGTGCATAATTTTCATAAAATAAAATTTTCTTCTTTCTAATGATTATGGTCACTTGGAAGCTAAAGAGTTTTCTGGTTAGTGTTTGTAATCTTTCTTTGTAGATTTTCCTGCCTGTTGAGTTTTCAAAAATCCTTGAGAAATAAAAAATGAAGAGCTTCAGACTGTTAGTTTTTATTTGTGTAATCATAAAATGTTATAGTTATGAATGTCGTTTTTAAGTATTTCTCCTTTTATCCTTTATTTATATTAAACTGCAACATTGAAGACCAATGGTCAAGCTTTGCTGCAAAAAAAAATTGCTAGAAGTGCTTATTTTACTGAAATAATGTTATTTGATAAACGTTTTTGTTTTTAGTTTATAGAAAAGGGGTTTGTATGCAGTGTTTGCTGATTTCTCTATTTCAGTTTTTTTTTTTCGAAGGTAATAAAATTTTATTTTTATTATAACATTTGTCTTGCTAGATATTTTAAGGGGTGTCCTGATTATTGCTTAAAATACAGTTTAAATAGCAAATTTTCTGCAACAAAATGAGCCAGACATGCCGCACTTGAGAGACAACAATAACAACAACAACAACAGCAACAACAAAAATAATATTTAGTGTTGAAGCTTTAAGGTCAATTTAATATCAAATTGAGCCATTAATTTCTAAATTGTTACAGAAAATAAAAAGAACTCTTATATTGTAAAGAAGACAAAATAATTTTATTACTTTGGAAATATAATTCGCCAATTATTTTCAATTCAGAGCAAAATATATTTATAAGGACTCTTAAGAATTTTATTTTATGTAATTGTTCTTGCGTAAAGTCTAAACAAATTAAGTTTTTTTGGCAACATTGTCACTGATTTGAGGAACGTTTTAATTCGGCTTATTTTCTTCATACTCAAGCTCTGGAGTTTATTTGTAAAGTTACATTAAAAAAAAACGTACTTGAATACGATTACGAATTTCGAAACTTACCGAAGACAATTAAAAATTAAATTTTAATGTTTCTCTTCTGTTAAATATTCAAATTTTTTAAATTATTGATTGTCTTCGATTAAAATTGGCCTGTTTCTCAAAACCTACAAGTGTTTTAATACAAGTAAAACAGTTGTGAAAATTTATTTTTATATGAAAATAAAATATTTTCACAACCATTTTACTTCTACGAGTATTACAATTGTAAATTTTCAGAAGCACGCCCCAGTTAGTTCAATTAATTTAATTTTATGCACAGATATTTTTTTTTTATACAATAATTGAACATTTTCTTCGGCTAAGTAAAATAAATAATATAAAATGGGTACATAGCTTAAAGTAGTGCGCTCTCTTAACACCAGAGGCGCTGCATACATGTTATAAAAAATTAACAAAACACGCAATAGCAGAGTTGTAACAACGAGTTAAGCTTAATCACTTAATTCTTTACCATCTTTCATATCTTAACTATGCCTTTCCTCAGGAAGGCAACACACATACATACATATGGCTTAATATAAAAATGGCATATCTCAATTTTTTTCGGAATGGCATTTTTAACATTTTCTGGGAGGCAACGTATAATTGCATCCTCCTTGAAGATCTTAGTACGTTACAATTCAAAATCAAGGACTTATGGTCAATTCAAAAATTATGTCTGCATGTAAATGCTCTAGTCTTTCTTTAGTTTCTTGCTTCTCATAAACGTATTGGGTCTTATTACGAGCGAGTGTCGTATTTCGACTACGACGATTTTGTACTTGACATGCAAAATTTTTTCTTTACAAAATTGTCGTAGTGATAGTCGATATGTGACACTCGTAATTAGGCCCATTAATTGCCTTGAGACTTACTTCTCTTAAAAAAATTGGAAACAATTTGTATTGTTACCCAATATTTTTAATTATTTTGAGCCAAAACAGTACAACATATGCGCAATAAGTTTTTTACAACTTAGCAAATGATTGGTATCTTCTTAGCATAACTTTAGCATGAAATTAGCAAGAGATTATCACATGCAATGTGCATAAAGTTTTTGGTTTTATGACCTGGACAGTTGCTAAAAAAATCCCTCCGACGACATTAAACCTTAGAACTGTGTGTGAGCCAAGAAAAATATTTGGTTTTTTTATATATATAAATAAAAATATGTTAAAAGCTGCTGTCTGTCAAAGGGAGAGTAAATTAAACGGATGTGTAAATAAGTGGTTGTAACATCAAAGGCCTGTTCCAGGAAGTCGACAAGCAAGTTGTCGATTGACAACTTGTATTAAAAACAAAAAATTAAATAAGAAATTTATTTGCTGGTGGTTCAGCATTGTCTATATGCATTTCATTGTTGCTGTAGACTTCAACCACACATTTTGAATAGTCGAATAATAAATTTCTTAAATATTAAATAAGAAATAGTTTTTATTTTTAATATAAAAAATAGATCGAATGTTTTCTGTCGACATCGTGGGACAGGCCGTAAGTGTTAACAAAAAAGTGGAATGAGTTTTTCCATTAGAAATCATCAGAGTACAACTTCTAGATGCCGTGTCTTATTAAGATGTTTGATCTCTTGCTCAGATAACAGCGTGTTTTCTTTGCTTGCAATTTACTTTGTGACTTTGGTAAGTTTAGGCTAATAGGGCGCCGGGGAAATAAAAGAAGACTGTTTGGCTCATTTGGGTCCTTTATTTTACCTGCAGGAAACAGGCAAAAAAGAGTTAGGAATCAAAGAGAGAAGGAACTTTGGATTACAAGAGGAATTTAGATGATGATGAATCGCGTGAGGACGTGAAAACAAAAGTTTCTTTTTCTGTTTACTACTCCTAACAAAGAATTACAGGTCCTTAAGATCAACCGCTGATAGCTCTGAAAGGCCATCGAAAACTTCCCTTTATAAAGCGTGAAAGCCTTGGTTTTCAAGTGCAAAACAGAAACACAGAGATGCTTTATTGTCCCCACTCCTTTCCTCCTCTTCCTCATCTAGACATCCTGAACCATAGTCGTTGTATGGGTGTCGGAAGGTTACTGTCCCGTGACGACTGCCACTATGTCCTGTGTCTGTGTTCGCGGGAAAATGAAAGGGGCAAAATTTTAATTTTGATCCTGTTTGGGGCGTTGCCAAAATAATATCATTAAGACGCTTCTCTCCATCCTTAAGTTTAGTTACACTCTTTGCTAACCTGCCTTAATGGTCTCAAGTCCTGGCACCCAATGAAGGATGATATTGGAATGATGAGCCATTCACCCTTATTCCAGTTGTCGACATTGACGTCACTTTAACACAATGCTAACAAATTGAAGCTTGTTTACTAGCTCTTGAGAACAACTTGGTGCTACTGACAATCTATTTGCGTTCCCTAAGGTCTAGAAAATAGCATAAACCTGCCAACAGGAGTCAGTTGTTTTAGACAATGTGCACACAAGCTCCAATTTTTTGGTATTGTGTTTAAGTGACGTCGATGTCGACAACTGGAATAAGGGTGATTATTTCTTGAGATTTCCGGCACTCACTGACGATATGGCTTATGCAATCGTTAGGGATCTAATGGCAGCTTTGCTCTCGGTCACAAAGAGAATATCTCTATCAGATATTCGATATATGTATGTACATGTGAATCAGTTTCTACCAGTTCTTTTATATGTATTGGTAGCATTACTATAGCATGAACTGTGAATCCTTTTAGCTTTATATATATATGTATGTATTGTGTTTATACATATTTAATTTATATAAATATAAATTTAATTTCTTTTTATTCCAAAATTACTCAAAAGTACTTTTTGAAAACATAATTTGGAAGTTATTATTTTCTTTTTAACTTGCAAACAAAAATCTTACTAGACATTTTCACTTAATTTTCTTTCTATCTTCTTCATTTCATCATATTTTGTTGCAATATTTTTCTTTTGCAAATAACTAACAAAAAAAAAAAGAGAAAAGAAAAGAAAAGAAAAAGAAATTACTGCTGGAAAAGTGGCATTAACTGGCAGTAGCACAGGAAATAAGTCATAGATTGAAACTACGTCTCCAAGGACCTTCAAACAATGACAATAATAGAAAATGTCACTCGTACTCGTTATAAGTAATAGTATTTTTTTTTTTTTGCAGAGAAGAGAAAACAAAATTCGTTTAAGTTAAAGAATTTTGGTGCGCAAAGTTAAGTTAAAAATGTGGCAATTGAAGTTGCAGTTTCTTTTATTTCTTCTGCGTGTGGGTAAGAAGTTGCTGCTATTTTTGATATTTTTTTTTTTTATTTCTGCTGCTTTGTGAAAAAGAGAAATAAGGCGAAACTTTACAGAAGAAAATAGTAAATAAAACTTTATACTTTTATGCGATATAATAAAGGAAAAGAACTTAACTTAGTTTTTACTTAATATTTATTTTCTTGTGCTTATTTCTTATATATATATATTTTTTTTTTTTTTGTTAAAATAAAATAAAAACTTGCCTTTTGCTGTGGGCTATTACATGAAAATAACAAAAGAAACTGTCGAAAGCCAGTAGAAGAAGAATAAGTTAAATGGTTTCTTTAAGCTTTTAGCTTTATTTTTTTTCGTTCTTTCTTACTTTTTCTGCACGTCTTTGAGAAAACAATAAAACTTTTTCAAAAGTTAAAAAATCAATAGTTTATTAAAAATATATATTTCAGTAGAGAAATTTAAAAATAAATTAGAGAAAAAGAACATTAAGCTTAAGTAGAGGTTTTTTTTCGTTAATGGAAAGGGTGGTTATTTTAATTGGCTGTTTCATACTTGTAAAAGTAGCTGGTTCTGTCTCTGAAGTGCCTTAAACTGTTTAAAATACCCAGCAAAAAATTTCAAAAAAGGTAATCAGGTTTGGAATTAAGCATTTTTGGTGGAAGCGGTTCCCTACAGGATTACCAATTTAATGATTTTAACAAGGCGTGAGACTAAAATAATCGATTCTTGAGAAGTACTTACTTTTTTATTTGGCAACTTGTTCACGTAATCTACATATTTAATCTAAAAAAATTATTCTCCTCATTTAGCAACTTGTGCATAATTTTTTTAAGTTTTAGGTAATGTGATTTGTAAGCGAGTAATGAAATTTTGTAATCAGAAAAGTAAGTCATTATTTTGGCAAGTAGTGTAATTTTTTGCTGGGTATACTTCCTTAGTTTATTTTTAAGTTGTGGGTAACTGTTTGAGGTTCTTCATAATTATAGATGGGTTCTAAATATACCGTACATATATGTAAATATAAATATTGAACATGTTTTATTTTTCCGTTTTATTTTTCATTTATTACACAATTTATTTCAATTTTTTTTTATTAATCACTTTTTATGAAAATTATTTAAAACAGCAGACAATCACGTAGCAAATGCGGTCATTGTTTTGTTGCTGCGGAGTGTTGTAGTGTGTATGTATATATGTATGTATGTATGTATGTATGTGTGTATGTGGTTTTAACGATTTAACAAACTAATAAAAATGACTATGACTTTTAAGTTTAAACTTTAAAACCAAATTGGGTGCGGCTAATATGTAGACAAATAACAACAATAACTAAAAAAAGGCAAAATACTCAGGTAAATACGAGTATGTATATACACCTCTATGTAAAAATATATAAATAATAATGAAAAAAAAACATTTAGACCCAGGTGTGCTGTTTTAGAGAAACCATAATTTGCTAACTGATCATTTACCCAAAAAATGGACACACAGCGCAGCGCGCGTGCCACAAAATTTGGTTTTGAAATTAAAATTGAAGTACGAGTAAAATATTTAAACAACAAAACTTCTTTTTTATTTCTCTCCTTGTTGAGCAATATGAGATAAATAAATCATTAACTCCTTATATGCCAAGTTGTACAATAATACGTCAGACATTTATGGCTGATGACTTGATATCAATTTTGTTTTTCTAAAGCTATTTTCTCAATTAATTCGTTAGAAATCAATAATTATACTTGTTTTTGTTTCTACAATAAGTTTTTAACAATTTCTTCACATAGTGTTGGCAAGTCATTTCAGTTTGAAAAGTCATTTAGGGGGCGTTACTTAATGGAAGAATAAATTTCTAGTACGATAATTAATTCAATTAATTTCAATTTACATTTTAAATTACAAATTTTAACCAGCTTGTGGCAAAAGAAAAATATACCCAAGTTTTTTTTTTATTTTATGTTTAAATATATTTTAGCACAATGGCTCACGTTGAAACAAAAAATAAAAAAAAAGTGTACATACATACATACATATGTGTTTATGTAGTTATGTCATATAACAGCAGCGAATTGACAAAATCAGACAAATTGACTTTTTAGAAATCGCTTCAAAAATGTGTGAAATTTTTCTTTTTAATTTGCATCTTAAATCCGTTGCTTAAACATGCCACTGCTGAGAGACTTCAGATACAATCCAAATCCAAATTAAAATTAAATTAAGTTTTCTCTCAAGAAAAATAAAGAATTTGTTCCAAAGCTCTTTTAATTTAATGCTCGTTACAAGTGATCGGCAATGAATCGTTTTTTCGCTATTCATATTGGTTCATGAAATTTTAAATACATGCAAGTGAGCACCCGCAAAGAAAAAATATGGTTGAGGTAACCATAATCAAACAGCAACATACTATGATTGATTTATATGATTACAGTCAAATCATATTATTGTCAATGGAAAAGCAAAGTTTAAATAATATTATTTTATGAGTTAATAATAATATTATCTACAAAAAAAATTAACTTGGTTGTACCTAATCTTATTATTGTAAATAAGACAATACTATTGTTAGATGTGACTAAAATATAATTGAGACTTACCATACCATGTTCTAATATTATAATAATATTGTTAAATACGACCATAGTATTATTTTATGTAATAATAATATTTTGTTTTTTAATCATATATTTATTGGCAAATCTTTTGTTTAAAACAGCTGTGCGGTAAATCCGAATTAAAACTAAATTAATATTGTTGAAAGAAAATGTATGTATGTATGTATAGAAATGTGTACTTACATATATGTGTATACACGAAATACAAACACATCTGTATAAAGAGATATACATACATGCATACATATGTACATATTATTTTTATTTATCTACCCTTTTGTTTATACTTTTTTTATTTATTTAACACCACGCGTGCACTACCGATAGCTTACAAACGAAACACTGAACTGACAGAAGGTGTTTCTGAAGAAGATTTTTTAAAAACTTAACATAGTATGGTTTTGGATAACATTATATTGTTATTTACGTCATATTATTTTTACACAATAATACAAATTATATTGTAGTCATAAATTTTTAACAAAACTATATTGTTAAACTCTAACCATATCGCACTTTCTATGAATATAATAATATAATTATTAAATTCAAATATTACTCTGTTTATCGTAACGAAATTAATGCTTAAAATAACAATAACTAGTTTTCAACGACCACACATTTGTTTCAGAGAACATAATATTGTTTTCTCAACCATTTTACAACCATATCTCTTCTTTGCGTGCAGACATTATTTAAACTCAACTACTTTATTTACGCATACTCAAGATGACATTCGATTTATAAGTATAGGTTTGACATAAATGTGAATGCGATGTCGACATCATCATAGTCATACCACACTCACACTCATAGATCACGTCAGTTTGATTTCTAATTTCAGGAAAATACTTATGTATACTACTCATATTGATTCAGCTCACTCAACTCATACATACATACATGTATGTTTATTTAAAAGTTTAGTCATAATACAGTTTGCAAGTACGAGTAGTATACAAGAGTAGTGAATAGCGTTGTTTTTCAATTCCTGCAAAAAAAAAAAGCAACAGAGAAACACGTAATCTCATAATGAGAACTTTAAAGTTGGTATGCGAATTTCGCATTGTGAATCATACTTATTTTTTATCGTCCATAGGCATTGAGATGAGGAGAGTCGAAATCAACAACGTCATAAATGTTGCTAAATATGAGTTCGATGTGCACTTCAAACTTTCGAGTGAATATGATTCATAGATGACATTGCAATAAGTTTGAGTGCGCATAAGTACAAGAAATTATAAGTCATGATTCAACTCTACTCACATTTTCACTACTCATTGCTGTTCTCTGTATGTGAAAGTTCAAAAATATATTTGAAACAAAATGATACATAATTGATATTTAATTGAACTGGAATGGAGTAATTTCTGAAGTTCAGTATTTTAAATTCATATAGAATGTAATATAGAGAAGAGCTAGTCTAATAGCATGACTGCCGATCGTCCAGTGGCCCGTCAATACCATAACTAAGAGCGACATACTCCTTTTTTTATTTTTAATTTTTGTTCTAAGCGTTTATCATGGAGTTATGGCCACATTTGCTTTGCGACTCTACATGTAGTCCAACTATTCCACTTGTCTTCTGCTATGTGAAGATAACGTACGCTCAGTCCAACACTAAAGATCGTTCTTTATCCGAAGGACTTGTCAAGCTTTATCAAAATCTGTTTTGCATAGCATATAATCGGAGGCTTAGTTCCGGAGGTAGCCGTTTTGCGGTTTTTGCATGATGGTCTGGACTTCCACAAACAAGATGCCGTCAATCTAGTTTGTAAGTATATAGGAATAATGTTTACTGTAGAGTTCGGGTTTTCCGAAGGACTAGTACGTAAACAACACGTAACTCCGGCACGATAGTTTATGTTCAACATACATCTTACTTGTACTTTTTACAGAAGAGTACTATTTTAGGTTTTTTGAAAATACTTTTTCAAAAGGTGCCTTTTTAAAAACGTACTTTTTTAAGGCGATACTTTCTTCAAAAGCTCTTTTTCAACAGATTCTTATTCAAAAGCTTCTTTTCCAACAGGTTCTTGTTCAAAAGCTTCTTTTTCAGAAGTTTCTTTTTTCAAAAACTTCTTTTTCCAAAAACTTACTTTTTCAAAATATACTTTTTTGAATATATGTATGTACTTGTTCAAAATATACTTTTTCCAAAAGCTTCTTTTCCAAAAAGCTTCTTTTGTGAAAATCTTAATTTTTAAAGCTTTTTTAACTTTCTTTTTTTAAAAGCTTCAAAAAACGAACTTTTCCAAAAGCTTTTTTTTGTGAAAATCTTAATTTTGAAAGCTTTTTTTAAAAACTTAAAAAAGCAAATTTCCCAAAAGCTTCTTTTTTCAAAAACTTCTTTTTTCAAAATCGTCTCTTATATAAAAAAAAATTCTTTTTTTGAAGCTTATACTATATTTTCTAAAGCAGGTACGTCCAAACACACATACACTGATATTTGTAAATATCAAATTACTTAAATTTGCTCTTGTTTCTTTGCAAAGTAAGAGCAAGCATTGTGTTGTTGTTGTGGATGATGTACTCTCGACGGTGTGAAAGCACAAAAAGCTCTTTATAAAAGTTTGCACATTGTGCATATGGCTTGGAGGTAGCTATCTGCTCTAAAGGTACTTTTTTTCAAAGATACTATTTTTACACAATTTACTTTTTTGGAAAGTACTTATTTTGAAATTTATTTGCTGGTGGTTCAGCGATGTCTATATGCATTTCATTGTTGCTGTAACAAATCGTCAGTAGACTTCAACCACAAATCTTGAACAGTCACAAACCTCTTATCTTATGTACAGACTTTCAAAAACTATTTGAGAATTCACAAATAGACATCGCTGAACCACCAGCAAATAAATTTCAAATTAAAATACTTTTGACAATATGTCGATTAATAAATTTCTTAAATGTTAGATTTAGATTTTATTTTTCATTTTGCCTTATAATTACTTTTATTGTTATCCAAAGGTTTTCTAATTGTATAAAGGTGTAGAAAAATAGAATGGATTCATATCGAATATAAATTATTTGCTGGGTTTTGTATAAGTTTCTAAGCCTACTATGCTTATTTTTCTTTTGTGATTTTCAAAACTATTATTATTTGTGAATTCTCAAATAGTTTTTGAAAGTCTGTACATAAGATAAGAGGTTTGTGACTGTTCAAGATTTGTGGTTGAAGTCTACTGACGATTTGTTACAGCAACAATGAAATGCATATAGACATCGCTGAACCACCAGCAAATAAATTTCAAATTAAAATACTTTTGACAATATGTCGATTAATAAATTTCTTAAAGGAAAGTACTTATTTTAAAAAGTACTGCCTATCTTTAAAATGTACTTTTTCAGTATTCTGATTTTGACTGGTAGTTTTTTAAAAGAACTAGTTCAAGATGTACTATTCTTGAAAGTTACTTTCTTAAGAAGCAGTTACCTTAAACGTACTTTTTTTAAAGGCAGTTGTTTGAAAAGTACTTTCGAAAACGTACTTTTTTCAAAAAGTACTTGTTTTGCAAGGTTCTTTTTTTAATACTCCGCAAAAGGGTTTTTTTTATTTTAAAAGCTACTTGTTTTTAAAGTGTTGTTTCTCAAAACTACTTTGTACCCATAAAAAGAATCTTAGTTAGTTAGTTATTTCTTAAGTGGAAATTTTTAACGAGAATTTGCTTAAAAGGTACCTTTAACTTTTACTTTACTTTTTTTTTAAATACAAATTTTATGTAAAAAATGTGTCTCTCTTAAAGATCTTTATAAAATATATAATATTTTATAACAAATTTTCGACTTGCCTTGTTACTGCCTTCGACGTGTGTATAAATATGTTTTTGTGCATATTTTTGCATATATTCGTATGTATGTAGTATGTGCATTTAATTTATTTTTTTTTTTTTAACTTTTGTCTGCTGTTGCAGCATTAACTATCAAAACCATTCATCATGTTGTTTCATGCAATAAATTTTGATACTCAAACTTAACTGCAAACTACGAATACACAGGCACAGACACAGACTTTACTCTACATCTACATAACATGCCACCTTAAATTTTACTACAGATATGCTACGTACTACTGTTCATGTATATGCATACATATGTATGTATGTATGTATATGTGTATATTTGTGCGTCAGTGTGTACAGCAGCATTTCCATTTACTGCTGGTACAAACTGCAATATAACTGTCTCTTGCTGTTGATGGCATTAACGATGATCATACATCAACTTTAAAGGCTGCTGTTAAAATTCGTTTTTACATTGAAAAACAAAAAGAAAATTAAACGCCTTCTTTCGGTTTAATATTCCTTTGGCTTCAGTTTGGCGGTAGAGATACAATTTCACATACTTGTACAAACAACACAAAAAAGAGACATAAAAAACCCCATTTTGGAAAAAGAAATCCTTAACACATATTTCGCAAAGGCAAGTTTATAATGTGCTATAGATTTTGAAAGTCTTTGTTCATAATGAGTTCCTAAGAAGTCGCACAATTTATGTTTCTAATATAAAACCAAACAGTGAAATATACGAGTATGTATTAGTAAAAATTCATCCTTGCTGCTTAAACTTTTTTTTGGCGATTCGTATGCTAAATTTTCTCGCATTCATACAAAATCCTTTACTCCAACTATTGAGAGATTTTGGCTTTGTGTAATAACACTCTGCCAAGGGCTTATTAGTTAAAAGAAAACTTGTCAGTCGAGTCTCTGGTGTTTTGCTTATGCATGTATTTTTGATGGCAGTAGCAGCAGTGTTAGTGGCATGAACAGCAGTAAATTTAAACATTACTTAAGCTTTCATCAATTTCACATTAAAAAAGTTTTACAACTACTTAGTTTCTTTTTTTTTTTTTTTTGCTTCCTTTCTCTCTAGCATAAAAATACTATGAGTATTTTAAGCCGGATTTTTGTTACTGCAACATTATTCTTACAACTTACTGGCACACACACAAATACATTTACTTTAGCAAGCACACATCCTGATTCATTATGTCTTTATATGTATGTACATATATAATGCAAAGTTTTCTTTATTCTTTGTTTTAATTTTTGTTTTTTGCTCTAAATATTTTAAGAAAACTGCAAAAGTGTTAAATATAATTTTCTTAAACACAAGACGCATGTTCTCGAACAATTAAAATAAAATCAAACATTAGTATAGAAAACAAACTATTGCAGTTTGTCTCGTTATAGAAGCTATACTTTTCGCAAATGTAAAAGTTTATATTCGAAAAAATTTTCCGTTAAAAAATGTATCCTTTAAGAAGCCTCCTTTAGAAAAGTGCTTTTTGAAATTGATTTAAAAAAGTGCTTCTATAGAAGCACTATATATACATATATATATATTATAAAGAAATCTTGTAAAACAATATTTTGACTTCCTATTAACCTGCTGCCTTGCAGTAATACAGAGGAATAAATTTGTAAATGCAACCATACAGAAATCGCTCTCTGAAAGCGTGAAAACTATTACCAAATTTTTCACACAATTATCTACACATTGTACTGGTACATTGCAAACATACCTTTACAAACTCTTCCTTCTACATATTTATAAAACTGTAAGTTTAAAATTACCTGCAAAAAGAACTACCCAGAAATAAGATTTCATTTGCAGTTGAATTTGCAGCAACCAATAAAATTGGTTAAACTAACTAATGTGAATGAAACAGTTAATAAAAAATCCTAAATTTTGTTATCGTAACAATTTTTTGAAGTTAAGTACCATGTTAAAATTTTTTAAATCATATTTAACCAATTTCGTCAAGAAAAATTTCATCATTCATTAAAATTTGTTGAAACAACCAATTAAATGCAGCATACTCTTAGGAGAAGTATTCACCATCAACTTGTATACACTCATACAAACGCATATAATTACATATAAACCTGTAAGAGCCTATTTCACCAACATATTTAAACATCATCCATAAAAAAGGAAAGTAAATCGACATTTAAATATGAACTGATATTTAAATAAAGTTGGTGAAATTGGGCTTAAGTGTGTAATTTATACACAGAAAAAAAAACAAGGTAGATAAGTCTAAACAATTTCGATCATTGAGATTGCACCAACCAATGGAATTGGTTAAACTAACTAATGTGATGCAGTTGAAAAACTATTTTTGAAAATTTTGCTATCGTACAAATTCTGCAGTTAAGTTTCACATTAAGTTTTTTTTTTTTGCATTTTTAAATATATCAACACCAATCCAGAACAGCGTACTCTTATCTGAATCCGTTCATAAAATCGCCATGTAATACGAACTAGCTAAATTAAGACCTTCCATCACTTTGTCAAGTGTTAATTTATCCGAGGGAACGTTATTTTTTACTTTCCAAACATGACATTTTCTTTATTGAACTTTCTTGTGTTAAGTTGTTTTTTAATAATTTAGAATTTCAGGACATACTGTTAAATTCATTTTATGTTTGAAAGCAAACGTCTTGGTGCAACGATACTTAAAATTTTAACAACTTAAAAGTGAATATAAATTAGTGGGAGATTTTTACTAATATGGCAGTATGTGAACAATTAAAGTTGGTTACTTTAATAGTAACAAATTAACTTAAACAGCTAGACCAACTTCAATCGTTTTTCAACCAAATCATAGAAGTAACTTTTATTTTCAGTAAAATTTATACAATGTAGTTTCTTATTTTAATTTAATGCATGCCAAAGTGAATATGAATTAAAAAAAAATTGTTTGTTGTTGGTTGAGCACATCTAGATGCATATCGTTGCTGCTTAGGCAACTTATTAGTTAGCATAAAATTTTTATACCTTTATATTAACTGCACATATTTGTTAAATCAACCTAGAATATAATAAATTAAAAAGAAAGAATATTTTTTTATGTACATTTCATTTCTGCTTAAGAAACTGCAGTAGGCTTCAATCTAAAAATAAAAAAAAAATCATATTATTATAGAAAAACAATCAAAATATTATTGAGAATTACGTGCATAAACATAACAATTTAAAATCTGCAAACAAAAACTTTTAAGTTTGAGAAAAGAGAAAAATATTTATTTGATTTTGAATCCTTGTTTATTTTCTAGTAAAAATTTTTTTTGGTTGGTTAAACTTAAGATTTGTTTCAAAAAAATTTTTTTTGTCATCTGGGGTTAAAGTGGATGCGATCAAGTAAAATCATGAAGAGATTTCACAATAAAAATTTTTACTAAATATAAAATAACAAATTCAGATTGGTTAGACTAACCATACAAAATTTTGTTAAATGAAAAAAAAAAATTTACATCAGCTGGAAACTTAACGATTGAAATTCTGAACTAATAAATTTTTTTTTCTGTGCATTTTTTGCAGGAAATTTATTTTTTAAGTTATTTTTTTCTAATAAGAATTTTAAAGAAGTAACCAACAGATAGTGGGTTTTTAGTTACTTAACGAGTACATACGTTAAGTAAAGGTACATATATTTTAAAGACATTAAATTTGTAAAAATATTCTTTTTAAAATCTTTAAATAGAAATATGTTCCTCGAAAGTTCCATTTAATACGCTCATATTAACAGTCAATTGCAAATGAAACTTAAGCTGATTGCACGTTGAAAAACGCAGTTAAGTAACACTTACTTTTTTCCCCGTAGCTACAAAATTTCCAATTTTACAGTACAAAAAATAAATGAATGATGAATTTGCAATATGTCTGCTTTTTTCAGTTGAAGTTTTTGCTATTTTTTGCCACCTCTCTTCTCTATCTTTCCCTGATGTGCCTTCTTTTATCATTTACCATTATGTAAAAATAAAGAAAAGTTAAAATTAGTTTGAAGTTTTTTCGAAAAAAAAAATAATAAACACAGCAAGAAAAACTAAGAATAAAATGTGTAAGAGAAAAAAGTTTTCCTCTAAAGAAATCTCCAAAGTTTCTAAAAATGAATTAGATTACAAAAATGCCAAAAGAAGAAAGAAAATGAAAAACAATGAATAAGAATTGCAGCATATTTGTGGGAACTGATGATGGCAAATGTTAATGTTTTGGAAAAAGATTTCAAATTGCAATTTAAATGTGTTCGGGCAAAAAGAAGAAAGAACACTTACACACACACACACACACGCACACACAGGCACAGGCACACACATATAAACACATACAAATATTCAGAGAGAAGTTAGTTAATTACTTGAATAAGTTTTTCAAAACTTGAGGAAATAAACCTCTAAGCCATTAAGAATATTGCTATAATTTCTTGTAATATATAAAAGTATGTACACTTTGAATAGATTTTAAGTTATGCAGAAAGAAAATTAAAAAAAGTGTTTTAGTTCACGAATTGAACAATAAAAGAACAGAAAAATAATTTCTGTTGAATATTCAAAATAGGAGTTTAAAGGGATGCGCTGCCCCTGTGCCAGGTATGACGATCTAAAACATGTATCGAAGAATACGGACAGACTAAACCTGTCTCAGTCATAATTTTACAGGATTCATATTTTTGTTAAGGAAACTTGTTGTCTGCAGAATAAAAACACACCAGACATTTAAAAAAAAAATTATATTTAAACATTTGGGGCAGATTACAACATTCGATATCCATCGAAATCTCCACACAATCACAATAAAAATTTTACGAAAATTGTTTTTCGATATCGGATGATATAATTGGCTTCCTGATATTACAATGGGACTTGCCTATGGACCCAATACAGCTATGATTAAGGCCTAGACTGCTATGCCTCAGCGTGCTGATATGTTATATGTGGATCCTTAGTTTTCTATTTAACAAAACTGCATAGAGTTTGCTATTTTTGTTGCCAAACAAAATGTTAAGAACCTTATGAAATATGGAATGTCCCATACATGTATTTGAGAAAAAAGTTTCATAAAATTTATTCGATATTTAAAAATAATATTTTGTTGCATTGTTTCTAACTTTTTTTTGCCTTTCTTGTTGTTTTTTTTTTCAACTGTGAGTGCACTTTAGTTGTGCATGAGAATGACTTACAACAATGGACATAAAATTTTGCAAGAAAAAAACCTAAATATTATTTAATTAATATTTGTAAAATATCGCAGCCATTGTTATTTTGTTATTTCAAAAACATCAAATTAGTTGTTGATGTTAAAAATTTGAAAACATAAACATAAATTAATCCCCTAACAACAATTTATGTTGTTGAGACTTAGAGGAGCAAAAAAAAAAAACATGTTACATCACAATAAAATTATAAAACCAATTTTACAAGGCTTAAAAAGCCCAGTTAATACTTGTGAATTTGCATAAGCATGTGTTTGTTAGTGTGTGTGTTTCCCGGCTCATGTTAAAATTTCCCCTAAAGGTTGTTTCAATTTGCAACAACAACAAATTGAATTTTTTTCTAAAGCATACATTAGGGAGAAGGTTATATTATGTATGTGTTTGCGTTCTAAAATAATATTTATAATTAATCTTTTGTGTTTATTTTTTTATGTTTTGGTTTTAAAAACAATTATGTGAAATTAATCTGCTTATGAAATACAAAACGTATTATCAATTGAAATGAGAAAAAAATAATAATTCTATAAAAACTTTCATATTGTTTGAAAGGCATTCATGTGTTTTCTTTTTTTTTTTTCTTCTTTAATATTAATTGGAGATAAAATATTTTTTTCGCTAAGCAAAAGCTTAATAATTTATAATTTAAAATTGCTGGTTTTTTGCTGTAAAAATGTGCCGCGAGAAAAATCATCACATAAAAATCATAAAATTTCGAAGTCAAAGTTGCAAAATATGGAAGTATATTTTTTTAAAAGAATATTTGTTAAATATTTTTGCTCAGGGGGCAAATATAATGCAAATATTGCTTAACAAATATTTTATCTTGAATGTAAAGTCTTTTGAAAAAGACACCAGAGATGAGGAAATGAAAAAATCAAGTACGCAATTCGATTATGTTTTCTGCCTGGATTAAAGGATGTTGCTGCCAAAGAAAAAATTTTGAATTCTTCACTCAGTGTAGGATTTGACTATTAGAATAATTTTTCCTGTTCAAGTTTAAAAAACACTTGGGCTGCTTAAATAGTTTTTCAATTAGACAACAAGTTTCGGCTGTTTTAAGTAACATCTCGCAAACTGTTTTTTTTTTTTCGACGAAAAAATTTAGGAATTGCTAGAATTATCTTTTGCTTAAAATTATTTTATTTTTATAATTGAACTCTAGAAGTTAAATGTTTTAAAAATAAACTCTTTTTAAAGTGCATTGCTTACACAGAATTTATTTTGCTCCCCCTAACACCTTTAATTTTTTTAAAAGAGAAGTAACACTCAGACACTCAGAAACTCTTCCTTCACAGGTGGCGAAGAAAGACATATAGGAAAGCTTCATTATTTTTACAACTCTGCTCTTTTGCACGTTTCTAATAATGCAGTGTTGCAGCGCCTCCGGTGATAATGAGGCGTATTGAATTTTTGAAGCTATGTTTAGTAGCCATTTCTTGGTTATTTTATCGACGAAGCAGGGAGCTCTGATGTTATATTAGGATAAGTGACCAGTGTCTATGCCGTCATCACTCGAACTTTCCTACAACAACTCATACAAAGGAACACTAGAAAAATGCGTGCTGTTGTTATTTAATGACTGCTAGAACCGGGCTCGAACCCAGAACCTTCGGTTTTGTAGTCATCGTGCTAACTACTTCAGCCAACGCCAGAAACAGAAATACAAAAATTTTAATTCAGTCAATTAAATTTGTGTCTAAAAATTTTTATTAATTAAACTTTTGCTATTCGATTTAATTAATTAATAAGTTTTGTTGAGTCGTTAAGCAGCTCTGGGTCGAAGAACACCATTTCGCGTCATCGTAATTATTTCTTAAGTGCGGTCAGGCTTGTGTCTGTTGTTTGGCCTTCGAGAGTTTTTCGTCTCACTCGCACTGGTCGACTAATCTGCCACGGATAACCGTATAATCTTGCAGTTTTTTGTGGAATTTCTTTAACAACCACGTTACTACTTCCTATGTGAAGTCATAGGTCGTACAGTCGTACTTTTTTTTTTTTTTTTTTTTTTTTTTTTTAAAGAGAAGTAACACTCAGGCAATTAATGCCTACTACTATTACTAGGTGTTACCTTCTTTAGGAAAGCGATAGTGAGAGAGAAGACAGGTGGTGAAGGAAGAGATAGAGGAAAGCTTCATTCTTTTACAACTCTGCTTTTTCGCACGTTTTTTGAATAATGCAGTGTTGCATTGAAAGTACTGTTAATAACATCTTGGGAGAAAATTTAACAAAAAAAATTTAGTCCTCTCTGTATCTAATAGACAATTAAATATTGAAGGGTTTATTCCAAGTATTTTTTTTTTCATTATAAGAAAGATCGTGCTTACACTTCTGTCCAGTAAACGATATGTGCTGGAGTGTCCAAACTTTTTTTTCATTGTCTTTATCTTTAATTTATACACAACGATAATATTGTGTTGTATGGGTAACATTGTTCTTATGTTCATACTCGTCAATACATGCTTATACCCAGACGTATTCATACCATTACCCACAACATAGTTGTTGGCTCGAACCAGCACCAATCGATATGCGCTTTTACTTGTGTTCATACTTCTAGGTATTCATGCCTGCATGTAATCATACTTGTTGATGCCCATATGCCTTAATACTCATATTCCTTTGAGTATCGATAAGTTGTGAGTATTAAATTATTATTGTACATATAGAAAAAGACCATATATGAAAACATCGCTGAAAATTAAGCAAAAAAAAAAGGCTTTCGATTTTAAAATTTCGTTACGCTTAAAACGCAGATCACAGCATTTGCTTATTGAGAATTATGGATACTAAAACTATTTATTAGTATTCTTGTCACATCAAAGCCGGACCATATTTAGAAAAATAATAAGCGTGTCTCACGGCACGTACATATGTATGTAGTTCCTTTTTTGCATAAAATTTCAATAACTTATTTAAAAAGAAAATAATAATAAGAATCTAAATAATAAAACAAAGTGCTGTTATACGAGTAAGTATATTTTAACACTTAATTTAACTGACACGTTATTTGATATTTAAGTGCTTAAATTTAATAACCAGCTGCCAGTTTGATAAGTACTTCGAGTACTGACAACAACAACAGCAAAAACAACAACAAAACGCTCAAATTACAAAATGCAGTCGTTTGTTTAACAAAAACTGATGCACACTCAACGTTGATAAATTGAATTAAAAAAAAAACACACAAAAAGAAAGTATTTATTTAGAAATACTCGTGCTGTTCGCCGCGTTTGGCTGTTATCAGTTATCGAATGCTTGTGCAACCTTGCAAAGGTGATAATAAATTAACGACGACAATTCAATACTTTATTTTTATTATTCGCATTGTTGGTCCGGTCATACATACTCAATATATTTTTTATTGTCATACTCGTACCTGCATCGAGTTGAAGGGGACTTTGTGCAATTGCAATTAATTAAATTTTATGGATTTTTTTTTTGTTGTTTGCTTTTCGCTTGCATGTATATATTTTTGTTTTATTATTTTTTTATAGCTTATGAACGAGTACAATATCTCTAGCTTACAAAATGGTTTGTCACTTACAATAAATGAGTATATGAATTAAAGTACTTTGAACTCTTTAGTTTCAGTGCAATGTTGAAAATATTTAAGTGTTTAATAATAAACAATAAATATGTAAGTATATATGTAAGTATATATGTAAATATGTAATGGGTGTTTTTTATTGAGGTATAGAACTTTAAGTTGGCATCACTTTTTTAACTGGCGGCCATTTTGTCAGCTTTCAAGTGATTAATATTTAGTTTGGTTTGCCATTTCATCATGAACAGGTTGACAAAAGAACAACGCTTGCAAATCGTGCAAATTTATTTCGAAAATAATGGTTCAGTTCGCGAAGCTTACCGCAAGCTCCGTCCATTTTATGGTCGACATAATCGTCCATCAGAGCAATTAATTCGGTTAACCATGGATCGTTTTCGCACTACGTTTACTCTATGTGATAATACGCATCCGCAGAGACGTCGAACAGTGCGCACCGAAGAAACAATTGCCGCTGTAGAGCAAAGTGTTGAAGAGGACCCGAATGAATCGATTCGCCACCGTGCACAGCAATTGGAGCTTTGTCCATCAACTTTATGGAAGATTTTGAAGATTTTGAATGTGGATGAGTTGTGGTTCCAACAAGACGGCGCTACATGCCACACAGCGCACGTCACAATCGATTTATTGAAGGAAACATTCGATGAGCGCATAATTTCGCGGAATGGACCTGTCAATTGGCCACCAAGATCGTGTGATTTGACACCATTGGATTATTTTCTTTGGGGATATGTGAAGTCGCTCGTCTACGCCAACAAACCAGAAACGTTAGGAGACTTGGAAGCCAACATTCGTGGCGTTATTGCCAACATACGGCCCCATATGCTCGAAAAAGTGGTTGAAAATTGGACCTGTAGAATTGGCTTTATTCGAGCCAGCCGCGGCGGCCACATGCCCGAAATCATATTTAAACATTAATGGCATAAAATTTTCCTATCCTTAAAACGATTTTCTTGTGTTTTATTTCAATTCGAAGTTCTATACCTCTAACAAAAACACCCTGTACATATGTTTATGTACTGTTGTACGAGTATCGTGCACTGTAAGGTAGGGAAGATAGAGTATTTTTGCAATACTCATTTGCAATGTGTAACGACGTATGTCTTTAAATAAAATCAATTTATGATAATTATTGTAAGTGTCTATATTAGTCCTAATTTACACTATGCAAGTCTTATTGCTAAGCTGATTAGTTTGCTAGAGAGAGAGAGAGAGAGAGAGACGAGGGGAACATAAACGTTTCTTTTCCCCTCGTCTCTCTCTCTCCTAAAAACTAATCAACTTAGCAATAAGACTTGCGTAGTGTAAATTAGGACTTACTATATTATTATAAAGATAGATGTAATTGAGGTAGTCAGAAAGGTCATATTGTCATAATGCTTTAAACCAGCTACGTCCAAACACACACACATTGATATTTGTATTTGAGGTAAACAGCTTTGAAAGCTCTTAAATTTGTTCTTGTTTCTTTGCAAAGTAAAAGCAAGCATTGGTGTCTGCTGTGTTGTTGTTGGGGATGTTGTACTCTCGTCGGTGTGAAAACACAAAACTGCTTTAAAATATTTTAATATAATTGTTTTTACTTTTCTTTTTTCAAGCAAAAATTTTAAAATATAACAATATGACCTTTCTGACTATCCCCAAAGGTCATTCGAATTATACAACATGGATTCCCCGTATTATTATAGCGAATGCTATGAAGCATAATATCGTGCGACAACTGCCAAAAAAGCTTAAGCGACATAATTTTCGAACTTGCTTTTTTGCCCAAAATCGATCATTTGCGATCGTAGAGAATCGATTTTCGAAAAAAACGAGGTCCAAAAAATAAGTCGCTTAAGCTCTTTTGGCGGTTATGGCTCTATATATGTATATGTATATTGCCTCTGACAGTGTTTTGTTTATTATATTCTTAATAACTTTGTATATCATGCTCAGCAAAGCTACGCTCCTCCAATCTTTGCGGGCAGTAAAGTGTCGTCGCTGAAAAGGTTTCGTTATTGCAGAATATCTTTATGATGGGTTCTAATAAATGGACGTTAATTATTCGGTCGACCGGAAGGAGTTCTACGGTTCTTTTCTGTTGATTTTACTTATTCAATGATTTCAATAATTCCTGGATAGTCAGTAGATATATTTTGATTCAACACGTGGGAAGTTAAAGTGCATATTAAATTTTGTGGAACGACTTATCATTTTCAATAACAAAAAGTTTTTTTTTAATTTCTTGTGAAAAAATATTTTCTAGAGTCATAAGCATGATATAAATATAGAAGAGAGTTCCATTCTCTAATTTGTTCTTGGCATTTAACTTCTGACAAAATAAGGATTGTGAGTTTTCCGGTAAAATCGTGCTACCGTATTAATTTAATATTTCCCCTCTGTTTCCTGTTTATACACAGAAAAAAATATGCAAGAATTATTTTCAACAAACAATGTTATTGAATAAAATTTTTAAATTCAATAATATTTGTCATTAACTTGAATATTATGTTTATCAATACCGCGCATTTTAAAATATCATTTAATTTAATTTGTTTGTGTTGGTGTTTATCTTGCTTGTTGGTTGACCAAACGTGGTCATGTGCTATTGTTGTTGTTTATTTTGATTGCTCGGCTTGTATACGTGTGAATTACAACAAGTAGCCGAAAAACGTCGTGGTTTGTTTTTTTTCTCAACAAAGTTATTTTTAGATTATATCATAACGCAATGCGCAAATGTAGAAGAAACATAAGAAATCATGTTTTGCGTGTATTCATTATTTGCGTATATAAAGCGATTTGCTCTTTAGCTGAGTGGTAAGTATGTTAAACTATTAGTCAAGAGACTCCCGGTTCGACTCATCCCAAACACATTTAGTTTTAATCGCAGCCAAGCAAAAACAAACCAAAAGCGGTTAAAAAATGCGACATTCATCCACACACACACACACACACTAAAACAAATATGTATCACTGAAAATAAAATTTCAGCCAACAACTTTTTTCTTTGATTCATTAAATCGCTTTATTGACTTTATATCCAATCAACATGCTTACAATTTTATTTATCAATATTGTAAAAATCGTCATCACAGAAAATTTAAAAGATTTTTTTATTGAATCAAAGATTTTCGTATTCAAATATGAAAATCATTTTTTTCTGTGTATGAAAATTTTATTCAAAAATTATTTCAAAATTGCCTTTATAAAATACAGAATTTATAAATTAAACAAATAATGCCCTAATTCTGTTATACGAGTGTATCGTCATGTCTATGGACGAAAATAAAAAGCGGCTTTTTTTAGATTCTTTAAAACAAATATTATTTATTGTCTATGCTAGAAGGTTCGTGTATTTGCTTTATGATTTTGTTCCAAACATTATAATATCCAACACATATTTTTTCAAACTATTGTATAATACTTTAATTTAATTTTTATGTTTTAAAAACAACAACAACCGTTTTTGAAGAATATAATTTTAACAATTCAAAAACAAGAACTCACGAGTATTTAAAAAAAACGTCCTCAATCTTCTTACTGAATTAGGACATAAGTAAAAATATGAGTGCAGCATTTTTCAAATTTCCTTCATTTCCTGGTGTTCGTCAACAGTGGCTAAGAGCCTACAAGTTCTGTGAAATAGACTTGCCAAAAGATCTGATAGGTTATTAAACCATTTTTTTTTAGAAAAGGATGTTACAATCAACAAGAAACAAATTATGTAGATTATTCAAAATGAAATATCAATCAACATTTGTTAAACTTAATGAAAATGAATTGTCAACTAATCAAAAACATCAATTAATTTGGTTTCTCAACGCCAAATTTAGATGAAAATATAAATAAAAGATTTTTATTAAGGAGAAAACTTAAAAATATGAGACAAGTTATTACATAATCATTTTCCAAACTTCACAGATATGTATGTAGTTATGTATATAACTTTATTTATTTCCAAATTTTTGTTAAGATAATTACACATTTTTGCAAAAAAATTTCTAGGGGAAGACTTACATTTTTTACTATATGGGAACATTTGTCTTTATTTCTCTCAAAAAACGAACTTCAAAAATCCTTATTTTTGAAAACAAAAAGAGAATGGAAGTACCTTATATACTATTTATATAATTGTCATAAGTACAAATACAAGTAAGTTATTGTTTAGTTTAAAAAAATTAGTTGTTGAAACAGAGAGATTTTTTTTTAAATCAAGGAATTTTCAAAACATTTTTTTGTAGGACTTGATAAGCTTTGTTGTTGTTGTCGTATATGTGTTGTCCAGGCAGAAGAAACAGAAATGTAAAATAAAAGCTATGTAATCTAAATTATGTCTTAATTTTTTCTGTGCAGTTTTGTGCGAGTTGCAGGCTGCTTTTGCCCACTTTCTGTCCTGAATTAATTTCGTAACTAACCTAATTTTGTACAGCCTCAGAGCAATTGCATTATTAAACTACTTTCATTTTGTATTTATCCGTTCCTTTCAGTGTTACCAAAATATATATTTAAAATTACACCTCGTAGGAGCCAAAAATACCCGATTTCAAAGGAATTACACCCAATATTAACGGCCTGGCCCACGATGTCACTAGACATCGTTCGATCGACAACTTGTATTGCAAGCAACAATAAGTTTAGAAAATTTGTTGTTGTTTGCAATACAATTTGTCGATCGAACGATTTCTCGTGACATCGTGGGCCAGGCCGTAAAATAAATATTTGACACATTTCCAAAATCTTGTTTAAGGTCTACTTATAATTTGGTATCAGCCCCAGTGAAATGCAACTCAAATTTTCTAAAAATGAGTTTCCGATGACAAAAAATTCTCCTATATAATGTTCATCTGTAATATAAATTTCGAATCAAAAAAAAATTATTTTTTCTTGTTTTGTATAAATTTTTATGTGTTTTAACATCCAAACTCACAAGAAAACATGTGAAAGCCAGAACACACACGATTTATTATATAAAACAAACGAATTTCAAATTACCCGTGAATTACACCTGAGAGCAATTACCCACGCGCTACACATGCACATAAAAATTACACCTGATTCGGGTAATTACCCGCGATTCGGCAACACTGGTTCCTTTATAGGTATGCAGCGTTTCTTTAGATGGAGTCGCCATCTAGATATGAATTTCTTTTCTCTTCATTATCCCTTCAATAAAGAACTTTACATAGGAACAGGAAATTTCAATACTAATACTAAGTTAGAAACTTTCGAGAATAAATTTAATCCCTTTAGATATAGAAAATTTAGTCAGTGTAGGTGTTTGTCCTAGAAAAAAATTTGAATTAAATTAAAAAAAAAAATCTAAATATCACAGTAAATAAATTTTTTAGTTCGGCTACACTTTCAGTCGTAAAAACAAACAAAGTGTTTAATATGCAAATGCATTAATTTTTTTTTATCGTAGCGCAGTGTAGTTAATTATTTCAAAGACTTATGTAAATTAATTTGGTTTATAAATTAATTTATGCAGTCAGTAGTTGCTTAAATATATTTGTTCATTTATTATTTACCCAAAAGACAAGAACGAACAGAAGCACTAAAAGAGCATTAACACCAGCAACAAACAAACGTATGTACATATTTATCTATTAAATATTTAAAATAATTTTTTTTAAATACCAATACTACTGCTCATCATCAACTCGTATCATCATCGCCTTCATCGTCGTCACAAGCAGCAACAATTGTTTGATAAACAACAACATCATTTGTAGCACCATCGAAAATCAGAAGCAATAAAAACGCTCTTCAAAAAGTCAATTAGCATAAAAATTGTCCCACTGTGTGCTTGTGTGTACATATGTTAGTATATAAATATGTATCTATGTATGTACGTATGTATGTTTGTACGTTCATTAGCGATGATTCATTAACAGCAAGACATTAATAAAGATTTCTTTCTTCTTTTTGGGTTAAATATTTTTAATAATTCTCAGTTAAAATTAGATAGACGGACATGAATAATTTTTTTTATAAGTAAATGAATGCATGTGTGTAGTATAAGTTAAGATTTAATTTTAACGTTTTAATTATAATCGCTGTTATCTTTGCTTTTATGAAGTACGAGGGCGTTTGAAAAAGTACAAAAATACAATTTATTTTTCGAAAATTATCGTTCAAAAATATACATATGGGCATGTCCACAGGAATGTCAACTTTTTGTAGCGTGCGACACCAAGCAAATATGCTTGTTTTTTTCAAAGAAATCGCAATTTTTTTTTTACTTCTTTTTATATTTGTGTAGGCCGTCTGTAGCAGCTCTACGTTAGGTAAAATTTTAAGAAAAATCGAGTCACGTTGTTCAGAAATACAAGGTTAATTGATTGCTGTCGCACGTGACATAAAAGTGTAATTTCTCGAAGAAATGCGCATATATATACATATAAATAAATAAAAATATGTTGTAAATGCTTGTTTGAAAAATCGAGTGATCAAATGGAAAATTTTAGACTCAATGCAAATACCATTTGGTCGTCTCTTTGGATCACAGTCGAAAAGTATAAATTTCTCACAACATTCTTATGTTTTCACTTTTTAAAAAGTTTGTTTTTTTAGGTTCGAAATTGCCATTAAATAAAAGTCGCAGGTATACAATTTTTATTTAATCCGAACGCTTTATTTACTACACACTGTTATTAACAGCATGTTAACACTTAGTGGTTAAATTATTCAGTATTGGAATACCACGATGTTAACTTTATTATTCTTAGTTCACAACTTACTGACTGCTTATCTCATACATCGCTCTTTTAATACTTGACATAAGACTTCCAAAATAATTTTAGCAATATCCAATAAGTCTCACTACATTCGATAGACTCTTCACAGTAGCTTTTAATCATTAACGGCACTATGTATAAGAAAAAATTGGCATGAAGTTAGCATAAGCCACTAAAGTGAATTAAGTTTTAACGAATTCCTCCATACAATTTGACATTAAAAATGGTCGCACTACATAATTTTAACCCACCTTAGAGGTCCTAGCATGATTTTTAATGTGAAGTTTCATCGCAAAACTCTTTAAGATCATGTTCAATGTTGCCACTTATGCTAACTTCATGCTAACTTCATGCCAATTTTTGCCGTAAATTTTTAATTTATGTTGCAATTCGTGCTGTTACTTTCTGTGTAGGTGCGTTGGACACTATCCAGCGGGAAAAAGAAGGATGGCATCTAGAAGGTCTCTGTACTCCTTCTTTCGAAACATACTCTTAATTTTTTACACTAGTTGCAATTATTAAAAGTTACTTTTCCTTTTTTCTTCTGAAATAAAGACTTTTTGAAACTGTACATTTTGAAAAAATACTGTTTAATAATGAAATTTACTTAACACTTGTTATAAAAGGTATTGTTTTAAAAGGTGATTTTATTAAAGGGTACTTTTCTTAAAAGGTACTCCAATAAATCGAAAGTATTCTATTTTGAAGTCATGAATATGCCATTCCTTAAGAATGGTACTCTCAATAAACATGTTATACATCGAAAGTATAATTAGGGGATTCAAACGATAGTTTTAAATGACATAGTGTCACAATGTTTTAAATTTTTTTTTTGTTTAAAAGAAAAATTTTAAGCAAAAACAATTACAGACTAAACTATTAAACTAATTTAAAACATTATGACACTAACCCCTAGTTTTTGATTTTATATTTAAGTACGCAATTAGCTAATTTTTATTTAAATTTAAATTGTATTTAAATGCGATTTAATTTTTTCAGTGGTTAATTAAAGTTCTTATTAAGCTGCATTTAAAGTATGGCAACACTAAACAATTTCCAAATATTATGGAAAGCTTTGCAAACAACAGCTGTTTAATAAAAGTAAGAATGTTAGCTTATCAAAATGTAGAAAATTGAAATTGCATAAAGCACATTTTATGAAACTAAACGAATTACCAGAATGCATTTATTTATTCCCTGGTATGAAACTATCGGTCATGTTACAGAGTTCAATTCAATTTCAAAATGTCAAACCCTAACCGTTGCATAACCTACCGTCTGGACACACCTGACAAATTTCCGCTTTTTAGTTTTCTTTTTTAGACATCATCTCCTACAAAAATGGGAAGGATTGAAATCCGATTCCGAACGGAATTGAACTCTGTGACATGGCCGTATGTATTGTATATGTTATACATGTACAAAAACTAAACGAAATTCTTTTTAATACGACCACATTATGTTCATGTATATGTTTTCTATAAACGCACTGCATGCACAAAAAGATATGGTATGATCATAAATCTTAAACAGAATTTAAATACACAAGCTTGGTCATTTAAGTATTATTTAAATATGCAATGAAAACACAATTGCGTATTTAAATAAAACTTTAAAATAATTATAGTTTAATTACCAAGTCAAAACTTGGTCCAGTGACACTTAAGACTACCTTTTGAATCCCGAAATTTACTTTAATTTTTTATACTTTTTCGCATTTTAGATCAGAACAATTTTAGAACTGCCTCCGATTTTCCCTAACAAAGTCTTTAAACTAGATAAAATAATACAAAAAAAGGTTTTTAAGTAATTTACTATCATTTTTATTTAATAACTATAGGTATGTATAGCCCTTTAAGTCTAAAAAATGTTTTAATTTCAAGATAGAAAAAACCAATCATTAAGAACTTTCATTTTTATACGTCAAAATGTTCTCTTTGTCGTCACACAACCGTGTTGTGCTGTACGGCAAGTGTTTTACATTATAAACGCTTACGCTAGATTATTTCTTTTTACTTACATACATAAGTTCTATTCGTATAGTATTTAAAAAATTTTTTAAGCTAATAAACTTGTGAAAAACGTGTTTATTATACATACTCATACATAAACGTACATAAGTAGATATGTCCTATCTTTTGGTTTACCTCTGTGGGTTTTGTATGCCTTAAAATTGATTATGAAAATATATTGTATTTCATTTCATAGTGACGCATTTATTATTTCAACTTTTTTTTTCTTTTTGTCGTGTATTTAAAAGTAATTTTGTGTGGAGGGAGATACGAGTAGAATTAAACATTTCATAGGAATTTTATAATAGACTTAATTAGTCATCTTATTGGTGCTTAAAATTAAAAGTAGGAAAAAAGTCGTAAAAAAAATTTTTGTTTTTAATGAAGATTAAGTTAAAATAAATTGCAGAGGTCTTTGAGACATCAAATATTTTTTAATATAAAAAGCTTTTATTTATATTTTTCATCTTCTAAATAATAAAAAACTATTTTTTTAATCATCATTATTGAATTTTTTTTTTCAAAGGTTGAAAAATATTAAAAAGGATTAAGTGACTCAAAATATATTTGCGAAGAAAAAGAAGAGAGGTGTCTTAGGAGACCCGGTTAGAGCTATGCTGCTTAGCTATACGAAACAAATTTAATGTGTGAAATAACGATGCAATAAAATTCTATAGCCGGGTTTACATCTGTGTGTCATGTGCCCAAAAAAGCGTAACCACTAATTACTAATGAAAAACTCTTTGATTTAGATATGTATGTATTTATTGACATAAACAGTTTCCAATCATGTTGGATTCTATAAAATTGTCTCTTAGATATGTATGAAACTTGTTAACTTAATAAATACGTGTCTGAATCAAACAGTTTTTTATTAGCAATTAGTGGTTTCGATGTTTTGGGCACATGGCACAAATGCCATATTTCAAAACGTTTCTTTTTATTTTCCATTATTTTCTTTCCTAACTGCGTATGATTAATGTATTCTTTGTTTAGTCAGCTTACAGCCAATCGGCTTCGTTCTCTGGTTTGTGCTCAAGTGCAAAAACAAATTGATAAATCGTTATCATTTTTTTTGTGTTTTTGTTTCACTCACTTCAAAGAACTAAACAAAAGAAAATCAAAAATTTTGTTTTATTTATTTTCTTACTCTGCTTTTAAGTACAAATAGATCAAAACAAATGTAAATTTATAACTGCAATAGTGTAAATTATTTTTGTTACGAAAATCACGTCCCAACTCCTGTATAAAGTGCATAGCTCCAAAAAATAATAAAAACGCCTCAGAAAAAAGTGTTAATCTTATTTAAAAAAACTCAATAAAATCAACATAATTACGATGAGGGAGATTAGATAGATATACCTTGTGGCCATAACTATGAGAGTGGTCTAAGTCATAAACGTTTATGTCTGAAAATATTGAAGAAATCCTAGACAAACTTTAATAATTCTTAACTGACTTATTAAAAAAAATTTTGTATCAAAAACTATAAGTCAAAAAATATTTTTGATAAATAATTTGTTTATTAAATATGATATACAATTTCATTAATCAATACTAAACTGCCCAGGAGACGGTCAAATAAATTCATCAATCACAAAGTTGTGTTCATACCGTCGAATTTTTTCGGCTACACGCATGCGTTGTCGTCAATAGTTGATGGAAATCAAAAAGTTTATGGATTTACGCTGCTTTACGGATTCATTGGACCGTCTCCAGGGCGCTTT
Source organism: Tachina lurida (assembly GCA_944452675.1). Classification (NCBI taxonomy): domain Eukaryota; kingdom Metazoa; phylum Arthropoda; class Insecta; order Diptera; family Tachinidae; genus Tachina; species Tachina lurida. The sequence goes on from OX101753.1 coordinate 7,153,099, forward strand.
ATACAACAAATTTCCAATAATCAAGACTAGTACAAATCTCAATTAAAATATTGCTTGATATAAAAATAATTTTTTGGATTTATTGAAATGTCTTTCTTTGGGTCACTGATAATGATTTTTATACAGGCTTCTCCTAGCGGGACATCTCACGGTTTTGATTTATATTCTTTGTAGTGTTCAAAATATCAAGGAAAATTAATTTCTTGGATATTTCTTGTTATAGATGTAAAGAAATTGAGTTTTTATCAGCAGCAGAGTTCGATGCATTATGTTTACCAATCATTACAAAATTTATGAACTAACCTCATTTTAGAATGGATTGGAAGAAGTTTCGTTTTCTTTTTTTTTTTTTGCGGTATTATAGAGGTTGGGCAAGAAGCGATACTGAAAAAGGTAACATATTTGCTGACCATTTGAAATACGTATTTACCCCAAACACATGTACTGGTGTAATTGATTTGCCAAATGTAGACGCTCTACCCCCTCAACTAATAAAGTTTAAGACGCGTGATGTACAAAAAGTAATTGCTGAACTCAACCCGAAAAAAGCTCCGGGTTTTGATGGAATTAGTAACCAGATGCTGATGAAGTTGCCTCGTATTGCAATTAGAATACTGTTATTTATTTTCAATGCCATTTTACGACTGGAGTATTATCCACACAGCTGGAAACTTGCCAAAGTTAAAATGATTCCAAAGCCAGGCAAAGATCTTACCAAGGCTGAGTCATATAGGCCAATAAGTCTGCTATCAACAATGTTAAAGCTTTTCGAAAAACTGCTCATTACAAAATTCTAGTTCGTAGTGGGTGCATACCGGACTATCAATTTGGTTTTAGAAGTCAGCATAGCAGCATTGAACAAACTCATAGATTGGTCCAATTTATAAGAAGAACATTTGAAGAAAGGAAGTATTGTTCTGCGCTGTTTATCGACGTTTCTCAGGCATTTGATATAGTGTGGCATGAAGGACTAATTTTAAAATTAAAAACATACCTGCCAATAAACGTTGTAAGTCTTTTGGAAAGTTACATTACTGCCCGCAAGTTCACTGTTGTGGAAGGAGACTTTATGAGCATGCCTGAAACTATCTCATCCGGTGTGCCAAAGGGGAGTATACTGGGGCCAGTTTTGTATTTGATTTATACTTGTGATATGCCTCTGAGCAGCAATATCCACACTTCCACATTTGCTGATGATACAGCCTGCCTTAGTATGCATGAAAGTCCTTACGAGGCATCCCGATATCTTCAAGAACACATTACCCAGCTGGAACTATGGTTAAACTTATGGAGAATTAAGGTAAACGAACAAAAGTGTGTTCAAGTAACATATACATTACGAAGAGATATGTGTTTACCCATTCGGATTAACAATCAAGTTGTCCCTCAACATACTCATGTGAAATATCTTGGTATACACCTTGATCGACGGCTTACTTGGAAACACCACATTGACTCTAAGTTAACCCAAATGAAATTAAAATTAACTCAGGTACATTGGCTGATTGGTAGAAATTCAACCCTCAGTCTAGATTGCAAACTTTTGATATACAAGTCTATTTTGAAACCCATATGGTGCTACGGAATTCAACTATGGGGCACTGCTTCAGCTTCCAATGTCGAGAGAATCCAACGAAGGCAAAATAAAATTTTGCGATTAATAACATCGGCTCCATGGTATATAAAAAACTCAAATATACATCGTGATTTAAACATGCCACTAGTGGTTGAAGAAATTGCAAAATATGCAGGCAAATATTTAACAAAACTCGAGTCACATCCTAATCCGCTTGCTCGTAATATTTTGAACTTTACTGGACACGTCCGCCTAAAAAAGAGGGATACAAGTGCTCTTATATTCAACACTCCAGATGGGACTGCTTGAAAATACTTTTTATTTTATTTTATTTTTTCTTCCTTTTGATTATCACTACTTATGTATTATTTATAACTATCTCTAAATTTATGTCCGACAGTGGTCGGGCCTAATAATTATATTTTAGATTTAAGATTTGAATACTTATTGTTAGTTCATATTTGAAGATACAATAAATAAAAATATGTATTAAAAAAAAAAAAAAAAGGTATTATAGACCGAATCTGAAGTAGGAAAAATCGATTTCGTTTAATAAAAAGGAATCTTCTTTAGTGTAGCGAACCAGCGGTTATGAAAATATAGTGATGTCGCTTGGCATTACAGCCCAATAATGTTGCCTGTATGCAAGGTTTTGCTAAAATTTTCTGGCAAACTATAGGTTAACTATCAAAAATCACAAGAGCTCAAAGAGAAAAATGCTCTCTAAAATTAATCTCTAGTTTTCATCATTTTCAAAATATGCCTCAACCTCTAATATCAGCCTATTCTATGGCTACCGTAATACACCATTTCTCAAACATTTTGCTTTTTAAAGTTATGGTCACTTTTTAAATTCCCCCAGCTCTCTTTATCCCTGGTCTTTTGTTAATACTGCTATTAATTTGAAGCACACTCCTCCATTTGTAGCCACATGCTGTTCGCATGAAGTATTTAATTTAAAATGAATTTCAATAAATTATTACTTAGTTGAAACCGCAAACAAAGTTTGTGGGAGGGGGGGAGGGGCTTTAATAAGTTTAATGTCGTTGTCTATTTGCTGGTTCTTGAATACAACAAAATGTACAAGAAATGGCAAATAGCTAATACATAAAATAAATAATGAAAAAAAAATTTAAATGTACAAACTAAAGCCAACAATTGGGGGTACGCGCGTATCATTCATTTGATGTCTATCAGCTAGAACCGCACTTGCAATTTATGCCGCATCATCAAATTTCAAGTGCCGCAAAAACCGCAAAATATCATTTGCACGGACACAACATATATTTAACCTACAACACAAGAGCACATGAGCTCCGACTCCCACTCCCACACACACACATACACATACACATACACAAAGGCAATCATCATTTGTTATGGTTAGGGCATTGAGTGAAGATGTCAGAAAGACATCAATCCATAAAAAGGCCCAGGAAACACTACGAAAGAAAACAAATAAGTTTGTGGAAAACTTAAGTGTCTGATTGTGTGTGTGTGTAGCATACACATGGGAGTTGCAGGCTGGTTTAAGCTTAAAATTCATTCCTGTAAAAGAAAGCAGGCTGAAAACTCGCTTCAGATTTTATACTAAATATTAATCTCTATTCATACAGATTTCTAATACCTGCTAAGATTGGCTGCGTTTTTGTTGCTACGGTGACAATAGTGGCTGGCAGTCAGGCAAGGCAGGTGACCGCAATAACAATTTTAACATAAATTGCCTGCTGCTTTTGTTTTTATTGTTGTTTTTTTTTTAACAAAACCTAGAAATTATTATTAAAGATGTACAGCAACGCCCATTTAAAGCAAAACGAAAAACTTTAAAAGGAAATAAAAAACTATGAGCAATAAAAACAAGCAACCTTTTCAAAATTAATATTCGTGACGGAAGAAAAAAGCAGGACATTTAAGTTTACTGCAAAACCACAAACTTCTACTTAAGAAATGCGCTACACAAACCCTTACATATTTTCTTAAGAAAATATAATAGAAGAGTTAAAAATATAAATTTATATGCACTTTAACTTCAAAAAAATAAAAGACAATTATTTAAAAACCCACAGCTACATAAACTTAATACTAGAGATTTTTTAAGCACCTAAAAGTATGCAATCAAATTCACTAGACCAGGCATGAAACAAAGAGAGAGGGAGAGAGAGGGAGGGAGCTATTGTGAATTAACTTAAAAAGGAAATCATTTAAAATTTATTGCAATACTAAAATCTTGTAATGGAAAATGGGGAAAAAAACTTTGCGAAAGCACAATAAAAGATTTATTTAACTGTTAAATATAAAATAAAGTTTATAAAACCAAATGAATTGAAAGTCAAGACAGTGCAAAGGTTATAAAAACTTGTAAAAACTTAAAAAGAGTTGAAGTAGTTTTGGCTTAAAATACTGCAAGTAGATAATAAAATTTTACTTCAGCTTAACTGGGCGGGAAAAACTATATAAAAATTTTAGTTGGTGTTTCAGGGGATTATATTATGCATAATTTAAGGACAGCTGTTATGATTCCTGTGTGCGATAACTTACTTTAATCACGCTTATTCTAATTGTCGACATCAACGTCACTTTAACACAACACCAACAAATTAAGGCAGGTTTATGCTATTTTCTAGACCTTAGGGAACGGAAATAGATTGCCAGTAGCACAAAATTTTTATCGAGAGCGAGTAAACAAGCCTCAATTTTTTGGTATTGTGTTAAAGTGACGTCGATGTCGACAATTAGAATAAGGGTGAATACTTAATTTATTAAGAATTTCATTGAAACCTCAACGATAAGCGCTCATCTTGATATGGAGAAATTTGATAGAATCTAATTAAGGTTCGTAGGACCTTTATGGTAAATTATTTCTCTGCATGACATCATAAAAACAAAGGTTGTAGACTAAACGAATAAAAAGAATATATTTGATAGCAACAGACATTTGTAAACCGGTTCGTAGGACTATAAAATTATACCAAAATCATTTTTTTGCATGCCATCGTAAAAATAAAGTTTTGTGGACTAAACGCAACTGTTCGAATAAAAATAATCTAATTTATTGCAATAAACAGCTATGAGCAGGTTCGAAGGACCATATATTTATAGCAAAGTTATAGCATTTTTCAATACTTTATTTCTTTTGTTGAGTAAACACAACTGTGCGATTGAAAAGAATATAGTTTACGTATGAATTGGCTCGTAGGACCATAAATTTATAGAAAAATTATTTTTCTGCATGATATCATCTGACAATTTACTTTACAATTTTCAAATACTTTATTTCTTTTGTAAAGTAAACACAACTTTTCGATTGAAAAGAATATAATTTACTGCAACAGGCAGTTATGAATTGGCTCGTAGAACCATAAATTCATAGAAAAATTATTTTTCTGCATGTAATCATCATTAAAAAAAGGAGTTGTGCAGTAAACACAAGTTGTATAACAAAAAGCAATTTAATGGCATTTACTGCAGGTCTCATTGCAAATATTTTCATAACTTCCAATCTTATTAAAAAATGGTTATAAAAATAGAACGTCCTACAAGGACAAGCCTGTATTAAATTCATTGCAAATGTCACGCATTTACGATACTTTTGTATTGCAATATTAGGCTCTTAGTGTGTGTGAAGTTAAAATGTATAACTCTTGAGGCAAATGTTGTTTTTTTAACAGAGCTCTGTTAGCGTGTAAACAGGGCTCTATAAACCCACAAAAATTTAATAAATGCCATTCATATGTCGTAAATTCTAAGTTTTTCGAATAAAAATTTTTTGGAATTCGAACTCGCGTTGATCCCTTTCCAAAAAAGTTTGATTTTTCCCTCAATAAATCCAAAATTTCAAAACTGGCAATAAATTGTTGAAATTCAAACTATTCAGACATAAATTGATTTGCAATGATAAAGGGGTACCTTGTACATCAATCGGTATGAACTTCTTTCACCTCCGTTGTCTTATTTACTGGAAAAGTTCATTAAAATGGCAATAATTAATCAGAATTAATTTCTTAATCAGGCTCAAGTTCAGTAATTTCAATTCTTACCGAATGAAATATTTTTATTAATTAATGTGAGTTTCTAAAGAAGAGAAGAAAAATTAAAGTAGACTTTATTAGCTGGGGTAAATACCGATATTTTTCTGTGCAGTAAATCAATATTGTATACACAATCAATTCTCATATTCCATTTCACAGAAAATTTAAGTTAAATAGCTGATGTTAATAATAATCTCTACCCCAGTAGATATATATGGGTGCTGATGAAGTGCGTGGCTGCACAGAAAAATATCGGTATTTGCCCCAGCTAATAAAGTCTAGTTTAATTTTTCTTCTCTTCTTTAGAAACTCACATTAATTAATAAAAATATTTCATTCGGTAAGAATTGAAATTACTGAACTTGAGCCTGATTAAAAAATTAATTCTGATTAAAATTCATTACAGTTCAATTAAAAAAAATCTAAAAAAAATAATAAAAAAATGTCTCATGCAATAATCGAATGTCCACAGACACTACTCCCTCTATCCTCCTCTCCATAACCTATTTTCCTAATTCTAGCACAATGCATTGCATGAGTAGGGGTTATCTCCTGAGTGCTGGTCCTATCTACAAAAAAAAAAATAATTAAGTTTACATAGATAAACAGTGCGTTATTAAGAAGTTAACAGAGCTCTGTTAAAACGCAAGGTTTGTGTCAAGGATTGATAAATTTTAAAATTTCACTTCCTACACATTAGGTCTTGTTTAGTAATTTTACAGTTTAACTGGAGTAGATAAATTTCATCAAAAGATATTTTGATTATACCATTCATTTACTTATTTTTATATGTAAAATAATAAAAACTTCAAAATCCCAATTGTTTTGAAAAATATTTAATTTTCTTTTTTTTTCATTTAATAATGATTTAATTATAAAATAATTTACATCAATTTGTGTATTTGACATACACATAATTTTTAAGTAGTTTGCAACAAAGATTACTACAATTTTGCCTGCCAGCTAAACTTAAAATAATTATGTGCTCATAAATATTTATTAGATGAAAGAAAATACAAATTAAAACCAACCTCAATAGTATTTCTAATATTTTCCAACAAATCAATATGACAATGTTTTAACTTAAATAGCAAGAATAATTAAATTCAAACAATGATGACAAATGACAAGTACTTAAATACAAAAAGTTTACATTTAGTTTTACTAGTTTAAAAATAAACAAGAGTATAAAATATTTTGTAATAAATTAATACAAAGTAATTTAGTTTTTGTTATCTTAGACATTGTTGAGGAAAATGCGCAAGAATGTTATAAATAATTAAAAATTTTAATGAACTATAAATATTACTTAATATTTCTATTTATATTTAGTCAGAATTTAATATGACATACGAGTAAGCAAGATTTTTGTTAATTTGTATTTAATTAATATTAATCATACGCCTTGTACAGGGAAATTATTAAAATGACAAAATAAAGTTTTGTTAGAATTCCTAAAGGACAATGAAATGCTTATTGTTTAAAAAAAAAATGTGTATGTGCCAAGAACTGTGAAACTGGTTGAGGAAATATAAATTTTTGCTGGCAATGTGATACAAAATCTTACACACAAGAAATTTTTCTGTAACTAACAACTTGTTTGAAAAAATTCTAATAATTAGTCAAAAATTTAGTTGGCTCAAAAATTTAATTGACTAAAAGCTTAACTATGTAATGTATTGAATCAATTCAACTTTTTTTAATTTAATTAATTAATTAAATTATTTTTTTTTTAATTCAAAGAGAAATATTTGTTTTTGTGTAAATGAACTGTAATAAATATTGCATAAAAATTAGATAAGTTTTCAATAATAAAGATCAACAAAACTCTAAACGAAAATAGTTTTAAGGGTTTTTAAAAATAATTCATTTTAAATGAGATCCACGATGAAAGAGAAATTTATGTGTGGAATCTTAACAAAAAGTTGTTCGTGCCTGTGTGCAGCGTTTATGTTGAATTCAATTATCTATTGAATAATTGGCAGTTTTAGATTATTTAAATATGATTTATAAACTTCGTGTTTGCAGTAACTCCACCAGAGACCGGGGAGGCCACCGAAATGTTGAGTTTGGAGATTTTTGGTGGAACTCTGGCATAACTGGCCTGGCTATGCGTGAACTTGGCCCCTCTCATTAAAACCACACAGAACAGTGCAGGGAAATTCCTTTAAGATTGACAGTGACCGTTACAGTGTGGCCTAGAGTGGTTCGAACAAAAAAGTTGTGTCAGTCACCCCGTAGGATTAAAGATAATGTACAAACAATTCCAAAAATATTTTTTTTATTTTTTAGTCACGCCTACAAATATTGCTCTTTTAGTATTTTGTTCACTATGTCGCCATTTTTGGTCCGATCATAACATTTTATATACCGGTGTTCATGGCTCCGTAAGGACTACATTTCTGTCTGTAATAATTTTTTACTACTTTTTTTTACTACTACGTTATATTTTTGGCATAACTTTTAAATCTCTGTTCGTACTCACCCTAATGCTAAATATTTTTGAACAAAAGTCATAACTACAATATGACGTGGTAATACAAATCTATTAAATATAGAAATGTAGACCTTACGGAGCCATAAACATGTTTTTACAATATCTTTAATTCTAGGAACTGACTGGTACAATTTCTTTTTCTTGTATGGAAGGCTCGTGTGTCCGTCTTCTTCAAAAAAGTCCGGCTCGAGAATTAAGCTTGATGACACTGCACACCACACTGTGACGCAATTGTTACTCTGGATTAGAGTTACTCCACATTCGGCAATTATGCTTATTAAAATTGCTGTTTATGTCGAAAGGGGCCTCCTATGACATAAATATATGCCTGAGCATGATTTCCTACTCTTCCACCATTCGTAGAACCCTCTGGCCAAATTACAAGCGGGTAGGCAAGCGCACGAGGTTTAATTTGCCTGTAATTTAAAGCTTGCAGGAAAACAAACTTAAATCTTTGTGTAGAATTGCCTGTTGATGCCCATCTGAGCAGATAAATTGCTTGTTGAAACAGTTTTGGGCGGCCTTTATGACAGCTGCTACAGCAGAAATTTTTTCTTGTGTCCTAACTGTCGGATTTCTTTTGTAAAGCCTTCATATAACTATGCCATGCTTGGCCAAGGAGTTTACCAATCTCATTATTGTCCATTCGCCGATAGCCATCTCTCCGAAACTGCGCCGAAATTCTCTTTGGACGGAAATTATTGACTTGAGTGCATGATAAAGCGGCTCACAACCCAGTTTAAAATTTGTACTAAATTTATAAATAAAGATCTGAAATTAAAAAAAAATAACTGATATAATGTAAATATTTTGATAACGCGTTACACCTACTAGTGTAAACTTTCTTAATAATTTTCACCGGTGTTTATAAGTGATTGCTAAAGTTATACGCGGGTTTTTCATACATATTTTCTGCGACAAACCAACATTAACTATAGCAATCGTTTATGAATACCGGCGCTTATGTTCACATCATAAGCCATTAGTTACTCAGGGTGCCCCTTTCTTTCTCTATAACTACAAATATTTTCTTAATGTTATATTAAAATTGTATCAGTTGTTCTCACCAAAATCTCCACTTGCATAAAATCTAATCTTAATTACAGCCAGCATGTTTCTTTTTTCTTTTCATCAGCTTTAAAATACTAGAGCAGCAAAAATAAAAAGTAATAAAAAAAGAAATATCCCTTATCTAAAGTACACTCGTACTTTCAACAGAGATTAATAATGAAAAAAAAAAACAAAAAATACTACAGACATTGCAGTTTGTTCCCTGCAAAATAAAAAAAGCAACTGGCAGCAAGGGCAGATTGGGGAAGACAAGTTCTACCATCAATAAATTAAAACGTGACGTTTGGCGCATATAATAGAAGCACAATTTCATCTGCATGGCAATACATTCTACCAAATATAGACACAAAAAAGTTCATATACAATTTCAAAAAAAAAAAAATTAATAAAAAATTTATTAAAATAATGCATTTCGACCAACCTAGCAACTGCAATGTGTATAATTAAAATTACTTAACATGAATGAAATTTAAACGAATAGATAAACAAACGATTGCTTCATTGAATTTTCCACAAAAGCAAAAAATAACATTAAAAAAAATATATAAAGTATACAAAACGCTGGCTGATAAACACAGCAAAGTTATTTGAGTACAGCCAGGCGTATGATTATACTAATTGAAATGCATTTTAGCAGGGATTAAAATCAATTAACTTTTATAATATTAAAAAAAATTATCTGTGTGTTTTAAAAGGTTTAGATTTTTTTTCCGATTTAGAAAAAAAATGCATGCTCTTATTAGCAGAATCGAACTGATCAAACGACCGACCTTGGTTTAAGTCATCATTAAAAAAAAAAAATAATTGAATAATGAATGAAAATTTTTAGCTGCGAAACTATCACCCTGCTATAGCAGAACAGTATTACAAACCAGACTTCAAATACTAAGAAATACATTATATATACAAGGAATATGTGGCCAGCATACTACTCTTCCAAAGAAGGTATTCTTCTCCTGAGAAGAATTTAGTAACTAAAACGGTCTTTTTAATACTAAAATAGGCAGAGGGATGGTCTTTCATTCCGTTCCGATTTAGGGTAACTTTGGCTATAGTAGTTTCTAATTGAAACGATTTGGTCTTATTTATTTAATTTAAAATAACTATTAATTTTATTTAAGTAACAAATTCATTATAAAAGTAAAATTCAATTTGAAGCGGACAACTCTACTTCCAATGAAAAACGTACGCATCAAAATTCTTTATTCTATATAAAAAAAAAACACAAAACTACAAATTTAAGTATCTGTAAAATATAATAAGTATATTGAGATAGAGAAAGAGATGGAGATAGACATAGGGATAGAGATTGAGATAGATATAGATATAGATATAGATATAGATATAGATATAGATATAGATATAGATATAGATATAGATATAGATATAGATATAGATATAGATATAGATATAGATATAGATATAGATATAGATATAGATATAGATATAGATATAGATATAGATATAGATATAGATATAGATATAGATATAGATATAGATATAGATATAGATATAGATATAGATATAGATATAGATATAGATATAGATATAGATATAGATATAGATATAGATATAGATATAGATATAGATATAGATATAGATATAGATATAGATATAGATATAGATATAGATATAGATATAGATATAGATATAGATATAGATATAGATATAGATATAGATATAGATATAGATATAGATATAGATATAGATATAGATATAGATATAGATATAGATATAGATATAGATATAGATATAGATATAGATATAGATATAGATATAGATATAGATATAGATATAGATATAGATATAGATATAGATATAGATATAGATATAGATATAGATATAGATATAGATATAGATATAGATATAGATATAGATATAGATATAGATATAGATATAGATATAGATATAGATATAGATATAGATATAGATATAGATATAGATATAGATATAGATATAGATATAGATATAGATATAGATATAGATATAGATATAGATATAGATATAGATATAGATATAGATATAGATATAGATATAGATATAGATATAGATATAGATATAGATATAGATATAGATATAGATATAGATATAGATATAGATATAGATATAGATATAGATATAGATATAGATATAGATATAGATATAGATATAGATATAGATATAGATATAGATATAGATATAGATATAGATATAGATATAGATATAGATATAGATATAGATATAGATATAGATATAGATATAGATATAGATATAGATATAGATATAGATATAGATATAGATATAGATATAGATATAGATATAGATATAGATATAGATATAGATATAGATATAGATATAGATATAGATATAGATATAGATATAGATATAGATATAGATATAGATATAGATATAGATATAGATATAGATATAGATATAGATATAGATATAGATATAGATATAGATATAGATATAGATACAGATATAGATATAGATATAGATATAGATATAGATATAGATATAGATATAGATATAGATATAGATATAGATATAGATATAGATATAGATATAGATATAGATATAGATATAGATATAGATATAGATATAGATATAGATATAGATATAGATATAGATATAGATATAGATATAGATATAGATATAGATATAGATATATATATAGATATAGATATAGATATAGATATAGATATAGATATAGATATAGATATAGATATAGATATAGATATAGATATAGATATAGATATAGATATAGATATAGATATAGATATAGATATAGATATAGATATAGATATAGATATAGATATAGATATAGATATAGATATAGATATAGATATAGATATAGATATAGATATAGATATAGATATAGATATAGATATAGATATAGATATAGATATAGATATAGATGTAGATATAGATATAGATATAGATATAGATATAGATATAGATATAGATATAGATATAGATATAGATATAGATATAGATATAGATATAGATATAGATATAGATATAGATATAGAGATTGATATTGAGATACAGATAGAGATATAGATAGAGGTAGATTTAGAGATTAAGATAGAGATATAGATAGATATTGAGGTAGAGATAGAGATTAATATAGAGATAAAGATAGAGATGTGCAAGAGTCTGTCTCTGTGTCAGCTGTTGTTAACAAGTTTAACAGAATAACGCATAAACACTGGTCACTGCACAGTACCGACTTCAGTTGATATTAATTCCGAGAGCACTCCTTCGTCGATGGTGTGTAGCAGAATAATTTCCATAGCATAGCATAGCAGTAGTAGTAGGCATTCATTGCCTTTTAAAAAAAGAGGGTTCTATTGGCTGAAATAATCAGTGAGTTGACTACAAAGCAAATTAAGGTTTTCGATAGACCGAGTTTACTTCCTGGTCATCATAGATTTGACGGATATGCATTAGTTTATGAGATATGCCCACAAACCTCAAAGTTACTCACCTACTTCACACCATAGGCGCTGCAAAGATGCTAAACAAATATGCTATAAAACGTGCATTAGCAGAACTGTTAGACTAGTTTAGCTGGATAATGTAATACTTCGCCATCTATCTGTCGTCTCTTCAAAATACCTTCCATAAAGAAATTATTACATAAATTAACGTGCATATCGTTCCCTTACTTCAATAGTGTCATAACTCAAAAATTCGTTTTTGAGTTAAAAATATAGAATAATTTTGCATTTCGTATATTATCTTGTGCAAACGTTTTGCACAAATAGCTTGTACTACCACCTGCTGAGAGGTGAATATTTTTTGCATGTGTAGTAGCAGTTTTTTTGACACTATTGAAGTAAATGAGTGATATGTTATTAAGCCTGAGTGTTGCTTCTCTTTAAAAAAAAAATATGTGGCCGTGAAAAAATCTTCCTTTGGTGTCGACGGTTCTTCATTCAGCCTTCACCAGTCGATCTCAAAATATCTACGTTATTCTTTTATTATTTGAATTATTAAAAACAGGGACACACGATATCAACTGATATTTCAAAAAATTTCAATGGACTTGGAATGGCAACATTTTTAAATTTCTCGACTGTCGAACGATATTAACCTCGAATGACGCAATTTGACATCAGGTTTGGCACATCCATTTAAAATAATCGTTTCGGAAATATTTATTTTTAGTTACTAAATATTACAAATACTAGACTTGTGTCCAATAGTTCTTTTTGAACTAGTTCGTTCAAAAAGACTTGTGTTCAGTTCGATCAAAAACATCAATGTAAATTAAATGGGTTTGAAACAACTTTTGACTCAAACGCTCTCAAACTAGTTCAAAAAGAACTGTTGGACACAAGTCTAACAAATACAATTAGAGGTTGTGTATTGAAACTTTTTTTCGCACAAGAAATTACGTAGCATAAATCTCTGAAGCCTTTTTGGTCTGATTTGCTTCTCCATGCTTCTCCAGACAAATGAAAATATTTTCATATAACTAATTTCATAACAGAATTTCAAACTGTATCCTAGATTCCTGCAAAAAAAACTCGATTTTCTTGGTTGGCAAAATGTTAATAATATTTTCCAATTTGATGAAAATGAGCAGAAGCTAAAGAACTTGAAATATGTAGATTATTTTAGAATAGGTTGTACTAAACTACACCTTTATTTAAAAATAAAACCTCAACACACTTTTCTGCTTCTTTTTGTTTTTATGGTTGTTATTACTTTTTTAATTAATTTTATAAATAGTTTAATTCTTTATCGTCTAAAAATATGTGCATGTGTTTTTAATTTTTAGCTTTCTGGCATTAACCACAATTTGTTTTTCAAGTTTTATTATTTAAGGAAATTTGTGTATTGTGTATTACAAGCAAAGAAAAGTCTTTGCGGTTAATGTTACAAATGTGTCTTACGAGTCTTAAGCTACTAAAAGAAACGAAGAAGCCTTGATGCTTCATCAAAAATGCACTTGAGTTTCAAAGAAGAAAAAAACCACAACTCAAAAGACGTTTATCATTATAAGTTTTTTAATATAATGAGTGGTGGTTTTCTGCTCTTACAATCATTTGAAGATTTATATTGTTCAAAGTTAACACGATTTTATGTGGTCTGTCAATAAAAATAATACAGCCACAATAAAAGCAGCAACTTTAAACAACAGCAAAGACTTTAAATAAATATAATAAGCGAAATAACATCTTTGTAAAACTATTCATTGCATATGTGAGTCATTTGAAATTATAAAACAAAGCAAATGTTTAAATTAACTTATTCGCTTGTCAGCTTTTATGATCATTTTAAAATTAAAAGTTTTTAAATTCAAAAACATATTGGCAGAAATGACGACTTAAAAATAAAATCGTATTTGTATTTGTTTGTAAAATAAGTTAAGTCGTTTTTGTGAGTAGACATGCTTTAGAAAATCAAGTCAATTGTAAGTCAAAAAAGTGTTAAAAAACACACCTCACTACACCTAACAACAACAACAATAAACACCAGCCAAAGCAACAAACACATTATGAACAAACAAAAATTACACCTTAAAAAATAAAGACTAAATTGAACTACAACAACAATAAAAAGTAAGACTGAGCAACACAGAACAACAATTGCTTAAAAAAAATATATGTATATTACACAGAAATACTGTTTTTTTTTCTGTATATACAATATTTGTAGTCAGTGTTGTCAGATTTATTTTCGGCCTCCTCGCCAAATGAATTGTCGAATATCGCCAAGTATCGCCAATATAATAAAACATTAAATTTTAGCTGCAAAAATATTTTTATTATGTAATTATGTACATTAGAAATATCGTTAAATTTTAAATTCAGTAGGTAAAGTCTATCGTGAGACATAAAAAATTATTATTTAAAGCGGCCCACCCACTTGCAATATAATTGTGCAATTTTTCGTATTGTACAATAATATAGCCAAAGTGTATGTCATATTCGAAAGTGGCGCAATATATTGGCAAATACCAAAAGACTTTTGATTTTTATTGTACAATCAAGAGAATTGTGTAATGTGGTGACAACATTGTTCAAGGTTGTTTACTTTTTGACTGTCAGGAAAATTGGGCAATATTTTCTTTTTAGAACAACATATGCAATAATATTGCAAAGTATTTAAATTGACATATAAAAAATACTGACGTATAAAAAGACTGAAAAATAACTTATTCCAAAAATCAATCTTATGCCCGTAATTTCTACAAATCTATTGGTGTCTAGATATATATCGTGTAAGTTGAATTTTATAAGTAAAACTCGTAGGTATAAACGTTAGGTAAATTATCTGTGTGTAGAAATTACGGGCATTAACAGGATAAATTGAAGTTGAACACCAAGATCAAAATTATTATTTAAATCATGCGATAAAACGGAATTAACGTTTAATTAAATGTGTGTTAAAGTACACATATCATATCCCTGAAGTAGTAAGTGCCAGCAGCATCGTCGTAATCATACAATTTAGGCGATAACTCTTGCAGCCTTTTTCCTGCTTCCTTATCAAAATGT
The DNA here is from genome assembly GCA_944452675.1 of Tachina lurida. NCBI lineage: Eukaryota > Metazoa > Arthropoda > Insecta > Diptera > Tachinidae > Tachina > Tachina lurida. Next base: position 7,168,762 of record OX101753.1, read on the forward strand.
TGGTTTCAATTTATAAAAGGAAGTTTTCCCCACTGTGTTTCATAAACACCAAATGAGATTTTTTGGTCCATAATTTTTTTTTTAAACTTCTTGAGTTTCAGAAAATTTTTGTTTGAGATAAAGAGTCACAACATTTGGAATTTTTTTCACGAAATATTTTATGTTGGAGAAGAAATTGCTTATATAAAAAATTTCATAGTTTTAACATTATTATATTTTATTGAAATCGTAAAAATATAGCCAAAAATATCGCCAAGTAAATCAATCGCCAATCCTCATTTCAAAATTTTCATCGCCAAAAACAAATTTTTGTCGCCACGTTTGGCGAGATATCGCCATATCTGACAACACTGTTTGTAGTCACTCATATAGACATACATGAGTAAGTATAAAAGAACGATATGATCTAAATGACCTTCAGTGATAAATTTCTTTAGATACTCGTTCAAATAAATACAAAAGGTTGGGCTTAAGAATACAAATGAGTAACTAAATATACAGCGAGAGGGTGTTGCTCAAAACAGTGTAACTTTTAGTAGGTGTAAATAGGTTACAGCTCAAGGGCATTCAGTATGTCTAGATAAAAATAAAAAAGAACATTGATTAAAAAGTGAAACAGCAAAAATAAAGTTTGAAATAAGTATCTCAAGGCATATTCATACCAGGTAGAGTCGCCTCAATTCGTTTGAAAAATTCATAACTACTTGGGATGTGAAAAATATTTACTGAAAATTTAATGTGAACATCTCCGGCATCTTGATATATCAGGGATGGTCACCTGAATTGTTGAGAGCACCTAATAGAAATTCGCCTTGAAGTATGTTGTACTTTATTGATGTGAACACATGCTTGCTATATATACTTTGAATTTATAAATTTTATCTTTATCTTTTTCCAAAGGTGGTGGGTTCGATTTCCGCCACAGACCCTGGGTGTTTTCCGCAGAAGAGATAATCGCTTCGCGGGTTGTGTTTGTTAAATAAAAGAAATTCTAGCTTTAGAACCATCTTTGCTCATGTGATAAATTCGCCCCAAAGCAGTCTGAGCAAAAATCGATAACCAATGAAAATAAACACTTAGGGGAAATCTCAAGATGTCGACAACGTTCGACTTGTCGCACACTTACATTTGAAACAACAACAAATAACTAAAATTTGTTTTTGTTTTGAGTCTAATTGTGCGACAAGACGAACATTGTCGACGTCGTGGGATTGGCTCTTATTGCCTGTTTCCAAACAGTGAAATAAAAACGTCGCTTGAGCATTAAGTCTGAAAACAAAACTTCTCTAAAAACTGTAATTTCTTGTTTTTATTTAACGCGTGGAAAAATTAAAAATATATAAAAAAAGTTTGTTTGTTGTTTGTTAAGTACGTCTCAATGCATTTCGCTGCTGCTTAAGCAACTTATCTGAAGACTTACACCACAATTGGAAAAAGCGTACAAAACTCCAATGCTTCCAGTTAAACTCCCAATAAATTATTACAAAGCTATAACCATATAAATTTCGTTTTATCTTTATATTATTTTCGTTTAAAGTTCTTACCTTAACACCTTCTTTTGCATTACCCTTTTTACTGTATTACAAAACACATATTTAAGGAAAAACCTACACACACTCTTACAACAGACGTACGATTACGAGCAAATATAGAAATGTTTATGACAAAAGGTAGTAAGTAATGCCACCAATATGTTGTGCATGTGCCAGATAGTCGTACATACATACAAACACACTTTACAATGATTAAATAAATTGAATATATTTATTTTCAAAACCGTTAACGACAATACACATATTGTCTTTAAAATTATTTACTCAATGGAGTAAATATTGAAGTACTCGTATGTATGTATATGAAGACAAAATTAAATACGTGCTCACTACCGACAGGGTGGACAAGTTTGATATTGAGAAGTAAATTGGCTATTAAATGATGAAATTTAAAAAAAAAAATTGCTTTTATTTGACATTAATACGAGTAAAATTTTGAGGAGTATTAAGCCCAGAATACTACACTCCCTAAACAATAAATTGTAATTTTGTATATTAAGACTTAACTTAAATAGAATTAATTACTTGAAACTTCCAAACCGTTTTCTCTATAACGCTGTATTAGCAAATAGACTAGGTTTTGTGCAACAAGTTTCTTTAATAATTTCACAATGTAAATTCGTTACAATACTCGTATATAGCAAACTAACCCCACTATTGCCACAAGCCAGGCAGTCGACTCCTCAAAAAACATGTTATAAAAAGCATTAAAAAAAAGTTAGTGCTTTTTTATAAATCACCAATGTCGACCGACCGTCTGGGTTGTGGAAACAAGGGATTAGACTCATAAAAAAAACCCCATTACATGGCCTAATTATGGTCAATAAATCATCGTCACCGTAAATTGATTGTTTTACAATATTATGTTAACCGATTTTTTGTCGCTTTAATTGTCCAATTGTCTGTAGTTTTCTGTGGACGTACACCTTTTTTTTCTAAAACAGCAACAAAACTTCAACTTTTTTTTCAAATAAGCTTCAAAAATAATTTTTTTTAAACTCAAAAAACTCCATTTTTTGAGATACGATATTGTTTAGGCAAATAAATGAGCGATATTTTTAAAAATTCTTAAAAAAAATTATTTGTAATATACACTTCCCAAACCAAAATTATTTTTTTAGAATATAGCAGTTAAAGTTTAATTTTTTAACGTACCTTTTCACAATGTATGGTTAAGAGTTAACGTGAACTTTAACTGACAGTTCTTCATACAAAACTTGCAGTTAAAGTCTCTGTTATCTTTTAACCATACATTGTGAAAAGGTACGTAAGTCGATTATATATTTATAAAAAAAAGTTTAAAAGCTGAAACTTCACAGAGTTGAAATCTCTAGATGATCTGCAAAGAAATGTATCTAGACAAATTTAAACAACAAAAAACCTAAATTCTTCAAACGAGTATTAACTAATTCATTATACTAAACGTAGAACAAATATATGTACTTCGGTGTAGAGATGGGCGCGTGTCGGGGTTTTTTCGTGATGTGAACACGCACGACCCAACACCAAGTGTTCGTGACAAAAAACCTGATTTCGTGCGTGTTCGGGTCGTTGATTCGATTTTAAATTTTAAATATGTATGAATGAATTTCCAGTAAAGAGAAAAAATTTAATATTTTGTATCGTCAAACACACAACTCCAGCATATTTGTCGATATTGTATGGCCCTCTGAAGCTTAAAGTTCTGTACGTAAACCGATAGTTCGAGTATTAGCTTTAGTGGCAGATAGTATCAGCTGGCAGTGCCCCAACTTGGTGCTATATTTTGAAAAGCGACTCTTGAAAAAAATCAATTAAATTTTCTGATTTTCAAATACCATACCAATAATATTTCGTGCGTGTTGTGCATTATCGTGTTGAAAAAATTTTTCGCGTGCGTGTTTCGTACGTGTTGAGCGTCTTGGTATTCGTGTTCTTGTCGTATCGTGTTGGAAAAATTCGACACGCGCCCATCTCTACTTCGGTATCATTATATACTGTTTTATGTTTCAGTTAATTATTTTTAATATTTATACAAGTGTACTTACTATACTATTACGCTTTCATAACAGCCAGTTTCAGCAATTTCTTCACAGTTGTGATATGTTTATGTAGCCAATCTAAGCCAAATCTAAAGAAAAACAATTTATCTTTCTTTTGACTTATTCCAAAAACCTAAAAAGAGTTTAAACTTTATTGTTAAAACTCTCAAAACGTGTTCTCAAACGTACATACATATGTACATACAAAAGTATGTAAGATGTTCATATGCATATACATACATATGTATGTATGTTTGTATATTCAAACATATGATTTAAGTACAGTTAACCCTCCTGCAACGCGGGAGTTAGTTTACTAAGAAATTGAGTTGTAGCAGATATGAACTGAAGAAGAAGAAAACAAAACAAAAAACAAAAAATTTCATTTCTTCGTAACATATTCAAGTAAGATATAATAAATTAAAACCAAAATACCCGTTTAGAGCCATAACTTTCTACTTCTCCTCATCACTTATTATGATTTCTCTCGAACGTTTTGATCGTACTTGTTCAATCAAACCGCGTTGGAGCAAAAAATCGTTAAAACAATACGCGTTATAGAAGTGTTACCTGTACATTCAATCTATGAATACAAACAAACATGCAAATGTACATACATAGATATTAAAGTCCATGTGTATGTACATATCGCACACTAAATCATAAAGAGTCACAACTAAAAATGATGAAAGTGGGTTTGCTTTTTTATAAATCAGTTACCTGAACAAAACTCCAACAACCGCAACAATTTCTTTTGCAAAAAAGTCTTCCTGAAGAATACAAAATATATTATTCTTGTTTTTATGTTGCATACTTGCGAAATTTGTAGAGTATCAAATGTTGTTTGCAACTACTCAGCGTCTGACATTTTTTGAGTTGTGACTATTTATGATTTAGTGTGCGATATGTACTCGTATGTTTGTATGTTTATATAAAAAAATCAAGTAGGATACTTATGTTTCAACTTAAAAACATATGGAGTTGTTGAACATTGCAGTTTTTAGGCTTGTTGTCAACTCCAAATAATTGTTCTAACATTGAACACTATTTTCTGTGTAGACTCTTGTAACAACCCTCCCTCAATAGATAAAAAGAGAAACAAAAAATAGCACACCGACACTCAAACCTGAACCCAATACAATGCAACGTTGCCAGAAGTTTTGAAAGTAACAATTTAGCCAAATAACTAAATCTCATCATGAACATATTTTTATAAAAATTTATTAGTGTAAAATAAAGAAATTTTTGTATTCTTGAATTTTTAATTTTTAAGAAAAAAACATCTGTAAACTAAAAATTCAAAATTAAATAATCGGGCCTTTTCTGTAAACCGATCGATTTGAAACCGCACGATTTTAGAAAACTAACTCCGATAATAGAAATTTTTTTTTAGAGTTTTATCAATATTTTTATTATAGACATATATTCCCAAATATCATATCTGAAAGAAAATTCTCGTGTATGCTTTTAAGCACGTCTCCAGGACCATTATTAATTTTTTGAAAACGAGAAATTTACCCGGATTTGGTTTATAGAACAGGGCTGATCCGATTAGGTTAGATATTACAGCTTTCGATGAAATTACATGTATATATGTATGAACGAAATTTTTAGATCCCACATTTTTTGAACAAATATTTTATTTTGAGTTTCTAAAAAAATCGAATTTTCTAAAAATAGTAGGTATATAAAATTAACAGCTATTTTTTACTAAAGTTAAAAGGTCTTGTGGTTTCCACTAAAAAAAATCCCGAACATCTTATTTACCGATTTTTTTTAATTTTAAAGACTTTTGATGACCGTCTTTCGTAAACACATAAACCTAGTGATTCTAAAAAACTACAATTTGCCAGCAAATATGTATTATCATTATGGCAACACTGGTAGAATATAAGCAAGTCAAAGATATATGTATAAATTAAAAAAAAAACTAAAAACTCAACAACTTTACCAAAAGCTTGATGATTATGATTATCGCACTATTGCCAACAGTAAAACAACAGACAGCCAAACGCAAAGACTGAAATAAGTATGTACAGACAAGAAATGTGTGGACAAACATAATGAGCTCGCTGCCAGTGAGTAAAGCTGAAGAATAAGCGCAGAGCCAAGTCATACAGTTAGCCAGTTAGACTGACAGACTGTTATGTATCCACAAATTTATTACACGAAACTGCACAGCAACTAACACAGCTGAACTATAAAAATTACTAAATGACGACTAGTCTGACAAGCAAAAGCAGTGAACCTTAACAAAACCATCATCTAGTTCCGAAGCAAAAACACACTTTCAGACAAACCCATAACTAATCAAAATACAAAATTAAACTTCCCTTCTGGCCCCACTGTAATCAAACAACTTTAGCAAAACTTTGCTTGCTCCAATCTAATGTTGTTTAATTCACATGGCTTTACGCGAGCAAAAATTACACACAGTTAAACTTGCACACACACACACACACACACACACGCACACACACACCCACATAATTCATTAAAAACACATACATACAGTTATAAAAGCAGAGAGTTGTTTGTTGAGTTGGTTAGATAGATGGATGGTTGGTTGGCTAGGTGGGGGGTGGAGGTGGTGGTGGTGACAATAGTTGGGTTGGAAACATACAAAAGTGCGGCAGGTCAATAACGTTTGTTAATACATATTTGTTGCTATCTTAAGGTTCCAGTAAAGTATTAAAATAAAAGTATTAAAAGTAGGGATGCCAGACTAGTGGGTCATGAATAAAAAGAAATATATATATACATAAAAACTATCTTAACTTCTGAGCTTTGAGATGAGATTGATTCCAAATATTACATTTTGCATACTTCTACTGAACTGATTCCTTTGTAACTTTGAACAAACCTTTGTCTGAAATAGTGGCCTGACAAAGACCAGTCAAATTTAAATTAATATATATCGTTATTCGAACTATCCGATTCTAGCAAAACATTGTAGACTCTGTGCGCTTATGGTGAAACAATCGTTCGCTCTTAAAAAGTAGGCGAAGCCACACCCATTAAAATATAACGTAATATATCATGTTCTTCTACGCAAGCAATATTAACAATGCTTTGCATGCACCGTAGTCGGTGGGGTTACGCCCATTACAAGTTATTGTAGTTATATAAATATTGCTCATTTATTTGAACAACATCATATCTCAAAAAAATGCAGTTTTTGATTGGACTCTCTCGTGCATAAACTAAAAAGTTTACCAACAAAAATTGCTGTAAGCGAGCCCAGTCTAACGATGAATGGATTGCATACATTTGGAAGAACTCATTAAATTATGTAGTAATGAGAAAAATAAAAGGTTTAAATGTACATACATATATCAGTTAGTCCGGTGGCTACAAGCAAGATTTATAATTAGACTATACAATTTTCAAGATAATAAAGAATGCAACCGGGAAATGCATAAATTGGACTTGGTTTTTTGACAATGCAAACATATGATGTATGAATTCTGTACCATATTTAAAATTTTTATTTCCAATACCTGTACCGCAGTAAAACATCCTTCCCACTGGCAACTCTATGTCTGTATGTATCTATAAAATACACATACGAATTCAATACAATTCATACAATCTTACACATGTATAAATTTCCTATTTACTCTTTGATAAAAAAAAACTTTTTTTACTTTGTTTATTTATTTTTAGCTCTCGAAAACGTGCTGGTACGAAATTATTTCTTCTCTCACTCAGCAGAGCTGGTCCGTTCGTCACACACTGGGGTATTTCATCACGCTCTCTAGACACCATACAGTTAAAATAAATGTTGGCTGTTTGTAGCTGAACTAGTGAAGTAAACCTGAAATTCAACTCATTGCAGTCTAAGAAATGCGCGCGTAGCGAGCACATCGATGTAGCTGTTCCGTCGTTTAGTTTTACAATAAAATAAATAACGAAAATTATATATATATAAAAAATACAACTAAAAAAATTGTGAAAAAAATTACGCAAATGTTGGTTAAACGAAAAAGCAATTTTTTAAACAAAACTAAGACAATTTTTAAAAGGCATAAAATTACTGATTCAACTACACTTTACTTAATTTGTATACATTCTGTGCGAGTAGAGCGAAAATAATTTTTTTTATGTGTAATAAATAAAGCTGTGATCTCATACAAGAAACAAAAAAAAATTTTTTTGATGCTAAAAAGTAATTGTAATTTAATTAATTGTTTAACGTTGTAAATGTAAAAATAATATGACGGATTCATTAAAATTGGCTGAAATGCAGCGCACAAATATAGAGTTTGAACGTCAACGTCATTTGGCAAATTGGTTAATCAAAAGCAGTCCTCATATGGCAACCCCGCCACCACCGCCATCGGCAGTAACAGCAACACAACAACAATCATACCACCAGCAACATCAATCCTCCTCTTCTAGTTGTAACAATACAGCGTCATCGGCTTTAGCTGCAGCAGCACATACAACAACAACAACTACAACTTCAGCAGCAACTAACAATACAACTTCATCACCATCATCATCAGCAGCAGCAGCAGCAGCAGCAGCAAATCCCTCGTCATTATTACCGACATCATTATCTTCATCAAACAATGGGGCAACAACTGCAAATAGTGGTGAGTTTTATATTTCTATTGTTTTCTCTTTCTCTCTTGGCTGCACAAAGCCAATAACTGTTCTCCAAATTGTGCAAAATAGCGGTTACTAAGAGAACTTTGTGCAGCTACACATGTAAATTGAAAACCCCGTTGGAAATTTTTGCAAAAATTTCACCATTCAATGCAATTCATATCCTCCCCACAAGAAAGGGATTATTTATGTCTGATGAAATTTTCGAAGTGTGTTGAAATTAGTAAAAAAAAAAATTGGTGCTTTTTGTAGTTTTAATTTGGAAGTAAAATGAAAAAATATACAACCGTTTATCTACATGTGTAACATATCCACCCTTAAATGGCAATATTTTGGAAAAATCACTGCCCACCCCTAAATACAGAAAAAGTAAATGAAATAAAAGTGCTTCAATTCAAACGTGCAAGAACTGCAGGCGTTAGCAACAGTCTTTGAATTAATACAAAAAAATTAAATAAGTGATGAACGTTAAAATACAAGAGCTGCAAAAGCAAAACGATTAACAAAGTGAACCCACTTCAAATTAAAAAAAATTTAAACCATTTGTAAAACATCAAAAAAATTATACAAGTAATTTTATATTAAATAATGAATAACAAAATGTTTGTAATTCATTTAAAAAAAATTTAGTCATGAGACAAAATTAGCAATCAGAGTTTTACCAGTGAATGTAAATTTTGTCTTATGAATTATTTATAATTTGAAGTGAAATATAAATATGCAAATACATACTTACTTACATTTAACTATAAGTACATACGCATGTAGGTATTCTATATAAAAGGATTTGAATTAAAAGTCTATAAAGCTTGATGCTCTAGAAATAATTGGCTAAAAAACAGGATTTTTTTTTTTTAATTTTAAAGATATTTTCAAATTTGAAAAACGAAAGCAATGTTTCAAAAACTAATTATTTTGAAATTATGTAAATATATCTGAAATCATTGGCGTCTTAAGTCTGCGTACCTACGAGTACATAACAAGTAAATTTTAAAAATTCGATTGCTCAAACTCAATAAAAACTCTCTTAAAATTACCCTTAATTCGTTTCATTAATAAAACTCCAAAGAATTATGAAATTTTAAAATAAATATCTGAAAACTGATGTGTATAATACACGTGTTCATTTGGAATTTAAATTAAAACGTTGTAAAAAACAAAAATTAAATTGTTTTGCCGTAAGTCCTCATTCAGACTTGCAATTTTTGTTGCAGCAATTCTTAAGTTTATTGGCGAGAGCGGTGAGAAGATTGGGGAGGGGTACACAGTTTCATGTCCTCGTCAATTCTCTTTTGTTTTAAAATTCGCAGTTGTTTTATTTTATTTTATTTGTTAAGTTGTATGAAAAACACAAAATGTAACAAAAAGTAAAAATAATTGTTAATTTTTTAGGCAAATTTGTTGTGAAATAGAATTTTGTAATAATTAATTGGAAAACTAGAATTTCCTAATGTGAACACTTACTCGTATGCAATTTCAAAGCAGAATTTTAAAAAATTGCAGCAACAAAAATTGCAAGTCTAGACGAGTACTTAAAATTGTTTATTAAAATTAAAAAAATTTATAGTTTTTGAAATAAAAAAAATAAATTCTGAACTACATACATATGTATGTCTCTATGTATGTAAAACTGTGGCAATAACGAAAAAGTGCTTAAGTCGAGATTAGCTGTTTTTTAATTTAAAGGCACCCCTGTTATCTATATATTTGAAAGTATCCCTGGTCAGAATTACAATTATTTTGCGCACTTTTTCAAGAAGTTATGGCGCAATGAATTGTTTCTTATCTTTTTTCGTTTTATAATCTCATATGGAATAAAAGTTTAATTTATATTTTGGTATACGAGTATTTAAAATCAAATGTATTATTTATAGTGTGCAGAACGAAAATTTTCTGAAAGAAATTTAAGTGAATACCGAATTTCCTAATTTTTTTTTTTAAAGAAATATATTTGTGAAAATCGACTTGAAAGTTTAAAAGAGATCTACTGCAAAACAGTAAAACATGACTTGAGGCACTTTTTCCTTATTTCCGCAGAATATATGCTGATAGGATTTATGATTTCAACACAGTATGAAAGTATGCCATTTGAAAAACAAAATCGCCAAGAGATTTAGCAAAGTTGGTTTTAAAAGAAACAAGTTGTCTGCTTGAAGTTTGTAATTTTTGTATGTTTTTTTACTAAGTGGTTACACGAGTATGAAAAAATCCTAATTCTTGGTTTTATAGCTTACTTAAATATTTGCTATTTATTTCTTAAACGTGCATAAATTGTTTTTTAACTTAGGAAAGCCTTCTTAATATATATATATATATTATATGTGATCGAGTGCTTAATTGAAAAAAATCTGGAAAAATATCTGTCAGCTTCTGAAAAAGGAAAACAGTGTTCTTTTTAACGGATAATTTGGTGCATTCGAAATTAAGTTCAGATAAAATATCTCAATCATATGAAACCTTAAAATCAAATAAAAATCTGCAATTAGTTAATTTTTTTCCAGAAATTTGTCGATTTAAAAACGAAATTATTTTCAGATCATGGAGGTATGTATTTTAAATTAGTAGCGACCTTAAGCTTAAATTAGACGTGACATAGCCATAATGCCATAGCCATAGCCAAACCAAAATTCAATTGGTTGCTATGGTGAGAGTGAGAGAGACTCGCTACAATGCCATAACTCTCACCATAGAAAGCAATTGAATTTTGGTTTGGCTATGGCTATGGCATTATGGCTATGTCACATCTAATTTAAGCTTTAAGCTTAAAATTTTATATACTTAATTTTAATTCAACTTTAAAGCGAAACTTGAAATCTTTCTCGTAAGTTTTCAACAAAACAGCATTTTTGTATAAAAATAAAAAATAAATAAAAATTATATATTTTCATAAAATTTTTTTTTTTTTGGTGTAGGTATAATAAAAAAATTTAATTGTTCTATTTTGTAAAAAAAATACAGCAAATATATTTTTAAGGAATGGAAGATTGTAAAAAAATTATGCATTATTATTAAGTCATGTAAAAAATGGTCAAAGAAATGACATACTTCAATAAGCCATAACTTTGTTTTTCTAACTTCAAGGGGACCTTGGCAATTTTGTGGTTCTTAGGGTCTAGTTCCATACTGTTTTGAAATCATTGAGGCCACATTGTATGAGTGAAAATTTTTTTACTGTGTAATTGTTCTTTACGATAAAATTACTCTAAAATCAGAAAATTAATTACAATAGAGCTCTGTTAAAACGAACACAAGTCACAAGAATTTAACGCGTATAAAGAACAACGTTTTCTGTCTCCACAGGCTTCCATTCATATTTCATTCAAATCAAATTGTGAAATTTATATGTATGTACTTGTATAATAAACAAAAAATCACAGCTCACAAATAAATAATTTTAAATTTTTTTTATTAGTGACTTTCTTACATTTATTGCAAGTAAGTTTTGATAATCAGATAAAGTTTTGTATTTTTTAAAAGAAAGTGCACTAATTTATGTATGTTAGTGAAACTTACTGTGGGTATAACAAATTTCGCTTATAGCGAACAAAATTGCCTGACTCTCGCTATTCGTTATAGCAGAGCTCTGCGGTTTAAAAAAAAAATAACGCAACTTGCGAGAAGGACTTCTGCCAGTTTACAGAAACCATGTAAAAATTCTCGTCTGTTTATTTATATTGAAAGCAAAAACAAAGCACTCAAAATTTGTTTTTGTTTTCAATATAAATAGACAGCCGAGAATTTTTACATGGCTTCTATGAACTGCTGGCAGTTAATATTTGCTTTTTTTTAAAAGGTCGATTGTTTTACAATAGTTTTGTCGTATAGAAAAGTGGACTGTGTCACAGCAGACTTTTTTATTAAAAGTCGACTGCGTCACAGTACGCTTTTCTTATCAAAAAAAAATACTGTGTTGCAGTACACTTTTCTTATGGAAAAGTCGACTTCGTCACAGCACGCTTTTCTTAAATAAAAAAATATACCATGTCGCAGTACATTTTCTTTTAGAAATGTACACTTAAAACCACTTATCTCAAAGAAGTAGATTTTTATAAGATTTTAAGATACCAAAAACTATTCTATTTGTTTTAATGTACACTTCAAGCACACTTTATTTTTGTTGCATATGGGGGTAAAACTTCTTTAAATATAACAAATTGTGTTTGAAAAAATCATAAGATAGCAAAGAAATATTGTTTGATATATAATGCATCATTACAGCAAACAAAAAATACACAATTCGAATTTATACCAGCTGATCTCGATCTAGAATAAAGTGATCAGCTGCTAATTTCTCTTGTGTCAAATCAAAGCAAAACGTTCAGAAATTTTCTGACAGCGGGAAATTTTACACTAATAAGTATTTATGCAGAAATGCAAATCGAGTCCACCTGGTATGAATTCGCCTTTAAAATATACACCCTTATGTATAATCAAAAACTGGTATGTAGTTAGCATAATTGGCAAAATCTAACATGGTATTGTCTTAACGTGCTTTACTATACAATATTACATTAAAAATCATGCTAGGAAGTAATTGAGTTTTATAAGTATATTATGCAGCGATTTTTAATGTCAAATTGTATAGAGGAACTCGTACGTCAACACGTAGTTCAAATTTGTCACTTATGCTAACTTCATGCCAGTTTGTGATTATACATATGTAAGTCCGATAGAATCTACTTGGCGTTAAGTTTAAGCAATTACGGACGTTACTGTATTCCCAAAAATTCAAAACTTATTTGGCAGTTTATTCATGAAAACCTCAGAACTTAAAATATTTCAAGCGATCAACAGACTTACTCTTTAACATAAAAAATAAAAAAGACTTATTATAAAGCGCTAATTTGTAATTATAACTCTATTATTATTCTGTCTTGCAGCTATTCCTGCTAATAACGTTAATGGAACGGGTGTCAGTCACACTTCAGCGAATGGCTCAAGTCATCCAACACATCACTACAATTCTAAACAACATGGTAGCTCTGGTTGTGTAAGTGCTAACAATACCTCGAACACAAATCCTGTTTTCTATATAATGGCTAGTAATGGTAACACTGGTGCTGTAGGCGGTAGTGCTAATGCCATAAGTTCTTCGAATGTCACTACCGCCAGTAAACATACTGGACCCTTTATAGGGCCCCACGCCCACCATCCTCACTCACAAAGAGGTTTGCGTCAGCTGGCTGAGGGGCGGAAAGCGAAACTGAGGCGCTTTAATTCGCACGACAGAAGTTCGAATATGTTTTCGGTGGCCGATTTCGAAAACGCCCGCCTGGCAAGACGTAACGAAATCGAATTGAAACAGCGGCTGGCAAGACGTATGCGTCATGGTTATAGTGGCGGCAGCGGTATGCTCTCAGGGGCACCTTGTGGCCAGGGGCTGGTCACGGCTGGGATGGGTGATTACTCCACGGGTGATAGCAAAACTTCTAAAAATAGTAACGAGGTGAGAGAATAATTAAAAAAAAAAGACTTACCTTGAAAAGAAATATTAATCATAACTTTTATTTTTCCAGTCTCAAAATGAACCTTTGCAAGTGGAAGAGTTCCTTGAACGCTATTCCCTACCTCGTGTGGTACGCATTTCCTACAAAACTATTTTCTCAAATGAAACTCTGCAATCATCTTCCTCAAACAATTCATCCACCGCCACCACAAACTCTTCGTCTAGTGCTAAAAACACTTTGCCTGTCTGCTCCTCCGCCTCACCATCCGATGCTAATGTGATTAGTTCAAATTCCAACAGCAATACAGGCACCTCGTCCTCAAGTACTTCTTCGGCTTTGGGTGGTGTTGGAGGTGCAGTCAATCCTACATCACAAACTTTGGCCAGCAACAGCAGCAATAATAGTGGCGGAAAATGTCCCACCAGCGAAGCTCCAACTACTGCGAATGATATCAATCACAATAGTCGTGAAGAGGAACAAGGTGAACTATTTCTACTGTATCGCCTGGTGCGTCAAAGGCATATTTATCACGTTCATAATGCTAAAACAACAGCGGCTAATAGAAAGAAAGGTGTTATGATACCACAAGAATTTCCCGGTAAGTTTTAAATACTTTTCCATATATTTTAAGTTGTGAAAATATTTTAATTTTAATCGAAGAAAAGTTTAACGCTCATCTAGTTGGTAACTTTTTAATGAAAGAAATATATTCATACATATGTATGTAAATATGTAACTTTTATATGCAACTTAATGTCATTAGTAGTTATTGGCCTGTCATTAACGTTATTTTTATATTTTTTCTTTTGGCCATCATGCCAAAAAATTTTGTAAAAGCTTAAAGTAAGTAAATGCATACTCGTAAATACATACAAAATGTGGGCGAGAGAGAGAGAACGAAGGGGTTGGTGGTTGCCTTCCTCTTCAAACTGTGCTCATGTAATGTAAACAATTTGTACTCCTCATAATAATAATGCTGCTGGTTTTCATAATGATCCTTTTTATAATAAGTATTGTTTTTGTGCTTCCTAAGTTTTTGGGTAAACTATGAAGGACATGCAATCCATAATTCAGTTCTTATAGTGCTGAGTCGTTTACAGTGTTATTTGCCAAAAACAAGGAAATACATTTCGATTACTTTGCAGTCAGCAATAATAGCTGTAATCATGTGTACAATATGCCAACATATTTCGTATGTTAAAAAAATAGAAAGAAAGAAGATTAAGTCTAACATGGATTAGCTGGAATATTTTGGACAAAATATTATTAAACTGACTTAAGTATGGAAAATCCAGGAATTTGCTAAGTGCCAAGTTCTGCTTTACTTGCTTTATTGGGAAATAAAAAAAATTCAATTTTTTTTAATTATTTCTTGAAATGTCAGCATTTCCTTGTATGCAGGAAGATTAGTTACTGTTAGAAATGCGACAAAGAAAAGAAAAAAAAATTTTTTTTTTGTTTCTTGTGACAAATGCAAGAGTAGTTGTACATTCTAAGTAAAATATTTCCATAATAACACTATTATAATGTTTCTTGCATTATCATTGGCGTAACTATAAAATTTTTCTAGGGGCGGGGGGCATTATGGCTGGTGGTTTTCATGAGTAATAATAAAATAAATAATTACATGCAATTTTTAATAACTTTAGGGGGTCAACTGCAATTCTTTGGGGGGGGGGGTGGAAGGGGGGTTGTGGAAATGCACCCCCCAGAATGGCCTTTCTACGCCTATGTGCATTATCCCAACTCGCGAGTAAAGTTGAAGAAATTATCATTTTATTTGCATAATAAAACATAAAGCAAATGATTAAAGAGAATTTAGTAAATGCCAAAGGACATTTATGTACAAAAAAGTACAACATGTTTGTTTATTAGCAGTAACAGTTAATTGAAATATCATGGAAAATTTAAATAACTTTTAGATTTATATGCCATTCATTACAATTTCTGTTGAAGACGCGAGGAATTATGTTTCATTATCTTTTGAAACATTCTATGAAATCTTTTATATTCATATTAGTACTCGTATTTTTCACACTAAAGAAATTACATACAAATTGTATCCTCTTATTTTTCATAGTAAAATTCCTCTGCCATTTTTCCAGTGTATTTAAAAAAATTTCTTTACTTGTTTTTTAAGCTGCTTGTCATTAAAAACCCAACAAATTGCATTTTTAACGATATGACGAAATGTTATCGTTTAATGTTCAACAACTCTAACACACAAGCAAAAAAAAAACAAAAAATCTCGAGAAAATGTAATAGAAAAAAGCGATAAAAATGTTTATATGACTGAATATACATACATACATGTTGGCAACAAGAATAACACCATCAGCAGAATAAATCCAACAACTAAAAATCATAACTACAATTTGTATGTTGGTACTTAAGTGTGCAGTGGTAGAGAAAATGTTGAATTTTTGTTCTTGTGTTCATACCATAAGCGCACTTCCGTTTCCGTTTATATACATATATGTATTTTTTTTTTCTTTTCTCTGCGCTCTCTTTTTTCTCCATGACTCTGGCATTTAAGCAGACTTTCTTTCACATAAACACAAAACTGTTAACATTTATGGAAATGTTTTGCCAAGCACACACACACACACACACACACACAAATACACAATCACACTTATGCAGGATTTTTTAACATTCATTAGGATAAACATTAAGTAAAACAACATGGCCAGTTTTTAAGAGAATATTAAATGCTACTGGTTGTTGTTTCAGTATTTGTGTTAAGTAATTGTTATTAAATACATATAAATATTAATGATTTTTGGCAGATTAAACTGCGGCGTCAACAGATTTTTATTGCACAAGTTTACTAAAAATCTAATAAAATGCTTAAATAGAGAGACGACAATGCAGAACAGACAAAATCACTGATGTATAAAATTCTATAAAGTTATTAATATTAAATAAACTATTATACTCGTACGAAACCATGAAAATCATTTGTAATGAAAGGATATGAAAGGGCTTTAAAACTACATTTCTTTATACTGAAAATGATTATCAAATCCCAAAACAAGAGCCTTTAAATTGTCCTGTCTGTAACTGGACTTTTTACAGAAAAATTGGATTTAATAAGGTACTGGATTCAGTAGCTCTTATTACGATAATCGTATCCCTATAATGAATATAACGAAAATTTATCGACTTTGGTATCCAGTAACATATTTGCTGTCGGTTGAAGTAAAAATGGTAAAATCATAAGCTCAAATTTATTTATTTTTATTTGTGCTTTTCGCTCACTTTGACATTCTGTCAGCAGAGATGCCATATGATATTGAATTAAATGGTGATTAAAATATAGCTGGAGACTATCGTAAAAAAGAAATTACGGAATCACATAATCGTTAAAGCAAACGAATAAATATGTCGATAAATATTACGATTTTCTGTTTACAAGTTACAGAATCCTAGTACAAGAATATTCGCCCCAATTCGCCTTGAAGAAATTTTTCCTGAGATACAAATTATGACTCCTAGTTTATACTACGCAAGTCTAATTGCTCATATCAATCGTTTGTTAGGACGTTACTTTTCCCCTCGTATCTCTCTCTTTCAAACTAATCAGCTTAGCAATAAGACTTGCATAGTGTAAACTGGGACTAAGCGGCGAAAGCAATCATCTGTGCTGTCGAAGTTATTTTGGTTAAATCCGCCTTGGGCATATAAATTAACAAAAGGCGAAAGGCCTAACTAATTGTATGAACATCCTTAACTGGAACCAAACATTTAAAATTTAAATAAAAAATTGTTTTTTTTAAGTTTCATAAAAACTTCTTAATGAAGAAATGCAGGGAAATGCAGGGAAATGCAGGAGTTGCTGTGCTCTTAATAGTTTTTGAAATACTGAATTCACATCATGAATTTTTTAAATTAAATTTCAAAAAACTCTTTGCCAAGCGAAGCGAACTCATACTATATGATCTCAACAGCCCAGGTGACTGTTTTTTTAAAGCGAATTGAGGCGAGTCTACCTTATATGAATATGCATTGATACCGGGTATATTCATCCTACTTCGCCTTGAAAAAAATTTCACGAAAATTAATTGCTAGTATGGGTCCGTTCGTAAATACAGCACTGCTCTGCATAATATGAACAAACTGTAATTTAAAATGCGACAACACGCTCCGTGGATAATTTCGCTAAAAAGTCACCAAAATAGGGGACAAAAGTTGTGACTTGGGGCCACTGAACCCCACGCTTCCTTCAGGGATGTTACATGCAACTTTTTTATTTAGTAATAAGAGCTGTAGAAATTAGACTGAATTAGAAATTTCAAAAGATCAAGTTTCCTGAATAACTATGTTAAATCGAAAAAATTTAAATACACAATATGTACATTAGGGGTATAACTAATTTTTTTGGCATAGTACCATGAGGTCAAGCATGTCCTAGTAACCACGAAGATTATAATATTTTGTAAGTTTTCTCAAAAAAGTTCACGCACCAATTGGTTTTTCTAAACCAAAGAAAGACATTTTGGAACACTTGAACTAACAAGAATATTATTTTACATAATCTAAAATTATTTCGAGGCCTTCTTAATGCAATATTGAATATTCATAATTTTATATGGTGTATTTTATTTATTTTTTGTTTTAAATAAACATATTATTAATTTTTCTTTACCACAAAGAAAACTAAAAATGCTCAAAACTCCATCGCGGTTGGTGTGTGAACTTTTTTGACCTAAGCGAAAAAATAAATATACGTTGCCTTATAGATCTTTATGCTCTACCGGACTGTGCTATGCCAATTTTGATATTTTGAAAAATTGTGAAAAAGTTATATCCCTAATGTACATACATACAAAAAGTTTGTAAATTTTTAGCAAAATTAAAATTGCACCTAAAGTGAAACAACTCAATACTTCTTGACTTGATTTTCCTGCTCAAAAATTTTTAAATTGCGGATTTTTATTTTGCAATGCAAAAAGGCCGATAACAGTTTCTAGTTTCTTCTTTTTGGTTTGCTCTTAATTTTAACTATTAACTATAAAATAGTGATGTGCAATATTATCATACAAACAGGAAGTCATTCACTCAGTGTGTGTAAGTGTGTGTTTGCATGTGTGTGTGTGTCTGCTTGTGTATGTGTTAATATCAAGTACTAAATGATGGTTGGTTGCATTAAAAGCCATTTTTTTAATGACATGCCATCAACAGTAAAAAAAAAGCTTTAAATGACTAAATGAATGAGTGAAAAACTGCAGTTAAAAGCCAAGACACAGAAAAAAAATAAAAATTTTACAAAGATTTTGCTTAAAAGCATCAGGTATAAATTATGAGAGACCAAGCGGCTTTTGAATACAAAAACGAAACGAGGATATAACACAAGTGCGTGCATTTAAGTCATTAAATTAAGGAAACAACAAAAGCGTAAAATAAATGCAAGACGAAACAGAGAAAGGGATGAATAAAAACTCAACTTAAAGACCAAATGAGTTAAAAGCATATAAGGGGATTTTTGTAATAACTAAAGGATAAAAGGATATATATAAGTAGGTGGCGTAGTGCTAACAGCTTAAGAAAAGCTTAAAAACTACGTAAATAAATACTTAAACAAAAATATAAAATAAAACATAATTGAGACAGAGAGAAAAAAACAGAATAATTATTTTCAACAGTCAAAGTAGTTTGAATTTAAATCAAATGGTAATATAATTCCTTATTAAATTCAGACTAATTGCACTAATAGATTTTTGATTTTTAATTGTAATTGTTGTAATGCATGCACATTTTTACATTTGCATTTTTGTAAATATACATATGTAGATGTAGATATGTATGTATGTATAAATAAAATATATAAATTTACATAAATAATTGATAAAATATGGTTAGAGTATGTGTAAATGCTTGATGAAACTTTTATTTGAAAATGCATAGCTTTTCGGTCATATTGTTTTACACACACACACACACACACACACTCACACAGAAATATAAAATAATTTTAATTAATTTAATATTTTATATTCAACTGACATTTTGACATTTGTCACTGTGTAGTTGTATGACTTATTCATATATGAATTTGCACATTTATTTGTGGTAGTAATTGCCACACATGCACATCTCTGACCAATTGCCAACCCCATGAACACATTAAGTCGCCTCGTATGATGTTAGAATTCATGGAAAATTTTTTCAGACGTTAAAGGGAACTTTGCATTTAGACATGCAAGTCAGAGAACAGCAATGAGTTGTAAAAAAGTGAGCAGAGTTGAATCATGACTTATAATTTCTTGTACTTATGAGCACTCATACTTATGCAATGTTGCAATGTTATCTATGAATCATATTCACTCGAAAGTATGAAGTGCACATCGAACTCATACTTAGTAACATTTATGACGTTGTTGATTTCGACTCTTTTTAACTCAATGGCTATGGACGTTGCAAAATAAGTATGATTCACAATGTGAACTTTGCATACGATCATTAAAGTTCTCGTTATGAGGTTACGTGTTTCCCTGTTTTTTTTTTGTTGTTTTTTTTTTTGCAAGAATTGAAAAACAAGGCTATTTGCTACTATGAGTTGAGTGAGCTGAATCAATGTGAGTAGTACAAGTATTTTCCTGAAATTAGAAAACAAACTGAGGTGATTTACGAGTGTGAGTGTGGTATGACTATGATGCCGGCGTCGCATTCATATTTATTTCAAACCTATACTTATAAATCAATATCATCGTGAGTATGCGTAAATCAGAGTAGTTGATTTCAAATGATGTCTACTCATTTATATTTAAAATTTCATGAGTCCGTATGAATAGCGAAAAAAATGCTTCATTGCCGATCACTGGTGCACACGCATAGTTGCATGCTTACTTTTTAATGCAACCAGATATTTTTGAATTTTATTCTTATGGCTTCAATGATATTTATGTCTAAAAAAAAGTGAAAATACAAATAACGTACTGCAATTTAGTTAACTTTTGCTATACTTTGAATAGGGCAACATTGTTATTTAACTCTTCATTTACTTGCAGCAAGTAATTGCGAATGGCGTCGTCGACGTCACATCAAAATGACAGTAAAAATCGTCGCTTGTCTACTCTGTGTCAACAACAATTGACGAGTATTAACATGCTCCATTAATTTACAAAAAGTCTTAGAGATTAGTAAGAGATTGCCAATAAGAGCCAATTGCTGCCTATAAAGAGTAGACAAGTGACACTATTTACTGTCGTCCTGATGTGACGTTGACGACGCCAATCACAGTAAGGGGGGCTGTCTTTGTAAAATTCCTTGGCAGTTGAGTTTCAGCAGGTGCCGAAAATTTAATTGTGTTAGAAAAGAGTTTCAGTGTATGGAGTTTTTCTAACTTGCACTTGCATGTATTAGAAGAGTTCAGAACTCTCTTCAATTCTTCACATACATATGAAATGTTCACTGGGACATTTAAAAGCACTTCCACATTTATACATATATCAGCAAACATTTATATAAATACATACATACATACATATTTGCTTTAGTACAAGTAATAAATTATGCATTTACAAAATCTGACACAATAAAAAGAAGACAATTTAAATTAAATAAAAAAATATATTTTGCACATAAATATGTGTACAAATATTTGATTTATGATGGAATATACAAAAGATTTTAAAACAAGCTAAATTTTAGTTAAACAATGAACAAAAAACACACGACACACACACACAAAAATGTTAGAAAATAAACAAATCAAATTAAAAGTTATTATATGGAATATGAGGATTTAAGGTAAACTTTTTCACAAATAAATTTGTTAAAAGTATTGTTTTTCAATGTGCAAATAATTCTATAATTAAATTTATTTTGACAAAAAGTCAGCCCCAGTAATTTAATATTATGTAAGAGAAAATTACATGTTTACAGGAAAATCGTTTATTTAACAAACAAACAAAAAAAAACGATTTTTTTTAAATAAAGCATTTTTATAAACTATTTTTCATTTACATACATTTACATTTACACTGGTTTGCTTATCTTGCATTTAAACCCTTTTAACCTTCTTCCAGCAGTTTTGTTTACTTTACGATTTCAATTAGAGTTTATTGAAATGTATGTTATTTATTTTGCTGGTTTTTTTTAATGTTGTTTACTGCTAAAAAATATTGTTGCTCATATAAATTTTATTTATAAAGTTTAAGTTTTTTTTATGCACAATCAACCTTTTTTTTAAGTTATATTTGTAAATTGTTCATATTTTACAATATATTTATTTGATGGTTATTTATTTTAGATATATTTTTTATTTTGTCTAAATAAACACAGCTGTCAAGAAAGAACAAAAAAAAATAGATAAAAGCTCGATTGCATAAAAAATGCAATCACATTTTACTGCAAAATTAATAATAGAAAAGTATATTTTTATTCGTGATTGGAAAAAAACTATTTTTTTTATTTCAAGTTGTTAAAACTTTGATTACAGAAATCTCTACAATTATGTGAAAAAATATTAGTATTTTTAGAAATTTAAATTTATTTTATAAGCAATAACATATTTCGTAAGGATTAGTTTAAATTCAAATGTTGTCATCTAGAGGAAGATCCATTATTATTAATACTTATCTCTATATTTGCTTTCAAGCTTTCAACTTTAAGTTTATAATAAATTAAATAGCATATTTATAATAATCATTGCTATTCTACTTCAAAGTTAATTTTGATATGTTTAAGCTTTAATCCTTGTAAAACACTCGAAGTAGACAAACAGACAGACACATTTGAACTCCGGCAGTCTAGATTTTAGTTTAAATCCTTTTAGTTTTTATTTTATTTTATATTTTTTTGTATTTTTTTTTTTTTTTTGTATGTTATATTTATACATCTTGAAATAATATTTCCTTTAGCTAAAGGAAATATGCAGGCAAGTTACGCATGCATACAGAAGTAAAAACCTTAACGTATGAAGAACATTTTATAATCACAACCCAGCGAGCAAATTGAGTATGAGTTTTTAGTAAAACTTTGGCTAACTGGAAATATTAAAGCCATAGCATTTTTCTCTTAAAAAAAAAAACATTTTCATATACATATATAAATTTTTAAGATCAAATTTCCAAAGATTAACCAAGGTATTTTGGGTGCAATAAGTGCTCCCTTTTGACATTTTGTTGTTCATATTATTAAATAAAGAAAACATTCTCCTTATTAGTTTGTAGTAGTCACTAAAACAAATTAAATATTTATACTCAGGGTCGAGGTTACCTTAATACGTTACCAAAAAATTGCGGCTTCTTAGCTCGCTCTCGAGAACAATTTGTGCCATTGACAAGTTTATTTCGGTTCCCTTAAGTCTAGAAAGTTTCATAAGCCTGTCAATAGCAGTTAGTTGTTTTGGACAACCGGTAGACAAGCCCCATTTTTCAAATATTGAGGGCACTCATTCCCAGGGAACGATTTCAAACATAAGCAAGTAATAGAGAAAACAAAAAAAATCAATTGAAAAAGGGAGAAATTTCACGCGAAATTTTATTCATGATTGCCGTGATTGTATTGAAGTGACGTCGACTTGTCAACGGAATAAGGTGATTATTTTTAATATCAACTAAATCAGAATTTTATCATACATCGTTATACATAATTCACCCTTATCGGCAATAAAAGGCGAACAATTTGTTCAGGTGAAACAAAATTAGGAAATAGTATACTGCAGGGATGGAATTGAGAATTTTAAAATTGTACCAACAACTTTCAAAATTTTGCACTTTCTTGACCTTAATTGTACTAAAATATTTTTAGTTGAAACTATTTTTATTTGTCTTTATTAAAACAATCGCCGGTAGCCAGAAAAAGAAATATCGAATCGTTTTAACAATTTTGATTGTGAGTTCGGATGTTAAAGCATATGACAGAAGAAGAATAATTAAGAAAAGGCCGAGTTAATATTTTTGATTTTCTCGTTGCGTTTTACTTCCACAACCAGACATGGGCATACTGCAGTAAATAATTACTGCAGTAAACAAATCCGTTTTTACTGGTTACTGAAAAAATTTGCAGTATTCAGTAAAATTTTACTGAATACTGAAAAAAAGCAGCAACCAGTAAATTTTTACCGAAAATGAAATTTTTTTACAGTATTTTACTGATGATGAAATTTTGTTGCAGTATTTTACTGGTTACTGAAACAATTGCAGTATTCAGTAAAATTTTATATATCGACTGCCCAAAATTCATAAAGAGGGGTTTCCTCTAAGGCCTATATACTCCTCGATCGATGCACCTTCAATATACGCCTCTCTAACCCCTCTTTATGAATTTTAGGCAGTCCATATATAAAATTTTACTAAATACTGCAATTTTTTCAGTAACCAGTAAAATACTGCAACAAAATTTCATTAAAAAAAATTTAATTTCAGTAAAAATTTACTGTTTACTGCTTTTTTTCAGTATTCGGTAAAATTTTAATGAATACTGCAAATTTTTTCAGTAACCAGTAAAATTTTACTGCTTACTGCTTTTTTACGGCAGTACTTATTTACTGCAGTATGCCCATGTCTGTCCACAACACTGTTTTAAAGTGAGAAGAATATGAGTATAATATTTAGACATACAAAATTTTCACTTTTGAACAATGAAAATAAATGCGGAGTGAAATTACTAAAACTGGGGAGATTCCTTAAACGTACTAAATTTACCATTGGT
Organism: Tachina lurida; assembly: GCA_944452675.1. Taxonomy (NCBI): domain Eukaryota; kingdom Metazoa; phylum Arthropoda; class Insecta; order Diptera; family Tachinidae; genus Tachina; species Tachina lurida. The sequence continues at coordinate 7,193,053 of OX101753.1, forward strand.
GTACTATTGTACTTTTCGAGTTTGAATAGTACCAAAAAAGTACAATTATGTCAATTTCGCCATTCCTTGTATACTGATATAAAAAAAAAACGCAAACAGTGGCGATCACAATTTTAGGGAAAGGGAACACTTTTCACTTGAACTTTTATTCCCGATAAGGCTGATAAAGTGCAGTAGAGAGGGCTACAAAGGGTGGTAAATTTTTTAGTATATTCTAATTTTTTATTGGTTCATTGTTTTTTTTTGTGTTCAACAACAGAGAATAATTGTACTTAGACTTGGGTCGAACTCGATCAGTTGGTCATTTTAGACACAAACCCATGTAATTTAAATGGGTTTGATTATTTGATTTAAATTACATGGGTTTGGTCTGAAATGACTAAAAAAATTATTTCACAAAAACCTTTGACTTGTTGGGAAGTTTCATATTCCCATTTTCTTTTCTCTGAAAATATTACATATGGATGTTAAACTCAATTAAAATTTGTTTATTTCATTAAAGTTGAACTTTTTTCATATTTTCACATCATTATGTATTTAATTAGATCACTCTGAACTTAATAGACACAGAAAAGTGATTTTTCCGGGGAACTCATTTTATTCCAAAAATAATATTCTGCCATTCATGAAAACCACCGATATAAGAATAACTTACAATATAAATGTCAGAAAACTCCATTCACCTCCAAACTGCTAAATTAAGATCGATTCAAAATGACAAATTGATCATACTCGTATTTCAAATGAATAATATTGTTTGGTGGGTGAGTGCACTGCCATACCTAAACACACATACAACAACCATATGTTGGGTGATACTGAAGTGAAAGACATTTATTTACATATGCATACATATACATATATATGTATATAAAAAACATATGCATACATACACGTTAAAAAGAATTAACTGTAGAGATGAAGTTAGAAACAAGGATTAAAAACAGGAATAACAGTAAGATGTTATTTTGAAATGATGATGGGGGGTAACGCAACTAAAATATATATGTATGCACACACATACATATATTTTAAATTAAGCAAAATAATCCTAGAGATAAATTTCGCGATAAGTAAACTTTTTCAACTGAACTTAAATTTTTTGAATGCCATAGTTTTGGAAGAAAGTGATATATTACATATAAATAACTTTTCTAAAAAAATTAGCTTTTAGATAATATGGCTCGCTGTATGATGGCAGAACACTGTTCATGTAGAAAATATGGCTGACCGTGTGAGAACAGCTCACTGTTCATTTCAATTTTTTATTTTAAGAAACAATTTATGTTCGTATTAGGAATGGGCAAAAAATATCGATATATCGAAATATCGATATTTGAGAAAATAAATATCGATATATATCGCCGATATTTCAAAAACCGATATATCGATACATCGATTCTTATTTACGAGTATCGGGTTTCGATACTTCTAAGAGCTATAGCCGTTTTTTAACTGTACGATCGCTACTAGTGATGCGAAGAAAAAAAGAGAAATTTCATAATAACATCCCTGGCTAATTTATAAGGTGACCCAGCTAAGGCAGTTGATATTTTGGATTGTGTGGGTATAAGCCTAAGGGCTTACGAATCAGCTGACTCTTTTTGGTTTATAGAAATCAAAGCCGTTAGTTTTTCTCTCCTTAATTCTGTTCTGTTTCGGTTCAACCTGTGAAAATAAAAAAACTGTTAACTAGCTGTAAGTGGCAGCATAAATAAAATACAAACATTTCGAAATAAACTGTGATTGTGCTTTAAGAATTTAAAAAATTTTAATTTTTACCAGAAAAACATAAACACTATATTGAAACATAACAATTAATGGTTTTCATACAGGATTTCCCGGGATCCCACACATTTTGATGGCAGTAGAACTATAGCTAAAACTGTACAAGAATTACGGCCGGGAACTGAAATTTTATTATTTTTTTGACTAATTTGTGTATAAAACTTTATTATTTAATCGATATCATGAATTATAATTTGTTTTTTGTTGAAATAAATAAATTAAAATTAAATAAAAAAATATTTTGTATTGTTTTGCACGGGGCGGGAATTCCCGGCAAACCGAAAAGTCATTCCCGCTTTCCCGAGAAATGAAAAAGTTCCACTTTAGTGGAAAAATGTGACCGTTCTGGTCCGAAAGAGGTGATAATTTATTACAGAAAAATTAACTATTAAAAAGACCAATGAAATCTTAAAGAGCTACAGTAGGTTACGTATAACTTAACATAAATAGGTTCTTTTGTATTAAATTTCTTAAAGGTAATAATTGTACATTCAAATTAATGCAGCAAAAACTATCGATATATCGAAATATCGATGTTTTCAAAAAATATATATCGTAACTGTTCAAAAATATCGATACGATATATATCGATACATTTTTTCCATTTGCCCATCCCTAGTTCGTATACAAAATATCACTGTATTATTCCAGTGCTGTATGTATATAATATGGCTCGCTGTATGAGCAGCTCACTGTTCATTTCAACTTTTCATTTTAAGAAGCAATTTATGTATTACTGAACAAATAATTTTTTGTGAAAAGATGCGATAAAATATTCTCCCTAACTCCAGTTGTCAATATCGACTTTACGTCAATACAATTCCAAAAATTGAGGAATGTCTACCCATTGTCAACAACTATTGACTGGCTCATGATATTTTCGTGAGCTTAGGTAACATAAATAAGCCCCAGTTTTTGGATTAAGTATTAACGTGACTTCGATGTTAGCAACTGAAATAAAGGGTATTATATAGACGGCTCCATTCTAAAACATGCTAAGTCAAAAAAGCTAGTTTTGAAATAAACGCCTTCAAAGTTTATTAATGATATCTCGGGAATGTTATGAAATAGAAACTGGAGACTTTTTGTAATCATATAATAATTGCAATAGAATTTTTTTAGTTTATTTGAACTTTATAAATCATAGTTAAAAGTGACTTAGAACACTTAAGATTGTCCTCTCAGTAGACTTAGCATCTATCTGGTGGTCCTTTCTCATCTATAATGGCCATCTAAGTACATATAGCATCTTTTAGTTTGGAGGACTTAATTGCAAACTAAATCATGTTAAGTATACTTAAAACATTTAAAAGGGAGGTTTTTTAAACTTGAGAAATTATGCTAAGTACATTTTTGCTCACAACTTTTGATTGAATAGTCCGATTACTATCAAAATTTTAAATTAATAAAGGATGAATTCAGAAATGATATTCCCAGCATAACATGCTATGTCGACTTAGCATGTTATGGAATGGGGCTGTCGATATTTAAAAAAATATATTTATTTATTTATTGGTACATACTCTGCAACGTAAATTTGCAGAATATGGTTGCACAAAAATGAACGGGATGAACTTAAGAAATAATTACGATGACGCGAATGCTGTTCTTCAGCCCAGAGCTACTTAAATATTTTATTTTGCGAAATAGATATGAAAATATTATTCTTTATATCTTACATTCGACTAGTATCTAGGCATGTCTATCAGATTGTAATTAAATTTTCATTTATATCTATACAAAAATAATTAACTTAACTTGTCGTAGACTATCTAAAAGCTCACTACAATATCATCCAGAACGGACCCAAAATTAGTTCTTAAGTTGAGTACGTAATCAGATTTGGAAAGAGACCAGCAAACTCAAAACTTTGAAACTCATTTCAATTTTATATTAATATTTTGATTTTATTATTTTAGGCGGTACCTTAGCTGCGTAGTAGCGCGCTGACTATACAACGATTGATGATACATAGTTCAAGCCCCGTCGACATTTTTTGTAAACTTACTGACTACCAGATGACTTAAATTAAATCAACTTTAAGTTAGTTGCAAAGTAGTGCAGAGTGAGGCAATTGACTACCGCCTAGAACATCCCAATGTTAAAATAATTAGTTGTTTCCATTGGAAAGTAATCCAAGTTTCAGTCAGCACTAGTTGCGAAATAGTTAGCTTAAAGTTAGTTGAAAGCTAACGGAATTTCCGACAGCATATGTACATTTTCACTTATATCTACAAGCACACACATACGTACATATTCATGTATGTATGTAGGCAAATGTATGTACTAGTGATGCACGAATATTCGTATTCGAATTCTCGAATATTCGGCCATTTTTAGATATTCATATCCGTATTATTTTTCCTAACAAATTAAATAAATAATTCCATACATCCTAAACGAAATTTAAATAAATGGCTAAAAATATTAGTTTGTATAAATCCATAAAAATTTTTATATCATTTTCAAATATTATTTAATGGCCATCATTAAAATTTTGGGTGGTTTTTATTAACTGTAAAGTACGCCAACAGGAGTATGAAGTCCTTTTTCATAAAATTTTTTTAATATTTCATATTGCAGGCTTAAATAGAACCTCAATTTAATGTCTATAAATTTCACATACAATATTCGTATTCGATAATATCGTTTCAAATATTCGTATTCGCGAATATCAAAAATTTACATTCGTTACATCACTAGTATGCACATATCGCTCATTTACTTCACAACTCCAAAAAAACTAGTTTTGCAGAAAACGCATTTAAAGTTTTTAAATTACATGCAACGCAATGAAGACATGAAAATATATTCTTCTCTCACTAGGTGGTTGTACAAGATATTTTTATGAAATTTTTACACAAGATAAAATACCAAGTGCTGAATTATTTTGCATCATTAACTCAAAAAACTCATTTTTTGAGTTATGACACTATTGAACTAAATGAGCGCTATGTATGAATGTATATGATAACAGTTCCTTTAAATTCACCAAGGTATAACTTTGCTGTTGTTTAATTTTTTACTTGTCCGTTTTGGCGTTATATATATTTTTATTTGTCTTCCTTTTTCAACATTTTGCAAATGATTTGTAATTATCCTTAAATAATACTAATGAATTGCTTTTTGTCCTTTATAATCAGTAGAATATTTCACTAACTGAAGAGCAAGCCAGCAAGCACACGGACAAACGGTTGCAGAGGACAATATTAAAGATTGCATTTGTGTATAGTGTGATTTGAGCTTAGTGTAAATGTAGTGGTGATGGAATGTAATTGTAGTAGTAGTAAAACAGTAGTTTATCAATAATCCCATTTTATTCTAAAAGCTTCATTTTAATTTCGTTTGACACTTTTAAGCTTTTGCTTGAAGCAAAGAAATTAATGTTAAATGAATGGTAATATCACTCTACATGTATAGACATACATATCGATGGCTTAATATAAAAAGGGCCTAACTCAATTTTTTTCGAAATCGAGTTTTTAATGTTTTCTGGGCGATAATGTATACTTGAATCCTCCTTGAAGATCTTAGTACGTTACAGTTCAAAATCAAGGACTTATGGCAACTTAAAAAACTATTTCTGCATGTAAATGCTTTGATTTTTCTTCAGTTTTTTGTTTCTCCTGTAAAATATCGAAAATTCGAGTTAGGACTTTTTTATATTAAGCCATCGATATGCAATAAGCAAAAGAGTCAGGAAAAGGGAGAGATCTAAAGTAGGTGGGAAAGGGGTGCAGGTTCGACGAGTAGGTATAATATACAGTTAATTCAACAACAGACAGGACTGCACACACACACACAATAACATAAAAGAGCTGAAAATTAAATGAAGGAGTAAAAGGAAAAGGTAGTAAAAGTGAATCAATTAAATCCATATGTATATACATATGTACATGTGTAGTATATAGAACTAACAACAGCAACCATCCAACCAAACGAACATCGAGGATGCAACAAATTCTCATCGTCGACATGTAAAGAAAGGAGCATCAAAATGCCAGTAAAAACGAATACAAATTTGTTTTTTTTTCAGTGCTGTGGTAAAAGGATTATTTTGTTAAAAGCAGGTGTCTCTTAAAAAAAAAGGATAGAAAAAGCAAATAATGTTGGCAGATAGGGAAAAAAGGAGAAAAATCTGATTGTGTCTGGCGGTTAGTGGACTGTTGTGAAATGGAGGAAAACGTTTAATAAATAATATATGATAAAATTTTACATATGCACGAGTACATACATACAATATGTATGTAATAATTTATGTATAAACTGGACAATAAAGTAATCGGGTAAACCTAAATTGAGTAGATCTTCCAAAATTAACCCTCACAGTATTAATTATTAATTTAAAGTAAACACCCTTACTCCAGTTGTCGTTATCGACGTCACTTTAAGACAATAGACAACAAGAAAATTTGAGGTTTTGTACTCGTTGTCGAAAACAACTGACTCCTGTTGGCAGGTTTATTATATTTTTTCAATTCAGTTCAAAGAAGATGGCGCAATGAGACTACCTGCGTTATATCGAGAAACCTTTGGCCTCACTTAAATATCAACAGAACCAAAAACCTCATTATCTTCATCATGAAGCACATGAGGGTTCTCTTGGCCACACTAACCGGCCACTGCACTTTTGGAACCCACGCTAAACGTACAGGTTTCCCGTATAATAATTACTGCTACAGTTGCAATGATGAAGAAGACGAGGAGAGCATTTCGCATCTACTCTGCTTCTGCCCCGCTTTGGAAGATCTTCGTCTCCGCTTCCTTGGCAGAATATGCTTTAAAAGCCTGTCCGAGTTATCGGAAATAGGACTGAGAAACCTAAATCTATACATTAGGAGCAGACGCTTTCCTGACCCACTTATCTTCTCTTTTATTCTCTCTTATTCTAAAGAAACTTTTCATCTATATCTCCTTGCCTTTATTCCCTATCCCCCCCTTTCTTCTACTAATTTCAACTCACAAGTAGCACAAAGGGATCATCGTATTAGACCCAAGTGAGCTGAACCCCTAGATTTTTCATTTCTTCACCAGCAGCCTGCTAACCTTACCTTACCTAGACCTTAGGCAATGGTATATATAATATTAGTTAATGAGTTTACGTAGAATAAAAGATTTCTATAGAATAAAATATTTAACAACGAATATCCTGCAGAATTTATCGATAAATTTCTGCAGGAAATTTAAGACAATAATAATGAGGATTGTATTTTTTTTTTCAAAGGTCGTACGATTATGTTGTATAGTGAATACTGGGCTTTACTGGGGTAAAAATCTGATATTTTTATGTTAAAGTCATAAACAAATGGTTGTTGCTACTCATATAATCATACATATCAGCAAAATCTTTATAATTCTTATTTAAACTATAAGATACATAAATGAAATTGAATTTTTGCTAATAAAAAATTTTTTTCTTCTCCCCCAGGCTATTTCTCTTTACTCAATGACAAGGGTCTGACCACAGCCACCTTGTACACGTCACTCGTTCAGCTGGTACGAGAACGTGTCTGCAAATTTGTATCGGTTGAAAATATGCCAGCTTTTATGGAATCTCAAGCGAATGGCAGCAATGCCAACTCGCCGACCGAAGGATGCCTCAATATCTATTCATCCAATTCGAACAATGCCAACAACAGACCTCAGTACGTTAAGACCACCGCTCGAGGAGGGCAAGTTTTCAAGTTGCTGGCTGTGTACGAAGATGGCAAGCAGGAACATACAGCTGCTATAGGCTCAGCCATTAACTGCGGTGGTCTGGTCTCTTCGAAACCCAATTCGAGTCATGGCAGGGAAAAGGAGAGAAGTCGTTATGCCCAATTGTTGAACGAACAAAGACAAACGCTTTACGTTTCCTTGGCTACCAAAGGTAAATTTTATGAAATAGAACCGGGCATACCTCAAATACTACAGAAACGCTTGGACATGTCGAGCGAGGCTGGTCAGAAGAAGGTCAATCCCGATTGCGTGCATAGAATAACGGCCTTAATTTCGCCCAGCAAGGAGCTGCCCATGACATTGAGGTATATCTCGGGTCCCACAGGCTGTGCCAATGCTATACCCGAAAATATTAGCATAACAAGAATAACGACGGAAAATGTGATTATCGCATGTCCCATAGAAGATGTTGACATGCAGAGTCCATTGCATTTACGCAAATTACATTTAACCAAAGAAATGCAGTTGGTCAAAAATACTTTAGGCTTCGAAAATGAGCAGCGCATGTTGGCCAATCCCAATGTACAGAATATTTTAAAGTTTTGTCAATTTAACTGTGATCAGTTTTTAAGAATGGTAGAGGTAGAAATATTGCAAAGATCTGAAAGATCGATGTCAAAATCGCGGGTAGAGGGCTTGAAAATACTCAAGCCATTGCACTTGCCCAAATTGTTGAGAAGAGAAAAGACCACTATATCGGCTCATGAGAAAGAGGACTCGATAATATTCTTAAGCAAAACGGATTTACAAAATCTGGAGAATAAGGAGCAGGCCTTCGATCAGCAGGCCAATAGAATATCTGAGAAAATGAAAGTATTTCAGTCGACCAAAAAGAAATGGTTCAAGAAACAGGATAAAAATTCTGTCAAGTCATTGACTTCGCTAGAACTCGATGTTCAAGCCAAGAAAATGAGCATGGAGCGTTATTCGGACATGTCGAAATTGTTGCAAGAGAGATTTGGCGATAAAACTGCACATAACGAACACTCTGAGTGTGCTTCAGAGCTTAGTGGTGGCAATTCGGATATTGGCTTCTCGGATACGGAGACCACCACCTTGACGACCATTAACGAAAAGATGAACAAGTTTGCCGTTAGCAAAATAATGAATACTGAGCCCAATATATTGCAGAAGTCCATGTCCTTGCAGGATATTGATGTCATAAGTCGTCGACTGCGTAAACCGGATTTGTTGGATTCTCATCATGCCACGGACACAATATCTGAGGCTGGCACTGATATAGAGGACATGGAGAATCGAGAGCCTTTGCAAACCTCTTTTATCACGGAGAAACTGTACAATGAGTTCCATGTGAAAACCAAGCAATACAGCAAATCCTCTTCAAGTCTGCATCAATTACTCAATTTTTCTTTGCCCCAAAAAATGCAAATTGGGGAGAATAAAAGATCTCTGGCCCAGCTGAAAAATCAAAATAATAGGCATTTTGATAAAAGACTAGACTTTAATATAGGAGAGCCGGTAACGGGTCGCCGAGCCGCAGGAGGTCTCTCGCTCTTGGGTCATCATTCACACTCCCAAAACACCTCCCTAATGTCTCCTCTTACACCTTCCAGCCTAATAGAAGACGACTTGCCATATTCCAGTGTACGAGACTCCTTAGTTTTGTCCAGTGATGAGGGCAGTCCCCCAGATGTTCCGGCCGGCACCATACGACAAGCTTTACATTTGCTAGACTACACCAAGGAGAATATTTATGCAGAAATATGTCACGAAGCTAGTGCCATGGGTGGTATACCTTCTTCTCACACTCGTGATACATTTTCAGCAGCTACACATTCCACACAGATCTCAGATGATTATGGGGACTATGCCTCTCTCACCTTCCCCGCACTACCATCATCGGCCGCGCCTAATAATCTTGGCAGTGCTATCAGTCGTGTACAAATCAACTGTTCGGTCAGTCCAGTGTCCTATCACACTGTGTATCTGGGCGATGAACCTTTGGGAGAAAGTCATGTTAACGATAAGGCCAGTGTTAAACAGAATAGTGCGAATAGCCGTCAGCGTGATCAGCGCGACAATGCTCGTGATAATCGTTCGCATGTTACGACAGTAGATGTGGGTGCGAATGGTACAATGGGTGCCACCAGGGCCTTAACTGGTAACCAGTCTGATTCAGGTGGTCTTGACAATATTTATAATACGCTCAAATGATGACTAATGTGATTTAGTTGGAAGTTGGGGGCATCGGTTTTAAGTGTTATTAGTGGTAAATTATTTTGAATGGAAGTGCGAGCGAGCGAGCGAACGAACGAAGGAATAGAAAGGGTTGGAGTATATAACAAATGGTTAATGGGAACAGTATTTTTCTTTTTATAACAATTGCAAGTTTTGGTTTCTAAGAATGTTTTTTCAACTACACATCTCTGTTAGTCCTAGTTTACACTATGCAAGTCTTATTGCTAAGCCGATTAGTTTGTTAGGAGATAGCAATAAGACTTGCATAGTGTAAAGTGGGACTTTAAATAAAAACAAAAATTTTGCTATTATACAAAATCAGGTATTTTGAAATGAAAAAAATTATTGAATTCAAAATTATATATTTTTTTTAATTAATACATAATTTTGTTATAATTTTTTAGTTGTTAAAACAAATTTAGAACCCAAGAGTTTGAGAATCATAAAAATTAAAGCTTTAGTTTCATTTATCGCTAAGTTATGAAACTTAAAAAAGCGTTAAGGTTAGTTTGCTTAGTTAAACATTAAATGCTTTAATAAGTCTTGAAACTTGAAATTTTATAAAAAAAAATTTATTTGCATATCAAAAGTTTTCAAGTTATCTATTTACTTGAATAATAAGTTAGGTAAAATTAAGCTATTCAATATCGAATGAATTTTCCAAATATTTATTTAAATTTTCTTCGTTATCGAATAACAGGAATAGGTTCCCTGATATTTTGCAAGTTTTGCTTAAGAATTTTCTAAACATATATAATCACGACAGTGTGCCATTCAATATATTTCCTTGCATAATTTTAGAAATTTTTTTGCTCATGTAAAAAGGTTTTTTACTTTTTTTAATCTCAAGAATACAAATTTCAATAATGGTTTGACACGAAGCTTTTAATTTTTTGCGAGCTTTGCAAAAAAAAAAAAGGTTTAGCAATTTATATTTTAATTTTTAATGATTCCTTAAAAGCTTTTTAAACAAATTTATTTTGCTTTTATTGTTATTGTAGTTTTTCCAAAGCTGAGGTATACAATACATAAAATCTGTTTGAAATAATTTTTCAAAGCTTTAAAACAATTTTATTTATTCCATTAATAAATAACTTTTAATAAATTTCTATTTATTTACATCAGACTTTTTGCAAGCTTCAAATATTCAATATAAATTGTTTTCAAAGAAATTTAAAATTACTTTAAAAGCTTTAAAATATTTTCATTAATTTAATGAAAAAAAAACTTCAACAACCTGGAACCTTAAAGCTTTACATTCTTTAACATTTTGTATGAAAAAAATATATAACATACGCTTATTTTAATATTTGTTAATTATTATTAATTTTAAATTTTCTTTACTTTAATATGAAATGTTATTTATTTTATTTTTATTAAATATTGACTACTTTGGAAAAGAATTCTGCAGAAATTATCTGTATTTGAAATTTTAATTTTTTAATTTTACTTTTTTTCCAGGGGTCTAATCGTCGCTTTCGATAACGAGCTGATCCGATAATTTTTTCCAGTTTAAGATTATCGAATCAGCTCATTTTCGAAAGCGACGATTAGACCCTGAATTTTTTCAAAATTTTATTTTGCACTTTCAGATTAGTTAAATTAATGTTCAAATATAATTTTTTTTAGTTCCACTTAAAAGTCAATTTTGCTCTAAAGCTTTTAAAATCTCTAGTTTTTGTAATTTGTATATTCAATTTATATAAAAAGAATTAAAAGTCTGAAATTCGTTAAAAATTTTAAGCTCTGTTTACATTTTGTAGGCCCGATTAAAAATTTTAGAGTATCAATATTTAAAAGCTTTTGAAAGACGCACCAAGCTTTTTTTTAATATATAAAATATGAGAAAATAATTGAGTTTCTTAGTTTTTAATATTTAGTGAAAGTTTGTTTAATTCCAATAACAAGTATTACAATTTTGAAGATATTGTTTTTATTTCAGCTTTAAAGCTTTCGCATTGAAAAAGTTCTTATTTTAATAGTTTATAATCTGTAAAGTTTTAATTTGTATTTGTGTTACATATCGCACTTTTTACTTTACAGAGGTTTCTATTCAAAGACTATCGTTAAACTATTTACACACTTACAAAACAAATGCCACCAATTTCGTAACTCCTTTTTTTTATATACATACTTATATTTATATGGAAAACAAAAAGTTATGAATTAATTTTTTTTTACTGTAATAGAAATTTAACAATTTTAGATATACCTAAATGTATTAAAAATATATATGTATGTAAACGTATATAAAACTAATCAATAAATATAGAATAGAAGCAAAAACTAATCATATGAAATTATAATGGAAAAACTGTGAAAATTGATAAAGCTAAAGAAAATATTTTTATATTTTGTACTTTAAAAATACAACAATAAAACAATAAGAATTTAAAAAATTAATAAATGTACATAAATAATTTCTGTTTTATTAAATAAAACTCACACACACAAGTTTTTTCTTTTGTAAAATAAATTTTGAAAATTACAATTCCTTGTCTGAAACGATTATGAATTTTTTGAATTCTCTAAACAAGATTTATGAAATCTGAATTTTTTGTAAAAATGTTAAAATTAAATTAAGTGTTTTGTTTTATTTATAGGATTTTGAAAAATTTATAAACAAACTTTTTTTTATTTATTTTTGGTTTGAAAAACCCTATAATTTTGTAAATTACAACGTTTGTCAGTCAGACGTATACAAAAGTAGAAATGACAACTCAACAAATTGTATAAAATTTAAAAACAACAAACAAAATTAAGTTTTGTAAATTAAATTTTAGTTTTAAAAAGCAAAACAAAAAAAAAATGTCCTTAATATTTTGACAAACAAAAAACTTAATGTAAAATAAACTGTAAATTTCTAAACAAGTTAACAATGCTATGCAAGTCATGTAAATGAATTAAATATTAGTTTAGAAAAAGAAAACGAAATCTAAGGTATTATTAGCTTTTAGTTGTTAAAACAAAAATGTAGGAACTTTAATGCAATTTGTAAAAACGATTTTGGAAAAATATCCATTGCATTGTATTTATAGAATGAACTTAAAAAAAGAAAGTATTGAAGCTCATGATAAAATTTAAAAGTTCCACAATTATTGCATGCAGATTTAAGTTTTTTTTTTATTATACTGCGAGTATCTGACTAGTTCTGCCACAACAAATTCATTACGCTTGTAGCGTAATGACGTATTGCGGTTTGAAAATCAGCTGTCCACACTTAAATTCATGTTACATTTACTTTACTTGTAAGAAAATTCGATAGCAAAATTTATTGGTCTCAAAACTTTTCATAATAATATTTTTCTAGAGAAAAATTATCAATAGCAAAATTTTTTTTGTTTACAAAATTATTGATAAGAAATTTCTCTACAACAAATTTAACATGGAAAATGTTTTCTATAAATAGTTTTTCGAAAAACTATTGATAACTTAATTTTTCTTTAAAAAAATTATAGCTAACAAAATTTTTTAAGAATAAAAGTCGATCAGAATGATTCTATTAAAACACATATCGATACCTTATGAGTAATACAGAAAAGCCCTAACTCGTTATTTTATTTATTTTTTTTTTTTTGAAATCAAGTTTTTTGTTTATTCGATAGAAGAACATGTAATGTGTCGAAAAATGCAAAAATCGATTTAAAAAATAAATAAGTTTGGGCCTTTCTATATTAAGATAATAATAATAATTTTTTCTAAGTCAGCGATAAGAAAACTTTTCTATAGACAAATTTTTTACTAAAAAGTGTTTCCATATAAAAAAGTTATCAGCAAAAAACTTCTATAACAGTTTATCGATTAAAAAATTATTTTATAAAGGAATTATTTCTCATTTTTCCAAAATTGCAATCCAGATTAATTTCTGCCTAGAAATGTTTGCGCTTTTTCTGATCCCCTTATCTTGAATAATAGGCTGTGTTCGTAAATGCATCACTGCCCTCCATCATACGTGCAAACTTTTATTTAAAATAATCATGTTTGTACACCATATTTAACATTTATTTGTGACTTATTTACTTCAGTGAACCTGTTTAGGACATTTAAAATTCCATTTGCAGTGCAGTGATGCATTTACGAACACACCCATATTTTTTCACGTAGGTTTTCCACTTTTTTCTTGGTTTTATAAACTCTTATTTTTAGTACAAATCTTATTCCCGTTTTTTGCACAGAACTTTTAGCGGAAAAGAGTTTCACGGGAGTCTCACTAGAGAAGTTTCTCCTTCAAGGGGAATAAAATTTTCATGAGAATAAAATTTCCTCTAGGGGTGAATATTGTTGATAATTTTTCTATGGATGGTTGTCAATATTCTTTTAAAACTTCTCTATTGAAAAATTTTGTTAGCGAAGTATTTAATGAAATAATTTATTTGTAGAAAAATTTAAAAATCGACAACCTGCCTTTTTACGATTGTCAAACTTTTCAATTCGATTTCGACAGCTTGTCCTGAAAAATGTCGACACCGTTTCGAAAAGTTTGACAACCGTAAGAAGTACATTCGTTTTGAATATTTTCCATTAAAGCTTATGGATATATATCAAGTTTTCTATAAAAAATATCAGTATAAATTGTTTCTATAGAAAACTTATAAGTAACTTTTCTATAGAAAAATTATAAGTAACTTTTCTATAGAAAAATGATAAGTAACTTTTCTATAGAAAACTTATAAGTAACTTTTCTATAGAAAACTTATAAGTAACTTTTCTATAGAAAAATTATGAGCAACTTTTCTATAGAAAAATTATAAGTAACTTTTCTATAGAAAAAAGATAAGTAACTTTTCTATAGAAAAATTATAAGTAACTTTTCTATACAAAAAGTATAAGGAACTTATCTATAGAAAAAGTATAAGTAACTTTTCTATAGAAAAAGTATAAGTAACTTTTCTATAGAAAAATTATAAGTTAGCTTTCTATAGAAAAATTATAAGTAAGTTTTTTATAGAAAAATTATAAGTAACTTGCAAAAGACTGTAATAGAAACTTAATACCAAAATTTCTTCGACGAAAACTATTGATTATTAAAAAAAAGACTTGTATTACAGCATTACGAAATTCGATATTGATCGAAATTTTCATACATACACAAACCAGTAAAATTCTGTAAAAGCTTAGAACCTGTCCCACGATGTCTACAACGTTCGACTTGTCGCGCAGTTAGTCCTAATTTACACTATGCAAGTCTTATTGCTAAGTTGATTAGTTTTTTAGGAGAGAGACGAGGGGAACAGAAACGTTCCTTTCCCCTCGTCTCTCTCTCTCTCCCCAAAAAAAACTAATCAGCTTAGCAATAAGACTTGCATAGTGTAAATTAGGAGTTAGATATATTGGAAACAATATTTTAAAATTTGCTTTTGTTTTGAATGTAAGTGTGCGACCAGTCGAAATCGTGGGACAGGCCTTTCTTCGATATCGATGCCGTAATTTTTCACCCACTACTTTAACACCATGGCCCGTTATGTCAACAGAATATTGAAAACGAGGCAATTGTTTATTTATTTATTATTCTTTCAAGTTGTCGGTCAAACGTTTACCGTCGACATCATGGGCCAGAAAGTAAAGGTAGAATTAGTAAAATCGTATCGTGAAGTTGCGTGTCAGCTGACAAAAGCCGTACCATATGCAATGCATGTTACTAGTTATAAAATATGTGGTGGTAGCACTGGAAATCTACAGAAAACAGATTTTTCTGTAGCGAATGTCAAAAAGCTGCATTCAAAGCTAGACAAAAAAAATGTGCTATGCAAATTGTTACATTTTCTATAACTTGTACACAAAGCTGAACGATACGGCAAGCTGTAAAGTAGAAAGATACGATTTTACTAATTCTACCTTAAGTGTTGAACACAAAATAAATTAAAATTTTTTCTTAAGAAACATGGGTAGCGAAAACTTTTTTCAGATTTCAGTTGTTTTTAAATTAGCATTAATGCAACCGCTAATTTTTTAAGCTATTGGTGGAACTTGAAAAAAAAACTAAAATTAAATCTGAAGTAGTTGTGGAACTATAGAAGTATTTGCTGGGAATGATTTCTGTATACATACATGATTACTGTGTAAATGTGTAACCACATGCAATGTTAATGAAATCCTTTATATATTTTATTTTGTATATACATACATATGTATATGTACGTTATGGTATTATTTTTTTTAATATGTATATTTTTCTAATTTTAATTTAATTCATTTCTTTTCAAACAGTTGAAAACAAAACTTACCCTGACACACACATTGTATACCATTTTTTTAGATTCTTAAGACTCTCACTTAGTTTGTATAAATTCGTAAAAATAAAAATATATTATTTAATTTCCTTATTATACTTTATAAATTAAAAACATTTTCATTTATTTGATTTTATGTTCAATATATAGAACGCTTTGTTTATTAAACAAAACAAAAATCTTAAACAAATTGGCCGTTTTATTTATTAAAAATTTATTAAAAATATTTAGTACAATTGTTTTTTTTTATATTCAATTGGATAAATATAAAAGGGAAGAAGGAAGCACTACATTTTACAAAAACAAACAAAAACGAAGAAGTTCGTTCGAAATACACTAATATAATACTTTGCGTTATAATTTTGTTTTGGAACGATTTTGCTTTCGTAATCCGCCGTCAAATCGTTCTGAATTAAAGCAAATCACGTCGGAAGAAAAATACATACATACATTGATAATTTTGTTTAAATAAAATAATAATTTATATACAACAAATAAAGCAGTGTTATTCGAAAACGAAAATATTACTCAAACATCCATTACACGCACACACACCCATCCATCAACACAAATTACTTCCCAGGTAGCATTTTGTATCATAATCCAATCGTTTCCGAATCAGCTTGAAGGGAAAAATAACCGTATATGAGCTCATTTTTCGATCATAAATGATACTCCCGATGTGAGAAAATGGTACCCTACAGATGAATCATACCAAAGAATCAGTTATGATACGATTTGCTGATTATTTTTGAGCAATTTTCATATTAAATCATTTAAATCACCTTGTTGCGGTTTGCATGATGTTCCTCTATTTTCAAGAAATCATTATTTGATCATATAGATGAATCATAAGTGAATCTTCTTTCAATCGCCCAAGTGATAAATCACTTTTTAATCATCAAAAGCGATCTGTAGAGAATCATATAAGATATTTCCGCCAAAAATGATCACCCAAATGCTAGCTGGGTTGCATTGCATTGATTGATGATGGTTGATGGTGAGTGACGTCACACAAAAAATAAAATTACATTTCTAGCAAATTTGGCCAACAGCTGATTTTTTGATACCAGGCGCACAGAAAATCCAGCAGGTATAGTTTCTATTTTTGAAAAACAAAAATTTTCACATACTTTTAGGATTTAATTATAGCATATACTTGAAGCACCCTGTGCATATTTCTCACAACAGCCTGATCCAAGTACCTGGGTGCGCCTGAAAGTGTGCTGCAATTTTTTTTTTAAGAAAAAACAGCTTGCTGGTTTTTTTAAGATTCGTTCTATGCTCCTGTTACTACAAAATTATTTTCTGGTAAAATTGCGATTTTTGTGCGTTCATTTTAAGCGTGACGTCATCACACATTAAAAACAACAAACTTGCATGAACGAGAAAGGAGGTGTGTAATTTTAGAGAGTAGCATGTTGAGAACCTAAAATTTGAACTACCTACATATACATATATCTATTGCCGTTTCTGAATAAGAATTATTCAGAATTTTTAATTAACTGGCTTGAAGTTGTTGCCATTGCATGGGCCTTAATTCTAGAGCTTGTTTTATGTGTGTGAGGGCCTTAGAATTTTAATTGAGTTATTTTGAAAACAACCAAGCAGACAGGAAACTATTTGGTGGCATATTTATATGATTACAAAAGTAGCAGTATTTTAATTTTTGGAAGAAATAGGATGGCAGCGCGATAAAAGGAACCTCTCTAAACAAAATATATTGATAATCTATTATCGAGGCTGCGGTCATTGCTTTCGAAAACGTGTTGATTTGTTATGGAACAATGTAAACATTGCCATAAACTCAAACATTGATTGAATCAGCTTGTTATCGAAAGCAACCATTAAATCCCTGCAGAACTTTGATAGTGAGAAGCTTAAGAGAACTGAGTTCAATGTAGTGCTCTGTGCCCTGTTAAATTTTAAATTTTTTAGTTTTTTTCACCTTTAATTTGCTTATAAAATACCATATTTATTTTTTATTTAACAACACAAGTTCCTTAGCTAAAAACAATCGAATCTTGTAGAAAAAGATGATAAAACTTAATTTATGAAAAAAAAAAAAACTCTTAAGTTTAAGGTTATGTTTACTCAATTCAATGTATTATATAAAAAAGGTTTCCTCACAATACAAATGGAAAAATGAAAAGAAACAAAGGAAATGTTAAACCAACAAAAACAAAACCAAGGACTACATAATCTCTGGCAGTTAAAATGGGAGCATGAAAGTAATATACAAAATACAAACAAAAACAAAATAAATTGTCAAAAAAGCACAAATTTTTTTTACATTACATACAAATAAAAATCATATAGAATTTCTCAACAAAAAAGAGCCAAAAACTGAAGGACTCTTACATGAATTTAAAAGGAATGAAGGAAGGAAGAAGGGAATTTTTAAGCAGCTTTAAGTGGGAAAAATCTTAGATTAAAGGTAATTGCTGAAATAATTTATTTCTATTTTATAACTGCTTCTAACTAGTTTGGTTTTCTTTTTAATTGCAGATTTTTCACAACAGTTGCTGAATACTCACACAATATAAACGAAAACTGAATTTAATTGTAGCTATACCAACATATATATGAACATTTAATTAAAATAACAATTATATAAAACTAAAAAATAATTTTAAAACATAAGATCTTACACACCTCATATCATTATGATCATAATTGCAAATTAATAAAGCAGGATTAAAAACTATATGAATAGAGCAAATAAGTAGATATTTCTAAAGTTTAAACAATTTGACAAAAAAAAACTAAAAGTTTAAAATTAAATAATAAATACAATTTTAAACAATATAATTTATAACAAAAGTTTGAAAATTTAAGGGCAGCTATTTTAAACACTGAAAACAATTATAAATAAATTTTACATTTAATTTTTTCTTTCTTTCTTTCTTTTCTAACTTACCCAAACACTAAAATACCAAATCTAAAACAAAAACAATACAAATATTAAGAGGAAAAAAAAACAAACAAATTTTTAGAATGTTCACTTGTCAAATATAATCTATGATTTAATTAAAATGATGTAAAAATTATTCTATATTGTAAATAGACTGTATATATACATATGTAGTTCTAAGATTTGTTTTGTTTTAAAATTACAATTATGTTATTAATTTAATTTCATTTAATTTGAGTTCTACTATTTTAACCAAAACAACAAATAACATTTGTTGAAAAAGGTATAATTATGAGAAGCAAAAACATAACAACAATTGAAACTCACCCATTGTTTGTTGAGGGTATTCGTATTTTTGTTTTATTATTTTATTTTAAGGTTGTATTTCTCGTTACATATGAGTAGTAATAAGAAAGAAATTTATCAAAAGTTGTGTAAGCTTGTCTTATGATGTCGAAATAAAACGTTATTTTGATAGTTTATATTGAAAACAATAATTAAATATTAAAATTTGTTTCTGCTTTCAATATAAAATGTATAAACAAACTTACATGCCTTCCTATCGTGGTTGGCGTTGGCTAAGAACTCAACAGTTTTTCATTAATCTAGAACCAAAGTGTCGTAGTCGAATTGGAAATACGCCAACCGCGATAAAGCAGATGATGTTTTTTTTTATGTTTTTAAGTTTTTAATTTGGCAGCCTTAAATATAGGTAATTAAAATTTTGTAAAGTCTCTCCATGTCCCGAGAGCATGATATAAATTGTTTTTGAGGTTATGTTAACTATTGTTAAACTACATTTGCAAAAGTTTAATGGTCCAGTATTTTAAACTCTGCTTTTTTCAATATTTTTTATTTTTGTATTCCGGGGGTCTACTCTGTAATTCAAAAAGAAATAAAGAATATGCTTTCGAATTTACATGTTATAAGCATAGAAATTCGAAAGCATTTTCTTTCGTTTTAAATTACACAGTGGGCCCGCTCTGTTGACGAATTTTGTTCTTAATATTTTAGCAAGTGAAGACGGAAAATGAATAATAATTGATACTTATAAATGCATCTACCGACGGTAGATCAATAATTCTGTAGCAAAAAGTGCTTATGTCGAGATAAACTAATTTTTAGCTAATGGCAAATTTCTTGACATTATGTTGCCATTAGCTGACATTTTAGTGCAATAATTTGCTGTTAATTTTTTTGGTATACTTTAAATTGTATGCATTACTTAGTCATAATTTACACTGTGCAAGTCTTATTGCTAAACTGATCAGTTTGTTGGAGAGAGAGAGAGACGAGGGGAAAAGAAATGAGTACTCAGCTTCATGTACTATCAATACGTTTTGCTTTCTCATTCGTAACGTTAAAAAAAGCATATATATAATATGAGCTGAAAAATAAGACATGCATTGTGTGAACGCCGATGAAAGTTAAAAAAAAGAAAAAGTGATAAGCTTAGCAATAAGATTTGATTAGTGTGAACTGGGACTTATTGTGCGTGAAACGATGTTTTCCTCAATAAAATAAAAGTGAACACTGATTTTGCCATTTAGCTGCTAAAGAATGAAAAAAGTGCCCCCGTACAGTAAAATATTTTGATATCTGAAGCACTTTTTCTTTAATTCCTGCTTAAGAAGCTCATTAGTAGACTTTAATCTAAAAATTCTTGAAAAATGCTTCACAACTTTCCTGTTAATATTGTTCTAATTAATTCCTTTATTATGATGAGTTTTCTTTTTTAACTTTAAGTAAAACTAAATACATAAATAATCCAAAGAACAACTTGTAAAAATTAAGAAAAATGAAATAAACTCACAAACTAGCTATGATATTAGGTGGTAATACAAATAAAAAATATTTGAACAAATAATAACAAAATATGTAAATGTAAATAGAAGAAAAATATTACAAAAAAAATAAGAAAAACTCTTCACCAAATAATTTAATATTTGTTCAAATGTGAATAAATCTAAAATAAAAAAAATGTGAATAAATTAATTAAAAAAAAAATAAAAATAAAACTATTCTGTTATATAATATATGGGTTAAGTACTAAAAACCAACCAAACCAAATAATTAAATTATCAACCCATTCTTAACTCCCGCTATTAATAATACCAGGGAGCCTGGGCTGTGGAACAAAAATTAAATTAAAGAAAAATAAAAATGTAATGAAAAACGAAGGTTTGTTTTGGTCGAATAAACTACGTACAGACACCCCGCATAAACCTCTTCTAATAATAAATGTGATACAGTAGCAAGAAAAAAAGTCTAAATAATAAATATTGCATAAATATTTGCATTAAATTATGAAAATGTACATACAACAGACAATGAACTACATAATTAATTATTACAATACACACAAAAAAAAATAGAACTACAGCTGTATGTACTTACATCAATACATATGGAAGTAATTAATTAATATTTTTTCCTCATTATATAACGATAATTTATGCAATTTAGACATTTTTGAATAAATGTGAAATAAACGAACAAAGCAAACAATTTTTTTTCTTCTTTAAGTAGGAAAGATGTTAAAATGATATTTATATATGAAACAAAAAGTATATACACTTATAAACAAAATAAAATTTAAATATTATATGATATTAGGTATTACTAAAAAATTATATATATTATATAAAATAATAAAATATGATTTACGGCCCTTTTCACAATGTACAATAAAAAGCTAACAGGGACTTTAACGGCAACTTTTGCATGAAGAACTGTCAGTTAAAGTTCACGTTAACTCTTAACCATACATTGTGAAAAGGGACGTTAATTGATTATTCTAAAAAGTACACACATAACAAGTTGCATTAGATATTAACATAAATTCATTATTTTGTAATATAACTGCAAGTTTAATTTTTTTTTTTGCTGTATTCGGGAATTCAATATAACAAAAATTATAATTTTTTTTATATAAAACATACAGGAATATTAAATCACTTAAACAATATAATTGTTTAAAGTTCAAACAACAGCTTTAAAAAATTTAATAGTTTTTAATTGGTAAATGTGTTTAGTTTTTCACAACCGACCACTTTAATTTAAAAATAAAACAGAACTTCATACTTTTTTACTTATTTTTGAATAATTTGTTTATACTGATTTATTATTATTAAATTGAATTAAAAACTTAAATTCAAAACAGCTCATTACTTTAATAACAATGAAATAATGCGTTAAGCTCTCTCTTCTCTTCAAAAAATACCAAGGTACAGTGTAACCTCGATATATGCATTTAGTGTTGAAGTGTCAAAATGCACTCTGGTTAGTAACGATAATTTATTTGTTATGGAAAGATCGGTATTTTTTTTTCCAAAAAACTATACTACCATATCCTATTCTGGAAATAATTTCCCTTTTCCCAAAATTTCAATAGTGAATAATTTTTTGCTTGGTTTTTTACATTATTTTTGTATTGAAATTAATTTAAAATTTTCCTTCCAATTAAATATTATATGTTATAAATACTTATTTTGAAGATAATATCAGTAAATAAAGTTCACGGTTGTTAATAATAATTCTCTGTAACAAATTTTTGCATTGAGTATGAACTTTTCTGGTTTACATGCACCTAGAGTATTGAAAAACACGATTTTACACTTACATAAAAACATTTCATTGGGAACTCAAAATTTGTGTATTTTTTTATAATTGAAAGTTTGATTTTCAATTAATTTTTAAGCTTTAATAATATTCTTCCCGTTTTTATTAACATTCACCGGGAACTTACAGCTTCAAAAAATATTTTCACGGTAGATTCAGGATAGTGTTCTCTTTGAGGGGAATACAAATTTTATGGAAAAAAAAGTTTCATACCAATTCTAACAATACCAAATCTTTTTTTGAACCCTAAAGTTCGTACTTTGACTGGACTCAAAAAAAGTCATTATGCACAAGATTTTATTTTTCAGAAAGTTATATTGTTAAATAATCTTTTATAGCTCACAAAAATTATAAAAATTTGTTTTCATTTTGAATATAGATTCTCTAACGTATGTTTTCTTGCGATATCAGGGACCCGGGTGAAAAAGTCTATGTTAGAATAAAAACAATTGTAGAGACATAAAAAATTCTTCCAGCTTTGTTAAAATTTTTTGCTTATAGCTATCTGAATTTATTAAGCTTAACATATATTGGGTATATAAAAAATTTTAACTGTAGTTATAATAATATTTGGCCGAAACATACATATCTGTTTTACACAAATATTCGAATTTCTTATCAAAGATTCGACTGCATTCAATACAATAGTATTTACTTATGTTAAAGATTTTTTGAAATTGATAATATGAACATTTTCAATTTGGATCTCTCGATAATTTAACAGCAACTTAACATTATTGATTTAATTAACGGTTTAATGAAATTAATCAGCCCCACTGATGTGTTTTAAATCATACATACTACATTAATTTAAGATATGATATTTCAAACTCTAAAAAATTAAAACTACAAAAAAGTCTAAAAAAATTCGCTATTAGTGCATTTAATTTTTCTAAATCGATGGGTTTTAAATCGATTTGATTTACAAAACAGGCAGGAATGAGTTTTCTTTGCATTTGTCATTTCAAGGCTTAAAATATTAAAGATCTTGTTTATAAAAATTATTAAAGGCTTAAAAAGAAAAATTTTGTATGAAAATCTGTTTTATAAACCCTTTATAAAGCGTTAATAATTTTTATAAATAAAGCTGTTAATCTTCTCGTGAATTGAATTCCCAAATAGTAAACTTATTTTTTATTTAAGTGAAAAAGCTTATTGAAAACGTTTTGATTTTTCTTATAACTATTTAGAAAATTTGTTGAAAATTATCCGTAATTTATAAATATCTGAGTATTAATTTAATAAAAAAAAATAAACAACAATTTTTTAATAGATTTATATAACAAAAACAAGACAAAGAAAACCTCCCGCCAGCATATTTATAATAATAAAATGGTGTGATAATAATAACTAAATAAAATAATTAAATTTAAACAAATTTTCACTCTTATAGTTTTCAATAAAACACAAAACCAATAACAAAAAAAATAAAATAAAAAACGTAAAAAGTTACTCTTTTATACTTTTATAGTTTTTAATAGAAAATCGATGAAAATTAATAAAATTAAACAAAATATAAAACAGCTTATGATAAAAATAATGTGAATAGAAAAACAAAAACAACACATTAGAAACTAAATAAACATTGGTAGGTATTAAATAAAAATAAATAATTAAAATTAAATATTTTATCAGGGATTTATAAAGGCGGATTTTATAAATTGAAGTGGGTAAAGTTTAAAGAACTAGATGTTTTGTAATTTTCAAAAAAAAAAAAAATTGGCATAACCCCAAAGTAAAAACAAAAACGCCTAAACATATGTAATTTGAATACTTTCCAATTCAAACGAACAACAATTCGAAGAAGCTAAGCTTAATTATTACAATATTGATTATGATTTATTTGAAAGTTATTAAAAACAAAGTAAATTTCTTAAAGAAACTTAATAATTTCAAAATATGTCTCAGACAAAGCCGCCCATAGGCCTTCTTTAAAAGTAAATATAAAAAAAAACAAATAATTATATAAAAAAATTTAAATAAAGTTACCACAAATTTATGAAAAAAATTAATTATGTAGCTTATGAATACTAGACCTTAAAAAATTAAATATTAAATAATATAATTTTGTTTTCCTTTACAAGCATACATACATATATAGAATACTAAAACAAATTAACAGCAACAAAACAAAATATATTAAACCATAGCAGACAAAACAATATTCTTATAAGAAGTGAGAAAAAAGGAATAAAAAAAACAAATTGGTGTCTATGTTATTATTCAATTAATATATTATAACTAAATGAAGGAAAACAAACTTATAATTTAAACTAGAATTTAAAAATTTAAACCAACTACAAAATTCTATGATAAACATCAAAAACATACATATAAAATTCCTCCACAGCAAAAATAATATGGTAATGTCAATAATTTATTACAAATTCATTATAAACGTTTTTTTCTCTCAGTGTTGCATGAACCAAACAAACTCACAAAATGATCAATTACAAAATAAATAACAACATTATGCTTATACCGTTAACAAAAAATAAAACAACAGAGAAATGCTCTCTGTTAAGCTCTCACGCAACAACAATAGTAATAACAGTAAACAAAAATTCAAAATATATTTAAACAGAGTTGAAAATTAACGGCCACTCACAGGGTGTTTCATGAAAACAGAAAGTATGGAGAAAATACAATTCTATTAAAAAAAAAGAATGATGGTAACTATGTATATTGTTTTAACCCGTTGTGAACATTCTGCGAGTAATTAAATGAATTCTCAACTCTGCTCAACAAATGTTTATTTCTTTTTAATAAATCAGAGATATTATATGTAATTTGTTTGAAGGGCGGCTGCTTGTTAAGTATTTTTTTTAAGAATATTGGGACTTGAATTAAAATTCTTATACATGAATAAATAATGTATTACATTATAGAGAATATACATATGTACCTACATATCGTAGGGTGGTAACTGGTTTGCCGCACAATATATTAAAAATACATTATTATTGCGGCAAACCAATAACCAGCCTACGATATATGTACATAAAAATAATGAACGAAAATGTTTGTATTTTAATATTGTAGTTAAATAGTTCGACTCTAACTTCCCTTTTCACAATGTATGGTTAAGAGTTAACGTGAACTTTAACTGACAGTTCTTCATACAAAACTTGCAGTTAAAGTCTCTATTATCTTTTACATGCCGACCACACGAGCAATAATCTTGGCAATTATTGCCGTGGCAACTGTCAAATTCGGTTGCCGACACAAGATATTAGCGTGTGGACCGTATGAATATGTGTTCAAATATATATTCAGCAACAAATGTCAAAATACATTGCTGAGCAACAATCTCTTAACATATGCTGTCAAAATGAAATAATATTAATATTTTTTTAACAAAAAAGTAAAAAAAAAACGTTTTAACTACATAAAACAAATAAAAGTTCAGTTTACAATTAGAAAAATGTCTATTTATTGATAGTTTAAGTGTTTATATGCATAAAAACAAAATATATTTGAATATAGGTGTTCACCACCTCTAAATACATTGTTGAACACAAGCAATTTGACGTCATCGCTCTGCCGGCGTTATTGCTTGTGTTAAGATACATCAAATTGCTCGTGTGGTCGTAGTGTTAACCATACATTGTGAAAACGTACGCAACAACTAAATACAAAATTATTTTTTATCGAAACTTTGCCAGTAATGTTGACTTTCAGAATAAATTTACATACATATGTATATGTCATTTGTGTTGGGACAATGAGTTGAAATACAGGGTGTTTTTTTTAGAGGTATAGAACTTCGAATTGAAATAAAACACAAGAAAATCGTTTTAATGTCCATCAATTTGGCTTTATTGGAAGGATAATTTTATGCCATTAATGTTTAAATATGATTTCGGGCATGTGGCCGCCGCGGCTGGCTCGAATAAAGCCAATTCTACAGGTCCAATTTTCAACCACTTTTTCGAGCATATGGGGCCGTATGTTGGCAATAACGCCACGAATGTTGGCTTCCAAGTCTCCTAACGTTTCTGGTTTGTTGGCGTAGACGAGCGACTTCACATATCCCCAAAGAAAATAATCCAATGGTGTCAAATCACACGATCTTGGTGGCCAATTGACAGGTCCATTCCGCGAAATTATGCGCTCATCGAATGTTTCCTTCAATAAATCGATTGTGACGTGCGCTGTGTGGCATGTAACGCCGTCTTGTTGGAACCACAACTCATCCACATTCAAAATCTTCAAAATCTTCCATAAAGTTGATGGACAAAGCTCCAATTGCTGTGCACGGTGGCGAATCGATTCATTCGGGTCCTCTTCAACACTTTGCTCTACAGCGGCAATTGTTTCTTCGGTGCGCACTGTTCGACGTCTCTGCGGATGCGTATTATCACATAGAGTAAACGTAGTGCGAAAACGATCCATGGTTAACCGAATTAATTGCTCTGATGGACGATTATGTCGACCATAAAATGGACGGAGCTTGCGGTAAACTTCGCGAACTGAACAATTATTGTCGAAATAAGTTTGCACGATTTGCAAGCGTTGTTCTTTTGTCAACCTGTTCATGATGAAATGGCAAACCAAACTAAATATTAATCACTTGACAGCTGACAAAATGGCCGCCAGTTAAAAAAGTGATGCCAACTTAAAGTTCTATACCTCAATAAAAAACACCCATTAGTTAACCACGATTTAGATATATTGAAAGGCTCATATCCTTAACAATTTCCTCCTTTGCTAATCCAGGGTTTTAAATAATTTAAGAAAGCATTCCTTTTAATCCAATTCGATAATATCGAAAATTTTTTGTATTAAGTTATTTTCAGATTTTTTTCACGATTATATGGTTTTACTATGGATTAATTTTTAAAGTCATTAGTAATGCCTCATTACACACATTAGCAACAATTAGTTTATGTTAAAGGTTTCACAATCTTTTCTATAAGACACTGTACAGTACTTCCAAGCACTGTACTGCAGTGTAGCTTTCATACTAAGCCACAAAGTTTTATGTGCGCTTGTTTGAATACAAGTTTTCAGTTACTTCAATATTAGTGTACATTTTATCTTTCAAATAAAAAATTATAAAACAAAACTTTTTAAATATTTCAAGAAACATGAACACTAAAACATACATACAAATTATACTAAGGCTCGTTGTAATAACTTCTTAGTAATTACATTTGGGATGTTATCGGACAGATAAATATTTTGTGGTTATAACAAGTTAAATGAGCGATAACACAATGACAGATTTGCTCTCCTGTCAATTTGAAGCGAACTTTAAGCTGTTTCTAATGTAACTTCAATTAAATTAAATTCTTTCTAATTTGAACAAAATATAAAACAATCCAAACAAAAAATTAAACAAACAAAATAATACAAAAAACAAAATAATGATTTCATTCTGCTTTAATTGAGCAAATGAACAAAATCAAGTCGTTGGCATTTCATATTTTTAATAAAATAATTTTATCGTAAAGTTTGAATAATGGAATATAAAAAAAAACTTAAAAGCCACTTCATGGTTCAGCTTCTTGTAACACTTTAAAATAAACTTAACCCTATAAGAGTATTTTTTATAGATATTTTTAGGTTGTTAAAGATATGCTGGATAGTTGAATATTTCTCTGATTTATTAGAAAAGAATTAACAAATTCATATATAATCAAAAGCTATAAACAATAATTACAATTAAAAAAAAGCAGAAACAGTAAAATAAAAAGAACTTTAAACTCTAAAATAATATATTTACGAATTGGTAATAAACTTACAGACACGAGTAATGAATTAATTATATACATATTTATTTTACAAACAGTTTAAGCATGTATTAGAGGCTCTTTTTATTATAAAATTTTAAATTTTCCCATATTATTTTAAATTCGAATGATTTTCTTATAAAAACATACCTTTAAGAAAGAAACTGCGATAAAAATCACGTTATGATGAAAACTCTCATTTGATTTAGTTTTCAAAATTAATTAAAATTAAAACAAGAGAATTTTTGGCTAAGTCAATAAAAATTAAAAAGACATTAAAAACATAAAACTTCTGGAAAGACTGAAACAAAATTATTAAAGTATTTAAAGAAAAACAAAAATAACTAAAAAAAAGTGAAAAACAAAGTTAATTCAAATTAAATAAAAAGCTTGGCATTAATTAAAATGATTTCGTAAGAAATTCAATTTAGGTTCTCAAAAAGAAATTCAGTTTGAATTATGGTTTTTTCTTTATTTTGTTAAAAAAAAAAATACTCAAGAAAGGAATAAAGAAACAAAAACTCTATATATGAAATCTGTTTGAAAAGGTTTCCTCTTATTTGCATATCAGAAACCACAAAAAATGATAGATGTTAAAAATTAATTAAATTAAAAAAAATATATATTTAAATACATATAAAACAAAAAAATTAGATAATAAAAATATTAAAAAATTAAAGCATAAGAAATTTAAGGAAATTTTCAAAATATAATAACGAAATAAAAAAAATTAAATTTTTTCTTCTCTTTATGTGTGTGTGCGTAGTTTATAGTTTGAAATTTCATAAAAACAAAATAAATTATATAACCGAAAACCAACAGCAAAAAGTATATAAAATGCAAACAAACTAAAAATAAAAAATTGGCTTAAACAAAAAATATAATCAATCGTGTTATTCAAACAAAAGCAAATGAATTATTCCAAAAAAAAAGCAAGTAGTATTTGAAAATAAAGAAAATCTTATTAAAAGCAATAACTCACTAAATTAAAATATAAAGAAGGAAAAAACTATTGAAGCAATCACTAAGAATAATAATTAAACACAAAATTATTTTAAAATTGTTTTAAATTTTTATAAAATTTTAAATTGAATTTTGTTACAAAAAAAATATTTAAAAATGTTTGGCATGTTTATTATTTTTATTAAAAGCCTTCAATCCTTGTCATCACAAAACTTGTTTTCTATGAATTATTGTTCCAGAAATTTCTTAATTTTCCCAAAAAAAATAAACATACATACATACATAAGCAAAAATATATATGAGACAAGCATTAAAATGCTGTATGAAATAATTATTGCAACAAATAAAACAAATATTTAATGAAAAAAAAAGACAAAAAGATATGAAAAAACAAATATATTAAAACTCATCATATGTGTGTTTCATTTAAAAATAAAATATGATTATAAATATCAAATTATGAATAAAATTTCTCTCCGTGCAATTTCAATTTATGTTTTTCATTTCATAATGATTATAAAATAAAATCCATCCAACAATTACAGTAGGTAGACAAGCTTTCCAAAAATCTCCTCAGTCGAATATATTAGCAACAAAAAATAAGTTTAGAATTAAATGTGTGTTACCGCCCGCCTGTTTTGCACTTTATTTGCTAGTTTTTGCACAAGTTTCTTTCTTGGTCGTCCAAATATTATGTTCGTGCAATTTCAAATAAATGGAATTGGTGTTTTATTTTCAAGCTGGCAGTGCTGCTCAAAGGTAAGTGAATTTGCTAGTAACATTACATGGAATAAAGTAAGGACGCCCACCCGCCATAACAGTTGTCTAAAAACGTATCACCAAGGACAAGGTGTAACAAAAATTTTAAGAAATTGGAAAAATTAAGCACATTGCTCATTTATTCAAAGAACGTCATAAGCAGCGTTACCATTTGTCAAGTTTTCCCTTTTTTTGGAAGTTTTTTGAGATGCTAAACAGTTTTTTGAAAATATAAAGTTTTTTCAAGTTTCTTTTTATAAATATGTCCATAATTGAACTTTTACAGTATATTGAATGAAAATATTAAGTAATGTTTGTATGCAATAAAACGATCTTATATTTTCTCACTCCCTTATTACTGCAACAGTGTCTAAAGGCTCAGCAAGCCAAACCATTTTCATTATTTTCACATAACAATATCGATTAGCTGTTTTTTTTTTAAATTTTGGTACTTTTGTATAAAAAAAGATTTTGAGACATTTTTAGAATTAATTGAACTGTAGTGAATTTTAATCAGAAATAATTTCTTAATCAGGCTTGAGTTCAGTAATTTCAATTCTTATTGAATGAAATATTTTTATTAATTAATGTGAGTATCTAAAGAAGAGAAGAAAAATTAAACTAGACTTTATAGCTGGGGGAAATACCGATATTTTTCTGTGCAGCCACGCACTTCATCAGCACCCATGTCTATCTACTGGGGTAGAGATTATTATTAACATCAGCTATTTAACTTAAATTTCTGTGAAAATGGAATATGAGAATTGATTGTGTATACAATTATTGATTTACCTTTGTTCAATTAATTCTAAAAATGTCTCATTTAATTCATCATGGGCACGTGACAAAAATATGTTCACTTAGCGATCACTGTTCACTTGGCTATCACTGCTTCAGAATGCTGGAAAGCGAAGTCAACTGTAGAAAGCAAAAACAAAGTAACATAAAGCCACTACAATAATACTTATATGTATGTACCGATGGTGCATCGAATAAGTAAAAATAATTAATGTGATGATCGTAAAAGATAAGTAAGAATAGTTAAACATACATAGGTAGAGTGATATAACTTCGTGCTAACCTAAATAGTAAATGGTAAAACAGAAAATGAATAGTGATACTTACAAATGTGTTTGCCAAAGGTAAATCAATAATTGTATACACAATCAATTCTCATATTCCATTTTCACAGAAATTTAAGTTAAATAGCTTATGTTAATAATAATCTCTACCCCAGTAGATAGACATGGGTGCTAATGAAGTGCGTGGCTGCACAGAAAAATATCGGTATTTCCCCCAGCTAATAAAGTCTAGTTTAATTTTTCTTCTCTTCTTTAGAAACTCACATTAATTAATAAAAATATTTCGTTCAATAAGAATTGAAATTACTGAACTCAAGCCTGGTTAAGAAATTATTTCTGATTAAAAAAGTTTTTGTTTTGGAAAAAAAGTTTTTTTTCAGATTTAGGAAGTTTTTTAAAAAATATATATGGTAACGCTGGTCATAAGTAAAAAAATGGATTTTTTGAATTAATGATGCAGAATAAATCCTCATGTTGCTCTTCATATTGTGTAAAAATTTCAACTCTTGATGGCGAAAATTTTATATTTTCTTTTCCCATTAAGTTGTGTGTAAATTTAAAACTTCAAATGCGTTTTCTGGCAAACTTGTTTTTTGAGTTATGACGTTCTTTGAGTAAAGTAGCTATATATCCATGGTCACAAGTAGAAAGGCCGTAACTTGTATTTTTACGAAATTGAGTTTTCCAATGCTTCCAATACATTTCACACAAATACACCTTGGCTTAAAAATTTATTGCAATAGTGTAAAAGATAACGCATTTACAGGCAGTTCTACAAAGCACTTGTACAAGCAGTTGTACTGTTTATAATTATGTTTTTACCTTTTCCTGTAAAGTTATAGTTATTTGAGTTAGGGCCTTTCTAATTGCGATCAACGAAAAAGTCCACCTTTTGTCTGCAAGCGATTAAGCTTGTATTTTAGAACCATGCTGTAAGTTTTTTTCCTATTTTTTATTAAAGGGCTAATTAAGCCCTAAACCAATATGCAAAAAAGTATATAAAACATAAGGTTTTTTTTGAAAAACAGGTTACGCAAAAAGGTGGACTTTTCAGTATGCCCATATTCATATCGATCCTTTATTGCAGGGTAGGGAAAAATACTGCTCGCGAGCACAATTTTTATTAACTCGCTCGTTTTAAAACTTGTGCTCGCGCTTTTAAAATTAGAACTCGCGAGTACAAATTTTATAAGACTCGTACTCCTTTTGTGCTCGACACGTAAGCATTAAATAACTCGCTTTAAAATTTGTACTCGCGAGTTTTATTTTAAAGCTCGCAAGCACAAATTCTAAAAGA
The DNA here is from genome assembly GCA_944452675.1 of Tachina lurida. Taxonomy (NCBI): domain Eukaryota; kingdom Metazoa; phylum Arthropoda; class Insecta; order Diptera; family Tachinidae; genus Tachina; species Tachina lurida. The sequence continues at coordinate 7,225,359 of OX101753.1, forward strand.
GTGCAAAACGAGCATAAACGAATTGGAAACGAGTAGTTATTACAAAAAATATTTTTTTGTTTATTCGAAGAAGTATATGAATATGTGTTTGTTGACAAAAGACGCACAAAATGTATTGCATTCTTTTATATGATGTATTTTCTGTTACACTCGTCCAAACAAAATTAATAAAACTCGCGAATAATTCTTTTTAACTCGACTTGCGAGTCGAGTTTTATTTTTTGCTCTTAAAACTTGAATTCTTCTCGCGAGTCCTATTTTCGATTCTCAAAAATTAAATGCGGTCGCGAGCTTTATTTTTTTAACTCGCGAGCAGACAAGAGTAGCTCTTTTCAGTACCAAAATCAAAACTCGCACTCTGCTTTATTGCAACATACTCATATCTCAAAATAAGCGTTTTTGGAGTTAAGAAGAAATGTTTATATTATATATTTAATCATGTGTAAGAATTTCATTTAAAGAACTTGTATATGCACCTCTTGAGTAGAGAACATATTTTTATATCTTCATTGAGTTGTAAATGCAAAACTTTAAATTTAAATACTCGTATTATTTGTTTATATTAAAAACAAAATCAAGCAGTATTTTTTATACAAAATTTCTAGTCAAGTACATATAGTCACTGTTTGTAAAGGAGAAACAACAAAGAGCTTTTTAATTAACTTTTTTCATTATATTATGTACATATCGCTCATTTACTTCAATAGCGTCATAGCTCAACAAATAAGTTTTTTTGATTTAATAATGCATAATAATTCGGCATTTCGAAATTTATCCTGTATAAAAACTTCATATAAATAGCTTTTAGTACACCTCGTGAGAGAAGAATATTTTTTCATGTCTTCATTGAGTTGTATGTAAATTGAAAACTTTAAACGCGTTTTCTGGAAAACCAGTTATTTTGAGTTGTGACTAGTGTTTTTCATACGGGAATTCCCAGGATTTTTTGATTTTGTTATGGCAACTTAATTTGTATTTACACATTCCTTGATGAGTGTCGTTATTCACTTTATGAATGCGATAATAAGGTGATGGCACTAGCACAATAGCTAAAGCTTTACAACAACTAAGACCGAGCTTACATCTGGCATATTTTTTTACTGATGTGCTTATAAAACATTTAAGAAATTTATTATTCGAAATATTGTCAGAAGTTTATTTTAATTTGAAATTTATTTGCTGGTAGTTCAGCGCTGTTTATATGCATTTCATTGTTGCTGTAACAAATCATCAGTGGACTTCAACCACACATTTTAAACAGTCACAAACCTCTTACCTTATGCACATACTTTCAAAAACTATTTGAGAATTCACAAATAATAATATTATTGAAAATCACAAAAGATAAATAAGCATAGTAGGCTTAGAAATTTATACAAAACCCAGCAAATAATTTATATTCGATAGGATATTATTATTATATTATATTATTGTTTAATCAATCTCATGGATTATAATTTGTTGAAAGATTTTAAATTAAAAAATATTTCTATTGTTTAGTACTGGGCGGGAATTCCCGGGAAAGCGGGAATGACTTTTCGGGAAAAAGTCCGGGAAAAGGAAAAATAAAGTTGTGACACTATTGAAGTAAATGACCGATATATGTACATATGTATGTATTAATAAACTTCTTTGAAAAATCTAAACTGCAATTTGTTTTGTATCGTGCTGGCTAATTATTCATACTGTTCCCTTTTACACAATATCCCAGTATTTATAACACAACCATAAGTGAAAATAAAATTTTCTGCACACATTATTAACGGTTAACTCCGAATCAAACCGTTTTTTGTTTCTGTAAAGGTTGTTGAATTTGCTCTTATGCCCAATAATTAAAGTTGGGATTTTAGTGAACATGTATAAATATTTTTTGGTTATTACAATTTAACTTAAACCTAAAACTGAGCGATAAGCAATCGGCAATAATAAATTTAATAAATTTTAATCAGAAATAATTTTTTAATTGGGCTTAAGTTCAGTAATTTCAATTCTTATTGAATGAAATATTTTCATTAATTAATGTGAGTTTCTAAAGAAGAGAATAAAAATTAAACTAGACTTTATTAGCTGGGGGAAATACCGATATTTTTTTGCAGCTACGTCCAATCCATATGCGCAATGTGCAAACTTTTACAAAAGAGCTTTTGTGCTTTCATACAGACGACAGTACACCAACAATACAACAGACAACAATGCTTGCTCTTACTTTGCAAAGAAGCAATAAAAAATTTAAGAGCTTTCAAAGCTGTTTACCTCAAATGCAAATATCAGTGTATGTGTGTTTGGACGTAGCTGATCTACTGGGGTAGATAGTGGCGCATAGTCATAGAAATTAAATTAAATTAAGAAATTAAAACCAGTATTTTGTATGGTAATACTGGTTTTAACTTCTTAAAGTGTACTTTGTTTTGACTATGACTACACGAAAATATTTTAACTTAAAAAATGTGCACTTCTCACAATTATAAAAAAATAACATGTCGTTCTTGCATGTGTATATTGGTTTAATTTTTATCAAAAGCGTGGATCAGCTTAAAATTAAACAATAAAAAATAACATCTCTTTTATGTTGCGATAGTAATCAAACATTTCCTTCTTGTGTCTTTTAAGCTTATGTGGTGCTAAAACCAAAAGTTTATTTTGCCTCTTTTCTTTTATTTTTCTTACCAAAATACTCATATGTATTTAGAAGCCGTAATTGCCTTAACATTCTGAAAGAAGAGAAAATTTGTAAGAAAGTGAAAGTCTCATTTAAGGGTTGACAAGGGATTTCCCTTAATTTTTGTTTTTGTTTCCTCCTTAAATCTTTAAATAGATATGTAAGTAGCGAGCAAAAATCTTGATTGCATGTTAACACTTCTTATTTCGCTTTTAATCTATTTATGTTTATTTTTTCCTTAAGCCGGCCGCACGCGAACATTTTTTCATGTTTTTTTTTAATAACAAGCAATTAAATGGGGGTTGAGCTGTCTCTGGCTGCGTGTTGGAGCGACCTTTGACATGGATAATTTATGAGTAAAAGTTGTATTTAAATTTTGACATTGACATATTTTTTGTCAAGTATAACAACAAGTAATTGTTGCTGCTGAACTGACTCAGATTACCACCGCAGTGCAATGGCTAAGAAAAAGTAAGTACGAGTAGCTTGTCAAAAAAGGCGGGCATTTAAGAATCTAATAAAAATGTAAATTTCTTGTTTATGGTTTTATTTTTTTGCTTTTCTGAGGGAGGTTTTTTTGTTAAGTATAAACATGCGTTTAGCACGTGTTTAAATTTAAAAGAATATTCTTTAGAATTTTGGAAGTTTGCACAGATTTTAAACTGTTGAGCTGTTTGTTTGCCTTCTTTTAGCCTGAATTTTAAAAGTAGCATGTAATTTTTATGCATAAATAATAGAAATGTCTTTCATAATTTTCAGCCAAATTAATATAATCATTTTCATCATCATAAAATTTCTTTACCATATGCACTAATGTTTTATTACACTTGTACTCACTCATTACAATATTACCTATTATATGCTTGTGTTAGATGTGACCGACTAATTTTTGTTTTACATTGAAAAATGTTATATGAAATTTTCAAAATTTGCATTTCTGGGGACAGAGAATCCATATGAAATGTATGAAAAGGATTGTATCCCCTCACAGTGACTGTTTGAAGCGGCATTTGGAGTGAAATAGTGATTGGTACTTAAATTTTTTGAAGACGCCATTGGCCACACCGTAATCGTAAATGGAAAGCAACATAGACAGCTGCTAAGAGAGTTGTTTTAGGTACAAATAGTTTTACTAGGTCTCGATTATTCTTTTCTCCAACCGGACGAAGCAACTACTCACACCGCTCGGATAACGACCAAACATTTTGAGACCAATTTAATGATTTTAAGAATCATTTTTAAGTAAATATCAAACTACTAACTTTTAAAAGAAGATTTTTTTAAGAAGATGAGATATAATGTATTGAAAATTACAAAAAAATTTGAATATGATTGATAAAATTACTATAGCAAACACATAACACTTTTATTGTTTTCAAATCGGCTTTTTGTCTAATACTGCATTTACATTGTCTCACAATCTAGCATATTAGATTTGAAATAGATTTACTAAAATCTATATTGTTTACATTAAGGCATTTTGACCTGCACAAAATTTAGCAGATTTTAATTAAAATCTTTATGAAAATCTAAATAGTATACACCAAGTTTTTTTTACATCTATCAAGATTTTTTTGTCCAAAAGAAAATCCATTAACTGAAAATGTTCCAAGACTACCACCAAACAACTGCCAATGTAGCCAATTCACACACCTTTCTAAGCAGATCGTAGCTAATTCACTCAAATTTTATATAAAAATGTTGTACAGAGCAGTAAAAAAATTAATAAAAATATTAGATTTTGAGTAGATTTCCTTCAAATATACTGATAAATTAGATTTCGTGTTGTATGGGATATCTAGTAAAAAGCAGCTAGATTTAGGTGGAAATATAATCTAAATCTAAGTAATGGATTTTGAGACAGTGTAAACGCCCTGTAAGTTTTTTTGACATTTTTCAAGATTTCGTATCCAAGACAAAATTTTTGTCTAAAATTTTTTCTTAGGGCATTTACATTGCCTCAAAATCTAATACTTACGAGATTTTTAGCTAAATCTTGCTGATTTGTACTAGATTTCCCATTCAGCGTTGGCTGAAGTAGTTAGCACGTTGACTACAAAACCGAAGGTCCTGGGTTCAATCCCTGTATCCGACAGTCATTAAATAACAACACCACGCATTTTTCTGATGTGCATTAGTGTCCCTTTGTGTCAGTTGTTGTAGGAAAGTTCAAGTGATGAAGGCATAGTCACTGGTCACTGAACTATACCGACTTCAGCAGATACTAATCCTAATGTAACATCAGAGCGCCCTCCTTCGTTGTGTAGCAAAATCATTGGCGAAGTAAAATAATCAATAAAATGGCTACAAGACACAGCTTCAAAAAAAAAAAATTAATACGCCTCATTTAACATCAGAGAGGCGCTGCAACACTGCATTATTCAAAAAAAACGTGCGAAAAAGCAGAGTTGTAAAAGAATGAAGCTTTCCTCTATCTCTTCCTTCACCACCTGTCTTCTCTCTCACTATCCCTTTCCTAAAGAAGGTAACACCTAGTAATAGTAGTAGGCATTAATTGCCTGAGTGTTACTTCTCTTTTTAAAAAAAAAAAAAAAAAAAAAAAAAAACAAAATCTATTTTGTCAGTAGATTTGGAGGAAATCTAATCAAAATCTAATATTTTTATTTATTTTTTAATAACCTCTAAAACACATTTATAAAAAAGATTAGTGAATTAGCAACGGTCTGCTTAAAAAAGTGTGAGAATTGGCTACATTGCAGTTATTTGGTTGTAGTTTTGGAAACAAATCAGTTGATGGGTTTTGTTTTGGATAAAAAAAAACTTGATAAATGTCAAAAAAAGTTGGTGTAAACAGTACAGATTTTCATAAAGATTTAGATTAAAATCTGATGGATTTTGTGCAGGTGTAAATGTCCTGTAACTACAAAAAGCCGAATTATCTCATTTACACACATTCAATAGAAAATTTTGTAGAGCGTAGCTAATTCACTTACCTTTTATAAAAATATGTTGTACAGGGTGGTATAAAATAAATATAAAATATTAGATTTTGAGTAGATTTTCTACAAATCTGCTGACAATTTAGATTTCATTTTGTATAGGGAATCTGGCAAAAAGCAACTAGACTTACCTCGAAATTTTGCAAGTAATAGATTTCGAGACAATGTCCCATACTCATAGTGAAAAGCAAAGTATACTTTAAGAAATTAAGACCAGTATTACCATACAAAATATTGGTTTTAAACTCTTTAAGCATACTTTGTTTTGACTATGAATATGCGCCAATGTAAATGCACTATAAATCTTTTTCATCACATAGCTGAATTGAAGTAATTTGTATACTTTTATGATAACATTTCAAATCATGACATTACTTTAACACCACTGGTACTTTTTTGAAAGAGCTCCTTTATCTCCAGTTCATAATTATCCTGAGGAGCTTATCACAAACTGTTAATTTCTTATAATTTCTTTTAATACTATTAATAGATTTAGGGCCTGTACCACGTCTCTTTATCGAATGTGAGAACTTTTCAAAACGAATTTTTATTTATCAAAGACAGTGAAGTAAAAGAACAAACTGTATTAGTTGATATTTTTTTCAAATTCATTTAAGTTTATACGTACATGAATATTTCTGCCAAATAATATAATTATTTAATTTTTTTCGATACGAAACCTTCTCACAAGTTACAGAGACTAGACACTGATTTTATATATTAAATTTTGGAATGAAAACATTTTTTAATTACAAATTTGGAATGAAAGCGCCTATTTCACTAAATATTTTCCCATTCTGATATTTTTAGTCTTCTTTGGCAACAAAGCGGTCTCATCCAAGCATTAATGTTATAGCTGGTCCCATTTTGCCTCCCCCTTTTAAGTGTGTGTGGATGGCAAGTGTGTTGTTGCGTCCAGTGGGTGGTTTGCATGTTGATTGTGTATGACTGACTGGGTGTCAAAATCCAGGCTTTACTCAATTGACATATCATATGACATTTTTTGACTATAAAATACACCCTTGTAAATATGTATGTTATAGAAATATAAGGGGAAATAAAGAAATCATCATGCTGTGGGTATCAATGATGCTAACTCAAATTTTTTAAAAAGCATATTTATAAAACTTCAGAAGAAAAATAAAAATTAAAAAGAGTTATCGGCCCAAAGGTTCTCATTCTGTAAGATTCAGATGCCAGAAAATTGAAGTTTAAGAAAATTTTCTGGTACAGTACACATATACTTTAGTTTTTTTTTTATTTTTGCAGGCCCAAATATACAAATTTAAAATAAATGAGCTGGCTTAAGAAAAGCTGAACATGGTGTAGTTTTAATTCTCGTTAGTTAGTGTTAGAAAAAGAAAACGCTAATTTGTCACTTCTCTGCTGCTGGGCAATCATCACCCCATGAGCGAGTTTGGGGTAGAAGCATTAATTATGTGTTTCTGTTGTAGTGGGTATTAACTCAATTGGAAAATTACAACACAATGTTTTTCGCAAAAGCAAAAGGATAGAAAAAAAATTTATATAACATCCAAAGGTATTAAGGCATTAGCAAATGTGGTTGAAAGTATAAAAACCAAAAAAGGAAAAATTAAGAAAACAAGCAGTTAATTTAGTGAAAATAAAAATAAGATGCCTGCAAAAAAAATAAAAAAAACTTCCTCAGAAATATGTACATGGCCTTAATAATTATTAATCGAAAAACTCGACAAAATAAGAACAACTCGAAAATATTTAGTGGCATTTTTTTAAAACTGGGAATTTTCTTTAAGCAATATTGATAAAATTTTCCGATTTTACGATAGAAAATTTAAGCTTTAATCTCTCTAATCTAATATGCAGTTTTTAAATGTAGAGAAGCTTTTATTGGAATACAGTGGTAATTCAAACATTTAGTTTTATAATCAATGAAGATATTAAAAAGATTTCTTCTTGTATGTGTGTTGTAACACATAAACAATACGGTCTTTATTTCATATTCAAATCTTTTCTTCACTATTATTTTTCATTATTCAGCAGCTCGAGCCAAACGTTTTATTATACTCGTATATATCGCATAATAATTATTTATGTTTTCAATGCATCCATTTTTTCTTTATAGAGGACTTTAGATTAAAAACTTTGCATTATTTAACATTTTATGTTAATTTCTCTTAAGTAAAACAGGACATAAAACAAAAAGTCATTGAGTATGTATGTATGTATGTATGTATATACGTGTGTGCGTATGTATGTGTAAAAATGTTTGGCCAAGTGTATGGCTATGTATGTGTTTATTTTATTTTTATTTTTTCACTGCAATGACTAAATAAATTAATAATGGTACAATGCATATCCTTTTGCTTAAAGTGTTTGTGTTGGGCTGTGTATGTATGTGTGTGTGTGTGTGTGCATGCGTGTGAGAATGTAAAAAGCCTAGACATAATGTAGCCGCAGCAACAACAACAACAATAGCGCACTTGACAGTGATTAAATTTTTTTAATGCAAGTTGAAAAATATTTTGTATTTAAAAATATTAAGGGTTTCTTTTTTTTAATATATCGAAACGTTAAAGACTGAAAATATTTATAGGAAAATATTAAAGCATTTAAGAGTTTGGAAATATGAATATACATATGTACTACTTTTGACAAAATCATGTTACAAAAACTACGCAAACACCAGAGTCCCGTAGTTACATTTTTACATTTGCGTTGCTTTTTAAAATTTGGCTTAATTTACTTTTTTCTTCTCTTTGATTCCGATTTAGAGTCTAAACACAACGTTTGCGGTGCTGTGCGATTTCTCGTTGCGGGAAAGAAAAATAAACATAATACAACGGAAGACGGCTACGACAATACTTGTCATTGTTTGTTTAAATTTTTATTAATTTTTTTTGTGTATACATTTTTATAAAAAAAAAATACTATTTGTGTTAAATATTTTGTAATGGCAGTAACTAAAAACAAAAAATGATTAACATTTTATACATTCGCAGATATATTTGATATATTTTTTAAACTTTTATATATTATGACAAAAAAAATCATGTTTTTGTTAAAACAATGTTGTGAACACCGCCAATTATTCAAAAACTGTGGCAACATCAGAAAGAGAAAGAGTGTCAAAAATTGAGAGAATAAGAAAGTCCGCAGTGCGAAAATAAAATAGATTTTAATTTTATTCCGTTCCGCACTGCGGTTTTTTCCTTCAAAATCGTATGAAAAACCGCACCGCAATAAATTATCGTTGCATTGTGTTCAGACTCTTATTACGGATTTTTTCACTGAAGATATACACACATTTAATAAAAAAGAATTCTTATTTTAATATTTTGGGTAAGTTATTCTATTGCCCGTTATTTCTAGCCATAGATATCTATTAGTGTACAGATATCTATTGTAGTGGTGGGATGCTATCGATAGTACTGTCGATAGTTTTATTCTATCGAAAATATAGATAGAAAAAAATATCGACATCGATATTATTTAAAATGCAGCTTGGAAAACGTGAGGTGTTATAAAAAATTTTCAATTGACAATTGACAATTTTTCAAAAACTGTTACCTGAAATAACGTTCGTAAATTCATACATACATATTAAAATAAACATAAGACCATCATATACTTTCAATAAAGTGATAAAAAAAACTAACTTTAACCCGATAAAAAATTAGTTATATTTTCCTTTCTCAACTAAAACCATCCAGCCGATAGTATATCGATATCGATAGTATCGCTAATGAAATCTGATCTATCGATAGATATCGATAGCAGAACATATCGATAGTATCCCAGCACCAATATATCGTGTAAGCCAAATTTTATAAGGCAAACTCGTATGTAAAAATCTTAGGTAAATTATTTATTTGTAGAAATAACGGGCATAAGTATTGTTGCGTTTGTAGACAAAAGATTCAAAAATAGTTTTAAAAACTAAGGATACAATTTTTTACCGCCTTATGCAAAGTTTGCTGAAGATAAACCTAAGTGCTATTTTGCCATTCGATTCGGATTACATAATAGCCCCCAATGCAATAAGCGGTTCGAAACGAAACCAAAAATATCAAAGGCACGTAGCTATAGAGCCAGGCTAACCCACATCTTGGAGCTTCCTTCAAGAGCTAAAAACGACTTATACCTTCATATGGGAAGTAGTAGATTCCAAAATACACACCTACAGTTTTTTATGGTCTCACCCAGTCTAAATGTTATTCAAAACGTTTGCAATTGATCATGGAAAACGTAATAAAATAACTATAAGCGATATGGTTAATTAAGGTAACCTTAAACCAAATACGAGTGACAAAATTTTTTTTTTGGAAAAACAACGCACGAAAGTTTGATTGTACTTAACAAATTAACAATGACGCGAGAGCTGTTTTTCGGCCCAGCGCGCTTTACGACGAGAGGTATTTTTAGCCCAGATGTTCGGATTTTCTGAAGGCTTGATGCGAATTAGTTTTAGGAGGTGGCAGCACAAAACCAGCTGATCATTTTTGCTATATTTAGTTTCTAAAACTTAATATATATCATATAATAATATGAAAAAAGTCAAAAAAATTAGGCCATAATTAAACACTAAAATGTAGTTAAAAAATTCATATATTTTCATTTAGTCATATGCATATTGATAAAATGTTAATGCAGCAGGTTTCTTTTTAAGGCCTGATTTTATAAAACGCTACACATATTTCTAAATGCTTAATATTTGTATGGACAATTTTCCAGGCTTAGCAAGATTGTATTTTGCAAAATTATAATTATATTATGTAGATGTATTTATATATTTTTTAAATAAACCCATATCTAGCTGGAATTTAGGGTCCCCACTTTCCCCACCCTTTCATTTGATTACATTTTATTGATTTGGTTTTTCTTTTGTGTGCAATAATTTTTTTACTTTTTGCCAACATCTGCTGTTGTTATTGTTGTTTGTTTACCTTTTTGAAGGCCATAAAATATGCCGTTATGCGAAAAATATGCTAAACGTTAAATATTTTCTAACGGCATAAACAACAAAAGGGGCATTTCTTTGAAGAAACTTTTCTAAATTCATTTTGCTCCCCCTCATGTTATTTTTATTTTTATTTTTATTTTTTCTGTATTGTTTAGTATGAATATTGTTTGTTTTACTTGCAATAAGTTTTGCATAATACTCTGCACACGTTAGAAGCAATAATAGAACGTTTTGGTAGTGGTGGTACTGTATGTGTTGCTTAGATGTATTTATGTAGGCATATACATACATATGTATGTATGTATGTTTATCCACATATGTATGTATTTTTTATTTCCTCCCGTAAGCGCCGCTCTGCTTGAGATTACGTGTCAGGCATGCCAATACTTGCATGTCAATACAAGCAATACATAAATATCGTTGGTTACAAATAGAAAGGCCCTAACTCAAACTCAAAACTGTAACTTTACAGAAGAAGGTAAAAATATAATAATAAACAGTACCGCGGCTTGTACAACTGCTATGTACAAGCAGATATGCATTAAAGTCCTGCACAATACTATTAATAATACCTTTCAAGACATTAGAGATTTTTCAACTACTTTACTACAGCGAAATATTCTAAAACAAACGCAAAACAACACTGTTGGCAAGACCAACAATTGAAACAAATGCCTTGCCAACAGTGTTATTTAGCGTTTGTTTTAGAATATTTCGCTGTAGCAAAGCAGTTGAAAAATCTGTCATGTCTTGAAAGGTCTTAAAATTGGTCTTGTACGTATATATGACGAGGTGTATTTGTGGGAAATCTATTGGAATCACTGAAAAACTCTATTTAGGAAAAAAAGAAATACAAGTTAGGGCCTTTCTACTTGAATGGTCCATATGTATATACATATTCACGTGTAAATTGTAATAAAAGGTGCGGGGTAGGATTAAGGGCGATATGTAAACACATACCGGTTTGGTTATTTATTTTTTTAATTTTTAAACAAGTTAGGTGGGATTTTGGTGTTAAGCCGGGGAATAGTTTTCCTTTTCTCACGTTTAATCAAAGAGCAACTTTTATAATAATTTTTTCTACTATTTATTACTTATTTCGGGGAAAAAATTATAAATAACTCGTAACAAAAGATATTATTTCGATACATATTAATTATCTATTTTATCAACATAAATCAATTAAAACTTACCGTTCGCTATTTTACTTTTATTTTTATCTCATTTTTTTTTTATTTTATTTATTTGTTACACAAAACTCTGTAAAAATATACCACCATCAGAAAGAATTTAAAAACAAAATCTCTCTTTGCGTTTTTATTAACACATTTAACTGAATAAAAAGTTTCACTTTTGCCAGATTTTGTTTTCGCCCTTTCCAAAACAAATTGCACAGGCCAATCTAAATATTGCAAACATTTCACAGACAGCAACTTTACACCAAACGAAAAAAAAACATACAAATAAATATATATAAAAAAATACAGGCGTATGGCGGTGTGTAGATAAAGTTTATGTACGACACCAAAGTGTCGCGCCAGTTTAAAGCTTTTGCGTTGTGCCTGTGTGTGCCCTCGCAGGATATTTACACGTATACCAGAACGGTAAGCTGCTGTTAAAATGCATGTAAATCCTGTGAAAAACGCATAAATTGTGGTTTTTACCACTATAAACCCTGGTTAAGTGGTATTTTATACAAAAATGTTAAAATTTAACCTTTTTCATCAGCAACTTTTGGCTGTGAGTGGAAGGGAGAGAGAGAGAGACAGATAGACAGCTAGTTTGAGCGGATATCATAAAAATAAAGGTCATATACAGAATGCATTTAACTAAATTTCAATACAATTATTTTGTGTAAAAGTGAATAAATAATAGTAAAATTATTGGGTATTAATTTAGGTGTTCATAATTTTTTATAAAACTCTTTGACAATCAATTCAAGCAAAGCTTTTCTTATGATTTAATTTCACAATCTTTGTGATTAATTTAATTGTATCTAGAGGAGTATATGTGTTGCTAAAAGGATGCAGAAAGGTCATAGCTAACATACAAAGGTGCATATTCATAGTCAAAACATATGATACTTTAAGAAACAAAAACAAAGAAAATTTCGAAACTCTTAAAGTATACTTTGTTTTGACTATGAATATGAGCCAATGTTTCACAATAAACGCTCATAATTTGCAAAAAGTAAAAATTTTTTAGTTATACATAACTTGACCAGTAATCCCGCTTTTAATAGGTTAATCCCGCCTCGAATTTCTATCCCGCTTTATCCAGCTTTTTAAAGTTTTGAAATTTCCAATCTCTTATTCGATTTTTATTAAAATGTTACTGATAAAAAATTATTCCAAGTATTTTTTTGCAGTTATTGCTTAACCCTCTGTGCTTCGCTACGCCCCTATATACGCTTTGAGATTAAAGGAAAAAATGATTATACGAGCATTAGAAGTGCCATCCTTGTTGATCAAACTTCATTATTTTGTAGAATACGATTCTCATGAAGAGTTTACAAATTCCCACTGTATTAGTTTCTACTACTTGAGATAAGCCACGCTACGCTAACTTGTGCAATCCCGAGATTATTTATTATCACCGTCAGAATGATAGCAGATACCAAGATATTAAAAAATTAATATTAAATTTACTTGGGAGGTGACACACTTTTTGCTCCATTATTGACTCCTTTTTATAATACTATTCTCGTTACTGCTTAGGTAAAAATTTCAAAATTTTGAAATATATATTGCTTCTATGTTCAAAGCGCCCCCTCAACTTTAGGCATTAAACAATTAATATCCTATTGCTCAGGTAGATCAATACACTCGCATTGTTTTTGAATGAGGGACACCACGCCAAACTTTTCAATTCTGAATTTGTTTCCAGAGACAACGCACATTATCAACGGAGCTATCTCTAGAAAATATATTTTTTATGGGCGTTGCCACACCCAGTTCTACCTTTTTTGTAAGACAACGCACATTATAAAAAATCGTTACTTGCACAAAATGTTATGTTTGTTGCTGCTCAATTTTTACCACAAACACACAATGACAGATATTTAAAAATAAATAGCGAAATCGGTGCAGCCGTTCTTAACTGATGCGATTACCAACGAACGTCAATTGATTTTATATTTAAATATTTTTATTTTTAAATACATATTTTCGTTTATTTAAAAGCGTTTCTTTTGACTTGAAAACTGTGTTTCCTAACTACATACGAAACTGTTTATGTGCATATCACACATCCCGTTTTCTAAAAGATACTTATTTTGAAATCCCGCTTTTTGATCGGTCATGTACCGGTTTTTGCAAAAACCATCTGGCCACGTTAGTTATAAGCCAAATACTAAAATTAAATTACATTCTTTTTGATGCTAATAAACCAGAAACATTCGAACAAAAGTTGAAAATGAGAAATTGAAGCCTTACAAATCAAATCAAAATTTATCATAAATTATACAGAGATGTGCGACCCCACTGATGTCGAGGGAAACCAGTCGTTCCGCTCGAAGCCAAAGGCACGCCTAAGCTGGATATTTTTTATTCCTCCCGCCGTCACCGATTTTATAGGATTGAATCGGCTCAAAGGCAGCCGAAGTCGTACAATTTCGAAGAAAAAATTATGAAAATCGATTTTCAATTTAAATTTTCCCTTTAAATTTGCACATGTTTATTTGGGCCGCATAACATTTTCTCGACGCGGCATCGCTGGTCACTGAGCCGATAATTTTGCCTCGACTTGTTTCTCTGTATTAGTCATCACAATTACATGTTACGGAGAAGGCACACATACACCTGGTGCTTTTAATGGATATTTCACCACTAACACTTCATATAAAAAAAAAACAAATGAGAAACTCAATTAACAACAACAAATATTGGATTTTAATGTCCCAATTACAAACTTGGAGTTTCACCCGGTTTTTATTTCTCTCATTAGTGTAAATTTTTAAACCCCATTTAAGCACAAAAATATATCAGCAGCAAACATTTTCGATAAACAGATTTATTGAAATACAATTTAGTTTTAACATTTAATTTCACTTCCGTTCCATTCCACACCGTTTCTACACAAGAGATCAAACGAAATAACGGTAAGTGACTCTCTGTTGAGGATGTGTTTGCAAAAAAAAATTAAAAGAGAACCGTTAAGTTGAAGAGCAACAAAAGGAAATAACTATAGAAAACCGGTCTTTGTCTCAGTTCCGTTTTGTTTATGTCGTTGGCAGGTTATAAGGGCGGAAATGTTGATAAGAAATAATGCCGCATTACCTGAATAAGCGTAAACAAATTAAAACTAAAATACAAATAGCAAAAATATGTGCATGACACAAACACTGCATAAAAAGGAAGCGGAAATAATTTAATTATAATTGAAAATAATGCAATAATAAATAATAAAATCAATAAAGAATGTTCGCAAATCAAGTGCAATATTACATAATTTAAAGTCAGAAAAGAAAAAATACTAAAACATATTGTAGTGAATTAAAAATTAAAATAAATTGCAATCTTTAGTAATTACAAAATAAATAATATATAAATACTAACAACGAAAAAAAATACACATAAATAAAAAGCTTTCAACACAATCAGTGATAAAATTCCTTTAAATTACTACAAAGTTCCTTAAATTAATGCAAATATTGCATGCCGCTTACTAATACACCATTGGAAGACCAGCGAACTAAAAAAATATACATACGAGTATGTATATAATCAACCCTTCTTTTCTTAAAATAAAAAGCCACATGATGTGATTAAAACCAGCGATACAGTAGTAGATATATGTAAGTAGTGGTGGTGGCACAGAGGCATACCAACAACAACAACAACGGCAAATATGTTGTTAACTGCCTTTTTAAATTAATGGCTTTTTAATAGCTTTTTGTTGCATAAAAAATACGAGTATATAAAACTTATCTGCGACTTGTAGTAAAAATTTCATACCCCAATTCCACGTTCAACCTGTTTTACTTTGAAATTAACAAAAGTGCAATATCCGCGCCACTGGCGTATGTGTGTGTATTCGTGAAGCGAGCTCAAGTGATTTATGGCCATAAGTGAAAACGTGTGTGTGCGTGTATGTGTGTTGACCTGCTCGCTCATGTGTGTAGCTTAGCAGTAGGTGGTGTTTGTGCAACAAGCGTGTTGCAAGTTGTAAATCGTTTTGTATTGTTCATTTTATTGTGTCATTATCAGCAACAACGTTTAATAAAAGTGTTTTATAACCAACACTTTACTGGATTATTGGAATATTTTTACATAAGCAGGCAAATAAAATGATTTGATATATTCAACATGTGGAAGGAAGCATAATTAGTTGCAATAAATGGATATACTAAGCTTAAATTAGGGGTAAGTTTGATTTTTGTTAAAATAAAATTATTTTGAAAATCAATTACATTTCTATTAATACTAAATATTGGGGTGAAAAATAAACATGCAGAATTTTTCGAAGGAAGGCCATAGCACTAAATAATTGCTGAGACTGCCAGATGTATAGTATTATTTGAACATCTGGCAACGCTATGAACTTAATATATAAGATACTATGCAGCAGCAATACCTGCTTATTTATGCACCGAAGTTTCATTTGAGACATCCTTTTATAGATATTTTCAATCGAAAGATCACTACATGGCAATGACATTTTATGTCAGCCATATGTCACGAACAACACGAACAATGCTGACCTTCAAAGTGTTTATTGTTGCTGGCTTTTGAAGATTTAACACTCTCAAATTATCCTGGCGATGTGAAATAAGGCCCAAGGATATAACACGGAATTTTTAATTGGACTTTATTTAATTTTTGGGACTTTAATTCATGTTGAGTTTGTTTGGTATTTATTTAATTTTTTGGGCTTTATGTGATCTTGAGTGTGGTTTTATTGAACTTTTTTAATTCGGCTTTATTTCATTTATATTGGGTGTTTTTCATACATTTTCTCTTGGGCCGTATTTAATTTAATTTTTTGGATTTTATTTCATTGGGGCTGATGTCATTTCTTATTTGGGCGTTATTTCCTAGGCCATATTTACTAAGGCGCGAGGTAAAGTCACTACATTATTCCGATAAGCCAGCAGCAATTGTCCCCTTGTAGGCCAAAATTTTTCGTGTTACTCATGACACAAAGCAAATTTTATTAAGATTTTATTGCCAAAAAGGTAAAGTATGGAATAAATATTTTGTGTATATAAAGAAAGTATGCTTATACTTGCCTTAAGTCTTACTTCGCTGGGAGAAAGACAGAAAGAGACTGTACTACTATCTGTACCATTCAGCCAGCTGAATTAAGACTTTCCAAAGTAAACTTTGCGTGTGGAAAACGGGGCTCACAGAAGTATTTTATTTTGATTGTCCTTTATTCGATTGGTAGCACATTGCTTGCACCTGTTCACTGAATATTTTATGTAATATATATATATACAAACTTGGTGAATTAATTCGAGTATTTAGAGCTTAAGAATATTCAGCATCCTTGTACGAATCTGCAGCGTTTGTCTGAAATTCATTCAAGTCATGTTTCTTATGCCTCCATTATAGAAAGCATATTTTACATTTCTGTTCAGTTTAAAATAACAAATAACACTGTCTTAACCTACAATACAATTAGAAAAGTTTTAGAAAAACATTCTTCACCACACACAGTGGTTCTAAGTGTCACAAGCTATTTGAGATGTATTTAATTTTTCTGAAATATAAGAATCTACAGTGAGCGAATATTACAAGAAAATTCAATCACTGGCAAACTTAATTTAATTTAACACCCAAAGGATGGTAAAATAAAAATGAAAATAACCACCCACCACCCCAAAAGTGTGTTCAAAGTTCAAGTAGGTCTAACCGGTCTTAAAATCGAACACAATACACATTCTTTCTTACAAGGCACACTTTGCCATAAAACAAAGAAATATTGTTGCAAGACAACAATAACAATATGAAATATACAAATTTATTATCCTTGTGGGTTTATTACAAGCAAGCAAAACAAAAGAACTGGGTATAAAAATTATGTCCAGAAGACAAATTGTTAGCAACTATATGAATATTGAATGTTAAGTTCAAGAGGGAATTTTTAAAGAACTAAACTTTATTACTGCATACTCGTATGATAAGTGCATTATTATTTTATTAGAAAATAAGTTATAGTAATTACACTTTTGCCAGTGAATTCACTTTAAAAACTTTTGGATGGATACACTTCCTTCTACATGTACATACATACATACATTCATATAATAATTGCCCCACTAAGTTTATCCCCCCAGCTTTAAGGATTGTGTAGTTTGTAAGCAAGTATCAAATTTCCTGCGAAGTGGGAGACAAAATAATTTCATTCGTTTTTATGACTGACTCATCTTGTTATAGAACCAATGTTTTTATCAAAGGTCATAAAAATCTCAAGAAAAAAATGAAGAAAAAATTACATAAAACAAAATAAAAAATTGTGGATGAATCATGCAATTTTTTCTTTTGCCAAGGACAGTCAGTCTCCATACGGAAATATATAAATATAAATAAAGAAATTGCATTTTCAGGCTCATAGAAATTTAAAATATATAAATAAGTTTTAAGGTTTATTTGGCATTGATTTCGTCAAACAAAGACGCCAAGTTATATAATAGTAGAATAAATTTTAAATGTATTTGACTGGTCGATTGGGAATCCTTGTTGTTTGAATATGAGTTCTTGAGAAATAGTTTACAGGTGAAATTTTTTACTTTTGAACGCAAGATACTGAACTGTTTGCTCAGTAGTTTTCTAGCCCAGTTTATTAAGACTCTACACAAAGAAATTATTTAAGAATTACTCAACTTTTTCTTTTGATCTAAGAATAAGAGTTGTAATTAAAAATAATAATAAAAATGTTATAGAGTATCCTAAAAGGATCAGAGAGCGTATCACAGAACTCTAAATTACAACAAAGCAAAGAAAACTATTTTTATATAAATTCACTGATCATCATTACAGCGCCTCTGGTGTTAAATAGCCTTATTAATTTAGGAATTTTATTAGTGTAACCATTCTGGTACTGGTATCTATCTTCATTGAGTTGTATATAAATTAGAAACTCATTTCTGCGAAACTAACTTTTTTGAGTTAAGGCTATATTGCAATAAAAGAACAATATCTATGCAATAACTCTATAAAGAAGGATGCACATGCACAAGCCCTTCTCTTTTTTCGAAAAAATTATTAAACGGTGCTTAAAAATTGGTAAGCAAAGTGCTTCCTGCTTCTTAAAGCTGTTGCTTAAATTCAATATAAGGTTTTGCTACCGACATAAAAAAATTTCAAGTTGGCACAAAGGAAACTTCTGTGACAGATAACACGCATCTTTTTGTATTTTAACAAATTAAGGACACACAATGCCTTAAACTCAAATCACTTAACATGCCACAAAATATTTCAGTAAATTTCAATATTGAACATTTCTTGTGCTTTATCAACCATATGGTTCATATATTTCAATTTCACTTTGTTCCCTGCCAAAGAATTTTAAAACGTTTAACTTCAATTGCACACAATTTTATTTTTCTGCCTCTTTTGTTGTTATTTTCAAAAGAATTTTATGAATGAAACTTATGAAAAATTTATATTTTTGCCTTTTAAGGATGTGTGTAGGGTAGGAGGGCTTATAAGGGCGGCCAAAAATTCTAGTGGGTGTTCAAGCACACAAGGTGGTTGCTTGTTTAATATTTTTGCACGTGCTTTTTTTTTTTTTTGGTTTGTTTTAAAATAAAAAAAAGCTAAAAATTCAATTTGCCTTAAAGTTGTTGGTGGGTATTTTTATTTGTGCTTGTCATTCTCACATAAACAAGTTAAGTGTAACGTTACATAAAATTTTCATATGTTTTTATACAATGTTTGTTACTCCCTCTCTAAGTGTTTTTAATTTTTTGTTTCTTTCCATATCAAGCTTATAAGAATTTTTTAGAAGTTATAAAATTTTTTTGGCTAAATTTAACGTATGAATAATTGTATTTGATTAAAAATTTAAGGATATTCTGTTCTATAGTCCTTGTTTGCTCTAATGTGTATTTGAGCGTGTGGGAGTGTGTGTTATGGCTGGCAGTTTTACTAAACATATGATCTCAATTTTAATATGTTGTTTTATTTTTTTTTTATGAGTGTCATTAATCAGGATAAAATTTCTGTTTGATATACAGATTATTTTACGGCACTTTGCAGCACTTTGATAAAGAAAATAAAAACAAATATGGATATATATATATATATATATACAAATATAATATCGATTTGTATCGGAGCAAAAACATAATTATGGAATTCACAATGAGTGTATTAAAATTTTAATGTGGCATCATTGTGCGAGCGAAAAATTTTCATTGCGAACATGCAACGATATAAAACGCAGTATATTAAAGTATTAAAATAACAAAAGTTTTTATATTAGAAATTATTGGTGAATAAGTTTATGAAAATAAATTTTGTACTGCAAAATGCCTACAGATAAATTTTATTTACACACAAAAAAAAAAACAGCAATCTTACCAACCCATATTAAAGTATTAAAATTGAAACGTTGCAATATTAAGACATATTTTCAAACGCTATTGTGAACTCCCTAAATATTTATAAATAATCGAATTTTCTGCTTTATTGTCAGTTTTTGCTTAAGGGCCACTCAGACTATTATACTTTGTATTAATACATGTCAAAAATTCAAATAATACGTGCAAGTGCGACATTGTGAATGCAAAATGTCATAACGAATGGTAAATAATACGATAAAAATTTGACATCCCATAATACTTGACCTTTTTTTGAAAATTTTCTAAACGATAATACTTTTCATCTGATCAGAGTTGCATTATTACAACATCCAAACTAACAAGCCGTCTGTTTCGACGCCGATGCCGTGCCGTCGTTTATGTTATATGTCTTTGTATTAAAACGGATATAAATATTGAATGTGCTTATCGTATTGAATAATTTTTCGTGTAAGACATGTCTGAAAGTTAACGAAACTATCGTATTTTCTTTTTATTTATCTTATTTAAATCAACTACTTTAACCGCCGTCTATTTTCAGAGGCCGGCACGACCACAGTGTACATGAAACTGCTTTGCCGCCGGAAGTCATAGATTAATGTAGGCATGTTAATCCTCAACAGCTGTTTGCTTTATACTTGTGGTTTTAATGTAATGTGAGGTGTGATGGTGTGAACATAAAATGTCAATTTACGTTAGATTTTTTGATAGTCGAAACAAATGTGTTTAGATTTCTTTTTCGTAAAGTGTGATGAAAGTCTTTATACATGTATAATAGTCTGAGTGGCCCTTTAGAGGCAACACATTTTTTTTTTGCGTGAATCAGCTGTTTGGCGGTGTTAGTCTGTGTTCACACAATGCGAGTGTTGTTGATAAGATTCTTACATATTCCTCTTTTTGAACTATCTTTGGCGTTCACACAAGACAAGTCTTATGGTTGAAGATATATTTTGTATGCTTAGTTATGCATATCGTTAGCATATTGTTTTGCAAGTACAAACACTATTTTAAATTTTGTGGGAGAGAGAAACAACTAAATAAAATTATTCAATTGACTGAAAATTAAAGTTTCCTTATCTTGAGATACGTATTAAATATAATTGAACTAGAATGAATTTTAATCCGGAATAATTTCTTATTTTCAGCATTTTTCCATTCGTATGGAACAAAATATTTTTATTAACTAATGTGATGTTCTAAAGCAGAGTAAGCAAAAGGCCGCCCGTGGGCACTTCGTTATGCTCTTTTTTACACGTACTTTAAGTACATGTACGGAAGAAAAAAACTCAATCTCTCATAAGAATTCGTTACAGCATACATTATAGTATAATATAATGATTATACTCTCTTTCATATTCTCACTAACACATTAATAATATAAAGATGTATGTGTGTGCCTGACTTTGTTCTAAAGGAGAGGAGAAAAATCAAACTAGACTTTTGGCTGGGAGAAATATCGAAATTTTTCTGTGCCGTTACACACTTCATAGGAAATTATTCCTAAGTAAAGTTTCTCTATTTTAATTTTTAATTCGGCTGATATTTATGTTAAAGTTTTGAAAGTTTGTAGGGAGCTGTGTTTCGATGTAATACCCAATAATAATTTTTTTTTAACACTAAGGCAATGAATGCCTACTACTATTACTAGGTTAACTTCTTTAGGAAAGTGATATTGAGAGAGAAGACAGGTGGTGAAAGAAGAGATAGAGGAAAGCGTCATTCTTTTACAAGTCTGCTTTTTTGCACGTTTTTTTTAATAATGCAGTATTGCAGCGCCTCTGGTGTCAATGAGGCGTATTAAAATTTTGCGAAGCTATGTTTAGTAGCCAGTTTATTGGTTATTTTACTTCCCCGATGATTCTGCTACACAATACACTGAAAGAATTTTCGGCATAAATTCTATGAATTTCGACATTAATCTAATGAAAAATTCATTAAAATTCAATCAACGTCACACTTCGTTGGATTAATGAAACCAGTTTCGTCAAAATTATTTTATTGAGAATTTCATCAAATTTATTTAACAGTGTAATTAATGCAGTGCTATAACTTCATCGAAATGTAATAACTTAAATATAAAGGGGTTTCTTAATAATTAGAAAATATTTTTGTCATAAATCCAATAAAATATTCCAACGAAGCACATCCAATGAAATTCTTTCACAATATTTATGAAATTTTCATTGGATTTGTGAAATTATCATTAGATTTATGAAAAATTTTAGTGAAATTGGGCTTATGAAGCAAAATTCTTTCGGTGTAACAACGAAGGAAGGGCTCTGATGTTATATTAGGATTAGTATCCACTGATGTAGTTCAGTGACCAGTGACTAGCGATCATCACTTGAACTTTAGTACATCAACTGATACAAAGGGACACTAATGTACAACAGAAAAATGCGTGGTGTTGTTGTTTAATGCCTGTCGGAGTCCGGGCTCGATCTTAGGGCCTCGATTTGGTAGTCAACGTGCCAACTACTTTAGCCAACGCCACCCTCAGCCTTAATTAAAAAATTGATTTTGAATTTTTTGTTAGTTACGTGGTTTTGCATTTCAGCTGCATACATATAAGCGTTTTTAATGTTACAAATAATAAATTAAAACTTATTGACAGTACATAAAGCTGGGTACTCTTTTCTCTTCCCTGCATCTCTCTCTCTCTCTCTCTCTCTCTTTAAATAAAACTTCCACTGTGAGAACACAGACTTAATGTCGACTGGCAAGCCTCCAAATTGTTATATTTTTCTTTGCTTTGAAAATGTTAATAAAGTGAATGAAAGGAATTGAGAAGAAAAACTCAATAAGATGAGCCTATTTTGATTTAAAATGCAACACATGCATATTTGCTGGTGTTAAATTTCCTGCTGTTAAAAAATTTACGAACGTTTTGATTGATTTTGATACCAGAGAAACTATAAGCTGCCATCAACTGCTGCAATGAGCTCACCTGTGCTTATGTTCTGTAACTTTGGCGAGAATTTTTCCAGTCGAAAAATTTGTTATCACTTTGTCAATAATAAAACAGAATTAATAAAACAAAAATCAGTTTCTCTGCTTAATTTTTCTCGATGCCGAAACTTCTCGCAAGTTACAGAAAACGGGTACGGTATGAATTTGCTTTAGAGTTTTTTGTACAACTCCAATATATATTAAAACTGGCAGAGAACGAAAAAAATATATTTTGCCTTGGATATCCTTAAATCAGTTATATTTTCTTTTAATTAGTCCTTACTTGCAGGTCTGCATCATACTTCATTATTGCTGAAAAATAAATTAATATAAAGATGCAGCTAAGGAACTTTGCTTTTATAGTTATAAATGAAGATGAGATGTATTGAACAAAACTTTTGCTGTCATCATTTAATATTAACCCTGCATTTAGTTTGGCAGTTTCCTGCTATTTAGTCTAGACTCTAGACCAATTGTATTTCTAAAATAAATAAATAACAAAAAAAAAAAACAGAAAACTTCTTAAAGTGTTTTTTCATTTACAAAAAAAAAAAAACAAATCCTCCACTTTATTTCTCATATTAAAAACTTTATTAAATTGTTGTCCTTTACAAAACTGAATTAAAATTTTCTAAAGAATTTTGTTTCATTTTTTTCCTTTACAAAGGCAAAGTATGTGTGCGAGTTTCTATGATTGCTGTCTACACACATGAGTGTTAGTTGGGATAAGAGGATTATTGTAATTGTTGTAAATTGACGATTATGTTTTATTTTCCAAATAGAATTAAAATTTATATGCTGTCATGTTTTGTTTAGGATTTTCAAAAATATTTTGATTATATTTCATATCTGACTGAACAGCCAAATAAAGATTATGCAACCATTTATAAGAGAAAGAGAAAAGAAAATAGAATAGAATAAAATTTGGCTTATAAATGTTATGCAAGATGCTGGGAATTCAAGCGGCGCGTTTAATGGAAAAAGCAATAAAAATTTATGGGAAACAAAATTTTAATTTGTAATAAATTCTAATAGGAAAAGAAAATTGATATAATTTATATTTAGTTGTCAAGCTTTGATGTCCTTATTATTACACTATTAATAGTAAATTTTGTTTTTATATTTATTATTATTATTTTTTATTTGCATGTAGTTTTCATTTTATATTTTTAATATATTTTATTGGAATATAAAATCATATAGAAACTAAAGAAGGCTTTTTTTGTCATTAGCAAAAAAAATTTAAATATTTATTTCAATATTTTCTTTTTTTATTAAACGCAATTTAAAATGAATAAGAATTTTTAACATTTATTTATTGTTGGTTAGCTACGTCTAGATGCATTTACAGCAACGAAATGAATCTATTATATAAATATATAATAAAAACTTCTTATAATGGAAAAACAGTTCTTAAAACAATTACATTGTTTATGGTCCTTTGAACCGCATAGCTGCATTAGCAACTCCTCAAACCCTGCTTCATTTTTTTAAAGCCGAGACAACACAACTGTTATAGACGGCGTCATTAATTTTAGAATTGCCAGTATAGAATAATTAAAACTTTTAGCCTGATCTTATTAAAAAGATGTAGCGAAATTATTAAAATTTATATGAAAGAGATTACACATTCCGAAAAATTTAAATTGCTCTTTAAAAAAAACTTACAAAGTTTAAGACCATTAGTTTTCCAGCAAAAAGGTTTTATCTTTTTTATAATAAAACTGCTTAAGTTTTTCGAGCAAAAGCTGTCAAGGATATTTTATTTGCTTCTTCCAAGAATAATGCACAAATTTAAATACAACCAAAAATAACTTTGAAAAGATACACGCTCACACAACAGGGCAGCTGAAATAAAAAGTTTTATAGCGTTGATTTTTTCCATCAAAGTTTAATCTCTAAAATTAAAACACATTTACTTTTCCACCATCATTCTTTTCCCCCAGGCAATTCACAAAAAAAAAAAATACACATCTACCTCAAAATAAAATTGGAGCTTAAGTTTCAGGTGGCTTAGATTGGAGTTGAATGGTTGTAAGGAATGAAAGTTGCAATAAAGGACTTCAGTACTTTGTAAGCTATCTATCGTGGGTTTTGGTTGTTTAGCCTAGTTTGTTATTTCAGCTTTATTTGATTATCATTAGGATTATTTGCTAAAGCAAAACTGTAGAGCCTTTTATAATCAACGTCAGCTAAAGAAGCAACCACTTCGTCTATCAATGAAAAAGCACTACCCCCCTTTTGCAAAAAAAGGTGATTTACTAAATCTTGTTAAGGATTTGTTGTTTCTCCCTCATTTGATTAACCACAGAAAAAGTTGCAACTTAAAAAAAGTAATTTTTGTTCTTTTCTTTATTTCCTTTACTTTAGCCACGCGTTGTGTGTATCTGAGTGTTTGTTTGTAATTGCAAATGTTGGCTTGTAAAGCGCCTTGTTGAACATTATTATCGTCCTGTTGAACATTAACTTTTCTTTTGTACTTCATGATGGTGCTTATGATGGTCATTATTTAGCATAATTTTTCATAACAAGTTTTGGTTGTTTTTTCTCTTCATATTTGTTAATTAAACAAATCGTTTTTAAGCAAAGTGTTTTCGAGCTGATGGAATGAATTTTTTCATAGAATTTGTCATGTTTTTTTAGCGCTCAGACACACTACAGTTGATTCTCGATAATATGGAATTCAAGGAGCCAGAGAAAAATTTCAACTAATAGGGGGTTTGTATTAACAAAATTTTTTTGAACTCTTTTTAATAAAAATAAAAAATAAACATTTGAAAAAAGGCTCAAGACTAGTTATGAGATAAATGTATTATAGGCAGCATCCGTAAAAATCATTGTGGCCATTATTTTACTTTATTAACATCGTAACGATTGTAAAATCCAACTACAAAACACAAAGATTGGCCGTGAGATTCCTTTTGCACTTATGTGCGCCATGGACCCAATTGGGTCTCCGAGTGGAGGTGCGGTGTAGCCCCACCCTTCCTAACCTGTGTGCGCCCAACACTTTCCAAATAAGGAAATTCGAAAAATCAACCAAAAAATTATTTTTTAGAGGCTAACTATAGCATCGCTAAGAAACTATAGGAAATGATTTGCACTAACACTATCAGTTTTAAATTATTTATTTAAATTATGGACCGTCGGTAGGCAAGATGACATAAATGAATATTTTAAAATAATCAAACTTCTTGGAACTTGGAAATCAGGATGTTATATATAAAAAACATAAGCGGATTTTGAAAGCAGAAATGCTCTTGTGTCTAAAGCAGCTGTAATTGCTGTTGGAAAAAATCAATAAATATATTTTCCTTATTTTCCATTCAAAGGATTCTTTTTATCCGCTATTGTTGGATTATTATTGCGGCATATTATTAACTTTCATAAACATTATCAGCTGCTTTCCGTCATATTAACTTGGCAGCACTGAATTTAGTACAGCGATAAAAAAGGTTTCATTTCAGAAAACCTACTTCAAACCAATTTAAAAAGGGTTTTAAGTTGGTTTTAACAAAATCGCTTTGAATGGTAAAACTAGGTCTTAACGCATCTTTACAGCGCATCGGCTATCAAGATGCCGTTCAAATAATTTCAATTTATGTTTTTTCAAACTTTTAAGCAACAAGTGCAACGTGAACTACTTAAAAAAATAATGTTTAAAAATCATCCGAATATTTGGCGTTAAGATTGAAATTTAAAGGTAAACTTAAGTCATTTCAAAAAAAGCCAATTTAAATGTAAAAACTGACAGATATTACTCAGAAATTTTTATATTGTATTGAAACAGACAGACTGAAGACTGAATTAAAATGATTATTGGCCTGTTTCACAATAACGAAACTTTCGACTGAAAATTTTTATTGAAAACAACAATAAAATATGAAAATTTGTTTTTGTTTTCAATATAAATTTTCAGTCGAAAGTTTCGTTTCGTTATTGTGAAACAGGCCATTTATATAAAATTTTTTCACTACTGTACTGTACTTTATACTACAATACTCTAGTCTATTCTAATCCAATCTACCCTATTCTGTTCTATTCAATTCTGCTCTATTCAGTTGTACTATTTATACAATTCCAATCTAGCATCATTAGTCCCTTTTATAAAATAGGCCTTAATTATATTATTTTAATGATAAACCTTAGTTTTCCTTTAAAATAAACACCAATTGCTCAAATAATATTTAGCTTACGTCATTAACTTTCCATAATAGTAATAATAATAATAAAAGGCAAATTGTTCCTAGCTATACCGCAACATTCATTAACCTCATTTGCATAAAGAAAACAACATCCTAAAGCCAGACATCAACATCATCAGCAGCAGCAGATGACATCATCAGTCTCATCAACCTCAAATCAGTTGACACATTCCTTTACATTTTCCAAACATAAACTTAATATACGAAAATATAGCAACAATACGCCTCTATAATTTCGTTTAAGCATATTTAACTATAAATGAAAAGAAAACTATGTATGTATTTATAAACAAAATTATGAAATATTTAACGTATGAGGTCCACAAACATGGTGGATGGAAAAGAGAAATGTATGAGCATACATATAAAGGACAATGCTGATGTCCTTTATGTCGTTCATGCTCTAGGTCTTTCAAGTTTGCTGGCCGAATAAATATTATTCGAATAAATGTTTAGGCCAACAAACGAGCACTAAAAGAAAATTACAAAGTGGTAATTTTTATACTTGTGTAACTAAAAATATTAAAAAAAGTTGTGCTCTACAAAGGAAGTGAACACTGTTTAATATTTTTTATTTTTTAACTCGAATAATTGACAACTATAGTTACTTTATGGGAGTGTTTGTAGAATTAGTACTATTAAAGACTCATTTTAAGTCAAAACCAAATGTCAACAGCAGCCACAATAAACATTTCTCTATGTGTTTTAATGGTTATGTGAGTGTGGGTGAGTGAATGAACAAATACATAAGTACCTTACATGTATGTACATATTTTCTATACATGCACTTGTATACGACAACACTTCACCACTAAGCATAATATAAACATGAGAAAGTCCTTTTTGCCTTGTAGTAGTTATGCATTATAATAAAATTTTACTCCAGAATACACAAGGTATTGTTTCGTCTATTCTAAAAATTGTATTCACTAACTGCAATTTTAGCTGAGCCACTTTAAGGTGTAGTGATGCCAATTTAGTGTCGTGCGCAATAGATTTAGTGCTTTTTGAGTTATAAGAGTGTGTTCTTATTTCAAGCAATGAATTGGAATTTTATTATATTTAATTTTAGTGTTTTTAGCGCGTTTTGCAACTCCACTAAAGATTTATTTGAGATAGTCTGGTGGCTTCATAAAAATTTAAATATGAATTTTTCTCCTTTTTGCAACTTTAAATTGAAACATATACAATAATAATCAAGACAGATAAAAGAAAGTGACTGCATTTATGTCTGTCACTATCAGCAGTTTCCTTCTGAACTGTCAAATCAGTGAAAAAACGGAATAAGAATCTTTTGTTTGCTTTGAACCTTGAACCTTCAATCAGACGTGACATAACCATAGCCATACAAAGCAGCCGTTCGAACCAAACTAATGGGTAACACTGTATTTGATTATAGGTGACCCGCCAAACGCCATAACTCTCACCATAGAAACAAATTGAATTTTGGTTTGGTTATGGCTATGGCATTATGGCTATGTCACGTCTAATTTAAGCTTTAGAAAAGCAACAATCTAAGGTCGGAGTTACATAAAATCCATCATACGTTGAACTTCGCCTTTTTCAACTGACAGTTGAGTTGAAATACAGGGTTTCTTATTAGCCCTGTCCCATTCAGTACGTCTCCGTCAATGCAAAGTTTTGAAGCCGGGCAACTTTTTACTTTTAGCGTACTTTGAGTAGTTTGACAGCTATTAGTAGGTTTTGCTTTTTCCATATTTTAATTGAGGTTTTTATGTTTTGTGAAAATAAGAATAAAATAAAACAAACGAACCAAATAAATTAAATAAAAAACCTTAAGTTTAATTAATGAAATGGAGAATAAACCTATATAAGCTGCTCACATATTTCCGTCAATAAAGTATTTATTGTGTCAACTGTCGCCATCGTTGCGTTAATGTCATTTGAAAAAAGCGACGTATAACGCATGCAGGATACCATGTGACTCGGCCTTAACCAACTCCTGCAAGTTCCTCCTTATCATGAGTGAAAAATTAATAGTTTTTTTCACGTTAAACTTTGTTGTTTTGCATGAAGGAAACAAAACACGAAACTGCTGGTGAAAAACTTTTCGCCTTTTATTATCGATAAGGGTCATTGTATCACAGCAATTCTTGTATTCTAGCACTCATTCTTCTAAAATCATAACTTTCTCGTTTTTGACTTCTAGCGCTTGAAAATAAGAATCTGGTTTATTTATTTGAAGATCTCACACTTTATCCGCTCTGTTCTTCAGCACAAAACTAAACATTGTTGTTTTTCCTTTCGACTTCGTCATCTTTGTGAAATCTAAGTGTACCCTTGGAGAAGAAGTATTTATTTGGCTGTTGCTTTATTATTTTACAAGTTCTATTTCAAGTTCCAAAAACAACAACAAGAACAACTTGTGTTGCTTTTTGCATGAAGAACATAAACTTTTAATGAGAGTAACTGGCCCTTAGGTGGTTAAGTGGGGCGTGCGTTGGAATGTTTTTCTGTTTTCGGGGGGGGGGGGGAAGAAAAACTAGTTAAGGAATCTTAACTTTTGCTACAACCACTACAATAATGCAAATGACACTTATGTTGTGTTACTCCTCGTAACATGATGCTTTTCATATGTTTAGTATTCATAAAGGAAAAGTATTTTCAAAAGTTTCACAGTTGCATTCAAGGTTGAGGTTTTTCCCTGCGATATTGTTTGCATTCTTGTTTTTCACATTTTTTTACTGGAGTAGTAGAGCGATGTGTTTACAAATTACGCTCATTGTTGCCTTTATGAGCACGTAAGTAAACGTATGTTAGCAGAAGTTTTTCTTTATTTCCAAAATTTTGAGGTTTATTTATCACAATGTAGCAGTCTCACAAATTACGTATTAGAGTGACAAGAACAACAATGATACCCAACGGATCTGTAATAAGAAAAAATTTAAGCACAAGCAAGTGATCCAAGTTATATGAGGTCTGTTTTATACAGGGTGAATTAGTCCTTAGACTGCGTAGCAGGTTTGTAATACTAAATTTCAGCTTGTTGCCTTTGTTGCTCCAAGACAAAAGATAGTTTATGGACTAGACAGAATGAATACATTTTTTATACAACTACAAAAAGAACCGTTGTTCTTTACGTTCTATGGAAATTTAAAAGCTTATACTCTCCCAGAAAGGATCAGCCAGCCAGCAATCTATGATAACTATTGGTACATTGACGCCTTTAAAATGCAAGAAGTAGTTTCCTTTAACAAATTTCTAATATTAAGTAAATGATCCAATACAAGACATAAACAAATTAAATCACTTTCTACGAAAGTCCATTATCTATATTCCTTCGAAATCTTTTAAACATCACATTCACATTGTATATATATATAAAACTATCGGGTGACATTCCAAACACATTCTTCTGCTAAAAACTTTTTTAATAATTTCTACATTCTCTAATACGAGTATTCAAACAAAAGTAATTTGAAGGAATTTCTCATTTTTAATATACAAAAAGTTACAATCTCAAATTATATTTTGCACTTTTCTCCTCGACTCGAGTTATTTTTTATTTTCTTGCTTTTAAACAAATTACATAATGTTGTTTTTGAGGTTTTGTATCAACGAAGATAAACGTGTAGGAAAACATTCACATGAAAAGTGATTAAGTGTTGTTGCAAATGAATTTATGAGTCTGTGGGCCAAATTTTGTTTATGCGGTCGAAACTAATGTAAAAGTAAATATTTCATAAAGTTGTAAAACAAGCATTAAAAGCCCATATGGAGCTAAAGCATCGTTATAAGTTAAATTTTATTCACTAATTTATTTTTGAAGAATTCCTTTAAATTAATTTTCTTTGATGTTAGACGCAAAGGAATCATTATTTGCAGTTGTAAAATTAGATTGTTTATAATTTGTACTAAAGACACTCAACATTTTAAAAGCAATGGGCGTATTCCGGCCTGTTCTGAAAATCGCGATGATTTCAAAAACAAACAGTTAATACTCGTAGCTGACCTGTTAGTAACTTCTATTACATTTTAGGTTTTTGTAATTTATTATAGAATATTTTCTTGCAACTTCCAACGCTATAAACCGTGCAATTTACAAAAGCAATGATTTATTTTATTTTCTGAAAACCGTCGTGATTAACAAAACAGATCCGATAGATAAAGAAACCTTATAAGAAAAATTTCATTCGTTTTAAAATATCATTTTGCAGAAAAGTATCTTTCTTTTCTTTTAGAACAATTTCGTTTTGTAAAAAATCACTTCTTTTTAAAATATACGTTTTTGCAGAAAAATATTTTTTTGGAAAAGTATATTTTTGTACTAAAATAACTTTTTGCAGAATAAAAACTTTTTGTAGAAAGGTACGATTTCTATTGAAAAGTTGCTTTTTGGAAAAAAAATACTTTTTTCTAGAAAAGTACTTTTTGAACAAAATTAATTTTTTGTTGAAAGATACATACATACCTATTTGCAGAAAAGTAATTTTTTGTTACAAGGTACCTCTTTGCAGAAAAGTACACTTTTGCAAAAAATTTACCTTTTTGTAAAAAAGTACCTTTTTTTAAAAAGTACCTTTTTGTAAAAAAGTACCGTTTTGTAAAAAGGTACCTTTTTGTAAAAAATTACCTTTTTGTAAAAAATTAGCTTATTATAAAAAAATTATGGGTGGAAAGTACATTTTTGTACAGACGTACTCTTTTATAGAAAATTATTTTTTTGCAGAAAAGTTCACTTTTGTAGGAAAGCAACTTTTTTTATAAAAAAAAATACTCTTTTCATTGAAAAGTTCCTTTTTGGGATTTTTTTATATAAAAAAATTACACTTTTGTAATAAAATAAATATTTCTGTAAAATAGATTTTCATACAAAAGTGCAATTGTGTTGAAAAGCTAATTTTTGCAGAAAAGTATGTTTTTGTAGGAAAGTCCTTTTTTAGAAAAAAAATCATATCTGTGAAAAAATCATCTTTTTGTAGAAGAGTGCCTTTTTGTAGATAAGTACCTTTTTTAACGAAAACATTGTTGCATAAAGTACCTTTTTGTAGAAACCAGCTTCTTAGATAAACATATTTATGCAAAAAAGTACCTTTTCGTATTTTGTATTTGTAGAAAACTACCTTTTCATATGAAAGTTAAATTTTTGTGGAAAAGTTCCTTTTCGTAGAAAATTATCTTTTTGTAGAAAGTTACGTTATTGTAGCGAAATAGCTTTTCATAGAAAATTGAAATTGTGTAGCAAAACACAATTTTGCAGAAAATATCTTTTAATTGAAAAGTACTTTTTCGGAAAAAATATTTTTTTTCTAGAAAAGTACCTTTTTGTAGAAAAGTACATTTTCAAAGTACATTTTTGTAGAAAGGTACCTTTTTCCAGAAAGAAATATAAATGCAGAAAAGTACTTTTTCGTATTTCCCACCTGTAGAAAACTAAATTTTTCGTAGAAAATATTTTTTTTGCTTTTTGCATAAAAGTTGTTTTTAAGAAAAAAAAAAAATAGAAAAAGTTATTTTCGTTGAAATGTTACTTTTTGTAGAAGTATTTGTTTCTGTGGAAATGTACTTCTTTTCTAGAAAAGTAACTATTTGTAGAAAGGTATTAAAGTAATTTTTTCAGGCACAAAGTATACAAGCAAATATATCTTTAGCTTTTTCGGTATGAAAGTACGTACATCTTTCTGAAAAATTACATTTTGCTTTAGAGCTACTATTTTGTGGCAAATAAAATTTTTTGTGAAAAAGTACTTTTATAAAAATCAAAGATTTTTACCCAAAGATGCTTAACAACAAGAAATTTTATCTTAAAAGAAATTCAATTTTGTAAAAAATGTTTGTCTTTTTTAAGAGCAAATCTCGCTACCATTCAATAATAAAATATCTTTTCCTTAAAAATTTCATGGCTAAGAGCACGTTGGTGCAAAAAGTCCCCTTTTTGCGAAAAAGTACCTTCGTACAAAAAAATACCCTATAACAAAATTGTACTTTCATAAAAAATTACCTTTTTGTGAAACAGTGCTCCTGGTGTGAAGTGGCCTGTTGTAGAATATTCTTTAAATAAACACAGCACCAAGAGCTCTCCGAAGAAGCGCTCAAGGGATCCGCTAAAACAAAAAAATTAAAAAAAAAGTTAAACAAAAATCAAATGTGTTCCAATGTTGTTTAAAAAAAATAGTATGAATATGACCAAAGCCTTAACATTTTTATTTTTTGTATTTCGATCACATTTTCTAATTTAAAATAAATGTTTCTGTTTCGATTTTATGAGCAAGTATTAAAATAATATTTATATTTTATTTTAAAGGCTGGTGTTCTCGTGTCTTGGGTCTTAATATAAAACTATAAATTTAACATTATCCTTTGATCCTTGCTGCCTAATATCATAAGGATTCATTGCCCCCGGCTTAATGAACCATATAAACACACACACACACACCTCTTGGTTATTATAAATACTCGTATGTATGTATTTTGTATTCCAATCACAAAACGAGTATTTGGCTTTGAAACTCATTTAATTTTTACTTATTTAGAGAGGATGAATGAAATTGTATTTGCTGTTGGTCCACAATTGTAAGTTTTTACATTAAGGTATGTCGTTTATCAGGTTTTTATTATTGTTAAAAACATGTTAATGTTTAAATCACTGTGGGCCCATAATAAAAGCAATAAAATGTTTGAAAAGTTTTACGGTTTCATTTCGAAATAGAAAACGAAGAAAAAAACTTCTTCTTTGTTTAATTTATATTTTTGGGCCATCAATTTAAGTTGTTTTATGCCGGAGTAGAGTAAATGTAGTTGTTCCATTGATGTGGCTATAAATTTAAGTGTTTAATAATCAAGTTACGACTATACAGCCTGCCCCTTCTTTGTGGTTTTTAGTTTTCCGTCACCGCATTTAAATTATTTTGTAGTTATTTTCTTTTTATGAGGCGTAAAGGCTACATACATACATACATACATATTTGCTTTTGATTGCTTATTTAAATAATGTCCTTGTTAACTCAATGTTTTAATTTCGAAAATGTTTGTTAATAATTACAAATAATCCTTAAAGCAACAATAAATATTTCAATTGGCTTTCAGATTTTGTCAATTAACAATTGTTTGTGTAGAAATTTTCAATTTCATTAAATTTAATCCGTCTTTAGAAGGGTTTCAATTTATATAATGAGATAATGAGATTAAACTGAGTTGTTTGGTAGATGTTAAATACACAAGCCATTACAAACATAAATTTCAACTACCTACAATCACAAATAGTTAAAGTAATTCCTTTTGCTATTCTTCTTTTCTTTTGTGTGTGTGATTATTATCCTTAAACATAAGCAAAAATCTCACAGCTTCCTGCCATTGAATGTCTAGCCACATTGTTCGGTTCATTTTAATTCAGCAGGTCAATTTTCGTTTATTTGTTCATTGAATAAACAAACTGTCGATAACTTGACATACATACTCGTACATCTCAGGATGTTAGTTTTTTTCTTTTCTAATTCGCTGCATTTCTATTTGTTTAATAAGCAACAAGAAATAAATTTATTTATATGAAAATGGAAAAGAAAAAAGACCGGCTAACTGACTGACAGACATGCACGCTTTTGTTACAAATAATTTGATCTGACACCCCACACAACACTTTTTATTATTATCCTTAAATATAATAAAAACTAAAAGAAACCATGCATCATTTTGCAATTTGCACTTTAACAACTAAAAGGAGTGATTTTGGGAAATGATACGATTACTTGTTAGGACGGCATAATTCGTACGAAAGGGATTTTATGTACGTATTTTATTATTTGCAACACCACCACAACAACCACCCCCACCTTTGTTGCTCTCCCCGCAACAACAACAATGTTGCTGGTATCCCTTGTCGTCAGTCACCCCCTTGGTTGCATGTACTCACTCGTATTTTATTACTTTAACCCACACAAAATAAAAATGTTTTTATGGCCTTTGGCTAAAATTCATTATGAAATACTCTTAATTTTACAGACATTTCCTTGTCCTTGATGAGATATTTTTATTTCCAATGACAGTACGGTATGTTAACTCTTACATTCGCAGGCATTATATTAAATCATATTCAGTAAAAAAAGTACTTTTTATCAAGGGATTGTACAGGGTGTTTTTTTTAGAGGTATAGAACTTCGAATTGAAATAAAACACAAGAAAATCGTTTTAATGTCCATCAATTTGGCTTTATTGGAAGGATAATTTTATGCCATTAATGTTTAAATATGATTCCGGGCATGTGGCCGCCGCGGCTGGCTCGAATAAAGCCAATTCTACAGGTCCAATTTTCAACCACTTTTTCGAGCATATGGGGCCGTATGTTGGCAATAACGCCACGAATGTTGGCTTCCAAGTCCCCTAACGTTTCTGGTTTATCCCCAAAGAAAATAATCCAATGGTGTCAAATCACACGATCTTGGTGGCCAATTGACAGGTCCATTCCGCGAAATTATGCGCTCATCGAATGTTTCCTTCAATAAATCGATTGTGACGTGCGCTGTGTGGCATGTAGCGCCGTCTTGTTGGAACCACAACTCATCCACATTCAAAATCTTCAAAATCTTCCATAAAGTTGATGCACAAAGCTCCAATTGCTGTGCACGGTGGCGAATCGATTCATTCGGGTCCTCTTCAACACTTTGCTCTACAGCGGCAATTGTTTCTTCGGTGCGCACTGTTCGACGTCTCTGCGGATGCGTATTATCACATAGAGTAAACGTAGTGCGAAAACGATCCATGGTTAACCGAATTAATTGCTCTGATGGACGATTATGTCGACCATAAAATGGACGGAGCTTGCGGTAAACTTCGCGAACTGAACCATTATTTTCGAAATAAATTTGCACGATTTGCAAGCGTTGTTCTTTTGTCAACCTGTTCATGATGAAATGGCAAACCAAAATAAATATTAATCAATTTACAGCTGACAAAATGGCCGCCAGTTAAAAAAGTGATGCCAACTTAAAGTTCTATACCTCAATAAAAAACACCCATTAGTTACGTATACAAGAAACAAATTCTTTTTGTTAAAATATATTTTTTGGCCAATTAGTTTTTAATTAAAACAAATATAATTTTCGAGAGCTACAAAAGGTACCATTCTACAAAAATACTTTTCTAAAAATATTAATTTCTGCCAAAAGGTACTTTTCTGGAAAAAGTACTTTTCTACCAATAGGTACTTTTCTGAAAAAAAGTACAATTCTACAATTTTACAAAAAAGTGCTTTGCTGGTAAAAAGTACTTTTCTAAAAAAAGGTGCTTTTCTGGAAAAACTACTTTTATACAAAAATGTACTTTTCTAGGGAAAAAAAAGTAATTTTCTCTAAAGGAGAATTTTGCTACAAAAAAAGGTAATTTTATACAAATTGATACGTACCTTTCTTCAAACAGGTGCTTTTTAAAAAAAGTGGGACTTTACTACAAAATATTTTTTCTAAAAAGATATAATTTTTTATATTAGAGTACCTTTTTTCAAAAACGTACTTCTTTATTGTATAAAAGACTGCTTGTTATAAAATGGTACTTACTTCAAAAATTCCTTTTTTTGTAAGAAAAAAGTGTTGAAATTGGAGTATATGTAGGTATGTATTCTTAATGTATTTTCCCAAAACACCATTTTGTCTCAGCAAAATTGTATCTTGAAATTATCAAAGTTAAAGCACATTTGTTACATAATCTTTTTTAAATTATTTTTTTCCTTTTTCAAATAACTTTTCTTCCAAAAGGTCCTTTTTTTAACTCTTAGCACCTGTATTCTACACTTCAACCTTGCTTTCTCCTCCCAGTCATCTGTTAAGTTAATTACAACCTACGAAGGCAAATCTGCCAAATATAATTTTCGTCTCTCGGTCTGGTTGCACTTGCATGGTATGTGCAATTGTAAGTTCGTGAGACTGCCCTTCTGTCTCTTCACACTTCATCAGTTAACCAGTTCAACTTTCAATTAAAGAATACATTTGTTTTGCCCATTTCTGCAGGTTTTCGGAAAGTGATTGTATGCTTGTGTGTGGTGGTGTGTGGGCAAGATGGGTTTTTTCAATTGCCGTGTACAGTGCTGTGGCGTGTTTAAATGAGTTTATGCAAGTGGAGTTTTGTTCTATGGAAATACCATTACAAACTCCTATTTACCATTTTATATTTACTTTTTTCCGTTTTACTGTGGTACGAAATGAGTACTTTTTTAAAAATATTTTGTTAAACGGTTTTTATTAATTACATTATATGACAAATTTGAACTATTTTTTTGACAGAAATACGACTACATTAATTAATACCAACCATTAATCTAGGCACAAACCATAATCAAACTGTTTTTCATTTCAAAATATTTTTTGTCCTTCCTTAAGGATGCTTTCTTGAAGTAGTTTTCTTTCTCTCTAATATAAGAGACTTGTTAAGTAATATTGGTATCAAAGAAAAGGGGAAACTCTGAAGGCCTTTTTGAAAATGTTTACTTTACGTCCCCTGAACATACACATGTACATCAGAGAACGACAAAAGCATGGTTTTAAGTACTCTTTGAGTATTGGCCGCCAAACAAC
The DNA here is from genome assembly GCA_944452675.1 of Tachina lurida. Taxonomy (NCBI): domain Eukaryota; kingdom Metazoa; phylum Arthropoda; class Insecta; order Diptera; family Tachinidae; genus Tachina; species Tachina lurida. Next base: position 7,263,123 of record OX101753.1, read on the forward strand.
TATGATTGCGTAAAGCTAAAAATAAAAATACCAGCTCATATGTAAATACACGCTTTAATTTTTAGCCGAATACGTACAACTATAAGCATGCAACAACTATCAGCCTTATTTATAACAATTATTAAGCCTTTATAAAGGCTTAGTAAGAAAAATTGTGTATGAAAATCTGTTTTAAAAGCCCTTTATATGGTCTTAATATTTTTTATATAAGGCTACAAGTTTATACACATTTTTAAATTACAAGGCACAAGCAAATACATATAACTGAAATTAATAGTTTGTATAAGCCACAATCATAGGCATGACTATAAAAATATTCTGAATATTAAGCGGTTACACATGCGAGTATACAGGGCTATTTTATTTATACATACACACTCAAACTTGTTTTTAAACATCCACACATGCACCCACACATTTTGCATTCCTTTTTATATGCACAAATCTATCCGTATACATAGATTTGGCTAATGATGAATAAATATCCCGAGTATCATGGGTATATTTTTTTTTGTCCGATTAAATACCCATAGTCTAAGTATAAGCATACTCAAACTAAAAGTTTAATGCGTTTGATACACATATGCCTTTTTATTTTAGTTGTATCGTATTTTAGTTTAGCTATAAAAGCTATAAAGCTTATATCTTGGAGTCGGCTACATTCATAGTTGCTTGAGAGAAAATATGTGAGTGTATGAATTGTTTGCGCTACAATTGTGATTATAAGCAGCATCTAAAATTAAAACAATTTACTTATGCCTATTTGTTGTAATACGCAGTGTCAATCTCTGATATACATATTAAAAAGTTTCTTTAAAAAAACCTTCCTGTCATATCCATGAAAAATTGCACACAAAAATAGGATAAAAAATCGTACTTTTATTTTAATGAAATTTTTGTATTTTTTTTTTTTTTTTTTTGCATAACTAACTAATTCTACTTTATTATTTTGGACGTTTTTCAAGCAAATGAGCGATATGTTATGCACAAATTATTTAGTCATAAAATTTACAATGAGTTTACTCACATTCCAGCCACTGTTTAATCAAATGATACGGAAATTTCAGTAAAAGTATTTTCACACTCACTTTCAAAACCAAATTTACACATACTGATGCAAACAAAACAAGAATCGCAAGTGAGAGAAAAGCGTGCATGAAATACAAACAGATAAAATATTTAAATGTTTCACTACACTGGCTAATACTAGCATGTGCATATATTTATGTACATAAGGTATGTATGTATGTATGTATATACATATGTATATAAATGTATATACATACATATGTATGTAATTGCGTGTAGTACCCCCTCCCCAGCCCTTTTAAGTGAAATTTAACATGCACATGCATGTTTGGTAACACTGGTAAGATGGACCAACAGCACGCGTCAAAAACGTGTTGTAGTAAGGAGACAGAAAGAAGTCTTAGGTTTGGAGACATTTGATAAAATCATACACACACACGCACATATTACACACATATGTATATAAATACATACATGTGGAAGCTATTTGAAAAGAAAAGGAGCTGCAAATGAAACAAAAAAAGCCCCCCAAATTTGTTTAAACAGGAAACAAAAGGAAAAAGCTAGTGTGAGTTTCTAGGTTTTGTTTTACATTGTATTTGGGTATTCAATAGAAAACAGATCAATTTCAGTTTAAGCAAATATACACACATGCATACATATGAACATATGTGTTTGTGCATGTCTAGAAATTGTAGAAGAAAACAAAACCTTAAATAACTGTGAGTCCTTAATAAAACAAATTGCAGATTAAAGAGGGTATTTTGTTTCTTACACGTGCCATTGTTTTCTTTTTCATCTTACAAATCTTAAGAAAAAGAAAATAAAACATTTTAAGAATGTTTTTTATTTACCTATAATCATGACGACAATCAGCTGATTTTTCTGTCAAATGTCAATAAGTTAAAAATTAACAATAAATCAGTCTCGCTTTTATTGCTTTACAAAACGTATGTAAGAGAAAAAAGAAGCATGACATGATGTATGGGATTCACTTGGCAGAGTTAAGACTTGAGTGAAAAAAAAATAATTTTTGTTGGCATGAATTGCAAAAGTATTTAAAGTTAAGGATAACAAATATTGTTTTGTTAATGCTGTGAATTAAAAAAATTCAATTTCAATTCAATTTGCTGGACCACAACACGTGTCCTTAATGGTCAGGACATTAATTAATTTGTTTTATTTTATACAAAATTTTTAAAGGAGGGTTTGCTCAGCATTTTGTTCAAAACTAGGGTAGAGTAAATTAAATGGGTGCAATTTATTTAATATTTGATTACACGTATGCCTGTTTGTTTGAGGGTTTGAAAGCTCCTTAGCCAGTGTACTTATCTTGCTGACATTTTTCACTACATTACTGATGGTCTTCAACATTACTGCCCACCGAGAGAAATTTGTTTGTGTATGTGTATTAATTTGTATGAAAAGCCGATTGAAGATCAGAACTCTGGTGTCACTTTGAGCAACTATGGTCTAAAGAAAACAGTAGGCTATATATTATTGTTAATCTTTTAACAGGGCGTGGCGCTTCCCGTATAGAAAAATTTTTACTTCGGAGAATTTATAGAGCAAATGAAACTAAATACTTGATATGTTGTTGGATGAGCTATTTTTATAATTTTTTTTTCAGGAGATAGTATTAAGTAGTGGACAAGTGGGCGTGCCACCTCCCATATATACCAAATATTTGTCTTGAAATATCTTATCTAAGGCCTGGATAACACTATTGGCACAATGTACCGATTTTCGTCGGCTCACTAAAATAAATTCATAAGTAATAAGCTAAATTTGCCTTATTTCTCAACTAATTGAAATATAAGGATATAATTCCATCACCCCGCATTGGACTTATTCCAGAATTAGTTGAGTAATTATGCAATTTTGGCTTATCACTTATGACTTTGCTGTAGTGAGCCGACGAAAATCGGTAAATTGTATCGATAGTGTGATCTAGGCTGAAGACGTTAAAAATTCTGAGATTTTGTAGGACCTGCTATTTTTTATGAACTAATTTATTATTATGAATTATTTAATTTATTTTCATGAAAATGATTTTCTTCAAATTCTTAAAGACTTAACCAAGTTAATCTACTAAATAAAGCAGTGAGTTATAGCAAGAAAAAGCTGCCTTCGGTTTCAAAAGGAATCCTTGTAATGTCTTCAAATAGTTTATAAAACTTCCTAAATACATACATACATACATACACACGAGACTATTTTACAGCCCTAATTAAAATTTCAAATTCATTTTATTTTAATACAATTGAGAATTCGCTTTTGTGTTTTTAAATGTTTCATTTATAACAATATTATCTCTGCCGCATTCGTGTATTAAGGAACGCGGAAAATATGAAAATGTTTCCCTAATTGTTTAGAACATTTAAGACATGAATTTTAACTGCTTTAAATAACTGCCAAGAACGCACTAAAGAGTTGCTTGGTTGTTTGGTTGTTTGTTTGGTTTATGTGTGAAAGTCTTCTTTCAGTGCCTTTTGAAACTTATTTTCATTTTTTTTATCTGTATTTGTCTTCCTCTCAAACAGCAAATTCTTTTACTTTCAAAACTTTCACTTTTTGTTGGTGGTGATGCTGTCATTGTTGTTGTTGTTGTTCAAATAATGTCATTAAATATGTCTGCTGTTTATTTAGTGGGTTTTTATTGTAGCAAAGTGGGTGTATTGTTGTCAAATGAAAAGAATCAATTCCCCAAAGAAATTTTTTCTTGGGCTCTAATATAAGAGAGTGAAGTTGAGGCAAAGTGCCTATTGAAATTTTATATTCAAGATATTAACATTATTTGCGATGATTTTCGAAAAATAATTGGACCCATGTTTACCCAAAGATTCATTAAAAAAAATTCACTGATGAAAATTACAACACTGGTATGAAATTGTTTGGAATTGCGAGCAAAAAAATTCACGAAATGAAGTTTTAAGGAAATTTTAAAATTTGTTTTAATAATAGTCCAGGCCCAAAAGAGGGCTGATATTTTTTAACAAAACTAAGTACATATCGTGCGATAAATGCAAAAAAAAAGCATAAGCGACATAATTTTCGAGTTTTACGCAAATCGATTTTTTACGATCGTATAAAACAAAATTCAAAATATATCCAGCCTTATTTTCGATTTTATCGCAAGCAACAAAAATTAAAGTTTTCAGGAGAAGGTATTTTTTTAATATTCAAATACGATAAAATTGTACAGCCTGTGTCTTAAAATTGATCAACAATTTTGGCATTTTGATAATTCTAAACAATGTATAGGCCCATCAAATTATAGTTTCAATAAAAAAGTATATTTTCAATAACATGTCGCTCACGATAAAATCAAAAATATGGCTCGATATGTCGCTTAAGCTTTTTCTTGGCAGCTATGGTTTAATATATCGTTACCTGTAACTGATAATGCCTTAACTAACATTTTCTCACTTTTACAGAAGTAGGAAAAACATATTAATATATAAAATATTAAAGGTATTCAGTTTTTTTTTTGGTTGGAAAAATGTAATTTGGAATTTTTTTTCCTGTGTTTGTTGTAAAAAAAATTACATATTTCCATCTTTCCAACAGAAAAAAACTGAAATGAATACCCCTATTGACTTTTTAAATAAGAATTTTTCCAACACAATAAAATAAATTAATAGTGCATTTACACTGTCTCGAAATCTAGTACTTTCGGGACTTCGAGCTAAATCAAGCTGCCTTTTTCCAGATTTCCCATACAAAACGAAATCTAATTTTTCAGTAGATTTGTAGGAAATCTAATAAAAATCTAATGTTTTTATTTATTTTTTACTACCCTGTATAACCAAAGGTGAGTGAATTAGCTACAGTCTGCTTAAAAAAGTGTGTGAATTGGCTGCATTTCAGTTGTTTGGTTGTAGGTTTGGACACAATTCAGTTAATGGATTTTGTTTTGGATAAAAAACTCTTGACAAATGTCGAAAAAAAAGTTGGTGTAAACAGTATAGATTTTCAAAAAGATTTTAATCAAAATGTGCTACATTTTGTACTAATGTAAATGCCCTATAAATTGATATTTTTATTTGGTGCAGATTTCTTTTTTTTGTAGTGATTATTTTGATGAAATACTGGAGAATTACTTAATAAAAAAATATTTCATTTAATAAGAATTGAAAATAGTGAACTTAAGCCCAATTAAGAAATTGTTTCCTGATTAAAATTCATTATAGTTAAATTATACTTAGTGTTTCAATTAAAATCCATATTTTTGTTTTGATAAAATTCTAGGGAATTTATAAAAAACTGATTTTGAATTATTTGTTAGATAGGGCGCTTTGCATTTTAAGTGACGATATGTATGAAATAACTAAGCTTAGTGAAATTCAAATATTTTCAATAAATTTAAGTTTTCGCCATTTTTAGTTAGTTATTTACAAAGACAAAACAATGCTTTTTAAAGCAGAAAAGTCAAAAATAAGCAATAATATGCAAAAATATGTTAATGCATATTTTTGCATATATTGGATTATCGAAATAGGAGTTCATAAAAAGGTCTGGAGTACACAAATAACTCGTCTACTTTAAAGTCCAGCCCCCTTGTTCGGTACCTAGATATCATTTACTTGTATATGGGAAACATATCTGTCAATCCTAGCCCTAGCATCTAGTGCCTTCATATATCGCTGAGGAAACGATATTTCTACTTTCCCTATTTAGGAATTTTAAAAGGATTTAAGAATATATTAATTTACACATAATGTAATTATTTGTAGGTGAATTTGTTTTAAAGAGAATTTCATTTTATGCAACTAGAAAAATTAAAATAATTTTATTTTAAAAATCTCATTTTATGCAAGTGAAAAAGTAAAACAGTCTTAAAAAATTCTCTTTAATTTTAATACCTTTAAATATCTGTTCTTAGTAGGTTCCTCAAACAGGAAGCTTTTCCCCCTTCTCCGCTTTGACCCCCTAACGCATAAATCCCCCTACTCAACACCTTAATTTTCTCTCTTTCATTTTTCATGTTGTTATTGTTGTTATTAAGAATATTGTGTTTAAACAACTGTTGTTGATGATGCTGATATGCTGCTGCTGCTCCTGCTGTGCTTGTTTCATTTGTACGTTGTTGTTTTTGCTCTTGTTCCTGCTGCTGTTGTGTTAGATGTTTTTCCGCCATCTAAGCTTTTATTTTCCTTACATTTAGTTACTGTTCTCGGCTTTCTATGAATTTTCTAACGTCACTCTTTAATATGGCTGCACAAGGTTCAACGTTATGTTTGTTTGTGCTTCTTTTTTATTATTGGCAATTTAAGCACAGAAATAAAATTTGTAGTTCTACACCTACAACCTCATTTTAGATATGCGCCAGGATTAAACTGGTAGGTGGTGCTGGTGGTGGGTAATATCTAATGGTTTCTTTCTATTTAAACAACATATTCTTTTTATTTTTGAGAAGTGTCTTAGAGTTGTCTCGTCGTGCAAACAGTTTGTTTTCTTTTTTTTCTAAAGCCCGTATTTGTATGAGAATTATTTTTTAATGTTGATTTTTATATTTTGAAATCCATTCACGTTTCTAATATTGTGTCATTTTATGTACGCCGCTGCTCTTTTTTCCCCGTAGTTATTTTATTTTTATTTTTTGCTTTGTGTGGTAATAAGAAGTTTTTATTTAAAAGAAATTGTTTATGTTATATGTATGCCATTTTTAGAATATGGAATAGCTTGAGAGATTAAGGAACATAAATGAAAGGGCAAATTTTTAAACAATTTGAAGAAAGTTTCATGACAAATATCAAACAAACAAAAATCATGAAGAATAAGATATTCAAAGAAATTAAGAAGTTTTAAGGAAAATTAACTTTAGAATCAAATAAATCTTAATTAAAAAAAGCCTTGGATTTTTTTCTTAAGAAGAAAAGTTTAAATTGTAATTAAAATTTATATGGAAATCGGTCGATCTTGCAAGCCACGCCTAATACTTCTCCGCTATGCTACGGATTTTGGTAAAACTTGTGGCATCCGATACTCTTTTTAGGGGCCTGTTTGTCTAAATGCAACAGTAGTATTGGAAACAAAAACAAATTTGAGTTCAATCGAAACGTTGGTTCGTATTTAGACAAACAAGCCCCAAATTTTTAAAAATCATTGAGTATCTGCGGGTCTACTCTATAATTCGAAATGAAAGAAAAGGCAAATTTTATTAAGATACAAATGCGGCAAAATTTGCTTATTATATTTATGTATGTAATTCCCAATAACATTTTGAAAGTCCTTCTATAAATGTATAATGTTTTTATAGCATTTTTTTCAAGAATTTTTTATTGAAGTGTATAAAATAAGAAATATGAACAATTTTGTAAAATCAATTAAAAGTTTAATTAAATTTTCACCTGTAAGTAATTATATAGCATCAATTAAGTTTTTCCATTAGAATAAACTAAAACAGTTAAAACGAGAAGAGATGTGCCTTGGTACACCCTGTTAGAGCTATGCTGCTTAGCTATGTATGTATATACAACAAATTTAATATGTGAAATAACAATGGAATAAAATTAAACTATATGATAATGTCAAATTCGCCACAAATATTTCAAAACATTTCTATTTATCTACGATTATTTTCTTTCCTAATTGCGTACGATTAATGTATTGTTTGTGATAAGCGGCGGCTGTTAGCCGGCTTACAGCCGATACAAATTAAGCAATCGTTATCATTTTTTTTGTTTTGTTTCAAACATTATGTTTCGTTTATTTTCGTACTCTGCTTTTAAAAATCAAAACAAAAATAAATTTATAACTGTAATAGTATCGATTATTTTTGTTACGAAAATCACGTCCTAACTCCCGTATCGCGCCATAGAGAGCATAGCTCCAAATTTCATTTCAATCTATTAAATTTTTAATTGAAAATATTAATGGTAAACAATTTTTTCTATGAACTTATGAGTTTCTTAATGCTTAACCAACAACAAAAAAAGCAATGTGAGTCTGATCACAGGCGAGATGTGTGAACATCTAGAAATGATTTTTTTAATATTGTCTTATGATAACTAAAATTAGATACATAAATTTTTGACTCTACTGTATTTAAAAATCTATGGAAAACTGCATCTATAGTAGTGGAATTATTAGTTGTGGGGGTTTATGGAGAATTGCTCATATGCAAGTGGAAAACGTCAAATAAAAATTTTGATAAAGCTTGCGACTGTGGTTTTGCAAAATTTTTATTAAAATCTCCACCCATAATAATTGGCATGAAATGGAGATTGTTACCCAATTGTCGTGCACCAGCTTCAGTGTAAGGCAACAGTACGTAATGAAGATATGTTATAATATAATATGATAAATTCTTTATAAAGATTGCTATATATATTTTAAACAAATATTTGACATTTAAAGCACTATTTTATTTAAAAGTTTATATTTATTTTATATTTTTCAACTTTTTAACAAAATTATCCCCACTGGCAGCACTATTACACTTCACAAGCAATTTCTATTAAAATTAACATTACTCCTGAAGGTATGCTTTAAAATTCGGTTGAGTATATTTCTATGTAACTGCTAAGTTTCTCTGTACTTCTTGTTGTCCGTATGATTACAGTAATGCACTCATACATAGCTCACACCGATTTGATAACGCATCGCAAATCTTACTCAAAATTTGTGATTGTATTGTGATAAAGATTTTTACCTCCTTTCGTATAGATGCTTACACATCTCTTCTCCTAGATATAAATTATTATCGTGAATGGAAATTACTGTTTATATTTTATGAAAACAGGAAATTATAAAACAATCACATTTTTTATCGCTGTGAATGGAACTTTAAAGTGATGCTAAAACGAGTATATTAATGTTTTAATAAAAACCCAGTTTTGTGTCTCTATCACTCTCAACACTTTCAATTACTTCTATCTCTAAGATATTTTTAAAACAATTTCATGCAAATAATTCATCTCTAAGAAAAAAAACTGAAAGAAAGTCCTTAGTGGGGGTGAAGCATTATACGAGAACATACGTACTAAGCCATTGCCAGCTTTAGCCACAAAAAATACTTGCTTCCTATGACAACCAAGATTCAGCATCAATATTACGTTAAGCTTCAGGTACGTGCCTGGACTAAATTTATTACTTTTAACGACCCTGAGGGTACGCACATTGTCACGATGTTTGTTGTCTCTGTTGTACGAAAATATTTTCATCTTCATCTGCATGCTTCCGGTTTATGTTCTCTACAACTCAACTTTTCTTTAAAAGACATCGTTGTTGTATCCTTATATTCATTGATTCATTTGTTTATTTGTTTCTGCCTGTTCCCATGCATTCCAAATTAAGTCCTTACTTTTCTTTTCTATTTTTATTTTACCAGCTGCAGAGATATTGTCATATATTTAAATTAAACTAGATAATGTATTTATGTCTTTGCTAAATGTAGGTATATTAATAAAGATGTCATGTTTTTATCTAAAACAACATTACTCTGGAGTATTGAATATTTAAATAGAATACATTTCTAATAGATTGAAATGATAATTATGAAAACAGTAGAGAGTCACTTGGGTGTAGGTCACATTTTGTAAGGAGAAAGAGAAAATTAAAAATTTTCATACATATGTTTAGAAAAAATACTTCATAGCATGAACAACAGCTAGTATTTGCAGTTGGAAGTCTCTAACTTTAAACTAGAGTAAAGCAATGCATCGGAAGTGCATCACTGCTCTGCATCATAAGAGCAAACTTTAATTTAAAATGCAATACTAATAATGGCTGATAACCTTTCTTAGTAGTTGCCATGTTTGTACCTCATAGTTGACATTTCTTTGTGCGTTATCTACTCCAGTGAATATTTAGCTTTAGGACATTTAAATTTCCATTTACAGCGCAGTGATGCATTACCGAAAAGCTGTTGACAGTTGTGGAGCACATTCATTTGAAAAAGCTTGAAAAATTTAACATATAAGCTTAATGAGATCAAATAATTTTTAGTTAAACAAGTTGCAAATAAGAACCTTTATTTCATTGTATGCACTCTGGCAAACGAATTGGGAATCCATCTACCAGATGACGCAAAATAAATGTCATAGTTTGAACTGGCTGCCATTTGCTTACTTTGATACTTATGATGTAGGTTAGGTTGCATAGGTTGCTGATTTTATAGTCAAAATCTGCCCATCTGGATCCTAGGTGGTTCGTCCCATCGTGAAGCGGAGATGTGAATATAGGTTAACTTCTTCCACACTTCTTACTTCGGTTCAGTACTGAAGCAATCAGATGACCGGGTAAACGAGTTTATCCGTCTAATGTCACTGCTTTACAAGACTGCAAAATCATAGAGCAGCGTCTTCCCAGTGAAACCAATCTTTTATCAGAGATATAGAGATAAATAGAGATAGAGAGAGCGAGACAAACACCAAGGAGGTATTCTACACTCTCTTTATTCTCCTCATTATGACAACTTCTACAGAAATCGTTATACATTATATACAGTTTCCTACCATGTCCTTTAATTATTTGTTCGCGAGATGTCTTCTCCAGGATTGCAGGTCTACTACAATCGTATTGGGGCTATATGTCGATTTTGACCAGGTGACCTCATTAGATCATCAGGTCTGTGAAATAACAAATGAATTTTACTGAATCGGAATCTTGCAGCATTTAAACGGTATGCCAAACATTTGATCAGTGTCACAAATTGCATTCAAGCTGCAGATCTGGATAGCTCATTTCCAGTGATATGATATTAATATATGTGACCCGGTCTATGAAAATAATATATATATATATATATATATATATATATATATATATATATATATATATATATATATATATATATAATATATTATAACAAAATGTAAGCTAGTTTACATTTTGACAGTATTTATGCGCAGCCACCTGCTTTTGACTTAATTCTCCTAATGTTCGCATCACTGAGAAGCAAAATTTATTCGATATATGGTAACTTCTAAAGAACATATATAACAAGGATGTTGTAACTACTTTTTCCAAATAGAAAATGGCTAAATCTTTAACGCTATATGTAAGGTCACATGTAAATTTCACAATTCTATAATAATAATTTCAAATGAAATATAATATGACAAGCGATTAAGCACAACACAGTTCACTGACAAGCTTTCTTGCAGTATTATACAACATTTTCTATCACTAATTTAAACTACAGCAAAATTGTTCGTTGTAACATGATCATGCACATGTTTGTCCAAGGACGAAGTGAACACAGGCTCTGTTTTTATTCCTCACTCCCTTTCTTTGTAAAGGCTACTTTAATACAGACATCTATTTATGATTAATATATGTTTGTGCACATATAAGATATTCCAATTTCCAAAAACATAATAAACCATGTCCATCCAGGTTGCTTATCTGAAGCGTAAATTAGCTCGTTTTACGGTTCAACAAACTCTTCATCCTGACGTTGTATTTTTATTATTATTATTATTCTCACTACAACAGCCAATGTTACAGTCTGTCCCATGCATAATAATGTTATTATTATTATGTTAAGGATGTTAAGGATGGAATTTATGTATGTGTCCAGCAAATGATACAATATCCTCTTGGCAAGTAACAAGAAGGAAAAATGTTTAAAAATAATAATTTGACTTTAAGAAATAAACAGGTCATAGACTTTACAGTCTAACATACAAGGACATGGTGTTAGTTAAAATCAGACCAGCCCGGCAGTGCTGAGTATTAAATCAAAGGAATTTGTAAATGATGTACAACAAAAATTCAATCAAATAGCAAATTGGAAGAAAAACATTTCAGCATACATATGTATATAGTTTCGCAAAGCTGGTAATAAAAAGCTTTTGCATAACCCATGTAAGCAGCAGGAACTGCTTTTAGCAATTTCAAAATCGCTGGGCAGCCGCACACTTAGATCTGAGAAATATTCCTTAACGTTTGAAAATAAAGTTAGCAGCTGTTGCAAAAGATAATTTTGTTTGACAAACACGTTATGCTTGATGCTCTTAATATGTGTTTAATATTAGAAGTATATATGTGTGTGTGTGTGTGTATAATGCTATAAAAAATAAGTAGAGTATACTTTTTGGCGCATTGACGTTTATAACATAAAATGTAAATGAACATTATTTTTTCAAAGAATTTTCAAATAGAAACTTTGAAGATCAAAAAATAAATAAAAGAACAGCACATGGGGTCAACAGTTTAAAACATAAAACAACGTCAAAGTAAAAAAATCAATAAAATTAAGAAGAAAATAAAATATAACATCATAAAATTTTTTAACCTAAATCCTTATTGTTTATATGCCTTTAAATTTTTTATACCCAATTTGTCATTTAATACCAAAAAGCAGACAGTCACGTTCTACAGACATTTAACAAATATTTAGCACAATTTTTGCCTCATTGCCAGTATGTGTGTACACGTATTAGAGTAAATTCCAAGCCCTGATGACTGATTGCATTACATTTGTTTCACTGGCCTTTTGCTTTTCCTTTCCCTCATCAATTGCTTTGTATTAGTTTTTCTTTTTCCAGCTCAAACACTGGCCTACTCTGCCGCTCGTGTAGATGTACAGATATCCCTAATTTCTAATGGCCACCATTGAGTGACCGGAATACTAATGTTTTCTGTTCATTGAAACATTTAGCTTAATCCTTGTGGTATTTAGTCCGGGTATTAGTGTTCCTTATAAAATTAGTTTTGTTTAAAAACAAAAAGAAAAGTTTTTTATTTTGCTTAAGGCATTAGAATTTTTTTATAAACGCATAAAAACATACATACATATTTTTTGTTGAAGTTAAATGATAACCCAGTAAAAAAAGACACTCCAAAAAAGTCATGAAAATGTAGAGTTTGCGATCTGGAAGTAGTGCAAATTTCGATCCGATCTAATGATTTTTACATAGGGTTGTCATTGCAAGAAGTTCTCTTTTTTGCTGCCTGGTCACCGAATTGGAAGCGATTTTAAGAAAAATTTCCTTTTTTGTGTTCTATGATAATATTTTCATCTAGGAAAAATGGCTAATAGTTACCTCTTTTAACAATTAGTTTCTTTTTATAGGAATTTAAGCGCGAAACAGTAATTTAATGTAAATTTAAGCAAATAACTTTAAAATTTTAGACCAAAATTAGTTCATAAGTTTCTTCAAAAAAATCGATTTTTTAAAAATTCTGCTGAGTAATTTCTAAAACTTGAGAGGAATAACAAGGTTTTGTATGACTTAAATAAACTTCTACTTGGTTTTCTGCTAACTATCGGCAAATTAAAAATATCGATTTTTTGGAAGCAATGAAAATGTACTTCCTTTAGAATGACTTCCAATTTTTTTTACTGGGAAGTTTGTTGTTTGTTTGCTATAGCAAGAAAAGTTTCTTTGTATTTATTGCTGGCTAATTGCTAAAGTTATTAAAAATAATTTTAAATGAGCATAAACAATTGTTAGTAAATGAAAATCGATATTTGAACAATTGAGAAGTGGTTTTGTATTTTGAGCTAATTACATAATTGTAGATGGCAACCGAACTAAGGTTGCTTTGTGAACTGGCAACGCAACCGAAACTAAGATTAGTAATACAATATACAAGTTAAATATATATTTGTTACAAAAAATTATTAAGTAAAAGGTTTAAAAAAATTACTTATAAGTGTTAGCTTTGTTTTTGACCAATGAATTCTTTTAGTATAACTAGGGGTTACCTTAGGCTGATTTTTTGGTCATTTTATATTTTAAATCATTAATAAAACAATATTATTTAAAATGTGGATATAAATAACATCTGCTCGACGTTTCGTTGGCTTTTTTGCCAACTGGTTTAACTATTTTTCATATTGCTTATAAATTTTTGACGATTACTTTATAATTTTGTATTTGTTAGGAAATTTATTATTTGATATATTGTTATAAGTTTATTTAAATTGAAATTTAAAATATTATTATTTGTGAATTCTCAAATAGTTTTTGAAAGTCTGTGCATAAGATAAGACGTTTGTGACTGTTCAAAATATGTGGTTGAAGTCTACTAATGATTTGGCTAAGCACCAATGAGATATATAGACAATGCTTAACCACGGGCAAATAAATTTCAATTTTGTGTTTTTTTTAGATTTTTAATGTTTTTTAAATTTTTGCATTGATATAAATTTCAGAGCACTTTCTTTTCCTGGCAAAGATGTTTTATAATTTTTGCATACTTTTACACCACTATTCATAGGCAATCTTTTAAGTTAAAGTGTTCTTTAAATCGGATTTATCACAAAATATATTTACATTAAAGCAAAATCAGCTTTAATAGCTGTTTATGAATACCGCTGTCAATAAAAAAACACTCTATATAGACGCTGTTTAATCTAAACGATATAAAATATGTTTATTCTCCACACTTTCATACGACATTTTCGTAATAGATTAAAGAATACTGCATTTGTTCTTTAATCTAGGGCAAAAATATCTTAGTCGTAGTGAAAATACGCAAACAACGATAAAGCTTATTATTGCTCCCAAAAAGAGAAAAACTTTTTTTTACAAACGTAAAATAGTTCAGTTTGCAAATTTTCTTTCAAAGGATTTATATTTTCTTTTGAGCAGAGTTAAAAAAACACAAAATCTTTAGTTATATAATGCGTTTTGGTTCAGTAGAATGTTTTTCCCATTTTCCAAGAAATTTTTTTAAATAAATTTTGGACATGTTTTTTAGATATTAGGTCTTCCAAATTTTATTAACCGATATTCGATTGCTGAGGTCCAAATTCACAGTCTATAGTTAACAAACGCCCGTGGTTTAAATAAAGAATATTCTTATTAATTTCATTGGCTAAACCACCTTGATTAGTTAACTAAAGACTGTGAATTTGACCATAAGTATTTCACATTTGTAACTCTGTATACAGACTGGAAATTTAAAATCTATTTCAACCACAACAACAACGATAAATCAGTTATACTCTGCCTTATCATGGTTGGCGTATTTCAAATACGACTACGACTGTTTGGTAATAGATTAAAGACTAGTTCAACAGTTTTTCTTTAATCTATTACCAAACAGTCGTAGTCGTATTTGAAATACGCCAACCACGATAAAGCAGATTATCTTTATGAACTGCCCCTTTCATAACATAATAAATTACTATGAAATCTCAAATGAAAACTATAGAAATTACATATAGATATTGAAGGAAATTGGAAAAAAATAAACTAAATCTAGGAATAATTTTATTTTTAAATAAAAACAAGTCGATACTCTATGACAAGTAAAGAGAACATCAAACAAGGAAATCCTCATGTTGACAGCTTCCTTAAGGGACTCTGTGTCACCAAAGCCAATAAATTTAAAGCCAGTACATCTAAGTTTTTCTCGTTTATTTTCTTTACCTAAACTACAAAAAGGCAAAAGAAATCAATTGCAAAACTTTACAAAAATATAAATAGAAATATGTAAACTTGAATGAACTCCTTTGGAGTTTATGATAACTTAAGCTTTAAAGGATTATACATATTTTATGAATAAAAACCAAATCTCTAATGTTTCATTTCATTTCCTTTCTTCTATTGCAGGATAATATTATAAGGCCATCAGAGAATATGATTTCAAAGCAAAAGAGCTAACAAATAGATTTATTTTATAATTTCTTTTTCATTTCTTTTAATAAATTTAAGTTGTACATCCTTTTTACGTCCTCCCCGCTAAAACCCTAACAACATGCCGAATTTACATTATGTTGATTACAATCGCAAATATACCGCCCAGGAAACAATACAGGTAAGTGTTTGTTAGTTTTAGTCAAGCCTTCAAGTTGTTGTTAACTATTTTATAGTTTCCGGTTATTAACAGCCGCAACATGTTACGAGTATTTTTGAATGGGAAATGTTGCTTGACCCAACCATGTAAAATTTGATTATCGTATTAAAACTGGGAACAAGCAAATTAACATTCTTTTATATTTTCTTTTTTATATTTTTATGTGCTTATTATTATTTTATTGTTGCTTGTTTTAAGTAGGCTAATTAGAATTGTTGCAAATGGAAAATGAAAGAGGAAACGTTGGTATCCATTTCAGTGGTCACACAGCGTGCTGCCTTAAGTGTTATTGTTGTTGTTGTTGTTGCTGCTGTTAATTTTTTTTACGACACGTGCCTGTGTCATTGTTCCTTAAGCCATTAATTTAAGAATTTTATTAGCGGAAATTGTTAGACGAAAATAAAGGATTGTAATATACAAGCGTGAAAAATTGCTTAAGCAAACGAAAATATTGGGTGAGGGGAAAGGTAATTTACTTATACAAAAAGTCGAGGACATAGTAACATGAACTTAAAAAGCTAAGTGGAACATGGATCGAAATATGTGGTGTCAAATGTTAATTTCAAAATTAAAAAACACGTTTAAATTGAAAAAGAATACGAGAAGTGTTTTGATTCATAACCTGCTATGGACTTGCAAAAGAAAATCTAGTTATCAATCGCTGCACACGGTGCCATGCTGTATGCGATTAAAGCTGCTGGGACTCAAATAGCTTTAAAGGATCGCTTAAGGAAACGATATTGTTAGGTGAGAGGAAAGGTAGTTTACTTTTTCATAAGGTTGAGGGCATTATAAAGGGTTTAAAAATAATAATTTAAACATGACTCGAGCTGGGAAATATATGGTGTCAAATGTTCATTTCAAAATTCCACAAAAAAAAACGTTGAATTGAAATAGAATACGAGAAGTGTTTTGATTCAAAATCTATTATTGACTAATTGCAAAAGAAAATACGAGTCATCAATCGCTGTAAATGGCACCATACTGCATTTGATTACAGTTGCTGGGAATTAAATGGCCTTTTTCTCCTTAAAGTGTTACGCCAAGTACATATCTGGCATTTCTTGTGGTGTCATTTTAAACATGTGCGCTAAGCCATTCATATTATGTTTTTTATATGGAAACAAATGCCACACAACGAAAAATATCGGAAATTACAGACGTTGCCACTACTACACACTATTGCGATAGCGCAAACTGCCATTGAGTTCACTCGGGATTGGTCAAGCATTCGATTTCGAAATCATTGGATTGAAGCTTTGTTTTTGGTTTGCTGTGCAACAATTGGAACATTGTCGAAATTGCTTAAACGGCCCTTAGTTTCTGCTTCGCTTATTTCTACGTCCAGAAATCTTAAATAAGATAACAACATCCATTGAAATTTTTGTTTGGCAACACTAAGGCGATGATTTCGATTCGAAGGACCATAAGCAAATTGCAAATGAAACCTTGAACTTTCGTAACTAATTAAAATAGAATTTGATCATGGGTTACTTTTCAGTTGAGGAATTATTGTCTTAATTTGCAAGAAATTAAATCATCTGCAGCAACTTTTTTCCTTACCCTCTCCCACACGCGTTTAGTTATTAAGACATCCTTAAATATATTTCTAGCTAATTTGTGTGACTTTTCGCTGTTGCTGCTCCAAGTTTTTGCGTTAAAATATTATTTTATTATGCGAGTATTGCAACATTTTATTATGTAATTTTCATTTTACACGATGCTTGTCTTTATTTCACTCCAAGGGAAACTGTTTAAGGATACAAATTCCCTGCTATTACTTTCAAATACTTGAGCAAATTTAAAACTTGACTCGCCTTCTACTCTCTATGGCGTGAAGATGATGTAAAGGATAAAAGTGTCTACATTTCTTAGGAAGATTTTGTTTGAGATTAAACTGAAAAACTCTATCATTTTCATGTTGCTAAAAATAAAAATTCACTGCCACCAAACAAAGACATTATTCAGCAACATCTGCCAAGGAGAGTTGCAGATGCCGCCGTTCTCAATGAAGTGTGTTGATGGGTTGTGTTCCTGGTGTTGATTAAGTGGCATTTGCGTGTGTTTGTGCTTGCATTAGAATTGTCTAAAGGATTTTTTATATGTATTCTTTTCTTATCCTTTACTATTGTTCAATGTAGCTATTGTATAAGTTTTTGTTATAAATTTTGTCAAATACATACTCGTACTTCAATTTTTTCTGTTACTGTGTTAGGGAGAGTGCTAAAAATTTTTAAGCAGATTATATTTGGAATTTTTGTGCTTTAAGAATTTTAATTGACTGTAATTTGTCGTTATTTGTTTGTAAAAATTATGTTTTCCCCTCATTGAAGTTTCTGTTTTTTTGTCTGGCGTGTCTTCTTAAATGTTGGACGGGCAGAAAAAAAAACTTATTAAATTTTTGTTATTTGTTAAGTTTCTTAATTAGTTCTTGATAAGCAGGGTTAAAGAGAGCAAGTTCCGTGAAAAGGGTTGCAGTTTTTACTCCTTTTGGCGTTCAAGTGATAATGAAAGCACAAGATAGTTAATTGCAGTAATTAGAGTGAAAAATATTGTAAACTTTTTCTTGGTTCTCTGCTGATTTATAAGGATATCAAATTTAATAGAGCAATGAAGACTTTTTAAATAATGCAAACAATTTGCAGAGACAAGAAAGTAATTGAGTAATTAAAAAATAACTTTGGGTGATGCTACACAGAAAAAGAGCTTTTACAAAAGAGCTTTAGTGCTTTCAGATATAAAAGCCAATCAAATCTCGGCAACAACAATGCTTGCTCTTACTTTGCAAAAAAACAAGAACAAACTTGAGATCTTTGAAAGCTTTTCACTTTAAATGCAAATATCAGTGTATGTGAGTTCAGACGTAGCTGCTTTAGACGCATACCTATCATTTTAAGTTTTATAAAGATCCATTGGATAGCTTTGGAGTGGCAGAAATTGCCCTCTACCATCCTCTCGATCATAGTTTAAAAAAAATATATATATAGTCTCTGTATGGTTTTAGACGCATACTCACCAAAAGCTTGGTAATGACTTATATTAAGGATAACTTAATTTTCCACATAAACTACATACTGTATGCATTACTTTACAGCATTTATATAATGACTGCTAAGTAAATAAAGCAAACAGATGATTCTCTGTGTTGCACAAAGTTTAAAAAAAATCAAGGCTTTGTATATTTCTATGTGCAGATCTATCTATATTTTGATTTTAATGAAAATCGGTTAGTTTGAAAGGACATATGCATCCTGCTCTCCTCTTGGTCCTACTTAAAAAAAGTATGAAGCGTATGTGCTCCTTTAGGCGCAGATCCACTTTTATTGCAAACTTCATCAAAATCGGTTTAGCCTTTTAACCGATAAAGCGGAACACACAAGCAAAGTTACAGGTGACAAACGGACAACCTGTAGGGCATACAGCCAGACTAGAATGTAAACAGCGCACTCATGTTAACAGGGTTCTGTTTTTCTTTTGAGTATGGAACCCTAATAACTCTTGGTTTATAATACTTATGTATCTCTACTAAAATGATAAAAATATTTTTTGGGTATAGGCTTACCAACCCATGACCCTTTATAAGATTTCCTCTATTCTAATTTTTTAAATTAACCCTGCATTACAGTGAACTAAACAAACGTACTCAAATCATTTAAGCCGATTTTGAATTTTAGTTTGACTAACGAACCTCGATTTATTGTTATATATATACATATATATGGGCAATTCCACGAGAAAGTATAATTTTTTGTCACGTGCGACAGCAAACAATTAAGCTTGTATTTCAGAACAATGTGGCACGATTTTCCTTAAAATTTTACCTAACATTGAGTTGCTAACGGCCTACACAAAATACATAAGGAAGTAAAAATAAAGTTTAGTTTTCTTTTAACAAACAAGCACATTTATTTGGTGTCGCACGCTACAAGAAGTTGACACTCCATTGGCAATGCCTTTATATAGTTTAATATATATATAAAACAAAATGCCATAATTCCTTTTAATTATTCTTAAGTAATAAATCAAAAATTTTAGTTATTTATTTCAACACTGTCATCAATCCTTAACAAAACAAATTGCCTTTCAAAAATAATAACCACTTGCACCTGTCTAACCTGCAATTTGTAATTCAGCAACAATTTCATGTCAAATGTAATTTGACCTTTTGATAACACTTTAAATTAAAGTAAAGAGAATATTAGTTAAATTTCAAATAAAAGTTTTATTTACATTTTGTTTCATTGGCCAAACTGTTCCTTTTTATTTTGTTCATGCGCATGTTCGAGTCCTCTCTTTAAGAGAAACTCCTTCTTGCATTCCTCTAGGGATTTCCACACACTCATTTATATGCTCTGCATATTTTTATAGTCTGTTTTTTTTTGAACATCATTCAATTTAGCACGTGTTTCAATAATGGCTTTCGTTTTTTTTTTCATTTGATTTTTTGAAACTTTAATGTTGTTTTGTTTCCGTTTTAGCTTTTATGGTCATATGTGTCGAAAAGAAATTTAATTATGCCTTGCAAATTTGTAAGTGAAAGAACAGGCGAGGGAGAGAGAGAGAGTGAGGAAGTACCAGCAGCAGGAAGAAGTATTTTAGCAACTTTATTTTTGGTTGTGTTGTTAATATATAAAAACGTTTAAGGCTCCTTATGGTAAAACGGATTTCCGTTAGGAGTTTTTAGCTACAAGCAATGTTTTAGACTTATTATTTAAATTGAGTGAGTGTGTATATGTGCATGTCAGCTTGTATGAAGGACATCAGATCATAAACATAAAAAATTTATGACAAGAGTTTTTGCCAAATTTGAAATTAACAGACAACAAATTAAATGTTTTTTTTTTCTTTAACCTACAAAGACTGCAATTAACTTATTTTACCCTTTTAAAAAGATTTCAGATTTTGTATATGTATGTATGCAAAACATCTGCGCTTTGGCCTTCAATTCCATAAATTTTTTAATTTAAATCTTTTTTTAATCTTCAAGACATTCTAAGAAATACAGCTAAAAGTTTATGTTAAAGTACTAGCCTTTATACAGTCAACTCTCGATAATTGGAAACTCCAGAGCATAGAAAAATAGGGGCGAAAAGTTTTTTTGCTTGAACTTTTGACTTTTTCCTTATTGTATATTGCAATCAATTGAAAGAAAAAACTTTAGTTATTGCTGCTGCTAAAGCAATCGACTTATTTTTAACTTTTTACTGCCTATTTCCGAAAAAGGTTAATTTAATTAAAGCTATTGGACCAATGCTTATGAAATTCATAATAAAGATACATCTGCGTCTAAGAGGAAAGAAATACATGCTTAAGATTTTTAAAAAATTAGGACCAAAAAGGGGCAGGAGGCAATTTCTGCCTCTCCAAAACTATACATACATACATATGTATAAGAGGACACACACGCTATATATGTTTAAAACTAGGACTGAGAAGGGTGAAGGGGAAAATTCTACCACTCCGGAACTATACAACTGATTTGAAGATGAAACAAAAACCACAGATAAATCTAAGTCTAAAAGCACTATAGGCTTTTTCTTTTTTTTTTTCTTTTAACTTTTCAAAACTATTAAAGGCAAAACTAACCAAACGAGTTTGATGAGACTTAAAACAAAGATACACAAAGATAGAAATATACGTCTAAAGGGATACACAGACTTTGTTAAGGCATAATCGCCATTTTAAAGATTTTTTTTCATATTAAATATTTTTGCAATTGGAATCAATTTGGAAGAACAACTGAACCTTGAAAAAATTTTCAGTGCAACAGAGCAATGTATTCACGAATGCGACTGCCACGCTGATGAATATATTAAACACAATAAATGATATTTTACACTTTTACTTTTGCTCTTTACATAGGACACTTAAACCTTCACAAAATTTGGTAGATTTCAATTGAAATCTTTATCAGAATCTATACCGTTTACTCCACGTTTTGTTTGACATATATCATAGACTTGATTCATGTAATTTAAATAATTTTTGATCTCATAGGTTCGTGCCAAAATGAATGAGTTCGACCCAAGTTTAATTTATCAATATTTTGCATCCAAAACAAAACCATTGGCTGAAATTGTTCCTAAACTGCAACCAAATAACTGCATTTTTAGCTAATTCACACACTTTTTAAGCAGACCATAGCTAATTCACTCACCTTTTGTTGTACAGGATAGTAAAAAATAAATAAAAACATTATATTTTTATTAGATTTCCTACAAGTCTACTGAAAAATTAGATTTCGTTTTGTATGGGAAATGTGGAAAAAAAGGCACCTTGATTTAGCTCTAAATCTCGAAAGTACTAAATTTCGAGACAGTGTAAATGCACTATTACGAATTTCTACTAGATTTTAAATAGATTTCGAAAATATGTAGTGACGAAGCTCAATTTAAAAAATTCCCGTCATTACAACACAATCACACTTATCACTTATTTTCACTTTCGTTTCCCGTTTAAGGGTTAACTACCCTTAACCTTTATTTTGTTAAACAACAAGTTTGATTTTGTTTTCTGTGAGTCGCTGTGTTAGTCAACAAAAACAACAAAATATTGTTGGTTTAACAGGCTGCATGCAGTCCACAGCAGACATTTAGCCCAAGGCTAAATTAAAACGCCCCCTCATCATACCCCAAATATTACACACAAAAACAGTAAAAACGAACAGAAAAAAGGTCCTTTCACTTTACAAAGGTACGTTTGCTAGTTTCTTGCTTATTTATTGACACACAGCAAATGACATTGTCCTTAGTAGAAGTAGAAGTTTTTTGCTCTGTGCGTTGCAGCACTTTACAGCAGTAAAGCTTTGTTTGGTCTTTATGCTAAAATATTGAATAAAATATTGCCACTACAATTTCTTGTCTAAGTCCTGGCAATTATTTTTTGTTTTATTCTACATTGCGAGTACTTTTATTGGGCGGGTGGATGAAGGTTTAGGTGAAAAGCTGAAATGGCTTTTTAACAGTATTGCATTCGCCCAAGACATTTGGCCAGAAAAAAAGCAGCCATTTAATGTTTTTTTATGTCAAGTGCGGGAATTACAACAACTGGAGTTTCTCTAAAACATTCAAAGCCATTAATGTTTGTGTGTGTGTTTATTTTAAAAATTAAATTCCTTTATGCGTTTTTAGCCTCAAGGTTCATTGGCTATATTTGTTTTTTTTTTTTTTTTTTATATTATTTTGCGTTGATTTGTTTGTCTGTTTCTGTTTTTGTGTTTTTTAAATAGAAGTATTTGGATTACGTTTCCTTTTATTTTTAACAACGAGACTAGTGTTTGTTATATGCGTTTTTTTTATTATTTAGGTTTTTATATTCATAATTCTGACCCTTCCGTACAGTTCATGACCTTTGTTGTGTTATTTGGCTTTTGAATGAGTTTTTAATTGAATTTTTATATTCCAATTCATATGAAAATTTACATGAATATTTTAATAGATAAATAAATACAAGGAAATTAAACCAGGGAAAAAATAAAAGCTTTGAAAATAAATGAGTAAAAAAATCTTTTTTGGAAATCTTTACGAGTCAAACTAAGAAATAACTGATGTAAGTAACTGAATTGCACCAGAGAAATATGATCTTATATTCTAATTAATTCGAAATATTTATACAGGAAATAATTGACAAGGAGCTAATTTTTTCCGAGAACAAAACTTTTCTTATTTGCGCAGATGGGTAGAGCAACTTCGAAGTTAGCCATTTTTAACCGACTACAAAAAAAGAGTAGTTTATCAATTCGTCAGTATTTGTTTTATATGTGCCCTTAGTTATGAAAGTGCTCTAGTTCATGTGCATTTTTGCTTCGAAATATTACATTTTATGTTAAAAAACTTCAATAACTATTTAATAAATATTAAATAAATTTATATCAATCGAGACTAAATTGAAATTTTGCATGATATGAAAATATTTTTTGATTTTTCCAACTGTAATCTAATAATTATTTCTACCAAAGAAATATATAACGTAGACCACTTTCATAATCAGGGGCATAACTCCATTATTTGAAGACCGATTTGTTACATAAAATAATAAAAAAAGGGGCGGGAATACGCTTATTATATATTTTCCTTTAATTTTACTTCTTCTACTTAACCTATTCTCACGAAACTCAACAGCTTAAATAAGCTTTGAAAGTTACATGAGCTTGCATTTAAAAAGGAGGCGTGAGCACGCCCATTAAATATTATTATAAAATTATATCTACTTCTACCTATCCAAGTGCCAAGAAACTTGGCAAAAAGTTTGCGCTCTTGGAAAATATACTATTATGCTTAAAAAATTGGAACCATGCCCATTAAAACGTGAAATTATATTGAACGTGCTTCTGCTTGACTCATTTTTACGAAACTCGGCACTCGCCTTGAGCTTTAAAAGTTACGGGATTTTGCATTTGAAAAAGTGGCCCGAAACATTTAAATTTGAAAACAGTGACCATGCCACTGGAAATATAAAATTTGCACTAAAATATAGAATATGACTGTAAGTAACACATATAACAATATTTTATTTAACAGTAAAAGTATACTTTCAGGCTACAATAAAAATATTATTTTAAGCATATTTTACTGCTTTCAAAAAAAAACTTTTTCGCATAAAATTTTACAAAAAAACAAAAATTCGATGCAACAATTAAAGTTAAAAATACTCAGATAATATATAAATTTTAAGCACATCTGTTTTTAATATAAATTTATTTTAAAATTTAATCAACCAAAATAAACAACAAAAAGCTTAAAAAAATATTCAAGGCATACGTATAGGCTTAAATTAAAATAGATTACTGTAGCATACTTCACTGCTTTCATTCGAATCTATTTTTCCCATAAAATTAGCTGGAAAATATTTGGCTTGAAAAAAAGATTCAAAGCACTAAAGACAAAACAAGCACTTGAAAACTTTTTTCGAAGGTAGTAAATTCACATAATAATGTTGCCAAACAAAGTTTAAGCAATAAAACTTATATTTTTTTTGGCAATTTTTGTAACCTTTTTCTGTTTAACTTCAAATCGTGTCTACTACTTTTGCTCTGTAAACCTTTTAATGCATCAACAATTTACTACACAAATCCTGAAATAACAAACATTCGAATAATGTGAAAAAAAAACAAATGAACTTCATTCACTTCAACCAATAAAACCAATAAAATTTATATATTCCCAACAAAAAAACAAAAAACAAGAACAAGTTTTTCACTCTTAGGAAAGTGTAATTTTCTTATAACAAAAAAAAAAAAGATTATAAGAATAATTTTTCTAAATCGTTTTTTCTTTTGTGGTTAGAGCTGAGAGAAAATTACTTTTTGGCAAGAAAGGGTTGTTATAGCTTTCTTAATTTATTTCTACTATTTGGATAAGTTTGAGGGTTTTTATTTTAAATTGATATTATACGATTTGGGTATCTCTTGAGAGCTAAAAGTAGGCAATGGAAACTATAAAACAAGCATAGTTTTAGGTGTCTATAATAATGCATACTTAAAGGGATAAATTTTTAGCATAACTTTTTTTTCTTTATATATTATATGTATTATTTGTAGTATTTGAAACTTCGATCTGCATGAAAAAAAATATATCTCTAATTCTTGGTCTAAGGCACATTCAGCAATATTTGATGAAAATCCAATCTATAAGGTACATCACAACTTCTGCAGCTTATAACATTTAGTGCACATATGGAAAATAATATTGTAGCTACTCAGCCACATAAAATAAATTTTTGTTACTTTTTAATTTTTTCATTTATTTATTTCTTTAAAATAAAACTTTGGAATCAATTGATTTTTCTTAACAACCACAAACAATTTATAATTTTAGTTTATTTTTTTTATGAAAACCAAATTGTTTTTATATAATTTACCAACTGCAATCGAAGCATATTATTTCTGTCTGTTGTCCTTGCCATTGGCATTATGCTTCAGTTATTTTCGATTTTATTTTAGGAAAAACATATTTTCTGTATGTCTAGCACTATATTCCTCTATCTGTTTGTATGTATATAATTTGTTTTGCTTTGGCACTACTTAACCCTTTGTTTGTGCAAAACTTATATTAGTTTTCCATATGATTTTATTTTCAAGCAATGCAAAATAAATGCAAAAAAGACTGCGCATAGACGTAAGTGGGTGTACCAAAGAAAAATAATTGAAACTGTCACTAGAAAATATTGAATTGAAGCCACTGCTTTACTGAAAAACTCTTTTTATATAAAAATTCATATGGCGCCTATAAGTATGCTTTAAGCATTTTTTTTTACTTTTTTGTGCATTATCATCAAAATCATATTACAATATTTTTGCTGTCCTTTAGCATTCCAGTGTGCTCTGTAAAGTTATGCCGCATTGTCATGACATTTTCAGCAAAAACAAAAAAAGCTATTAAATTGAATATTGCGGTCTTAAAACAAAAAGAACTAAAAATAAATCAAAGCAATTAAAAGTATGATACACTAATCAAAAGAGCATAAAACCAAATATCCAATCAAATTAGAATGGTAGATGGAACAAAGAAAATGGAAACTAATTGCTAATGCCATATACCATTTAAATGTTAATTAACATAAATTGTTCACTTAAAAACTCTCAAAAGGAAAGTAAAAGATATTTAAAGGAGGTGTACGATTTAAGGCGAAGTAAAATCAAATATTTTTGGGTATTATTTGCTAATAAAATGTCTAACATTCCTGTACTCTGTACAGTTGGAAGACATATAAGTAGATGTTTCACATGCTTTAAATTCGTAAGAGGAATTCAAACAATGTTAAAAAAATAAAGTCGCAAAAAAGCTCCAAGGAAATCAGTTTTGAATATATATGAATATATTTATAAAAAAATTTGATTAGAAAATTATTTCGCAAAAAAATTTAAAAATTTTATTTCACAATTTTTTTTTTTTTTTTGTAAAATTTTTTGACAAAACTTTTCAACCAAAAATATTTGTCACAAGCATGTTTTGATAAAAAGTAAATGGCAAACCATGTTCAATGGAAAAAAGCCTTTAATAAAATTTTTCGATGTTTTACAATAGAAAAACTTTTGTTTAAAAAATATGTTAAATTTTTACAAAAAAATTTGAGCCAAAAAAGTTCGAATAAAAAAAATGTTCTTCAAAATAAATACACAATGAAAAAAAATCTATTAAACAAAATTTTTTTCCAAAGAATAAATTTAGCAATTTTTTTTTATAATTTTAGCAAATAAATAAAATAATAAAAAAAAAATTTCACATTTAAAATTTATCAGTCGAAATTTTTTAATAATCATATTGTAAATTTGTCACAAAATTGTTTGTAAATAGATTAAATTTGTTAAGAAAATTTAATTCTGAATAAATTTGTCAAAAAAAAAATTGTCACAAAAAAAAATAAGTCCAAAAATTTTATTAAGAAAAATTTTAAACAAAATTTTCTCAATAAAAAAAAATGTGGAACAAAAATTTTTCTAACATAAGATTTGTCACAAAAATTTTTTGTTAAGACATAATACAAATAGGTCAAAAATTAAAAAAAAAATTTCACAAACACTTTTTCACTGAAAACCATATTAAAAATGCAAACTTCCGTAAAAAACAATTGTATGAATATTTACCCAACAAACCATTTGCAGAAGCATATTTTCTATAAAATAAAAGCAATGCGTTGGCTGAAGTAGTTAGCACGTTGACTACAAAACCGAAGGTCCTGGGTTCAATCCCTGTGTCCAACAGTCATTGAATAACAACACCACGCATTTTTCTGATGTGCATTAGTGTCCCTTTGTATCAGTTGTTGTAGGAAAGTTGAAGTGATGAAGGCATAGTCACTGGTCACTGAACTATACCGACTTCAGCAGATACTAGTCCTAATGTAATATCGGAGCGCCCTCCTTCGTTGTGTAGCGAAATCATCGGCAAAGTAAAATAATCAATAAAATGGCTACAAAACACAGCTTCAAAAAATTAATACGCCTCATTTAACATCAGAGAGGCGCTGCAACACTGCATTATTAAAAACGTGCAAAAAAGCAGAGTTTGTAAAAGAATGAAGCTTTCCTCTATCTCTCCCTTCACCACCTGTCTTCTCTATCACTATCCCTTTCCTAAAGAAGGTAACACCTAGTAATAGTAGTAGGCATTAATTGCCTGAGTGTTACTTCTCTTAAAAAAAAAAAAAAAAAAAAGCAATGTGAGTCCGATTACAGGGGAGATGTGTAAACATCTGGTAATGAATTTTTTTTTTTAATATTGGCTTATGATAACTGAAATAAGATATATAAATTTTTTACTCTACTGTATTTAAAAAGCTATGGAAAACTGCATCTATAGTAGTGGAATTATTAATTGTGGGGGTTTGTCCAGAATTGTTCATAGCAAGTGGAAAACGTCAAATAAAAAATTTGCAAAATTTGTATTAAAATCTCCACCCATAATAATTGGCATATAAATGGAGATTGTTATCTTCAGTGTAAGGCAACAGTACGTAATGATAATACGTTATAATATAATATGATAAATTCTTTATAAAGATTGCTATATATATTTTAAACAAATATTTGACATTTAAAACGCTATTTTATTTAAAAGTTTATATTTACTTTATATTTTTCAACTTTTTAACAAAATTATTCCCACTGGCAACACTATTACACTTGACAAGCAATTTCTATTAAAATTAACATTGCTCTTGAAGGTATGCTTTAAAATTCAGTTAAGTGTATTTCTCTGTACTTCTTGTCTGCATGATTACACTAATACACTCATACATAGCTTACACCGATTTGATAACGCATCGCACATCTTACTCGAAATTTGTGATTGTATTGTGAAAAAGATTTTTACCCCCCCGCGTATAGATGTTTACACATCAAAAATTCAAAACATACGGCCTGTCCCACGAACTCGACAGAAAACGTTCTATCGACAACTTGTATTGAAAACAGCAATAAAATAACAAAATTACTTTTTGTTTGCTATACATATAAATAATCGCTCGAATGTTTGCTGTCGACATCGTAGGATAGCCCGATAATGTCGAAAACTAATGCATACATACTTATATGTATGTATTTCAAATGGTATATAGCACAATAAGCGAAGGACAATCAACCATAAAAGATGGCAAATAAAGAGAGAACAAATGAAAACATATTTTTTTAAAAATTTTTATAAGGAGAAACGAATAAAACCTAAAAAGCGTATAGAAGTACATAATAAAAGCAATAACAAAAGAAACACGCGATTTTGTGGAAAACTCGTAAAAGCATCATGAATAACAACAATGGGAAAAAAGAGATGTAAAAATAAGATGTTAAACAAATAAAATGTGAAATATTGCAACATAAAATTGTATAAAACACATTTAATTGAAAGCCCGTTTTTAGACGCGCTAAACAACGTACAAGCAGGAGAGGAAAATAGTTTAAGTGGAGAAAATGTAGACATGCGAGGTATGAATGTCTAGAGTAAGTACTTTAAACTAAAATGAGATTCTAAACAAGTGCGTTAAGTTTTTGTGGTTTTTCTTCTGCTTTTGTTTTCTCAATATGTTTGCACTTTATAATGATACATTTAAAATATTTTTTTAAAAATTTAAAATTCGTATTCACGCTTGTGAAGCGTTGAACAACAATACGAAATTTTTAAATTAATTTAAAAGTTTAAGATTTTCTGCAACAAAACATTATTAGAAATAGCAAAATATTAAAAAAAAATAAGAATTGGAATTTCCAAAAAAAAAGAATTTTCCATCAAAAAACTTTTCTGAAAAAGTTTTTCCATCAAAAAACCTTTTTGAAAAAAAATTTTTTATTAAAAAATGTCTGTCTATGAAAAAGCGAAAAGAAATTTGTGAGTAAAATTAAAAAAACTTGGGCCTGATTTATATTAAGCAATTTTTCATAATATTACTAGCATAAAAAATTTTTCATTTGTCAATAGCAGGCCTACAGAATCAAATGAGATGAAAAAGTTGCCAAAACTGCTTCAGAGTTTTAAGCTATGTCAGTTTTATACATACATATATCGCTCTCTTCTATAGCGCTGCTACTAGCAAATAGAAAAAGTTTCGTGCAACAAATTTCATAAAATTTCGTGAAAAAATTCTTAATGTAAATTAGATTTTGTTTAAAGAAACAACACTTGTAACGAATAAATTAGGTTTTGTTTAAAGAAACAACACTTGTAACGTGGAAAAATATTTGTGACACATTTTTTCCTTTAGAAAAACATTTGTAGAAAATTTTCTTCTTTAGAAAACTATTTGAGACACATTTTTTCCTTTAGAAAAACATTTGTAGAAAATTTTCTTCTTTAGAAAACTATTTGAGACAAATTTTTTCCTTTAGAAAAACATTTGTGACAAAATTTTTCCTTTAGAAAAACAATTGTGACAGATTTTTCCCATAAAAAACATTTGTGGCTCATTTTCACTAAGAGAAACTTAAGTGACCAAATTTTCCTATAAAAGAATATTCTGTAGCAAAATATTTGTGACAACTTTTATTTGGAAAAATATTTATAACAAATTTTACTTTTGTAACAAAACCTTTCCTACAAAAACGCATTTGTGACAGATTTTTTCTATTGAAAAATTTTTTCCCGTAGAAAAATATTTGTGACAAATTTTATCCTACAGAAGAATATTTGTGATTTTAAGGTTTTAAAATAAAAATGCATTTGTTTAAAATTTTTTCCCTTAGAAAACATTTGTGACATAATTCCTCTAAAGAAAACCAAGTTGAAAAATCGTTATGACAATATTTTCCTATAGTTATACAACAAAGTTTTTCATGTAGTAAAACATGTTTGACACATCTGTGGCAAAAAGGAAAAAGTGCTTAAGTCGAGATAAGCGGATTTTGAGTTAATGCTACGTCTGTAATCAGCATACATGAAAGTACTTTTGGGCAAAATCTCAATTAATTTGCGCGATTTTTCAAGAAGTTATAGTAAAATGTCTTGCGGCTTATGTTTTTTAGACTTTTAATCTCAATTGATTAGCTTAATTTAGGTTGTACTTTGGTATATTTAAATTTTAATGTATTACTTACGGTGTGTAGAACGATTTTGGCTTAAAAATAAAGGTTAACAGAGAATTTAACAGTTTAATTGCAAAAGAAATAAATTTCTGAAATTCCTGCGAAACAATCAAACACGACTTAAGCACTTATTGCCACATAAATGTTCGTCCTATAGAAAGAAGTACTCATGTATATGTTAGACATACATATGTATGTATGTACATATGTATGCAGTTGTATAAATCATCAATTGTGACAAATAAATTTTTAACGGATGAAGTTTATACCACGATATAAATATATATCGTGGTGTACAGAGCACATGCATAATTTAAGTTTAAAATATTTTGCTATAAATATATATTTGACTGAACACTTCAAAATATTCACAATAAAAATAATTACATTTAGTTTGGACAACAACCATGCTGACGGATAAACCCTGTAATTTTCCAAAGAGAAATCATTCCTAAACTTATTGTGCACCGAAAACAATTCGAATTAGAAGAAACAATCCGAAATGAGAATTTATGGCAAATACGAATTTAGAATTTATAGGAAATATGAATGAATATTTCGGTGAAGCTATTGTGACTGTAAATGTTAAATTATACAAAAGGACCTAATCGTTTGTTTAAACCACATTTTGGTTTTGCTTTTGACTTTTAATGGCTATGAGAAAATATTTTATGTTATGTTTACGTTTTTATATACAGTTTTGTTAGAACATGTCTGCTCGTTAGCATTTATGTTTATAATGTTAACTTAACGTTTTCAAGGAAGAACTAAATACTGTTAATATTGCAATAGGCATGAAAGGACTTTGTGAAGTTAGCTTTTTTCAAATAGACACATATGTATGTATATGACTATAACGTGTAGGTTCCACAATGCAAGCAAGCGACTTGTCTAGAAAAAATATATGAAAAACACTCAAATTTTGGAGTGATTCCTATACAAATTTTCTAGACTAGTCGCTTGCTAGCATTGTGGAAACTACACATACATATATATGTATATTTATGTATGAAGCAGAGTGTAAAAAACGAATAAAATAAAGTTAAGGAAAAGTTATAGATTAAGCTTGGTACGCGATTCGAAAGGAAATTCAGGTTCCCACATAAAAAGTATATAAAAAAAAAAACTTATGGAAATTCAGATTGGTAATTTTCATTAAAAAAAACCTTCCGTTTGCTAGTTTTTATTTATAACATCCCTAAGATAGGCAATGAATTTAAAAAATTCAGTGTGCTTTTCTTTTGAAAGTCCCTACTAGCAAATAGAAATTTCTTTTCTTTTATTTTTCATACAGTTCATATGGGAACCTGCATTTCCGTAAGAACTCAGAACTAAAAATGTATAGATACATATTCCACTAAATTTAGAGCTTGCTATTATTTTCTTATTGTTGGAATTTTTAAGTTACTGACTGGTAGAATACACCTTTAAAAACAAATTAGAGTTATTGAATAACTTTTTGCCATCTGTTTCTTAATGGACAATTGATTTTGGTACTTTTTCTTTAAAAAGTATTCATTAGTATATATTAATCTCAACGTGGTCAGCTTTTTTCGAAATGGTTTTAAGCAGTTACGCTGTTAAGTTTTGCAATGTAAATTCACAGTATAATTTTTGTGCATTTCGTTGTATATTTCATTCATGTTGCATTAGCAGACAAATTATTGTTATCAAGATTTTCCAAAAATCAAATGCTTTCAGTCATAAATCAAACACTTTGGCACATTCAAATATAACAAAAATAAAAAACTCATTTAAATCCTTTACAATGAGGATTAAGTTACAACTCTTTTTTTATGAAACAAAGTATTTGGTTTTTTTATATTTTACCAAATCACAACGCTTTTAAACCAACCGGCATTACTTAGTTTGATGAAAAAAAGAACAACAACAACAAGAACAGGCGAGACTGACTACTGACTGACGCTGCTGTCACAAAAACCAACAACTGAAAAATGTGCTTGCTGCATTGAGTTTGTTTTTACATTTATCAACAACCAAAATATTTTTGTTTCACACAATATTATTTTTGTTTTTGGCACTCGACAATCGTACAATGAAACACAAACAAGGAAACAAACATTTAAGTAAAAAAAAAAGAAAATTAAGCAAAAACAAAGATATTTTGCATAAATTATCATCCAAACACATTTTTATACACTTTATTACAGACCAAACTGTTTATAGTAGTTTGAACCCTTTCCCGTCCTTTTGCAGGAGTGTGTTAATGTTGTGTGTTTGTCCCTTAGGAGTGTACGAGTAAGTGTGTTTGCATTTTGATATGACTCGAGTTTCATTCATGACATTTACATGTGTTGAATGGATGGATAAATCGGTTGGCTGGTTGGCTTGAATGGCTGGCTGGTTTGGTTTGGTTGTTTCGACTGTTTGTATAGATGTGGTGGTTATTTTTTTTTTGTTTCTTGTAGCCCTGTTGTTTGTTTACTGTTCCCTTTGGTCCCTTATGCGGTGTTAAAAGTCCATGTGAATATGCATACTGAGATTATTTAAAAGAGATAAGTGTCCTTTTTTGTTTACATTATTCACTACAATATTGGGTGTTGAGCATGATGTTGATCAAATAATTTTTTTTATCCTTTTTTTGTGCTCTTAATGAGTTTACAAATATTTTTGTTTGAATCCATGTGCGTATTTTTGAGTCTTAATGAAAACTTTAGTTTCATTTTGAAATCCCTTTTTGTTTGCATTTGCAACATTGTTTAGTTTGCGATAAATATTTAGTAAAGGGTCTTTTATCTCTTATAGACTGCAATGAATGAATGAAAGATTTAAGTTTTAGCAGTAAAAATACATGCAGATTGCATAAATTAAAAGACCCAAAAATACTTTGATAAGACTCGGTTAACACAAGCATATTTGGCAAATTAACAAGGAATTAAATTAAAAAGAGAAATGACTTTTATTTTTTGCTTGACAAGGTTTTGAATATTTAATTAGAAGGGTCAAGAAGTTTTATTGCATTTCTGGAAAATATTAAAAAAAAAAACAAAAGAATTTTATACGATATGGAAAAAAAATTTTAAAAAAGTTTTTTAGACAAAACTTGAAGAAACCTTTAGCCAGTTATAAGCTTTTATAAATATTTTTTTTCCAAATGCCTTGAAGAAATGTTATTCTATAAAATATATACAAAAAAATTTTCTTTGAAATTTTGAAGTTTGTAAAAATTTGTTGATACGATTCACAGTAATTTTCGAATGTCTGTTAGACAAAACAAAAATTTTTCGTTAAAAAAATGTCTAAAAAATATTTTTGCAAGTTTTGAAGGATTCATCCATTATGAAAAATCGTAATAAAGTTTAAAGTTGCGTTAAAATTTCAACGCATCTCTTGATAGCCCACAAGTTTCCAAAGCTTTCATTTGAAATCTTTATTGAAATCTATATCGTTTACACTCATAGGGAATTTACATTGTATCGAAATCTATTATACTTAGTTTGAAATCTTTATCAAAGTCTATATCATTTGCACTAAGGTTTTTTGGCATTCTTAAATATTTAGTATCCAAGACAAAATCCTTATCTAAAATTTTCTCATAAACTGTAACCCAAAACGTGCCGACTTAGCCCATTCACACACCTTAAATAGAAAATTTTGTAGAGCGTAGCTACTGGCAAATTAGATTCCATTTTGTATGGAAAATCTAGCAAGAAGCAACTAGATTTCAAAATTATTTATTAGCTGAAAACTATTAAGAAGGAATTAGTTGTTAGTTGCACTCAAAGTTCACCACTTGCAATATTATCGAATGAAACTAAAATTGATATTTTATCACCAGTCAATGTTTATACTTATACTTATGTATATACTTATTTTTAGTACTTTGCCAGCAAAATACTAGTAATGAACTATATTTAGTATAACTAACTTTTCCACACAAATTGCATACCATCTGCATTACTTTACAGCACTTATGTAACGACTGCAAGTAAAAAAATAAATTATTTTCTGCGTGGTTCGGTTAGTAAAGCGTCTACTTTTCGTTCAGATAGTTCTATGTTCAAATCCTGACTGTGTTTTTTTAATTTGTATGTGTTCATAAAAACAAGTTTTTGTCGCCTAATAAAGTAAATGTGGGATTGGGCAGTGTACAAAACTCTGGACTTAAGTCTTAGTCAGCAGGAGTTCGATACCGTAAGCTGGGATGTGATTTTTATTGGCTTCTAAGTGCCTCCAATGAAATCGTCACGTTAAAATAATGAGTTAAAATGCTAATGTAGTAGAAGTAGTGTAAAATATGTTATTTATATCCTTATTGGCAAGTTAATTCATTAGTCCTAGTTTGCACAATGCAAGTCTTATTGCTAAGCTGATTAGTTTGTTAGGAGAGAGAGACGAGGGGAAATAATCGTTTATGTTCCCCTCTTTTCTCTCTTCCTCAAACTTATCAGTTTAGCAACAAGACTTGTATAGTGTAAACTATGACTTACTATGCCATAAAATTGTTCGCTGGGTTGCTTTATTCAAAAATACCTCCATTTAAATTTCCTTTTTTTATAAACATACGCATGTACTTTTTCACAAAGAAATTTGTCATATTAATCAAATAACTTCCTTGATTGCTACATTCTATTCCAGTTCGAAAAAAACAAGAAACATTAATGCCAAAACTGTGGTAGACGACCTCTTCTCATCTTTTCCCTCTTGCAGTTAAAATATCCCTTTTTATAATATTTTATTCCCATATTTTGCCCCTCTTTATCCCCCTTTTTCATTGGAATGACACATAACTCTTGGCCTGAAGTGATATTTTTGACGTCACTGTATTTAAAAGGCAACCTGTTAATCAAAGCATGTGTTATTTTTGTGTCCAACATACAGGAAATAAATATCCTGTTTGTGTTTTTTCAAATTTACTTTACAACCCTCAAATAAGTTTAACGAACTCTTCTCTTGGGTAAACGAAGGCTAAGGTCAACAAGATTGCTGAAATTTGTTAGAGTGTAAGAGCGTGTGTTGGTGTAGTGTGTGTGTGTTTGTTTGTGTGTTTGTACGTTGGTTTGTGAGTACATAAAGTAAAAGGAGAAACAATAACAGAGAGTTTTTACTGTAAAAAAAAAAAAAAAACCATGCTATTGGAATATTAAAAAGGAAAACAATAGAGCATTAGAGAAGAGAGAGCGCATATAATAGGGAAAATACTAAAAATATCCTTTTCTTTACAAATCTTTGGCCAATTTGGTGACAATTCTGAAAAGTATGTTCCAGTTGCCGGTTGTCTATGAAGGATATTATATGCAACGCAAACAATTTATAATAATATTTATACGATTTTTTTAAGTAACGAAAACTAAAATAAAAAAAATTAATATAAAAAACGGGCGGGTATTTTTTTAAATTAAAAACAAAAGTGAAAATATTGCAATAAAAGTATGCAAATTCAACATTAAATAAGTTTTTAAAATGGAAATACCATTCAATCTAATTATATAATGAAAATATTTAAAACTAAATATTAATAAAGTTGGCGTAAAAATAATTAATAAGAATAATATTTAAGACTTTTTTATAAGTGAGTGTTTCATGTCCTTTTTTTATAAAGCAAATTTAGACAATCTAACTCTGTGGATTTCAATAAGCTTTTAACATTTCTTTTATTAGTTTGCCTAAATTCATAAAGAAAAATCAAACAAATGTACATAACAATACAAAAACTAAAGCATAGCTTAAGGCTTTTAAAATCTGAATATATATTTTATGTAAGAAACATATTATGTTAAATCTTCATTTAATTATGGTGTATGAAAAAGTATCTTACTATGTCTCTGAAGCAAGAAAATAATAAAGGAAAAATAATATTAAAAATTAAATTAAGATTATAAAAGATAATAATTGAATAACAATGCCTACATTAAGGCTTTAGTTAAATAAATTTTAAATAAACCATAACAAGAAAATTTCAACATCAATTAGTAATAATTTATTACTATAACATTGAATAACAAAGTAAAGCTAAAACAAGAAACTGATAAAGAAAAAATTAAATTAAAAAATACATTGCGATTATATAATAATTTAATAACAAAGCCTACAATAAGGCTTTAGTTAAATAAACTTTGTATAATCCATAACAAGAAAATTTTAACAACAATCAGTAATAATTGATTACTACATATAACATTGAAAAACAAAGTAAATCATTTTAACTGCGAGAAGCTTCAATATATGTATTTAAAGCAAGCATTAATGGATTATAAATTATGTGATATAAAATATAAAGCATACTTTTGTCAGTTCCTTGATAGATCTTTTAAAGCATAAACTTGTGCGTGTGTGCAGATAATGAAGTTATATGCATCCTTTCCTTTTATGCTGTTATAAATAATGATGATTGATTTTGAAGTGTAGGCAAATTGTTAAAGGAAGTGTAATCGAATAATTTTATTATTTGAATTAGTTGAAAAGAACTCTTTAGTTAGCAACAAATTAGAGAAATCAATTGTAGTTGACAGGCTGGTAAATGCTATTAATTAAAGTTTCTTTTTTGATATAGATAAAATGTGCAAAGTTGAAGGCATTTATATTGAAATGACAGTGACAAGTCCTTTATTAAGATTTTTAATAATAATAATATAATTCTTTCTAATGAATAAGTGAATTGTAAGAACAATATCAAAAATTAATTGAAAATTTGTTGAAAATAGTATGTAAATGTTTCCATTGGAACAAATTGTGAGAATGATTACTATTTCTTTAAAGTAATTACTCGTATCTTAGAATCATAATCTATGCAAGTTGTCTTCCATTCTACATTGATTATAGTATTCAAGCATTTGACATATCATAATACAATATTTCTTAAGTTTTTAGGCTATAGAAGTATGTAGTAATAAATGATATTTTTGTGGCAACTCTTGATTTTGTGGCATAAAATTTAAGCATTTCCACACATTTTTCCTAAAAATTCTCTCATTATCCAGAGTTGTATATTCCTTAATTAATTCCTTTTAATAAAAACTCAATAGATTGTCTTTATGTTACAAAACAACTCATTTATAATACAAAGTACAAACTTTAAAAATTAGTTTATTCATCTTACAATCTTACACCCATCCTTAAACTGTTAATAATGTGTTAAAAAAAATCTACAAAATAAGCGCTTGAAAGACGAAAACATATAAAATACTTTTGTAAATTTAACCACCATAAAAATGTGCTTAAAAAAAGAGCAAATGAAAAATTTCTTTACACCCATATAAACACCTTAACATATGCTATGAAATTTTTAACACACAGTTGAGTATGAAATAAAGTGGTTTTAAAGTAAACACTCAACCAAAGAAGCGAAAATATATATGAAAAAAAAAATAAATAAAACAACAACAAAACACAAACCCATATAATTGTAGAGTGAAACAAAGAGTAGAAAAAATATTTCAAAGTAATGTGTCTCCGCGTAACGACTTCGATATAAATAAACGAAATACGTAGCTTACGAAACAGCAACAACGTATATATGGATATTAACTCTACCGTGCAACATAATAATCGTCATAATAATCAACTGTGTTGGTGTATCATAAATGCTAAGCAAGAGACATAACAATGTCTGGTGACGCCATGAAATATGCTTTACAAAAATAATACGGCAAGAAAAACGACTTGCATTTTCCGTTTCCGTTTCAAAACGGGTTCCTTTCTTAAAATGAACTGAAAATATATATTTCTTAACAAAAAAAATGTCACAGAAAAAATAAAAACAAAACAAACAAACCAAAAACTGAAATGTTAAAAGTATAAAGAAAACTGTGCACAATTTAAATAATAAACTTGAAGAAAATATGTAAAAAATACGTATAAGGCTAAAGAAAAATGGCCCTTAAACAAATATGTTTTACTTCAGATAGAAGGCAAACTTTTTTTACTTAATTTTTTCAAAGAAATAAAATTGCTATTGAAATTTCTTAGGGGCCAAGTAAAACAAAATGTTTTTCATTTTTATGAGAACAAACGAAATAATACAAACACTGTAAACATATTGTTCCTGAACCCACAATAAGGCAAAATAAACAATAAACATAATACAAATATAATGTCCCAGCTCTCTCGAAGAGCGCGAGTATGTGGATTACACGAAATGGTTTACTGTATAAATTATTACACAGTGTTTTGTTGTGGCATTAAATGAAACTGAAAACACAAACACAAAACCTTTGCAATTTATGTTTTGCCTTTTTCTTTACCTCTTCAGGAGCTGCGATTGTAAATAACGGTATTAAGGAATCGTGATCTTTGCACATTAAAGCTGCTCAAGCAACAGAGCAAAGAAAATAAAAAATGTTTTATATGTGTTTTCACAATCCAACAAAATCCATCTCATTAACTAGTGTTATATATGTATATATTAAAATAACAACAGCGAAAAGTATGCAATGGTTATATTGAAGACTTTCTTAATGACAGTAGAAAATACATACATATGTACATATTCTAAAATTGCAAATCAGGACTTAAAAATAAGCAAACGAAAGATAGACATGATGAAATATTTTTCTAAGAGCATACCATCACAAAGCTAATATTTTCTTTTAAGAACATTTTATCACAGTGATAAGTTTTTTATATTTTTTTATCACAGTGATAAATTTTCTTAGAGCAGTTTTATGACAATGAAAAATTTTCTACAAAAAATTTAATCACAATGATATTGGTTGGAAATGTTATAACAGTGATATATTTTTTATGGAAAAATTTTGCCACATTGATACATTTTCTAGATACTGTGATATTTTTTCTTGTTGGAAAATTTATCATTTGTTAAAATTAAAATTCCTGTGACATTTTTTACAGTGATACATTTCCTAAGAACACACTTTATCGTATTTTTTTATCACAGTGATATATTTTCTGTACAGAAGTCATATCACGGTAATACATTTTCTATAAAGAAATTTAGCTACAAATTTTGTAAAAGTGACACATTCTGTTTACAGAAAGTTTGTATGACTTATAAATTTTCTGTTGAGAAATTTTGTCAGAGTGAAACTGATATTATTATTCTATAGAAAAACCGAAAAACCCTTTGCTGAAATTTCTATAGAGAAGTTTTATCTTAATGATAGATCTTTTGTAAGGAAATTTAATAATAGTAATGGTTTTGGTTACAAATTTGGTCACAGTGATGCACTTTGTGTAGAAAAAGTTCATCTGTTTTTTTTTATTTTCTCTTGAAAAATTTTGTAGCAGTTTTAATTCTTATAAAGAGAAAGTTTCCATTTGGGAAATTGGTATTAATTACAATGGTAAAAATTCTATAGAAAACTTTAAACAGAGAAATTTTATCTCAATCCTATATTTTATTGGAATAATTTATCACACTGACAAAACTTCTTGAAATAAATTGGTTTAATGAAATATATCACAGTGATAAATATACTCAACAAAAATATTGAATTTGAAATAAGTTAATAAATAAATATGCTCTATAAGATCTTCAAGAGACAAATTTTATCGCACTGACAAAATTTTTTCTTCAGCAATTTTTTTGTTAGAGTAACATGTAGCCATTGCGATAAATATCTTGTTATTCAGAGATCTTATAGTGACAAATAGAGAAATTTTATTACAGTGACAAATTTTCTATTTGAAAATTTTATCATGGAAATGATTTTATGAAAATATAATTTATCACAGTGATAAACTTTCTAAAAAGAAATTTAATCAATTTAATGGATCAACATTTTCTGGAAAGCATTTCTAAGATATTTCGTTCTTTCCAATAATAAAAATTTATTAATGAAATATATACTCGTATCTGGAAAATAGGTTTGATCACAATGATACATTTTTATAGAAAAATTTTAAGACAGTGAAAAGGGATTTTCTATCATAGTGGTTAGTATCCTATCGGAATTTGATCAAAGTGAAAATTTTTTGTAGACAAATATATATATATATATATAAATATAATATATATAAATATAATATATATAAATATAATATATATAAATATAATATATATAAATATAATATATATAAATATAATATATATAAATATAATATATATAAATATATATAAATATTTCATAATGATAAATTTTCCATAAAAAATTTTAACACAGTGATAAATTTTCCATAAAAATTTTTTATCACAATGATAAATTTCTCACAGAAACATTTTATCACAGTGATAAATTTTCCACATAAAACTTTTATCACAGTGATACATTTTCCATATAAAACTTTTAGTGATAAATTTTCCATAGAAAACATTTAATAGCATGAAAAGTTTTCTCTTAAGAATCGTACAAAAATTTTGTTGGCGATAGATTTTTTCTACAGGATTTTGTACCAGTGATATTTGTTGTTTTTTGGATTTGTTGAGAAAAATTTTTTTAAGTGATAAATTTTCTACACGTGTTAAATTTTCTGCAGAGAAAATTTATTGCATTGATAAGTTTTCTATCCAAAAATATCATCACAATGATAATTTTTTATGCAAATATATCACAGTGATACATTTTCTATAGAAAAGTTATATTATACTGATAAATTTTCTCTTAAGAATTTAAAAAAAATTGTCTGTGATAATTTTTTTTACAGAGATGTCGTCGCAATGATATAAAAAATCACAATGTTTAGAGAAACGTTTTCACGATGGTAAATTTTCTACCCAGAAACTTTATTGGATTGATAAATTTTTTATCGGGAGAATTATCGCAGGAATAAAATTTCTATCACAAAAATTAACTTTTTAAAAATACATCTTATCACAGTAAAAATAATTCTTTAAAAATATTATTTCAAAATTTTATATTATATAGAGAAACTTCATTGCATTGATAAATTTTCCATCGGCAGAATTTTTAACACAGTAATTAATTTGCTAAAAATATATAATATCACAGTAGTAACATTTCTTTAAAAAAAGGCATTTTCTTATTCTTTGTTTGTTTTAAATTATGAATTGTTATTTTTCAACTTCAAAATTAATTTAATTTTTGTATCTTAAAATAAGCTCACGTTGTGGGAATATTAAAATATACAAAAATAATTAATTATGTCACCATATGTAATTTATATTCCCTTTCTACAATTTGCCTTTACTCGAAATCGTTTCATAATTCTATTATGTTTACTTTGCATTATAAGAAATTACGTGCCTACTTTTAGGCTTTAGGTGGGCAAGTTACACAAATTGTGTTGAAGAATTACGTGCTAATTTTATGTGATTTCTTTTGCTGTTGCTGCTACTGCTGCTACTTCGTTGTACCTTCTTTTGTTGTTACAACTGATCACGTTTGTTTAACTTGACTGCCGCCTAATTTAGGGCTTCTGTGGTAGAATATTTTTGATGATGAAAAAAGAAATATGCCGTTCTTATTTCCTGCTAGTGGCCTAGTGAGAATTCATAGCTACGTGCCTGTTTATATATGACAATACTTCCGTTTATTCAGGTAATTTGGAAAGTTTCCTGAGGAAGTAGTTATAAGCCTTTTGTTAGTTTTCTTTTTTCAAAGGGCTTTAGTGTAAAAAATAAAATCACTGTAGGCCAACTTGATTAATTGCATTAAGAGGCCTAAAAGTTTTAGTTTTTCAAACAAAACTATTTTGTTTAGTAAGCATGTATGAAACAATTGTTTTCATTGAAAAACCTCACACTAAGGAACGAACATTTTGATCGTCAACTTAAAACCCTATGTCTTTGTTTATAAAATAAGGGGGTGATGATGTAGTTCGTCACGTTATAGGCGGGGTGGGGGTATGTTAAGGATTTGTTACTGTTTAGAAAATACTGAAACTTTTGTAGAAAGCCTTATTAGGGAGGGAGGGGGGGGGGTTATAAAAACTCCGAAATTAGCGTTATTTAGTATGAGAATGGGCCTTTAACGCAATCTTTAGAAATTTTAGTTGTCAAAGAAATAACAATGAAGACTTCTTATTTGTATTTATTTAATATATACTATACTTTATGTTTATTTTATAATGCAATATAAAGCATAGTTTTGCATTGAGCTTGAAATTTAAAACCAAAGCATACTCTGTGGGATTTTTTGACAAAAATAATGAATAATGGAAATAAAACTACTCTGCCACTTGCAAAAAATCTCAGAACGGAAATTGCATGTTCTGGCTGACATAACAAGCTTAAAAGATACAAGAAAAAGTGTGAACAAGAATGAGATAATAATAATGTTAAGTATACCCCCAAGGCCTTTAAACTCAAATGTTTAAAATTAAATATATTTTTTATAATGAATATTTTTTTTTTTGCAAAGCTTCAAGTCATTAAAAAGTTAAAACATTTTATTAAAACTACTCCATTTGACAATTTATAGTTTTATGAAACTAAATTACTCGTTCCCTATACAATTTCAACAGCAAATTCATAAATTAAAACAATTGCATACGTTAAGGCTCACATATTGTCGTAAATACTTTTTGTACACGCATACACTTGGGCAGGAACTAACACATGCATACATGTGCGCCTTTTTTTCTTGTTCGTGTTCATATACTGAAAAGTCGTTTTTTAAACTGACACTTTTGCTCTGAGAAACCATTAACTAAACTCGAGACATTGTAGCAAATATTTTCAGCCATAACTCTTTTCCTCACCGTTTGCAGGCAGGCTTGTGTGTGTGCGTTCCCATCCTCTGTATGTTTGAAAAAGGTCTCATTACTTGAGCTATGGTCACGCATGAAACGCATAATTCTTATAACATGCTGAAAATATTTATTTCATATATTCTTTCTCTCCTATTTTCTCTACGGCATAGAGCAAAAACTAAAACATTAATTTAAAAAATTCCAACATGATTTTTTTTATTTTTGTAATTTCAAAACACACTTTAAAAGAAGTATTAAGGGACTTGGGGAAATAATTATTTAAAAGTTATATTTACATTTAAATTTATTTAGTGCAATAAAAAATAAAATTAAAACATAACTTCTTGCATTTCAGCGTAGATTACAGCCAGACTCTTTAAAATTTAGTATAAACTTGAAAATAAAAAAAATATAAATCTCAAGGAAGCGACGAAAATTCAAACGGATTTAACAAACACCCACAAAAATATTAAAGGTTATAATTGTTATTTCCTTTTGCTAGGAACAAAAATTTCACTTAAGCCTTCACGGATTTATAAATTTTTAAAGGAAACATTTTTGTTTACTAGAATGTGCAACATGCAAGTATTTTTAGCATATTTCTAGGCTTAAACGTAAATACAAAAATATCTAACATACCTTAAGGAGTATTAAAAAAAAGCCGTTATTTATTTGTTGGGTTAAAGAACGCGAGCATGACAGTATGTTTGCGTACGTGTCAAATATATCATATTCGTAGCATGACTTTTAATTTCCGCTGTAGTGTACAATCCCAACTTCTATTTCAATTCTAAATTTTTTTCTGCTTTATGTATAATGGCTTTGTTAACTGCCTTTCAATTCACTTTACGTTTTATCTAAAAAAATTATTTGTTTGAAAATTTTTTCCTTAAAACATGCAGCAGTAAAACATTCCAAACTTAAGTCTCTGCGAAATGTTTGCTATTTTAATTGCTGCTTTAAGGAAGTTTATTGTGACTTTATTATACAGTTTTATTACTTTATATAGATTTTAACATAGCAGAAATCTTTTTATTACGGCGTGATAAAAAGAAAATAAAAACTCATTACATATAAGAATAAAATTATTGCAAATACATGCTGAAAGCAAAAACAGCTAAATTTATTATGTCTAAAATTTAATTTTATTTTCGTTTCTATCTTCACATCACATTTTTACTTTTCGTTTTTTTATTTGCAAGGAAAGGAGAAGTCAGGAAGAAAAAAAACTACATTATGTGATGTATTTAAATTTAATTATATGCCAAAAGAGCTTCATTTAGAACACCAAGGCTAAAA
The DNA here is from genome assembly GCA_944452675.1 of Tachina lurida. Lineage (NCBI taxonomy): Eukaryota > Metazoa > Arthropoda > Insecta > Diptera > Tachinidae > Tachina > Tachina lurida. The sequence goes on from OX101753.1 coordinate 7,307,791, forward strand.
TAAGCCTGCAACGAGTTAAGGAAAAGAACGGCGGCTTAATTTTAACAATCTTTTTCACAAAGACCTTGAAAGTAAACATTTTAATTTTGTTATATTTTTTCAAATGCAACAAAGTTCTAATTGAGCTGAGAGAAAAACGGAGGGAGTAGTACTTTCGCTTTCTGACCTTCTCCCAGCTGAATAAGTCACTGCAAAGTAAACGTTGTGTGTCTTTACAAAGGTATTTTTTTTTATTTTTTAATGCACTAATAATTCCAAATTATTATTTTATTTATTCAGTAAAATATAATTTTTTTTGTTAAATTTTTAATAAATTAAATTAAAATCAATGTAATAAATGAGAAGTCTTCTGGTTAAACAATATAGTTATTGAATGACAGTTTTTCTGCCTTAATTATAGCATACATCTGGGCGAAGTTAAAACAAAAACTTAATATCTTTCAAACACGACTGCTTATGAAGTGTATTTAAAACAATTTTTATTGAGTGCATTTCAAAGACTTGAAAAAAACTAACCATTTATTATAAAAAGTTCAATACTAATAAAAAGGACTGCATAATAACTTACGTAAACTTTTTAAAACTCTCGCTCTCACTCTTCAATTCTGTCTCCTTTTACAAGCCAACCCTGAAGAATACAAAAAAAAACACACATTGAACTTTCCATTTGCCACTTGAATGGAACTTTAAATAAAGTTAAAATATAAACAAATGTAATACAAAGAATTGGCAAACAACTTGTCATTGACATGATTATGAACAAGAGGAGAAGAGAATATAGAAGAAAATAGAATATAATAGTGCATGAAAAGAAAATACCATAAGGACGACTGAAGTTAGCAAACTACAAATAGGAAAATGAATGGAAAGCATACACCAATATGTGACTTACAATAGAAATAAAACTCGAAACAAACTTCAATTGTAAACTCTTGTATGACACGAAACCACTTTTAAATGATAGAAATAATATTAAAAAATGTATATGTACGGGTACATTTGGAAAGGAATTGTAAAACTAAATCACAGGGATTGCAAGCAAAAAAAAAATCCCATACACAGCAAAAGCTTAACTAAAGCAAAACGAGTTAAAAAAAAACTATATAAATCTGAAGTTATTTGCTTTTAAACACAATGAAAGCATTAAAAGAAAAAAAATTTAAATCTCAGCTTTGAAAAATGTTGTATGGTAAAATTTATCAGCCAAGTAAGAGTGGTTTTTCAAAGGAATTTTTCCATTTCATCAAGTGTTTCGAAAAGTTTTTGCACATTATTTAAAAGTCTCTGTGAGTGTGGTAAAGAGTTTTAAAACCACAAATGTTTTTTTTTCTTTCTTTTAATTGAAATCAAAGTGAAACTCATGGCAAACTCACATGAAAATGCAGTTGACAAACAAGTTGTTAACTTTTAAAAATCTTTAAAATTAAATAAAAATTCTTAGAATTAATTTACTGGTTTCATTGGAAGCAGATTTTTCCCTGTATAGTTATTCGTTACCTGGATGTATGCTATACTTTATGTGGGTATACTTCAGTTGTTTGTTGACTGCAGTTAATAAAAGTTTCAGAACACAAGAAAAACTCAAAAATAGTTGTCTAGTTATTTGACTACTACGTTCATGTTATAAAAGTAGAACATATTACTTTAGTTTTTCACTTCAAAAAAAAAATAAACAATAAACATTTGACATATATGAAGTAGGAAATGTGAATGACTGAATTAGGTTAAAGGCTGCATAAAAGCCAAAAAATATGCTTTTAAAGTACAATATGTGTTACTAAACGAATGTTAAGTAAACAGAAATCGAGTAATATTAGGTGGGTAAATACTTATACAGTTTGCATTATTAAAAAGCAAATTCAGATTTCTTATTATTATGCTTTTAGCCTCATCAATTTGGGCCAAAAATTTTCACAGCCATCAAAACAATAAATGCTGTGGACCTTTTTGGTATTTTATTTCAAACAGCTAATAAATATACTTTATTTTTTATGCAGGACACTTTCATAAATTTCATTTCCATTAAGCTCTTCATGTTATTTTTTTCCACCCCTCAAAGTATACTGCAAAATTTTAAAATTTCAATTCATTTACAAAGTGCAACTGACATATTTGCCAAACTGTTAAACTAAAGTTTTCATTTCTTATTTTTTAATAAATTATAGTCTATTTTTCAGTTTGCTACACATTAAAATTTCTAACAAACACCTCAAGCAATGTCAATCAAAGTTTTCAAACAAATGAAGCCTAAATTGTATGCAAAAACAAAACTTTAGTATGTTTAAACAGAGATAAAAATTGCTTTGAATGAAAACGTTTATTTCGGTATACATACGAGTGAAATTAACAGATACAAACGCTTGTGCTGACATGCATAAATAGTCTTTTTTTGTGGTGTTTTAGCAAAATTTAATAAAATGCTATTTTAAATTGTTTTTTTCCAACCTGCTGGACTTTTGCCAAATGTTGACAGAGTAAATATAATTTGATACTAAATTTGAATTAGGTTTTAATAAATTTATATTTCACTGAAATTAAATATTTGCTAAGTAACGGTTTTACATAAATTTGAATACACAAACAAAATTTATTAATAATTTTAGTATGGAAAACGAGTAAAAGGTTTGCTGATTAAAATGTATACCCAATTGTGAATTTAAAGTAAAATGTCTGATTTACGGCCTGTCCCACGATGTCACCAGAATTCGTTCGATCGACAACTTGTATTGCAAACAACAATAACATTAGAAAAGTTGATGTTGTTTGCAACAACCATTAAATTGTATTTCATATTTTAGAGAGAATGTTTGTTCTAAGGCTAATTTATTTAATGCTTTAATAGAGGCAATACATTTGTATGAGTTTCTCTGCTTACCAAACGAAATTAACTAACGCCCTTTTAAATTATGAAAATGATGATTTATCACCGTGACATAATTTTTTTAGAATTTATTTATTCGAGCAACAATTTAGTCACTGTGATAAATATCTTGTGATTGATAAATCTAATAGTGATAAATTTTTAAAGAGAAATTTGATCACACTCACAGATTTTCGATTTTTAAATATAAGCCTGGTAAAAATTTTATATAAACTTTTTTTTATCACAGTGATACATTTTCTAAAAAGAAATTTTAGCACTGTGATGTGATAAATTTTAAATTTAGAAATTTTATTACAGTGACAAAACTTCATCAGAAAGTTTTTTTTGGAAAATAAAAATTCATACTGTGATAAATATCTTGCTATTGATAGATCTACTAGTGATACATTTTTAAGAAAAATTTTATCACAGTCATAAATTTTATATTTGTAAATATAATCCTGGTTATAATTTTATATAATTTTTTTTCAGTGATACATTATTTTTAAAGAAATTTTATCACAGTGATACATTTTTCAGTAACTAATTTTAGCACTGTAATGTGACAAATTTAACATGTAGAGATTTTGTCACAGTGACAAAAATTTTTAAAAATTTTTTTGTTCGAGCAACTATTTAGTCACTGTGATATATATACATATATCTTGTTATTGATGGGTCTAATAGTTGCCAAATTTTGAAGAGAGCACATTCATCAATTTTCTATTTATAAATATAATACTGGTAATAAATTTATATTATGAAAAAAATTAATCACAGTGATACATTTTATAAAAAGAAATTTTATCACAGTGCTTCATTTTTCAGAGAGTAATTTTTGCACTGTAATGTGATAAGTTTAACACGTAGAAATTTAATCGCAGTGATAAAACTTCTTTATAATTTTTTTACAAGATTAAAATATAATGATGGTGATAAATCTTTGTTATTGGCAAATATAATAGTGATACATTTTTGAAGACGAATTTTATCACAGTGATACATTCTCTATTTTTTGTCCTGCTACATTAAATCCTGGTAATAATTGTATATGAAAAGAAATTTATCACTGTGATATATTTTTTAAAATGATGAATTTTCCAGAAAAAATGTTCAGCACTGTGATGTTATGAATTTTCTATTTAGAAATTGGGACAAAGGTTCTTCAGAAATTTTATACAAACATTTTTTTATCACAGTGGCACATTTTCTGAAGTGAAATTCTATCACAGTGATCCATTTTACAGAAAAAAAGTTTAGCACTGTGATGTTATAAATTTTCTATTTAGAAATTTTATCACAGTGACAAAACTTCTTTAGACATTTTTTGTAAGAGTAACAATTTGATCACTGTGATAAATATCACAGAGATTGATAGATCTCTTAGTGATACATTTTTGAAGAGATATTTTTATCACAATTATAACTTTTCTTTTTGTTAATTCAATCACAGTAATACATTTTTTAAAAAGAAATTTTGTAACAGTGATCCACTTTCCAGAAAGAAATTTTATCACTGTTAGATATTCTCTTAAGAATTTCTATAGTAAAATGTCATCACCGGAATAGGATTGTGGAGACATTATTTACAGAGATGATTTCATCACAGTGGAAAACTGTTGTAGTTTTTGTGAAATGTGCATTTCCGGTTGCTAATTTTTGTATTTAATTTGCATTATGAATTTTTTCATGCAAGAAGTTCACGAAATTTTTTAAATTTGTCAATAAGAGACCTGAAGAAGCAAATCAGATAAAAGATTGGCAAAAATGCTTCAGTTTTTTTATACATCACTCTCTTTTACGGCGCAGTTATTAGCAAAAAAAAAAGGTTTCGAGCAGCAAATTTTATGGAAAAAACTATACTGTAAATTAAGTTTTGAATTTTTTATTGAAATGTGTTTCTCGCTTTGATTTTATTATCAGAGGCGCTCTGTAAATCGCGCGATGTGAAATCGCCTAATTTTCAGAAAAAACCTCAAATAAAAAGGTGACTTATTGCAGCTTTTTAATTGGTTTTAATGTTTTGGATGCTTAAGACATTTTAAACGAACTTAACTTTGAATGCACTAAATCGTCCGATCAGCGAAACACTGTTTTCGATTTTGGAAATCATACTATTTCAAAACGCGTGGTTTACCCCTTTAATTAAGTACTTAACAAATTTTTCGCACTTATTTTCAAAGCCCCATAAAAGCGAAAATTATGCTCAGAATGAATAAACGTCTCCTTATTAAATTCTTGCTAAGCTGCAGTTTTTCTTTAGCTTTAAGCTACTCACAGCGTTAGTTTTTTGCTTTGTGAGTGTAAATAATAAAATCAATTTAAAATTACCATTTTAATTGTGTATTAGCTAAAAGTTTTCTTGCCGCCCACGCTTTGTTTTATACTTTTTATTTTAGTTACATTGTAATTGCAGCTTGCTTGTAGGAGTTTATTTTAAATTAGCATTTAACTTCATTATTTTTTTTATAATTATATTAAAAGTTGGCTACTTTAGCCAACATAATCATTTAAAAGTTCTATATAATTTTTCTTCTTGTCCGCTTTAACGCTGAACTTGTGTAAATAATTTGCTGTGAATATTTTATTGCCAATGCTGTGCATTAATAATTTTTTTTCTTGCTAACATTATTTGCTGGTCTACTTTCTACTTTTTTTTTCCATTTATCAAAAGTAATTAAAATTGGGTCATTACAACAAATTGCAAATAAGAAGCTGAAGGGAAGAAAATAAATGCAAAAAGAAAATGAAATTAAACATAACGTCTCTATTACGTTTCACCAAAAATATTATTTTAAATTAATTAATAGCACAAAAAATAATAATTACTACGTACATATGTATTTGCTTAAAAATAATTATTTTATAATTTGTTCATTATTTATAACTCAAATTCTGTCGAGGAGAGTGAACCAACAATTTGTTACAACATTAACCATTGCATACTTAAGGGCTTGTTTATTTACTTAAAATAAAATGATATCTATAACGGCTGCACACTTATGAAAATATATTAAAGGTTTTAAGTTTCAAAAAAAAAATTAAATAACGTTTCGTTAAGAATGTGAAAGTCAAACGCAGAATTAACACAAACAACCCTTTTTATAATTTGACTTAACACCACCCAGAGACAAAAAAGAAAAAAAGCCAAAACATAAATGAAAATTAAAACGAGTTTCTTGGTCAAAAGCTATTCTACGGCGCTTTAACACAAGCAAGCCAAAAACCATTATATGAGAAAAAAAATTATTAAAAGTCTTTACAGTGAAAAATGCCATAAAGACAAACTCTGAAACATACAAATGGCAGGATGGTTGGATGGATGGATGGATGTTTGTTTGTGAGATGGACAGAAAAAGTCATTAATTTTTGTAAACTCATAACTACTAACAAAGTAAATACTTTTTGTTTTACTCTTTTTTCTTGCTTTTGCCCTTTATACGGGATTTTTTCGGCCTCTCTTACAGATGAAGATTTATGAAAACAATTAATTTAATGAAAAGAATTGAAAAAAAATGTAACAGCCCTTGGCTGAAATAATAAAACTTCTTTTTTAAGTTTTTAAAAAAATTTCAAATAAAATTGTTCAAGTGTTAAATGTAAATGTAGAGATTCATTTCTGCAGAACTTTTAAGTGTTTCTTTGAAAAGTTTTAAATAAATTGAAAAAAAAACTGAAAAATAAAAAAACTATAACAAAAGCAACATTTCAAAAATGTTGCTGCTAAAAGCCTTCCAACGAAAATGTGTGATAAACACAACAATAAGCCTATAGAAACAAAAGAAAATAATAATTGTGCAACAAAAGCCTCAAATGACAACGAACAACAAACACCAGCCAAACGACAGCCACAGCAACAGCAGCCGCTTGATAACTCTTGGAAATCCTCCATTTACGATTGGGATTCACCAAGTTCATCGACTGGCACAGTCAAACGCAGTCCGCGCTCTATAACCAACTTTGAGTGCAGCCAAACGAATATTAAAACTTCGCATAAACCGGACAATAAAACCTTGAATATTGTACAAACAAACAATAATGTTGCAACTGAATGTCAAAGCGAAAGCAAACAAAACCCACAGCAGACACCAGGTCATTTAAGGCGTCAAAGTATTCATAACATAACAGCAAACAACAAACAATCAACTCCATCATCCATATCAATTAACACCAGCAGCCTTTTTGCAACTCATCCTATAAATATGCAAAAATCCTCACGCTCTAGCAGCACTAATAAGGAAAAGCCACAAAAATTACGTTTGAACAACAAAACTTCAGATCGTAATGCCAACTCTACCTCAAACTCACCCACCCACCACACCACCACCACTGCGGCTGGCTCTTCAACAACGGCCCAAGGCGGCACTATACGCAAGTCTACACACAAGAGATCCAAGTGGTGCACCAGTTCTAATGAAGCCAACCAGGCCAACAGCCGTGAGTCAGGTGTTAGTTTATACCAAGATGAAAACTATATGGAGTTTGAGTTTTTCGAAAGAGAAATACCCAATCGCCAAAGGCCACAATTCACCGAACTGTTTAGGGACTTTCCAGTGAGTTATGAGACCACTACACTGGCTTTGCACTCCTCCACACTGCCGGCTAAGCCTCCTCCCTACCGAGAACCCTTACCACCCACTCCACCTCCACTTTCCCAGCTTCCCTCACGTAATTTAAGAAATAACGAAAATTCGCAATCCTGCCCTTCCACCCCCTTTCGTGGCAAGGTAGTGTTAAGCAAAAAAGAGCGCAAGGAGTTGAGTAAACTCAACAAGTTACAGGACACGAATTGCTCCAACTCCGCCTCCAATATAAGAGGTTTTGAGTCTCCGGTCACAAGTGCACAATCGAGTCCCTACAAAGGCCGCGTGACGGAACTAAAGAATTGTATAGCACGCATAAACTCTAAAGGCTTGTTTGCCTCCTTGCACAGAAACTCGCAAAAGTCTTTGAATAATAAAAGCCAAAATCAAGAAGAACAAGCCACCTCCTCATCGAATGAAATCTCCCCACCACCACCAGCCCCCGACACCAGTCCACCTGGCTCCAATGCCTCAAACAACAACGACTCGGACTATACAGAAAAACTGAAAAATTTGCCGGTAAGGCAAAGAAAGGCTAACACCTCACACATGGACAACTACTGTCTCTTCGATCCCATGGACTTTGTAAACGAAAAGGCTTTGAGGAGAAGAACTCACCAAACTCTAAATATGGACCTACCTTTGCCCCAACAGCAGCAGGGTTTGCGTGACCCTTTATTTAGCTCGCGGCAAAATTTAGATTTCAGCGAAGAAGAACTAGTGCCAGAGGTGATATACGATGAGGAACCACAAGACCAAGCGGAGGAATTGGACGTCCAGTTGCAAGTGGAAGTGGAAGTACATCAGCAGCAGCCAGCGCGCAACTTTGATCACCATAATTATTTTGTCATAGATCCGGAAGACTTTGAAGAGGAACCCCCCCACATGGACATAGGTATACCTAATCCCTTTACCAATGAACAATTGGTGCAGGCGAATCTGATGGCCCGCAACCAGCATACTTATGCCAATAATCCTGCACAGCTTAAAGCCTCCGAATCGCTAGAAAAATTATTGAATGCTTTTGAAACTCCAAACTCTATGACCAACAGCCAGGAAAGTAAGGATACTACTACAACAACCTCCACAGCTTTAGTAGAATCCTCCTCCTCCACCAACTCTAATACTTCCTCAACCTCCAACACCTCTTCGCAGACCACTTTACAGAGAACGAAAAAGAGATTGACTTTTCTCAATCTGTCTCCCTTTCGCTGTAACAAAACGGAACGCAAGGAAAAATCGTCCGCCCAAACGTCACAACCCAAACAAGAGCGTGCCATGTCGGAATTGGTTACTTCGGAGCATATGTTCCATTTGCAGCGCATGCTCTTGAGTGCGGATAATGTTTTAAATGACACGCGTCCTATTAATGAAAATATCGAATTGAATTATGTTTTATTTAATCCGGGACCGGTACCTAGCCGTAATATTCAATATAAAATACGTAAGCCGCGACCTTTATCGTCCCATAGTGATGCGGATAGTGGCTTTCTGAGCCCCTGCTCACCGGACGAGTTCGCTGCTATGAAATTCAATCCTACTTTGTTGGTGCTGCAGCAGTGTGACAGTGTTCAAGGATATATTGAGGTGAGTTTTTTTACAGGTTTTTTTAAAGTTAATTTTTGCCATTTATATTTTTCCATAAATAATTTTTCGACGCTAAGTCATAGTCCAGCCTTGAAATTTTTGTTGCAGTAAATTTTCAGCTCAGCGGACATTAACCTTAATTTAACATCAGGGTGCCCTCCTTCGTAGGCATTGTGGAGCGTAATAATCGACAAAGTAAAATAGCAAATAAAATAGCTACTAAGCACACATTTGTAAGCCAAGTTACATGTGATTACTATAATGAACAAAAAATAACACCAAAGTTAATTGTAAATATTCTAACAAACACGTAGTACAACGGAACAACTAGCTGTTTTCGAAGGCCACTACTGCTTCACCATCAGTGATCTTTGTGTTTGAGCAGTGGATCATTGACACACACAGTGCTGTGGTGTCAGCTGATGTAAATTTCTGCTTTATATACTCAGCCATTACAGCAAATGAAATATGTGAATTTTTTTAAATCATCGTATTCAATTTGCTGAAAGCTTTTTTTTGTAATGAAAGCTCAATTTTAACATCTTTAAATTTACAACAGTCTTGCCATTGTCGTTTGATATTTACTAGTAATGGACATGTTAGTTAATTTGCTTATTTGTGTTCTACTTAAGACAAACTTTTTTGCTTTGTTACTATTAACTATATATATGTATGTTCAGCTTTCGTCCAGAATTTTTTTTTGATTGAAGTTTACTAGTTCGTAAGTGCATCACTGCGCTGCAAATCCAAAATCAAAGGTCCTAACATGAGTCGTGGAAGTATATAACGCACAAATAAATGTCAGATATGAGTTACAAAAGATTCTCAGCGCAGTTGCATTGCACTTTAAACTAAAGTTTGCTCGTATGATAAAGACCAGGGATGCATTTCTGGACAAGCCCGAGTTTCCCTGATACTAACGAAATTCATCTAGCCATGCTTAACGAACAACAAACAAAATTTCTTCGTTTATATATTTAAGAATAATTTTCCCTAGAACAATTTTTATGCATACAAGAATTTTGGATGAAAATAATTCTGTTGGGAAAGCTTAGGTAGACATTTGAGCGCCTTTAGCGAGACACGTGCTTTATTCTCTCCTGTGCTTTTTAGAGATCCTTTTTACTAAATATTATTACAATAAATGACCGCTGAACAAAGTGCAAGAAGTTTAGGGATTACTTTGGTTATTTATTTACAACTTCAACTTTTATTCTTAGATATAGTGCAAGTCTTTTTTTTTTAAGAAAACACATTACACGCACACGAGCCACTTTGATGTTTTCATGTAAATATAAATAATAATTTCTAAAGAGCTTTTATCACTATTCCCTAATGACTTAAAATCAAAAAGAAGAAAAAAAAATTAACAAAGTATACTTATCAATATCTTAATATTTCTTTTATGACTCAACATTATAATCTTAATGGTTAAATTTAAGCTGCAAGATTTGCAAAGAGCAAAAAATTTAACAGAAGGGTAAACAAACCGCATAAGCCATACAAACACCAGAATGTGGATGTAAAACCCAAAGAAAAAATTTAACAAAGCACTAGAAGATTATTTGCAAAACATCTTGTTACCAAAACTGAGCAGCTTAAGTAACATACATACTCCAGTGTAAACACTCTTGTGATACTAAATACTACTTTAAAGGAGCATCAGTTAAGTCTGAATCCTTATATTCCTTTTTTTTATCAATAAATTATTATAACCCATGAAAATTGCAGTTTAGTAGCATTTAGGATTATTTTTCAAATGTGTATTTTCAATAAAAATAACCCATAACATCCACATATCTCTTTCTTTCTCCCGCTCTCTTTTTTCTCTCTCTCTAATGATTAAGGGCTGTAAGAAAAACACCATGTGTTTTTTATTTAACGTACAAGCCATCTAAGAGCTCCAGAAAGGGGTGGCGATTTGCTGATGATTGCATAAATTTCCAAGGTGACGTTGTTGTTGTTGTGTTAATAAATGACACTGAAAGTTGCATTAACACCACCCTCCTCTTGTAGATACTCCAACAGGCATCAGTTAAAAGTAAACACTTGATATCCTTATTTTGTTGATGTCGTTTCTAAACTTGTGTGAGCGTAAATTGTAATTGTGCATTATTATTACATTCTTTTTTTTGGTGCTTGACATTCCCTGTTTTTCCTCGGCAACTTGTGTAACTTTACCTCCGGGGAGCAATCAATTCTTGTTTTCATTTTGTAATTTAAAACAAACCTTTTTAACACTTGTTCTCTTCTTCTAAACACACATACACACTTATAGCACTCGCGAAAATACAAGAGCATGCAGCCAAAATTCATTCGCACATTTGCTTATTTCATTCCTAAGGACTTTTTTGAGACAAGTCAAATAATGTAATTAAACACTCAAAGAAAAGTGTTAGTAAGTCAGCCTTACTAATATTATAAATGTGATAGTGAATTTGTTTGTTTGTTTGTGATGCTTTTATGCCCAGACCGCTTAACCGATTTTGAGAATTTTTCCACTAATGGAAAGCTATACTACCAGCGCACAGTGGAAGATTTTGGTAAAAAAAAATGGGAATATTAGTGCAGTTTATAAAATGGCCTTGCGACTGTTCTAAAATTTCATACAGCATTTGTAGAGGTGTTACAGAGCTTATTGGGACTATCTTTAAAGGGACGGAGCCACAAAACTACAAAGTGTGTCACCTCGGTTCAATGAAAAATTCAAACCGATGTCAAGCTAATGTTTTCGATCTCATAAAAACGATTTTCCTCCAAGTAAATTTTTCTATCCAATGCGTTTCCGCTTATAGTTCAGGAAATATTCGTAAAAAAAATTTAATTTTAACTTTTTATATCCACCTTGGTCCACTGTGCTGCCAATGGAGATGTCAAAGCTTGTCTGATTTGAAAAAAAAAACTTTTTATGGATTAAAAACAAAAATTTCACGCCCTTATTTATAATTAAGATTTAAGAATTTAGGACGACAAAAATCATAAATTTGTAAATAATTAAGATATAGTCCCCGGGGGGTTTAAAACAAATCTTCATACAAAACTTTTCTTATTAAGATTTCATAAGGCCATAATAATCAAAATCAAAATGAAGTCACAAGTTAAAAACACTCTAAATTGAAATTCTGAAATAATTTGAAATATCAGTGTTTTTTGATAAAAAAAAGGTGTGTTAACAATTTAGCAATTATAAAAAAGTTTTGTAAAAATACCAACCTCTTATTTATACCTATTTAAAGGGTAATATGTACTATAAGAAATATTACAAAGAAATTTTTTGTTGAAAATTTTTGCTATTTTCGTTTCGAAGTACATATACCTATTTTTGTTATAAATATCAAATTTAAGGCCTTTTTTTCTCAAATTTCAAGGCCGGAACCAAAAAAGTTATCATGATATGTTTTTAAACCTTTCCAAAAATATTATGTGCGAAAAATAAGAAAAAAAATACAGCAAAAATACCGTAAGTCCCCCAATTTAGGGATTTTGCGAAATTTATTTGGGAATTACGGGGAACTCAAAAATGTTTTTAATTTATTTTTTCTGTCTACTAATTGCATAATACACAAACTAAGACAGTATTTTGAGCCAAAAAATATATAAAAAACCCAATTTTTGGGATTTTTCAAAATTTATTTGGGAATTGCCGGGAACTCAAATTTTTTTATTTATTTGTTTCCGTGTATTAATTGCATGATTCGCCACCCATGAAAGAATTCGGAGCCGAAAATATTGATATGCCAAATTTAAAGCATTCCTTTGTGTAAGACCAATCAATGTCTTCTTGGAAACTATTCATACGCCTATATTGTAAACAATTGAAGATAATTATATTATATTCACTTTATTTTTACATAAATGATTTTTCTTAATTATCCATTTGAAAATTGACTAGGTGTGAAGTTAATAGTCACCCGATAGCTACGGCTTCAAGTGCTCTTTAAAAACTGATTTTTTTCTTTTGTGTGTTTTAGAAAGTTTTCTTTGTAGACACTTTTTTCATTGCAAAAAAAATTAATTTAAAATATAAAAATGGTCGAAAAATTAGATAAATTTTTTTTTAAGGTTATGTATGGTAATATTTTATTTTTTATTTAATTTTTTTCTCGAGTGTATTTGCAATTTTCCTTAACAACGTGCTTCATTAGTCTGTCAACAATTGCAAAAATTTCCTATTAGTTTTTTGATGTCGATGAGGTGTATCTTTGGTGTTCTGACAGTGTTTGCTGAAGCAAAAACAAAATGAAAGACAAATTTGTTGTTGTTTTGTTTTGCAATGACTTGCTATTTGCTGTCAACATTTGTCGCTGCAATACAGAACTAATAAAAATAACACGTTTGCTTAGCTCAGTTAACAGTTTATGGTGGCACATGTGTAAAAACCTTAACTCCCGAGAGTGTTTCTTAAAAAATATAAGAAAAAAATAAGGAAACGGAAACCATGAAAAATACCACTCAGTGGTATTCAGTTTTCTGAAACATTTCATTTTTTTAGCACAGATGTTCTTTTTTTTTGTGATAACAAACACCCACTTAAAATATAATTTTTCCATTTTCTATTTATTGAAGAAAATTTTCTTTATTGCAAACTAAAAAGAAAGTGAAAATTTTAAGAGTTTTGGAGATGGTTTACAAAAAAAAAGGAAAAAATTAAATTTATTTTGATGAAAGCTTTGCAATTGCCATTTAGTCAATGCAGCCACTCAAACTCTTATAAATGCATACACGCCAACAGAAAAAGCTTTTAACGGAAAATTTTCTTTTGTTGGCAATTGATGCTCTGGTTTCTTAAAGAGAATTGCTGATGACGTGTTACTGAAGCCACTGTTCAATGTTCTTTGTTTGTGCATTAGTATTAATATTGTCACAAAGCTTAAGTGGTAGTGGGTGTCTCATGTAATTGACATAAATGTTTAGTGTTATGTATTTTACTAAAGTGTTAATGATACTAAGGATCTCTTTTTCTTGATAAGAAATGCTGTTCTTGTGTGTGTGTTTTTTTCGTTGCCTGAATAAGCGTGTGAAAGTATCAAGTATAACTTTCGCAAAAGAGTGCTTTTTTATATCTTTTTTTACAGTTTTGGCTTTAAAATACTTCACAATGATGAAGGTATTATTAAATAAAAGTTTTAAATTTTATATATAGGAAAGAAAAGAGCATTCATCAGGAAGATTTATAAATAATTCTTAAGAATTTTTATTAGGTAAAAATAGCTATCAGGGCAATTATGAATAAAATTCCGCGTGAAATTTCTCCCTTTTCCAATTAGAATATTTTGTTTTCCCTATTACTTGCTATTAGTTGAAATTGTTCTCCGTGTAAAATTTATCGCGGAATTTTATTCATAATTGCCTTCTATATCTTAAAATGTCTTAAATTTAAGCTGTTTTATTTATGGCATCGTTGCATATCTTTAGGCGCATACAAAACAAACAAAAAAAACCATAAGTAAGAAAACTAAAATACATCAAAGGTCCTTCATAACTTACCAGACCAGAAAAGTGTTTAAAAATAGTTTCTGCTGGCACATTTTGGACACAAAAAGTTACTTTTTTCTAATTCAACCTACACTTCTTTTAAACAATTAGTTGTACCAGAGAATGACAAGAGTATCGTTTTAAGTACTCTTTGAGTATTGGCCGTTCATAAGCAAACACACGCATTAATTATAAATTAAACAACTATGTTTATACACATTTTTTAAATTACGCAGCGCAAACAACTATAACTAACATTTATAGACTGTGTGAGCTATATTCACATGCATAAGTATAAAAATACTCTGGCTGGTAATCGGCTACAGGGCTATTTTATTTACTGATACACACACGCACCCATATATTTTTTATTCTATTTTATGTACAGAAATGTATGTATACGGTGGCGAATGATGAATAAATATTCCGAGTATAATGCGTATATTTTCTATGTCCGATTAAATATCCATAGCCTATAAAAATATAAGTATGAGAGAGAGAGTCAGTGCTTTTGATATGCATGTGCGTTTTTATTTTTGGTTGTAGCGTATCTTAATTTTTCCCCTAAACGGAGAAGATATGCTCGTTGTATGTTGGAACCGGCTATAGTCATAGTTGCTTGAGAGAAAATATGTTAGCATACGAATTGTGTGCGAAATTACTTTGTCACAATGTATACCAAAAATTTAAGAGCTTCCTTCACTAAAAATTTATTTTCCACATACATATATAAAAAATTTCCGCTCCTTGAGTGAAGCAAAATTTTTTATTAAATTTCTACAGTATGACGGCTTGCATTTCATTTGCATTTTCACGAAAAAAAAACTCAAGCAAAAACAAATAAAATTAAACGATTTCCAAAATTAAAAATCCATCAGAAAAATTAAATTAAAACTGCCTATGGGGAAATATAATCACATTGAATGGACATCACATATGCAGAAAATTCAGAAAATAAAAAAAAAATCAACTTCCATGAATGACAAAAAATATTTAATATTAACAGTGATATGCGATACTCGCTAAAGACTCGAAAGCTAAAGAAGTGAGAGAGAGAGAGAGAGCAAGAGCAAAAACATGTTGTTTAAACATGAATGCAATTAATACTGGGAGATAATTTTAATATAATGAGTTTATAAACTCTGTATAATAATTAACATAAGGTGGAAAATTCGCACAATTTGCAGCAGTAGTGGTAGTAGTAGTAGTAGTAGTAATATGAAGCCTACTTTGAGGCTGTTAAGCATAATTATAAATATGCATATAAAATATTATTAGTGATAAAAAAATATACATGGCATAAATGTTGTCATGAAATCTGGGTGAAAACAACGCAATTTTATTTTAATCAATGTTATTAAAGTTGCATTTAATTAAAGGTGAAATGAGAAACAGATAAATCAGTATTAATTTACCAGGAATGGTTGCATTTCTTGCTTAAATTTTCGAGATTTAAGGCATACTTTAAGGCACTTAACATTAAAATGTATATAAAAGAAAACTTACGAAATACCGAAGTAATTATATTTATTTGGCATAAAGGTCTTTATTTTTTTTTTTTTTTTTAAATATTAGCTTGCTTTTTTTTGCTAACAAACTATTTCATATACAAGAAAACGTTTTAATTTTTTTAGCGTACATTTAACAGATCGAAATATATACGAGTATATACACATTCTACATGCTATTAGTTTTAGCGTGACATGTTTTATTTTTGCGTGAAATTATTTGCTGATTTCTTCTCTCACATTCGCTAATGCATTCCCAATATTTTCCACATGTTTGAGCTCATTGCGGAAATTCTAATTGTCACGTGTTGTACACACCACAACACGATCTGGTTATCAACCTTAATATATTGCAGTTGTAGAAAAAAATTTCCTTTCGTGTTGCCAAGTATTTTGTGTGTAATAAACTACAGCAAGTAGAGTTTTATAATATACAACCCCGCCCAAAAAAAAAAATAAATAAAAAAAAGTAGGACTAAGAGAAGCGTGCAAATTTCAAATTAATTTCAAACATTAAACACCCTCAATCAAGCCACTATAAATGCAGTTGATTTTTTATATTTAATAAGGGAATACTTGGAAAATATACTACGAGGCTTAGTTCTCATAATTTTTTTTTGCATACCCTGTTTGCTCCAGACTTCAGAAAAGTCAAATAAATGGAGAACTCAAGCAAAATAGTAAAGTAAGTAAAAAATAATGAAGGTTATTCCCGAAGACGAAGTTTTTAGATAAATTGAACAAACATATGATATAGGGGTCTGCGGCAATAAAGAAGAAGTGCATAAATCTAATTAAGCGGGTTTTCCGGAGAGTACTTTTAAACTTTAAGTATTTTTTTTTAACTTTTTAAAATATTACTTTTTGCGGAACTATATTAATTGAAGGGTCATATATATAAATTTAAAATATATGAGATCCTAAAGCTACGGTCACACTTGACAAACATTTGCCCAAAAAAGCTTAACCAGTAAATACTAATGCAAAATTGTTTGCTTCAGACACGTGTTTATTAAGTTAATTAGTTTCGTATTTAACAAATAGGCAAAGTTATAGAATACAATATTATTGGAAACTATTGAACTTAATAAACACGTGCCTGAATCAAAAGATTTCTCATTAGTATATAATGGTTACGCTTTTTTTGGGCAAATGTTTGTCAAGTGTGACCGTACCTTAAGTAATTTTTTTTATTAAAAAAAATCACATATCGTCAGCTTAGAGCGCAAACCTGCTAAAGAGATGCCGTATCGACTGGCTAAATATTTATTTTTAATTGAAACTCTACATGTCGAAAAAACTTAATGTATTAGACTAGTTTCTTAAGCTATGTATTGGAAATGTACTGTCATTTTGTCGCTCCTGTAAAATATGGTAGAAGTGAGTTAGCAGTTTTACACTCTAAGCCGACGACATGTATTTAAATAATATAAGCAAATCAAAATTGTACCAAAAAATTGAGTAGACAAGCCCCAATTTTTTGTAATTTTATTGAAGTGACGTCAGTGTTGACAACTGAAATAAGGATGAAAATTTTTATGTACTTTTGGTATTTTTGAAACATTTAGATTCTTTTACGCAATAAATATAATTTGAGAAATGAGAGTTTTACACTTCTACTTCAGAAATGTAACTCGTTGACTGGGGATATTTATTAAGAGGAGATTCGATATCTTAAAAAAAGTTAACATATCTCTAGATTTAGTTTATCAAGGTAAAAGTAAGCCACAACACAATATTTTCTATAAAAATATATGTATATGAAGACTTATAGACTTTCCTCGTATAGCAACAAATAGAACATTAGCTAAAATTGTAAAAGTAGATTTCCACAAACATCAAATTATACTCGTAGTTTGTCAAACGTAGGCACAGCAAACGTTGTTGTTGTATATCCTGTAGTGCGGCGCTAAGCTGCCAATAATCAAGTGCAAGAAATGCTAAGGCATACTTTTAGGGGTTGATTTCTACTTCTACCATTTCAATCGCCAAATAAAATGTCGGCTTTTAATTTTTCTAAAACACCCAAAAAATGTCTCTTAAAATGTTTATGACAATCGCGTTATGTGGAAAACTGCATTAAAAGTATTTTTAGTTTTTTTTTGCTTGAGCCCCTTAAAACAAGCAAACGACACGCGCTTACTGTAAGGATCATAATTTTCCTGTTTTTTGTTGTTGTTGTTGTTGTTATTTCTTGGGAGAGTTAGCAACAGCTCAGCTGGGTATTTCCTTAATATAAGTGTAACAACAAGAACGTACCCTTCTTTTATTTTTATTTCTTTTTTTTTTCAAACAATAAAATTATGTCGTACTCATTAGCTCTTTATGTGCGCTACAAAAATTTGTTGTAAATTTTTGTTTTTAGCATTTCGATCCTTCAAGAGCCACATTGCATTTTCCTTTCGCTGGACTGCTAAATTGTATGTGTATGAATGTGTGTGTATGTATGTATGTGTGTTGCTCTGACATACGGTAATCCTGGCGATTATTGTCGTGTGACTTTATGATTTATGGCCTTAATAAAATGTTTCCTATGTTTCACTGTGTACTGTAGTAGCCTGTTGTGTTGCTGTTCTTAATTCTTTCTTTTAGAAATGTTGTTAAAGGTTTGTATATGTTTTACTACTTTCAAAAATATGCTTATTTAAAGGTTCAATGCACAATGTAGAAGGAAATTATTTCAAAAGGTTTTGTTTTTGGCATAAATGTGTGGTAAACATGATATGCGCGATTTTAATTGTGTTTCCAAAACACTAGATTAGCTTATAAAACAAACCAAAAAAAACTCAAAGAACTAATGTTTGATTACTGATGTAAACTGATTTTTGTGGGGCAAATTTGAACAAATGATTTCGATAATTTGATTTTTTTTAGTGAAAATTTCGTGAGCATAATTTTTTTTAGCTGAAAAATTTTTAAATAATTATGAGCTTATAAAGTTTTTGCTCTTAAGCTTATTAACTGCTTATCGTGTCTAACTTTAAGAGATTTTATGAAATGGAACTTTGTGTATAGTTTAACAAATTCCGTTTCTACAACACGAACGATCGACTTGAGTGGAAAATTTATATTACTGCCAGTTTATATGCCCTAATTCAGTAAGAAGAATTAGGACGTTTTTGTTTGAAAATGCTTCTGAGTTCTTGTCTTTGAAGTCTCTAAATTATTTTCTTCAAAAATGGTTGTTGTCTTTGACAATGAAAAATATAAATATTATTGCCATGTTTTTAAAACATAAAAATTCAATTAAAGTATTATACAATAGTTTGAAAAATACATGAAAAAATATGTGTTGGATATAATGTTTGGAACAAAATCATAAAGCAAATACACGAACCTTCCAGCATAGACAATAAATAATAATCGTTTTAAAGAATCAAAACTGCATCTTTTTTTCGTCCATAGACAAGACGATACATTCGTCGAATAGAATTAGGGCATAAGCTCGAAAATTATGTTGCTTAACTCCCTGAGCCAACTTGAGCATAAAATTGATATGAAAAGAACTAATTTTTTTGAGTGATTTTCATACAAAATTTTCTAGACGAGTCGCCTGCCTGACTTGTGGAAACTACACATAAGTTTTTGGCGGTTATGTTAGTTTTGAGACATAATGACATATGTATGTCAACAAAAAAAAACTTAAGCTGGTTTTATGTTGTTGTAAAATCATACTTCCATCGGTGATATTCCAACAAATTTCAAACTATCCTTGCAAAAAGGATACTAAATAGAAAATTTTAGCATCAATGATTAAAAATCGAGTTATGTGGTTTTTGTAATAGCCATAAAATTTTCGTTTCAAATATGCTGATTTTGCGAGTCTAAAACTATATAAATTAACAAAAAATATAATCGAACAAACAATAAACAAAAACAAAATTAAGACACTAAAGGACTACAATCGCTGAGAAAAACAAACAGGATAACCGATATTTAAAACCATCCTGTTTAAACTTCTATGTAATCCTAGAAAAACATGCCTTGATTGCATGTGTCAGTGAATACAAATAAATTTATATGCGAGAAATTAGGTTTTTAGGTTTTCAGGGGATGATTTTAAATTTGCAAAACACTCGCTATAAAAATTAGAATGAAATAATGTGGGTGAAAAAATAGTTTGGAAAACATTTATTAAAAATAAAAGAAAACATTCGGTAAAGTTCTCATAATATTTAAGTGGTAAGCAGAATTTGCTGATATTAACTGCCACACGACTTTTTGTTTTATAAATAATGGTGGGAAGTAAAGCATTAATTGCTAATATATAATAGGAACAGAAAAGGGAGATTTAATTACAATGCAAAAAATAAATAAAAAACATTTTGGAAAACTAAGCAAATTTACTTTGTTTGCCTAGCAATTTGATTCAGCAGTATACAGGCGAATCCCGCTATAACGAACGAATTACAGCAATTTGTTTTCAAACAAGCTACCAAATTCTAACTAAAGCTACCACATCTTTTTGCGTTTATACTTCTGCTGTAGATTTTGTTTAATATATAAACATATATATTTTTTTGCTTTTCGTTGTACAGTGTACACATTTATCAAAACATTCGCTATATAAGTTAAAAAATGTTAGAAATATATTGCTAGCAAGGTTTTATTTTTTATGTTGTGATGTTATTTTTTTCATTCGCTATATTCAGTGTACAATTAATATAATATTCGATATATAGAGTTGTTAAGGTAAAAACTTTGGACGTTCGTTTCGGATTTTCGATAAAGCAAGATTCGTTATACCCAGATTTTCCTGTATTTCCGTTTTATAAGCACATGCTTCAAATTACAAATATATCATCATATATATATATAAGTTTCACATATAATTTTGTGATAAAACAAGCAACAACTGTTATTACCCAATAAATTAAATTTTTAGGACTCCTCATAGTATGCAACAAGATTAAGCTTAACGCTTTGCCTTCAGCTATACTTCACATATGAATAGATTTGTGACTAAGATGTCTTATATTTTATTTGCATTTCAAACTTTAAATTAAAACTCAAATATTAACTTCTTTGTTTTACAATTTTATTTCAAACAACTTTACCTTTTCTTTTTTATTGCCTTAAATATCCTTTTTAAATAAAACAAAAAATTAAAATGCAAAAACACTAAAATATAACTGCACTTTATAGCTGTCATGTTAGATATTAAGAGTTTCTTGCATTAAACTGTCACTATGGTGAACATTAATAGTAGAAATGTGAGAGAAAATTTGTCTTATACTACTGCATGAATAAAGGAAACTGCACAAGTAGCAGCATAAAGTAATAATTTTAAATGTAAATGCTAACGAAGCGTAAATAAAAGCTTGAGCAATTTTAAAAATTTTCACTCTATTCTATTTATGGCATTCGCTTATTTGACTTGTTCAAGCATTTTATTTGCTTAAAATTACGCACTCTGTTGCAAAAGATAAGAAAATGTATGTTTTACCATGAAAAAGGGCTAAAGTTTAAAGGCGAATTAACAGAAAATGAAATTCAATCAAATGCCACAAAAATAAGTTAATTTTTTAAGAAAACATTAAAAGTTGTTTTTAAATTTTTATTACAAAAATCGTTTTCTTTTTATGCAAATTTTGTTTGCTGAAATAGTAAAATTTAAATTTCTACATGCGAACACCCTGTATGTATGTATTTAACTGCAGAATGAGTAGAAATAGAATACGAGAGATATTTAAATTGTTTAATTGTTTTCGGCTTTTTATTGGCGAAATGAAGTATTTTTATAGCTATGCTATTTATAGCATGATGCAGTGGTAAAGACGTGATTTAAAAAAAAAAATAATCGACACTATTACAGTTATAAATTTATTTTTGTTTAGATTTCTTTCGGGTATGTTCTGTATTCCACGTGAAATTAAAACGTGCGGAATTGCCTTATAATTGTTGTTGGAAATATGTATTTATAACAACAATGCTATGCCAATTCCGCACGTTTCAATTTCACGTGAAATACAGAACATACCGGTTTGTACTCAAAAGAGTACGAAAATAAACGAAACAACAGTGTTGCCGTTTTGGTCGGATCCGACCAAATTTGGTCGGAAAAAATTTAAAATATTTAATTTGGTCGGATGGTCGGACCGATTAAATTTTGGTCGGTTTTTGTCTCTAATCACAAACTATTTTTCTCTTCGCGTAATTTCTTTAAAATCTCATATATTTTATCTTAAAAATATTTTTTTCACACTGTTTGCCATTTACCAATAATATATAATATAATAAACAATAATATATAATATAATAATATGTTACAGTGATGGTATTTTGGTGCGTTTCGGGTATTTTTTGGTGCTTTTTGCCTCTTCATAAACGCGAAATTTTGGTTAATAACCTTTTTTAAAAAGCGGGTATTTACAGTGCTTTTTAACAATTTCTCACAGTGCTTTTGGGGTTTTTTTGTAAAATAAAAATATTTCTAATTTACAAACCTAATGTACTTTTAAGAGCTAATAGCAGCATCTTTTTACTGAGCCTTCTTAAATTATTTTTAATGACAATAACGGAAACTATGTTAAAAACAATTTAGAAAACGTTTCATAATTGGGATTAAAAAATTAAAATACTTCTTGCAAAATAGAAATCGGAGGTACCACATAATTCTCTGCATAATAATTTATTGATAGTAGATCAATTGACAGCATGAGGTTGTCAGTTGTTTTAGACAACGAGTAGCCAAGTCCCAATTTTTTGGTATCGTATTGACGTGCTGTCAATGTTGGCAACTGGAATAAGTGTGAATATCGCAAAAACAAAAACTTTTAAGTTACTTAAGGAAAAAAGTGATGCTTTTAATGCTTTTGTATGCTTAAAATATTTTTCAGTAACATACATACATATGTATCTTAATCTAAGCCTAAGCTTCACCTACCAAATAACTAACACCGATCATATAACTACTAAAATTTTGAGAAATTAATAAGGGTTTTCATGAGAACTTTTAAAATTGTCATTTGTGCAATTGGGGAAATATGTTTCATGAAACCCCTTTGACTTTTTAAGGCAATTTGAATGAAATGTCAAAAAAAATTAATTTAATAAAAATAACACAAGAAAATTTCAATCAGTTTTTAATTTCATATATGTATTAAATATTTTGAAGCAAAAACTTGAAATTATATTATGATGTTTACACTCCAAACTCTCCTTTTTTAAGTGGCTTAATGTATTAAAATTAAAAAAAAAATTTTTGTGCTTCTTTACCCTCTTTTTCTTATTTTTTTGCTCTTTTTACCCTTTTCGCAACAGCTCATTGTGCGTTTGCTCTTCGTAGAGATAAAAACACTGATATGTTATATCTGAAATTTTTATTTTACTTAAATATTAAATAAAATGTACATCAAAAACACAATTATTAATTAAATTTTCAAATTTGGTCGGAAGCAGGCGATTTTGGTCGGATTTTGGGAAAATTTTGGTCGGAAATTTTTATTTCAAACGGCAACACTGCGAAACAAACTGTTTGATTGTGATTTTTTCCATTCTTTGAAGTGAGTGAAACAAAAATAAAACAAAAACAATGAGAACGATTGGTCAGCAGAGAACACAGCCAATAGGCTGTAAGCCGGCTAACAGCCACCGCTGGCCACAAACAATACATTAATTTAATCTTACGCCACTAGAAAAGAAAATACTCATAATGGGAAATAACTGGAAACGCTTTGATATGCATTGGCATTTAACACATTAAGTTTGCGTCATATATAGCTAAGCAGCATAGCTATAACCGGATATCCTAAGACAACTCTTTTCTTTTTTATTCTACGTAATCAAATAATTCTATCATAAGTTTGTTCGTGCAGCCGTATTTTTTCGGCTACACGTTTTCGCTAATGATTGATGAAAATCAAAAAGTTTTCATGGTTTTGTATGCAGGCTAATTATTTGATCGTCTCCAAATCTGATTGACAAAAAGATGATCAGTTTCTTTTTGATTCATTTTAATGACGGATAAATTGCGATACAAACTCAAAACAGAAATGGTGATTGATTGATTGATTTGTGTATCTCCTTTTAAGTGATAAGCATATGCTACTCACGCACTACATACGCAGTGATTGACGAATATATTTTATCGTCTCCAGGGCACTTAAGTTTCCTTTAATTTGCTTTTGGTATTTTCTTATAATAATGACTCGGGAAATATTGTATCCTCAATTTTAGTGTTGCCAGATGTAGAAAAAATATCCTGCATGTCCATATCGCCCATTTACTCAAAGAATGTCATAACTCAAAAAATGGAATTTTTGAGCTAATGATGCTGAATTATTTTTCATATTGTTTTTGATATTTCATACAAATATTATACAAATATCCTGTGCATTCAACTCTTGAAAGCAAAATAATAATTTCTTTTTCCATTAATTGAGCAATATTTATATTTTTCGCTCCCAAAATAGTTATTTTTGTTTTTATATATTTATTTATTTATTTAAATAATGTCTTAATACGCTTTAAATTAACAAATGATGCTCCAAAACCATTAAGATAAATATTTTTGCCTCTATAGAGGCTTGTTTTGTTAAAACTTCAAAACATCTTCACAAATTATCAGTCGCTTTGTTGAGTCTTTAAATTTATGCTTAATTAGAAAATAACCACAGCTTTCCTTGTCTTAAAATTTAATGAAACATAAACGAACATTGTTTTGTTTTGTCTACTTAGTTTGAAATTTTAAGTTTTTTCCAGCTAAAGTTTATGTTTATTTATGTTCCAAGTTTCAAGTGTGAGAACTTATAAATTTTGTTGTTTAGGGAAAATAGCAATTTTGCTAAAAACAACAAATTTGTTTGCTCAAAGATGTGTTTATTTAAGACAAAAGCAATAAAATAACAAAAATTAATGCAGCAGAGGATCAGAAAATTATATTATACACTTTATTCTTGGATCAAAACAAATCACTCAATAATCTTTGCTTTCATTTCACTTGTCAAAAAATGTGCACATGTATTAAAAATTTCTTTTAATTTAATTAAAAGAACTCGTATTAAGAAAATCATTCATTTACTCATAAAGACTAACGTCTAATAATTTACATAATTTCTAATTATTAATTCAATGCATACTTTTAGGACCACAACCTTTGTAATACATTTTCGTTTAAAATTTATCACTCTGTACAGAATATTTCATTGCCGTTCTTTATTTTTCCAATAAAAGTGTCTAAAGCAAACATTCTATATAAAAAAAATAAGAAATACTTTTTCATAAACTCCTTCAAAAACTATTTAATTAACCGTCAACTTGTGGAAAAAAAAATAAATAAAATTTGTTATTACTCCTAAACAAAC
Organism: Tachina lurida; assembly: GCA_944452675.1. NCBI lineage: Eukaryota > Metazoa > Arthropoda > Insecta > Diptera > Tachinidae > Tachina > Tachina lurida. The sequence continues at coordinate 7,333,112 of OX101753.1, forward strand.
TCCTAAACAAAATACCACAGCACTACGGATGGCAGCAGCTTATCAAAAATATAAATTTAAAAAAATATTTACAGAAATGAAAGCAAATGAATTGAGTGTCACATGCAGTCTATTCTAGTTCAACAAAAATAATGAGAAGTAAGGAAATTATGAATGAAATTATAAAAATTTTCATTCGCACAATGGAACAGAGAAGAAAAAATAGCACTGAAATGCACAAGTATAAAGCAAAACAAATGAAAATTTACAAACCCTTTAATAAGAGAACTTTATTCCATGATATTTTTCGTTAAAATTATTTAAAACAAATTTTCCCGAAATAAAAATTTGAGTGTCATTCTCGCAAGTCTTACACATATACATATATATATATATGTATATATATATATATTCGAGTTATACGAGTATTCTAAATTGATATCATTATCCACAGTTTTGGTCAATTGGGACACTTTGAGCGGCTATGGCAGAGGTAATTTTTAAAAGAATATTTTTTTCAAAGGAAATTTTAACAGAAATAAAATAATTTCAATATTTATAATTTGTATTATTGTTATAATTTCATTTGTTTCTATATTTATTTGATCATCTAAATTTAAAATTTAAATTTTTTTTATTTAAAGAAATTTTTCTGGGGAGAATAATTTTGAGCAAAAAAAAAAAATTACTATCGGTTAACCAAAATTTTCAAACAGTCCCACTGTAGGTGAGACAGACAAGATTCAACCCCTTTGCCTTTCCATTTGTTGGGTGTTTGTGCCTTTTCGTTTAAAAGACTTTAGAATAATTACTTTAGCTAAGAACTCTCTAGCTTTTGATTGTAAATAGAGGGTGGAAGAGAAATTAGAAATGAAAATACGAATATAATATAATTTTCTGTAAATGAAACGTGTCGAATATCTGTTGCAGTCATATTATAACCTTAGGCAAATTTCTCACATTCATATACAAAAAAGATGCATTAGCAAAAACATTGAACTATCAATTGTTACCTTTAAGGCTGTGTTTGTTCTGCCCTCAACAGCAAGTGAAATGGAATATTTACAAGCATTTAATGGAACGATTTTGAGCCCTTTTATTATTTTCATATGAATTTCGTTTAATTTCTTTTTTTTACGAACAAACATTTGTTTAAAAATTGCACACTTAAAAACAAGTAACATTCACAATCAGGGTGGTTATCCAGAGCATAAACCAACGAACAGTAATAAGCTTTGTTGTTTACTTATTTATTTTTAACTTTTGCTTGTATGGCTTAATGTAATGTTTGCTGGGTTATCTGGGAAATTGTAAAATATAATTTTCATTTTGCAATTTTTATGGCATTAATGTCTGTTTGCTTGTTTTCCTTTTGTGAAAAAGTACAAGTATCTGCTACAATTTGTATATTAAATGTTAGCTGAGTGGTGATGATGGTGATGATTCAACTGGTCTAACTGTCGAAGATGATGCTGATGCTGCTGATGATGATGATTTTTGCTATCTAAGCTGTATTTATTATATGTATGTAGCCAGATAGCAAGTGTAAAAGAGTGCAAGAATCTACCACTACTTTGTAAAATTCTATTACTTCTCTTGCACAGTTTAGCAATTGTAGTCTTGCAGTCTATTTGTTTAGTTGATGGATTTTTGTACATAATGTTTACATTTTTTTTATTCGTTCGCTTGGATATCCTTATAACTCTCCCTGTTGTTTGTTTGGAATTTTTAATTTGATTTCACTCAACGGAAAACAATTTTTAAAATGTGTCTGTAACAAACACAAGTGGTTTGTTGGCAATTTGTGTTTGCCAACTTCCTGGTCTTTTGACGCATTCCCTTTCGTCTCAGCCCTACTACACCCAAAATATTAAGAGAATTTTGAATAATTTTTTTTCTTTCTTTGTAGCCATGATAACACATAAATTGTTTTGATACTGAACAAGAACAGAAGCACAGTAGTTTTAAAATTAAAATTACGTTTTTAAAGCTTAGCATACATTTGGGAGCTATTCAATCTCAGCAAATTACAGCTTTATTATTATTATTATTATTTATTTAGAGAGACTTCATTTTTTCTACATAACAAGATTAGCCAACATAATTTTATAGGAAACTTAAAACTATTATGTATTATTTTAATAACATTTTCTGATAATGCAACTTGCTTATTTGAATAAAAAGAATTAACATTTACATAATAAATTAACATCAGTTTTTTTTTTAATATAGTGCCTGCTCCCAGCACTTGTCTAAATTAGTAGAGTTATATCTACAAAAATAGAACTTAAAACTAATAAAAAATTAAAACTAAATCTTACACCTAAGACTTACACTAAATTAAACAAAAACATAAATAAAAAAAACATCCATAAAAAAACAAACAAAATTAATAAAAAAAAAACAAAAAACAAAAGTTAACCTCTATGTATGCCGGGAGTAACATGTGAGTAAAATTTTGACCAGGATAAGTATTGCAAGGTTCTTTTAATATTCCAATGCTGGAAATATATTCAGTGTTTGACCAACTAAAATCTTGTTCATGAGTTAAAATGTCCTTAATAACACTCCCTTCAAAATAAGATAGTTTTTCTACAAACTTTCTCATCAAATCCAGGCCATAAAAAGGTATCGGTGACAATTTAGATTTTTCATAAACGAATCTATTTGAAAATCTTTTGTGCAAGGATTCATAATTCTTCTCTATGCACTTCCGAACAATATGACGTTCGAAAATTTCCATTCGCTTGAATGCCGTTTTTGAAATACTAAACCAAATAGGAAATGCATAAAGAAGAATTGGTCTGATGCTTACTTTATACAAAAGCAATTTAGTTTTCTTTGGCAAAAACTTACTATTAAATAATCTTCCAAAGGCCCCCTTAACACGATTTGCCTTTGCCAAGTTCTACACAACATGATTATTAAACTTCAAAAGCTTATCAAAATTCACTCCAAGATATTTAATACTGTTTTTAAATTCGATTTCGTTGCCATTCAACGTAAGTCTCAAAAAAGCAAGTTTCCGGAACAACAGTATACTTGCACTTCCCGGAGGCATTGCGTATACAAATTGCATTACTCTTTGCGGCATTAATTTTTATACCCCAACTGGAATAAAACTGATTCGTCCTTTCTAGGTGTGATGAAACACGCTGAAGAGCAACGCGAGGAGATTCATCATGAGCATAAAGAAGTGAGTCATCAGCATAAAGTATGCTCCTCGACTCGTTAAATTCATGAGGAAAATCATGAATGAAAATGTTATATAGATGAGGTGCAAATTACAGCCTATTTTTGATGTTTATAAGTTTACTCTAGTTTTATTTTGAAAAAATAAAGCAGCAGTTTAATATAAATTTGATAGCTTGGATAATGTAAGTGTCTACTAATAGAAATTAGTTCAGATTTTTATAAATTGAATTTTTATAATTTTTAGTAGGCTTGAACGTCATTATAGATATCCACAATTCATACAAAAAAGCTAAATCAAAAAAGAGTTTTAGCAAAAAATATTTTAAAAACTTGGCACAATTCTTGGCTCAACAGAACGTGATAAATTTTGTTTACACAGATATATATCTAATACGCAATTTATACCTCCACGAAATCTAGTAGATTTGAATTAAAATCTTTATCAAAATCTATTCCGTTTACATAAATTTTTTTTTTATTTTATCATAATTTTTTTTATCCAAAATAAAACCCATTAACTGAAAAGTTTCCAAAACTGCAACCAGACAACTGCAATGTAGCCAATTCACACACATTTTTAAGCAGACAGCAGCTAATTCACTCACCTTTTATATAAATATATTGTACAAGGTAGTAAAAAATAAATAAATATATTAAATTTTAATTAGATTTCTTTTAAATCTACTTCCAAATTAGATTTCGTTTTGTATGGGAAATCTATTAAAAAGCAACTTGATTTAATTGGAAATCTCTTAAGTACGAGATTGCCGGACAATATAAAGGCCCTATAAACCATAGGTGTGACACTAAGTTCTTCTAGAGCTTAAGTAGATTTTGACAAAATCTAGTGACGAAGTAGATTTTTTTTTGTATGAGAAATCTGCTATAGTTTGCCCGAAATCTCGTATATACTAAATTTTGCTCAAATGTAAATGCACTGTGGTTGCTAATGTGCAGCACTTTTATGCACCTAAAAGTATGCAAAGTTTCTTGGACTTTTGTAAATATGAATAATACTAACAGAAAATGTTCTTCAATTCTCTAAAAGTATACTTTATTATTATCCTGTATGACTGATAACGCAACTGTATATTCGGGTATTAGAGAACACATTAGAAGGTTTTTCGTTTTTCACTTTTAATTATGTTGGCTAAACCATCTTTATACTCTTTTTCCTGCTGCCAAATTTATGCCATTTAACATTTTTTAAACTCTTTAATCGCATATTTTTCAACTCTCTTTTATAAAATGTTGCTTATTTTTCATTTTCAAAGTGGAAAAATTGCTTTCATTTAATATTCCTGGAAAAAAAGTAACATCCTGTTGAAAAAAACAAACAGACAAATGTGTCGACAAGTGTGTTTGTCTTTGTGCAATAGCTTACCGCTTGGTTGCTATTTTTTCAGTTTGTTTCATTCTATAAACTTTACAAACATAAAGAAAAAATACAAAAAAAAATATATGTAAAATTCAACATCCCAGGTAAATAATTGCAGTTATTTACAAGTCCCAAATGGCTGTCTATGTAATAACGCAATTATTTATGTTGGTAGTCTTTTGGGAAATATGATGCTACTCTTGGCGTCGGCAAATAAACTGGTAAGCTCGTCGCTATTAATTGCAGTTTATGAAAATGAAAATTATGAGAAAAAACGAGGATAATGCTTAGAGAATCGGAAAATAAATATGAGTCATAGAGCTCTAGAGACATATTTTTGTAGGTAAGAATTTTAAATTACATATACACAGATACACTAAAGAGTGTCTAGAAGTAGGCAATGTTTTATATTTATAAAGAAATAATAAGAGATTTGGTGACAGAGATTAAAAAAGCTTTTACAGATTTAATGGCAAGAAAATTAAAAAAAAAATAGCAACATTAAACTTCATAGCATACTTTAAAAAGTCATATACTTTATGACTTCAGTGTTTATTGCAGCAAATAAATTTTTAATTTAAATCGTAACTTTAGTTCACAGCTTTTCAAGACTAAACATCTAGTTCAAAGTACACATAATTTCTTTTAAGTTTTGTAGTAAAAGCATTAAGTGGATACTCCACAAATAAACAAACAAAAAAACAAAACAAGAAATAAATGAGATTACGAAACTCTAGGGAAACATTTTTGCATAGAAGTTTCTTCAGAATTTGTATTATAAAACTAAATAAAAGTAAAATAATTAAAATTGTTATACGATGAATCTAAATAATTCCCGTATTTTATTTGCCTAACTTTTAAACTCTAGAGACACATTTTTGCATAAAAGATTTTTCAGAATTTTTATGACAAAACTCATAAAAGTAGGCAATGGACTTAATTAATTTTGTACTCGATTAAAGAAAAATTATTCCAATATGCTTTAGTCTAGTACAAAACTGCCGCATTCGAAGGCGTAATACGACACAATATTTTTGAATTTACAAAACAATAGCACACAAAATAGCAACAGCAATAACAACAACAATAACAAATAGCAACACAAAGTGGTTTTATGCCTTCAGCAATTGAATAGAAGCGCAGTAATTAAAAATTGCTCTACGATTGATCTAAATAATTCCCGTATTCTATTTGCACAAAAAAACTGTTACAAGGCTGAAGTTTGCATAAATTGAAACAATACGGACCAAACGAGACCAAACGCTGAGGATTGGAAGTTGTTCCGTTCTGCTGGTGCTTGTGGCTTACAAATAATTACATATCATTTGGATTCCTCAAAAATACGAACTTTATCCTAATTTAATCAAATAAGAAAATAGTTCATGTTCAAAAGAAAATAAATGAATATTGTAGCATACTTTTAGTAGTGAATGCATTTGCTTAAGAGATTTTAATTTCAGACATGTTCTACTTCTTTACAATTCCTTACACATAACATTTTTAAAATTGCCAAAACTTCATCACGCAAAGAATTCTACCGCTGTGTTTCCCTAAACATTTCTTTAATTTTACAGCATAGTTTTGGGATCATGAATCAAATATACTTTTTTTTACCAAATCACTGTTTAAAATTTCTTTTGGGGCGTAAGCTACAAAAAAAAGGAACAACAAATAAGCTTTAATTAACTGCAGAAAATGACTTGTATACCACCTGCTGACAAGCAACTTAACCATTTTCACCAAATAGACAGACCCAACAACCACCAGCAAACAGCCACCAGTTACAATAACATTATTGAAATGATTTCCTTACTTTTTTACCATGACAGGCAACAATCATCAATATCATGAAAATCCAGCATGTCAAATTGATATTTGATGCATGACTTTTCAAAATAACAAGACATAAACATCATTCATCTTATTAAAAAAAATGAGAGAATGAATAAGATTTTCCTAAAAAGAAACAGGAAAAACGAAAATGAAAACTTAACATAAAAGCAATAAATGTGTAGACAATTTTGGCAGGACCCCAGCTTTTGTTCTAAGTAAGAAAGCGCAAACCAATACACTTAGTGCAGCAGCAGAAACAGGTGGTCATTGTTAACAAATCTTAAGCTTAATAGTAAAACGAACAAGGGAATGTTAGCAAAACTTAAAAAAAAACAACGATATAACTACCTCCAGTCATATTTATGTTTGCACTATATTCTTCTTAATTTAATTTATTACTTTGACTCACATAATTTTAATGTTCAAGGTACATAATACCTCTCCTGGCATTAGAAATGTTTCGTCAATGGCATGAAGAGAACAAAAAATTATAAACATCAGAAAACATAATAAGCCCCTAAGGACAATTATTACTGGTATAGTTTTTCATGTTCTCAAGAAATAAGCTAAGGGGGTTGTAACTAAAGTTTAAGGCTTTTGAGGATATAAAATAAGAAAAATATTTCTGTTCAAAAAAACTTATTAAAGTAATATTATTAGAAATAGAATATAAGAGCAGAGAGAAAAAATTAATATACGATTATGAGATATTTAAAAAATAAAGCAAAGCTTCACTTGTATTGATTTTAAAAGGATATTTAATTAAATTTTAGGGATGGCAACCCAGCTTTAGTTACGTTGTCAGCTGATGAAGTATTATGACGTGTGGCAACTGGCAACTAACAGCTGCTAATTCCAGTAGCAAACAGGCGCTCAAATGCAAAAACAAATTAAAATTAAATCAAATAAACTACTACCACTTATTTTGATGCTGCTTCGGGAAGCCTAAAAGATGCTTTGAATTTCTAAAAAGATTGTTTATCAAAAATTGTTTTATAGGGCATTTGGAACTGCGCAATATCTAAAAAATTTCAATTAAAATCGTAATGAAAGTCTATACCGTTCACACCAAGTTTTTTTTGACACATATCAGTATTTTTTATCCAAGACAAGCTCCACTAACTGAAATTTTCCAAAACTTCAACAACCAACTGGAATGTAGTCAATTCACACACCTTTTTAAATGTACATGCTGACTTTTTAGTATAAATTTGAAAAAAAAAACAATTACAGTTGCAGTCGACATACATTCGTCGTAAAAGTCAGTTGAAAATTTGTTTTGCTTGTCTTGTCTCTTAAATTAAAATTTTTACATATTTAAAAATATAATATACTATATCAGCAAAATAATAAAAATCATCGCTGTATTAACATCGCGTTTGCTCTGATAGTGTTTGTTATTCTTTTTTCTCTCTCTCTTCTTGGTAGTTTAAATCGCTCTAAGAAAGCAAAGAAAGGAAAATCTTTTATATATACATTCGGTCAAATAAATTCATTTCTGTCTGTGTCTTTTCACAAATACAAGCTATAGTGCAAGCTTTACGCCATGAACGGGGTTCATCCCCCAAATTATAATCGGTTCAGAGAACTGGGTTCTTTGGCCGAAAAAGGCAAATCCAACAAAAGTAAGCGTCCACGTCCCGATGATTTCATCCCTCTGCCAGAAGTTTCGAGCAATGAACAACATCTTCCGAGGTACCTAGTTGCGTCCACTGTACCAGTGAATACAGAAGTTGAAACACGCCCTCTATCATCCTACAATGTTTTCCAAGTCGAGAGAGGCCTAAATTATATAAGCAAGGAACGTTTGGAAGTCACTGAGATGAGAAGTGGTGACCTTTTAATCAAAGTTCCAAATAAAAGAATTGCTGAGCAATATTTAAAGGCTAATTATATTGACTGCATTCCGGTAAAAATCATTCTTCATAAGACTTTAAATACAATTCAAGGTCGCATATTCTCAAGAAAACTCATCTCTATAAGTGAAGAAGAGCTTCTCGATTCACTTAAACCTCAAAAAGTAGTCGAAGTAAGGAAAATAATGAGAATAGAAGGCAAGGAAATGAAACCAACAGGTGCTGCAGTTTTGACATTTGATCTCATATATCGACCAGATACTCTTAAACTTGGCTGGGAAATAGTCCCAGTTGATGAGTTTATCCCAAACCCTATGAAGTGCCAAAATTGTCAGAAATTGGGTCATACCAAAAAACGTTGCCGTAATGTAGAGATATGTAAAGAATGCGGGACGCCAACACCACATAACCCATGTGCACGTAAGTTTTGCGTAAATTGTCAAATAGAGTCCCACACATCGAATGATCCAAACTGTCCAACATTCTGGAAGCATAAGTCAGTTAACTATCTCAGAATAACAAGACGATGCGCTAATCGTGAAGCTTGGAAAATCTTTAATGACAATCCAACACTTAACACCCTAAAGCCCATAAATAGAACTGCAAAAAATACAATAACCTACGCACAAATTTTAGGTGCACAACCATCAAAAAACTTACCAACTACAACCGAACAAACAAAACAAAATAAGAAAAACGATCTAATACCGGAAATTATCACCAATAGAAACCAAAATATAAATTCTCCCATAACAGAAGCAACTGAAAAAGTTACAGATTTTATTTTTAACAACACATCAAATGTATCTGATTCACCAAAATTAGCAGATGATATAATTTTGTCAACTCCAACAACACAAATAATCACAGATAAATGTATGCAAATCGCTGCTCAAGATAACCAAATAATACAAGCTAATAACACAGTAAACAACATATTCTCAACCCAACAAATACCAACAACAAATAAAAATCTAGAAGATCTAGAAACGCCCAAAACCTTTAATTTTTCTACAGTAGAAACAAATGCACAAAGCAAAACTCTCTACACAAATAATGATAGCAACGCAAGTAAGGAATATAGTCATGGAAATGACTCAATTTTCAGTGATGACAATGCATCAGATTATGACATGAACTTTAATATCGATGAAAACGTTACTGAAGATATTATTATTGACGAAATAAATATAGGTTTGGGTCTTGCTTCTCCACCTAGCACAGACGCAAATAGCAAATCACCAACATTTATATTGCACAATAAAGCACCTAACACCTACAAGAAAGTAAAAAAATCCAAAGCAGTTGGAAAAAAATAATTTATACATTTCTATGAATATCGAACTTAATATTTTGCAGTGGAACATACAAGGGTTTATTAACCACAAATACGCACTTGAGCTTCTAATCGCATCGCACAAACCGAATATAATAGCCCTACAAGAGACGCACATCATAGAAAATAATAAACATTTTCTTCATGTACCTGGATATAAGGTATATCATCATAACAAGGATTTCGCGTATGCAAAATCTGGAATTGCTCTACTAGTTAGAAACAACATAAATGTAACGCAGCATTTAACATCAACTGGCGACGTTCTTTTTCAGACAATAATAATTAAATCTAATATAAAAATTCGCATAACCAACATATACAAAGAATGCGACATAAAATTAACAACATCCATGCTGGACAATATATTTCCGGCTGATAATGTGCACCATTTAATAATGGGAGACTTAAATTCGCAGAACACGTTATGGGGATCAAGTACAAACTCTACTAGTGGTAGGATTTGGGAAAACTTTGCTGATAACAATAATTTGGTGATTATGAACAATGGATCGCCAACATTGTTCAACACCAGGAACACCCTCACCGCCGTCGATGTCACAATGGCTACCGTTGACTTAGCACCTACACTGGTATGGAGTGTTTTACCTATACCCGAGGTTAGTGATCATTTTCCTATAAGAATTACCAACAACACAGATAATATAAAAAAAATATTTTGCCCACGATTTAATGACGTCAAAGCAAATTGGCCTCTTTTTGCTGAGAAAGTGTCTCAAGTGAGCAGCCAGTTTCCAACATCAACTAACATAAATAAAGAAGCGGCCCAAATTAAACGTATTATTAGAAAGTCTGCAAATGAAAGTATACCTTTGAGTAGAAGGCCTAAACAAAAAAATAACCCGGTTTGGTTTAACTCCCATATTGCTAAATTGATTCGACTAAGACAGATAGCATGGAGAAATTTTAAGAGATGTCGAAACCAGTCCAACTGCTTGGAGTACAGGAAAATATGCGCCAAAGTTAAAAGACAATGTAAAGTTGCGAAAAAGACAACCTGGGATAACTTTTTAAACTCCCTAAAGCCATCAATGGACATTCGCTACTTATGGAAAAAGGTCAATAACTTAAGGTCTGAGAAGATGAATAACTTTCCCCCAATATGTACTGATAACAGCAGCTTTACACATCCTCGGGAAATTGCGAAGAAATTTGCTGAATTCTGGACTTCGATTAGCTCTGACAGTACTCTGGATCGTAATATAGTAGAATCAAAGAGGAATTTATGTATTGAAGAACTTACGCAGTGTTGTGAAGAACAGAATTTCTTGTCTCTCAAAATAAGTGTTTCAGAGCTAGACAGTATTATGGTGACTTTAAAAGGATCAACACCGGCTCAAGACAAAATAACTTATTCAATGATAAAAAATCTCCCTGGCAGTTTAAAATACCGCTTATGTGAGTTATATAATAACATATTGGCAAAAAGTGTATTTCCTCAGGATTGGAAAATTGCAATTTTGGCACCAATTCCCAAGCCCGGTAAGGATCCCAACCGACTAGATGGATACCGTCCAATATCATTGTTACCAGTTCTTTCGAAAATTTTGGAGAAAATATTGGCTAAGAGGATATGGAGAATAGCGGAGTTTCATGTTTCAACGATACAACACGCTTTCATACCTCGACACGGTGTGCACACTATATGCCATCAGATGGAGGAAGTACTGCGAAATAACATAAAGAATCGTAATCATAGTTTGGTTATTTCTGAAGATCTGGAAAAGGCTTTTGACAGAGTGGTGCTTACTTTCATAATACACGAAATGAATGAATGGGGAATACCTAAGGGCATTATGGAATTGATCGAATCGTTTCTTTCCAATCGAAGAGTTAATGTCAGAATAGATGGATTTTTTTCCGGAAATTATACTATTGATAATGGGGTGCCACAGGGATCACCATTGTCTGTGGCTTTGTATACTATTTACGCTAACTCTTTGGCAAGGGCTATTGAGGCTGTTCCAGGCATAGACTACGTTGGTGTTTATGCAGATAATATATTTGCAATCGCTTCAGGAAATCATGATGATGTTTGCTTGAAACTAGAAGATCTGGATGAAGCTATCCAACAGTGGGCAGAAGTCAGAGGTGCCGTTATACGAGTTGAGAAGGCAGAGATTCTACATGTTTGCAGGAAAAGAGTATGTAGTTTTGATAGAATTAGTATCAGAAACATTGACATTGCCATTAAGGATCAGATGAGAATTTTGGGAATATTATTCACGAGAAATTTGCTATGGAATGCCCAAGTAAAACACGTGTCATCAAAACTTAGCAAAATAAACAACCTCCTGAAACTAATATGCTCACGTAACAAGGGCCCGCATTTTAATACTGCACTTGGAATATGTCAATCTCTTGTCACTGGCACGATATTACACGGTATTACGATCTACGGATGGACTTCAGGGAAAAATGTTAGAACGTTAGATACTGCTATGAATAACTGTTACAGAACATCGTCTGGGCTATTAAGAGCTACTCCACTGGATAAACTTAGACAAGAGGCCGGATTTCGGAATTTCCGATTTTTGTTGGAAAAGACTGCTGTCAATATGGCATCTAGGGCTATAACAATTATCTCCGATGGGCTCCACACAAACTTTTGGAGCCACATTAGACGCAACGATACACGATTACCTTCTGCCATCAAGGAAATTGTAATGTTACTTGCGAAATCTCGCATATCATTACCAGATAAGCCTGACTTAATTCCTCGGAGATCTGACTGTGTTAAGACAGACATAAGCCTAAGTGTTCATAGCAAAAACAATGTTAGCCCCATTATTTTTAAAAGGGATTTGCAAAGTAAATTAGCATTTTATGGTCCTGAAATGGTAATCTATACTGACGGCTCTTTCAACAGTGGTGTAACAACATACTCAGTTATTCAACAAACTGGTCCAGCACTTTTTACTGATGTTTTTAAAGTGCGTTTACCTAATAATTCAGGAGTTTTTTCTGCAGAACTGGGTGCCATAAAGGCTGCAATATCATATGCTATTCAAAAGAAGGTCAAAACGATTATTTGTACGGACAGTCTCAGTGCTATTAGGGCTTTAGCTAAGAACCATAATGGAACTTACGACAACATCGTCAGTTTACCACATGGAAACCCGAGTATATTAATTTCATGGATTCCATCACATATTGGTATTGAGGGGAATGAATACGCAGATAAAGCAGCAAAGGATGCACAAAATTTAGCTGAGATAACAGACATCCCATGCATTTCGAATGTTATTTCGAACCAATTCCGTAATCTGCAAAAACAACTTTATCCTATACAACAAAAACCCAGATATAATTCTAGCTATACGAGAGGCGACTGTGTGATGATGAGTCGTTTGAGAGTTGGTAAAGCAATTTTTAATACGCAACATTATTTCGACCGAACTGATCCGGCAAAATGCTCCCATTGTAATGTCATCCTATCCGTTTCACACATTTTAACAGAATGCCCAATATCCAGGATTGGTGAAAACTTGGATGAAATAATAGACTGCACGACGGTAGCAAATTTATCATCTATCCGCAAGGGCCTCCTGAGTCATGGTATTCGGGATGTATAGTTTAAGTTCGAAATTCTTTTTTACATACATACATATGTATGTATTTAATTTCATTATTATTTACTTTAAAATTCGTAAATTCAATATTTTTAACTTTTTTAATATTTTTAATTTAATTTAATTCTGTCACTCATTTGTAAAATTAATTTTTTTCTATCTGAACAACAATTATTTTTATTTATTGAGCGCACATGGTCTAGTTACCCGGCGCCTTCTGTATATTTTAAAAATTAATTTTTAAGGTATATTGTTATAAATAAATAAATAAATAAATTACAGTTGCATCACAAAGTTCTACTAGATTTTAAGTAGATTTTCGCAAAATCTAGCCACGAAGTAGATTTGGTTTTGTATGGGAAATCTACTAGATTTTGCCCGAAATCTCGTAACTACTAGATTTTGCTCATACTCAAATGCACTATTGATCAAATATTATAATGAGTTTCTTAAGCACTTTTATTTAACAATTTTTTTAAGAAATTATTTTCTTATAAAGCCTTAAGATTTAAGCTAAATCTAGTACTTGTGAGATTTTAGGCAAAATCTAGTAAATTTCCCATACAAAACATAACCTACTTTGTTATTAGATTTTATCGAAATATACTTAAATTCTACAAATACAAATTCTTCAAATTTGTACTAAAACGTCAACCTGTGTAATTAAAGAGGTGTGTGAATTGGCTAAATGGCATCTGTTTAGTTGAAGTTTTGGAAAATTTTCATTTAATGGATGTTGGTTTTGATAAGAAGCCTTGCTAAATGTCAAAAAAGCTTCGTATAAACGGTATAGGTTTTCATAAAGATTTTAATTGATATCTGGTAGATGTCGTGCAGGTATAAGTGCCCTATTATATTTTTTTCACAGTTTGTGTTAAATTAAAGAAAAAAATTGCATAATGCCTAATACCCTAATTCTGTTTGACGATTGTATTGTCTCGTCTATGGAAGAAAAAAGCCGCAGTTGTGATTCTTTAAAACAACTATCATTTATTGTCTATGCTGGAAGGTTCGTGTATTTGCTTTATGATTTTGTTCCAAACATTATATTCAACACATATTTTATTACATATTTTTCAAGCTATTGTATAATATTTTAATTAAATTTCTATGTTTTAAAAGCATGGCAATATTTTTATTTTTCATTATCGAAGACAAGAACCATTTTTAAAGAAAATAATTTAGAGAATTCAAAAGTATTTTCAAAGAAAATCGTCCTAAATCTGCTTACTGAATTAGGGCATAAGTCGTGTTGAAAAGTAATACAAACGTGGTAAGGACCATTATCTCTTAACGAATAATAGTAAATTTGGCAATTTTCAAAATCGCAACGAACGCAAAATGCAGTCGGAAAGTCCAATTGTTTAAGTTCTTAAATTTATTAAAGACATTTTTTGTTTGCAAACTTTACGCACCAGCCTCGGTTTTTCCTTCTAGCTACATGCATTTTTTCTAAGTCACGTTCACAGCCATGTAGTGTCTTGGCTCGCTTTTAAGAAACTACTCCTTCCTTTTTGGTGTAGTGATTTATTTTTTCTATTACTTATTTTTTTTCTCCACTATAATTTTTAAGATATTGTTTTTAGTGTTTTTCCAGTACTTTCATGTTTATACCAGTTGTTGTAGTTTTTCTAAAAAAATCCATACTATATACATATGTACATACATAAGAGTACATACTCCTAGCATTTTATGATTTGTCAAGTCAGCGGAAATCATGCCAAACACATACACAAATATAAATAAATACCGCCATGGCACAACATCCCGAATGGCATACGCCAAGCGAAAAAAATTGGGTAAAATAAAAAACTATTCCGAGTATAAACAATTTCTGCATGGCACGCAAAAGTATATGAAAAAAAAAAACAAATCTGAAAAATTGCCTTGCATGTTGTGTCACCAGAAGTCATTCAAATGAACAGAAAAACTCTAGAAGAAATAGCTATTCACATGCTAAATAACAGAAGGATACCAAATTCCTTTGCCATTTGTTTATGCATACACATAAATATAAGCAACATGCCATGCCATAAAAACTATGTATGTATATGCAGTTTAATGTATTTTCTGTGATTGTTAGAATTATGTATTTGTATTATATGTATGTTGAGATTTTTACCAAATAGCTAAAAGAAAAACTGAAAAACATTCATCATAAAAATGTTGGAAATGTTAAAGATTTTGCAACCACAAATGCTTCACAAAATATTTTGGTTAGTTATTGTGAAACCATAAAAATATAAATAAAAACAACTAACGAAATGAAATGTATGTATAAATAGGTAGTTTACAAAATGAAAGCCTGAAATTATGCAGCAGATTTTTTTTCTCAAGCAGCCTAAATTAATGCCATAGAATATATGAATATATTAATCATTCTTCGTCTAAGTTTCATTATTATTTTATTTTATTAAATGTTACAAGGACACAAATTATACAGTTACTTATTTTGACGAGTAGAGTAAGAAAGACATTGACATTCAACCGTTAAAGTGAAACAGAGCAGACAAAGTCAAAGCAATTGACTGGAATAGGGGAGTTTATTACAAAGAAGGGGAGGAAAGTTCCACTTCAGGCCACGTCATAAGGTCTGTTTTTCGGAGTGCGCGTGGGTTAATTTTTGTTAGTGATCCTCAAAAATTCAAAACAATTTACAGTGAAAATTACTGCTATAATTCTGTTCGACGAATATATCGTCTTCTCTATGGACGAAAAAAAGAAACAGTTTTGATTCTTTAAAACGATTATTATTTATTGTCTATGCTAGAAGGTTCGTGTACTTGCTTTATGATTTTGTTCCAAACATTATATACAACACATATTTTTTTATGTTTATTGTATAATATTTTAATTGAATTTTTCGGCCTGGCTCACGATGTCGACAAAAAATTTTCGTTCGCTTATTTATATTGAAAATAAAAACAAAATAAGAAAATTTGTTTTTGTTTTCAATATAAATAAGCGAACGAAAATTTCCTGTCGACATCGTGAGCCCGGCAGTTTTTAATGTTTTAAAAACATGGCAATAATATTTATATTTTTCATTATCAAAGACAACAACCATTTTTGAAGAAAATAATTTAGAGACTTCAAACTATTTTCAAACAAAAACGTCCTAAATCTTCTTACTGAATTAAGGCATTAGTGTAGAGTTTTACTGATAAAATTTAGGCAGATAGGGCACACTTAACAAAAAAGAAAGTGTTGTTTCATCAAGACAATGCGCCAGTTTGAACATCCATTATTGCGATGACTAAAATCAATGTATTAAACTTCGAACTGCTTCAGCACGCACCATAAGCGCCGGCTTTGATCCCTGGAATTATTTGCCAAGAATGAAGGGTCGGGGTCTGGGGCTGGTGACAGTTTTAAGAAGATAGACAGAAAGATATTGAATATCGTTAGGAAAACAAGGTCGAACTAGAAGAAGATTATGTTGAGAAATAATAAAAAACAATCCAAAACTTTTTTGTATTTTCTTTGTTAGGTAGACTAAATTTGGGAGCACACTAAATTAACTATCCCCCCCCCCCCCCTTATTTTCGAAAACAAGAACTTGAAACTACTTTGGCTTGTCCGCAATAACATCCAGTGACTCAGGCAGAATTCAAAATTCTGACTGTTAACCTTAGAGCACATGTTAAATAAATAAGTATTTATTGCTCTTCTGCAACTATATTTGGGTTCGAAGGACCATATATAAAAGCACAATCATAAATTTTGCCGGTTATAACAGATTGTCAAGGCAAAGAGCAAATTAAATTAAAAAATTTTATGAGCTCATGGAACCATAAATGACATCACAATTATACATTTTACCTGCTGTGTGTGCTTGACAAAGCAAATAAATTAAAAAGCTCAAAATTAGTCAAATTTAGTCTGCCGCCAAAATTTGTTATTGAAAATATGATTATACCACCACCTTTGACCTACCTTTGTGACCAAGCATCAATAGGTCCATCTATATAATAAATAATTCGAAAAATAATACAGATAACCATTTTTTCCTTATTAACATTTTTGCTAACAAACTAAAATAAACAGAAATTTGTACAAAAATCAATTTCCAAATTTAACGAACCAACAAATTTGCAATTTTTCTTTTCCAAATAACCAATTTGATCTCTTCCTGTTTCTCGTTTGTTTTTTTGTTTGCTTTTATTTGCAAATGAATAATTCTTAATTTAAAACATAACTTGGCCATAAATCTTGCTTTAAGCTGTGCCCCTTCAGTTTTTATTCTACAATGCTACACAAAAAAAAAGGTTATAATCTATTTGGTTAGAGCAAAGAAGAAAAAAAAACAATACGAAATGTTTCTTTTTATTTCACATTCTGTGGAGACATAATGATAAATGAATTTTAGAATTTTTCCATGTAATTTTTTCTCTTATATAAATAATTTTTCATTTTTGTTTAAACAAAAAAAGATATATAGAAAAAATGGTAAAAATCATACCTTGTTAATATGATGACACATCAGAAAAACCAACAAAATGAATGATTTGCCGGAAACGGGAAAGAGGAAAAAAAAACAATAACAAATAGAAAATTTGACAGAGAAAGAAAACTGTGAGATTAGAAAAGTTTAAACTAACCAGCAAAGCAAAATCCAAAAATAATTGAGACATATGATGCTTAAAGTAAATAATACAAAGGGAGAGCACAAAAAGTTATTAAAAAGCATTTTAAAGAAAAAAAAAATATTTCTTTTGGAGCGAGGGGATTTTAAGTCCCAGTTACCACACAGATTTCCTAATATATAGTAAATGCCTTTAATATTTATTTAAGCCATATACAATTGTTTCGTTTTTCCTTTTCTATTTTATATGACGTTTTAAACATACTTTTGCGTGTTTTATTAAACAACCACCATAAAAATTCATGTTTTGTTTGCATCAGTATTTGCGAAAACCACGTGTCTTTTTGTTATTTAAATAAAAATATGTAAAAAGGAAAAACAAAATTGTTTGCATACCCAAAAGGGTGCCCTGTTTTGCAACAAGGGAAATAATCACCCTTTATTTGCTTAGTTAACGAAAAATCCCGTCTCAATTGCAGACTTTTTGCTTCAAAAAAAAAAAGGGGAGTGTTAAATCTATTTGATAGAGTATTATAATTACAAATTGATGTTAAATTGATGTGTAAGTGTTTTAGAAATGTGGGAGATGGAACTGTGTCTAAGTTTTTAATAGACCTAAAAGTATGCAATACAAAATTTTAAGCAATTTCCTTACTTAATATTCAGCTAACTTGTATCATCTGGTAGGAAAAATTGTTAAATGTAAATCATTGGAAATGTATTTTGTTTCATAAGACTACATATATTTGCGGTTTTGATGAATAACCGCGTAAGTAAATTTTTTTTATCGATTAAGAGTAATTGATGCCATGATGAAAAGTGTCAAAAAAGCTTGGTATAAACGATATAGATTTCGATAAAGATTTCATATCAAATATACTAGATTTCGAGACAAGGTAAATTCAATATTAATAGTGCATTTACACTGTCTCGAAATCTAGTACTTTCGAGATTTCCAGCTCAATCCAGCTGCTTTTTACCAGATTTCCCATACAAAACGAAATCTAATTTTTCAGTAGATTTGTAGGAAATCTAATAAAAATCTAATGTTTTTATTTATTCTTTACTACCCTGTACAACACAAGGTGAGTGAATTAGCTACCTTCTGCTTAAAAAAGTGTGTGAATTGGCTACAATGCAGTTGTTTGGTTGTAGGTTAGGGAACAAATCAGTTGATGGGTTTTGTCTTGGATAAAAAAAAAACTTGATAAATGTAAAAAAAGCTAGTGTAAACGATATAGATTTTCATAAAGATTTTAATCAAAATATGCTAGATTTTGTGTTGATGTAATTCAGAATAAGACGACTTAGCTTATTCACACACCTTCAATAGAAAATTTTGTAGAGCGATGTTAATTCAATCACCTTCTATGTATAAATACAGGGTAGTTAAAAAAAAAGTTATAGGGCATTTATATCACCACAAAATCTACCATATTTTGATTAAAATCTCTATGGAAATCTATACCGTTTACACCAACCTTTTTTGACATTTATCAAGATTTTCTTTATCCAAAACAAAACCCATCAACTGATTGGTTTCCAAAACTACAACTAAATAACTGCAACGTAGCCAATTCACTCACCTGTTGTTGTACAGGGTAGTAAATAATAAATAAAAACATTAGATTTTTATTAGATGATGATGAAAAATTAGATTTCGTTTTGTATGGGGAATCTGGGTAAAAGCATCCTGATTTAGCTCGAAATCTGGAAAGTACTAGATTTCTAGACACTGTAAATGCACTATTATTAGATATTAAGTAGATTTTGACAAAGTAGATTTGGTTTCGTATGAAAAAAAAACAACTAGATTTGGCTCGAAGTCTCGCAAGTCTTAGAATTCGTGTAACTGTAAATTACTTTTTATAAAATTTTAATATGAATAAGAATTAAAAAGAAATGTAAGAAAATGTACATGATCAAATGGGCGTAAAATTTCGACTTTTTATTTATTACACCTTCATTGCAACATTATTAGAGAAAAAACTAACTGCTTTTATACTCCTACTTGTTGCGGTGTGCATACAACCTTTGACACAGCATCCTGAGAATATTTTAATGCGTTTTGCAATCATCATGACTCTCGAGTAGCATGTCAATGAAACCTTATTTAATAATTAAAGTTGCATGGCATTGAGAAGACTTTTGCCAACAGCAATTTGCCATTTTTCTTTTAATTTATTTAACCCCTTATATACTAAACTTAGAAAGAAAAAAACTATTATGCATTTAAATAGCTCTCTGGCAAAAGTTAAAGTTTTTAAGCTGTTAATCTTTTCCCTTTTTCTATTTCGATGCTTTTTTGCTCATATTTTTCTTTTTCTTTTTTAATCTCTCCGAAATGAGCAACAAAACTTTGTGGCATAATTTGAGGTGTTTAACGAAATTAAGCCACAACATCGAGTTTTTAGTTTTGACTGTTTTTTTTTTATTTTATTTTTGGAGTTTAGTGCTAAAAACCCAACGAAAAGTTGTTACATTAAAATGAAACTTTAACGATTAGTTTTTGTAATTATAAGCTCAACGCTAGACAAATTTTACACAGAGCAAACTAAAGGAAATAAACGGAAGCGGAAGTTGGTTTAGGTTGCAGTTTTATATAATTTTATATATACTTATGTAGATACATATATGCTAGTTGTCAACATTTATGTTTGACTTGAAAGTCTAATAAATTTTAATTTTCCTTTGGCTGAGTAAGGAAAATGTGCAGAAAGGCTATTTTATTCATATGATTTGAAACAAAAATTAAATTATGGCTTTAATCCCTTTGGGTTAACGTGCAGCACATTGTGTGTATGTGTATGTGCGTGTGTGATAATTTAACTATTCCTTTGAAGCGAGTGTAATGAGTGTAAAAAAGCTAATTTCAAAATTTTTTCTGCTTCACATGCTCCCCACACACACATGGACATACAGACATTAATGTGTAAGTAGCTCTTAGCTACAATTATTCCTAAACATTTGTTATGTATAATGGTACCATTTTTGAACTGTATTGCATAATTTTTTATACAAAATTCATTTTTGTGTGTTTTACCAGTAAAAAATATACACACAAACCAGTACGTACCAAATAGGAATTGAAACTCTACCACTAAAAGTATAATTTTTCTGTATATGTTTTTTTTGGGGGGGTTCTACACAAATTTAATGTTTCACATGTGATGAATTTGGTTTTAACATGTCCTTGTTGTTGTTGTTGTTGCTGTTGTTGTCGCTTAGTACCCAACTGGGGATTAATTTGTATTATAATTTTTGTTTTTCTAATATTTTGGGTTTTATTACGAAATTCGTTTTCGAGTTTTGAGAGTGTATGTTAGCAGCATTAAGATTAAATAGAACAGAAATGCTATAATGTTGTTGAAGGTTGGTTGCCTTTTAGGTTTATGAGAATCTAATATGGGGTTGTTCGTCTGTCTTGTTAGCTGTTGTCAT
The DNA here is from genome assembly GCA_944452675.1 of Tachina lurida. NCBI lineage: Eukaryota > Metazoa > Arthropoda > Insecta > Diptera > Tachinidae > Tachina > Tachina lurida. The sequence continues at coordinate 7,354,308 of OX101753.1, forward strand.
GGTTTGTAATTAATACAATTCTACTGAGTAAGTTTGAAATAACTTCATACGTATCTAAGGAAGTTGTAGAAAAGCAATTAAATTGGATGAGCAAGCAAGTAAAATAAAAGGACAAGCCAATCTTTAAGGCGTAATAATATTTTTAAAATTATGAAAACACAGTTTAGTTTCTTACAAAAGAAAAAAAATACTTGTAAGGAATATTCAAATACGTGATACATACATATTTAAATTTATTTAAACTAAAATGAATTTTAATCGGACTTAAGTTTAATGCTTAATGTTTAATCACAATGGACGTAATTGGTTTTCCGAGTGGTGGTGCGGTGTAGCACCATCCTTCTAACCTAAGTTCAAGATTATCAATTCATATAGAATAAAATATATATATTTCGATATTTCCCCCAGCTAAAGTTTAGTTTAATTTTTCATCTTTTCTTTAGAAAATCTTATTAACTAATAAAAATATTTCATTCTATATGAATTGACAATACTGAACTTAAGCCCGATTAAGAAGTTATTATTATAATACTATTATTATAATACTGAACTAATTTGGTAAATTTTTTCTCTTTACAGGTAATTTTAATGTTTTAAAACTTGGAACTAGTAAGTAATTTTTTTCATTAATACTGCATTTATATTGCCTTGAAATACAGTAGATTTGATCTCAAATATTAGTGGAAATCTATATCATTTACACTAAGCTTTTTGATATTTTCAAGATTTTGTATACAAGACAAAATTCTTTGTCTAAAATTTGTCTAGAACTGTGACACAGTTCACACACCTTCAATAGAAAATTTTGCAGATCGAAGTTAGTTCACGTACCTTTTATATATATATGTACAGGGTAGTAAAAAAATTAATAAAAAATATTAGATTATGAGTAGATTTGGAATGCCGATTCTAGCACATAGGAACTAGATTTAGCTCGAAATCTCGTAGGTATTAAATTTTGAGACAATCTAAATGAGCTATAAATATATATATTAACCTTTTAGGCAAATTGAAAAAAAAAATTGGATTTTTCTTTTAAATTTTACAAAAAAATTTTAATAAAAATATTTTTCAGAATACAAATATATAATAATTATGGCTAGAATATTACTATCAAACTTTGGTAGCATTGAAAATGGCAAAAATATTACACCATGTGGCAACTGTCAACTAGCAGCAAATAGCAATAATATTGCTAAATACAAAATTTTCGCAGCTGTATAGTTTTTAAAGCAAAAAGCTGAAAAAAATTTCAAAGTAAAAATTAAGTAAAAAAATTTACTGATATTTGGGGAAAGCAAAAGTATGCTTTAAGGTTAAAGGCTGACACGGAGTTCTTACGGAATTTCAAGTTCTTATCAAAACTGTATGTAAAAAAACTTACGGAGATCCATAAAAAAAAGTTCCTTTTGCTAGTACGGACTTTTAAAAGAAAAGTACAGGGAAATTTTTAAATTAATTGCCTATCCTAGGGATGTTATAACTATAAGTGGAGGCTTTTTGCAGTGAACTGGAACAAAAATTAATGCTCATAGTATATTTTGGTTACGGAATTCTTGACATTTCTTATATTTTATTAAATCAAAATTAATTTTGAATGTTTTAATGTGTAACATAATTCTACACAAAAGGCTTTACGATTATTTATATAAATTTACAAACGTGTAATTTCGTAAGAATTGACAGTATGAAAAAAATAAATAAATGGTAGTCCCCATTACCAGAAGTTACTCTTACATTGCTCACACTTGAGGCGGTAATTATAAAGGATTAAATTGTCTCTTAAGTGCCATCTAATAAATTCTTTATTTTGTTTTATTTTACTCATCATTATAAAAAAAAGAAGAGATCTACTGAATTAATTGGCTTTAATAAATCACAGCGTATATTTCTTATTTCACTTCTGTAAAGTAAAATCTAGTTTCATTCCTTCTGTGGCACCTGCTTTAAGGCATTAAACGTTCTTCTTTATAAGTTTTATTTAATTTGTTAGAAGTTAGAATATGCTGCACCTAAAAATTATCTTTCATTTCTATTTTGCTCTATATATTTAATCCTTGAATTTACCAGCAGCATATGTTGCTTTAACTATTACAAAAAAAAAATAAATCTTCTATTATAAAAATGTATGTCTTTATCCCCACTTTCTTACATTTCATACTCTTTGTATATAAAATCCAAGCCAATGGCAAAAATAATCTTTAAGACATCTTTTTCCCTTTTATAAGAAAAATATTATTTTTATAACTATTAGCATGGTAAAGAGAAAATATACAATAACCTTTTGTAAAAACGAAGCAGGAAAATTTTTAAGAAATTGTAAATAAAATATAAATTTGAATGAGAAAGAAAAGTATGTTTTGGGAGTAAAATGGATAAAAAAAAATAGAATAAATCACGCTTTAAGTGATTGTTAAACAAGCACAGAAAATGTTAAAGATTTTTCAAATATTATTTCATTTTAAAGTGCAGAAAAAGGGATATTCAAACATTTTAGCATACTTTTAGGAAATAAGATAACAGAAAATTGTAAAAACTGCGCATACTTTCCGGCTGTAAGTGCTAATGAAGTTTGCGCTGCATTGCATCATTACACATAAATACGCACATACATATAGTAGCTAAAATCTCTTTATAATTTCTGCACATTATTTATGTGGGGTTTTTATCAAAACTTAAACACATCTTTGGCAAAGTTTTTTTTTCTCAGCCAACTTAAGCAAAAGATAAACATGAGTTTTTTTCTCCTTTAAGGAAAACTTGTACATCTTAATCTAGATGCGTGCTAAAATATAATTTCCCCAGATAATTGTTTTGTTTGTTGAGAAACAAACAGCAGAGCGAGCAACTAAGACCAGCAAAATAAATTGAATAAAAACTTTTGTTTGGCATCGTGTTTTACTTTCTAAACATTTAATAATAACAGAGCCCTGAAATATGCTACTCAAATGCTGCACATTTTTTCTTTTTTTTTGGGACAACACTTGAAAGTGTCTGTAAGACGCCAAACTGGAAATGAAAAATAACAGTATAACAGCCAAAAAGTTTTTAAAAATACTAGAAACCCACAAAAGAGAATTACAAACGCAGTAGAATATTATTTGTTTAATTAGTCTTTAAATGTTTAAGTGTTGGAGGGGGAATTGTTGTATGTGCAAATATGCAAAATCATGAAGGATAAAAATAATGTTTTAGTGCCTCAACATTAGTTAAAAGGGTGCTCAGTTAAAGGCTTGTATTTCTGATTATGTTAAATTTACTCGGCACAAATTTAATTGATTTATAAGGAACTCACTTAATTTTTGGTGCAAGACTTTTAGAATTTTTGAAAATTAATAACGGACCTTTTTTTAAAGTGTTGAACTATTATTTATCCACGTCTGGCCCTGAAAATATTAAAAAAAAGTCAATTGCTAATGGTGATTTGTCTTAAAACAAAAACTTTAAATATTTCCAGGCCAGCACGAGTATAAATAATAATACACAAGTCTCCAAAAAAAAGGTATATTATTAATTTTCAAAAATTAAGCGAATACTTTACAAGAAAATTAATAGTTCTGGTTATCAGCACTCAGTTAAGCCAGGTACGGAGTTCTTATGGAAATACAGGTTACCATATGAATTGTATAAAAAAAAATACTTACGGAAATTCAATTTTACCTATTAATTTCATAAAGAAATTTTTACTTGATAGCATAGATTGCCATTATTTCTAGTATTGGTGGTTCTAAATCTTCCAACAGATGCATGACCGATTGGTTGTACCTTTTGTGGCATAAAGCTTGACGGTCCTACAGAATGTGCTCTGGAGTTTTATCATCATAATGACAGAATCTTAATGGGCTTTTATTTTTATTGGCAAGTCTGTTGAGGTATTTTCTCAACCTATAATGTCCTGTGGGGAAGCCGGTTATCATTTTTAGATTATTTTCGCTTAAGGACATGAGAGCTTTAAAACGATTTTTATTGTAGATTCCACTCATTAAATTTTCTTCATTCACATCCAAGGAGATCCAAAAAAAAAATTAAAAAAAAATAGAAATTACTTTTTCCTTTTTTCAAATTTGATATAAGAAATTCTCCCAAAAGTCTTCAGCACGAAACCCCTGTTTATATATAAAATCTTTACAAGTATAGTAATGATGAAAGTACGAGTATAAAATGAAACAAGTACTCCAAGTCAATTGGTTTGTTTTTCATTTCTTTTTTTTATATTCTACGAACAAGTAATTATTTGTTGACAATCTGAGGGTTTTTTTTGGCAAGAAAATTAAAAATAATAACAACACAAACAAATATTGGATGCAAAACAAACACAGACAATATGTTGGTTCTTTTACGAAGGAAAAAATAACAAAAATATTTTTCTTTTACTCTTAACATTTAAAAAGAGAGATCCTGAGACTTGATATACAAACACAAGTGCTTTTAATGACAAATGATTATGTTTGGCTCATACACAAATACAGCTAAAACAACAACAACAACAACATCAACAATATAAGCTTTTAAATAAATAAACAGGGGAGAATACATGAAAAATTTGTATCGTACGGACGTGTTTTTTCTGTCAAAAAATAATAAAAAATTAAATATAAAGAAAAATATTTGGAAAAAAAATTTTTGCTTTTTTCTTTTCGATTGTTGGTGAAAAGTTTTTAAAACAGCTTTTATTCTATTGCAATGGGAAAAGATCCATTGCTTTCTCAATCTGGAGGACGTCCTCCTAATAATTCTAGGAAGAAATCACCTAATGTCAAGCATGAGGCGTCGGCTTTACCAAATGGGCCGAGTATTACGGCAGATGTTACTGCATCTGACTTGCTGTCTGGTGGGAATGGACGCCCTCCTAATAATTC